>JAHLJT010008756.1:18787257-19387257 GCA_031308135.1 Acheta domesticus | reverse complement strand
ACCAAAAATAACAAGAACCGATTTCATAAAACCTGTTCAGCATTATATTGTTCATTATTATGGATTCCATAGATAATGAAATGCTTCACTCAAATACGTTCATTTCATATCGATACATTAATGCAAATCACACATAGTTTCCATGTGTATGATCTGAATGTTAGGAACGGCACTGAAACCAGACAAAAGTACAGTGCGCTAGAATAATCCTGACTTTTCTATCCGTAGTGTATTGTCAGGTAATCTTTAAATTAAGATTTGTATTTTGGTGATAATTCGTTGATAAACAATTTGCAACTGTATTTAATTTAGTATTCTTTAAGAAAAATGAGGAAAAGTAAATAATACTATAATTTCAATATTATACTAAAAAATATGTTTTTAAAATTATTAATTAACACCACTATTTTTTACCGAAGTGAAAAAAATGAGAAAATTATTTTTGAAAAATGAAATCATTATGCTAGTTTCTAGTAAGAACAGCAAAAATAAAAATTATTGTTAATAATACATTGCTTTTAAAATATTTGCCTTATATTTTTATTTTATTTTGCCCAACACTAGTCACATTTTACGGTATACGTACTCAGTGATAAGTATGCATGCAAATTATCGTGAGACTCATTGCAACAAAAAAATTGATAGCAATTACGAAAAAAATACACACTGTCCAAGTTCCTGTTGTAAATGTGGAAGCTTGTGATAGTGTAAAATGATATTCGATTCATGATGTCTCGTTGTGGTGTAGTGCATGCTCGGATACGCCGAATTTCATGTTTTACATAATATTAAGTATTAATTACCATACAATTAACATTAGTTAATGCGTTTCGGGCTTGTACTGCCATGTGTTTCCGGCCCGATGGTCTATGCATTGTTATTCGATGTATCGATTTATCGTTGGTCATGTCGGTGGATGACGTTAGAGGTAGTACGTGAGGATGCAAAACATAATCCGGGATGACATAGCACCCCCGGTGAGGGCAGAAGGCTGCCGAATGATAAAATAATCATTTCTCAAGGGGAACGTTTGAAGATTTGGAGCCAATGCGAAAAGAAGTTGATGTGAACTTAGGAAAATGAAAGATAATTTTGTATGAAAAAATCCTCTCTTTTCTCACTACTGTGGTAAGAGGTTACTGTGGAAAATTTTTTTTAATCAATTATTTTATTAACGAATTCGGGAGGAAACTGAGTTATGCGCTGTCAAAATGCTGTTTTTACAATTTCAACTGTATTAATTATTTAGATAACCGAATTACTTACATACGTGTATATGCACAAGGGAAAACAAAAATGCGTTGTTTTGCTTGTAGCTCTCATCCACCGAAGGTACGATGTGATGATGGAGTGAGAGTAATCAGAGAAAAGCTCGAGATCACTCAGGAAGGGACCGAATTTTATTTACAGAAATGTATTTTGAACGAAATGTCATTGGAAGGTTGACTCTCTAATTTTCCCAAATTTGCAGTTTTCAGAAGCAATGGTGCAGTAAGGAACTCATTAAAGAACGGCGTAATTTATTCATAAGTTTGTGACTAGGGTGTTTCTTTATGGGATACTAAATTCTGTTGCATTTGCACGCAATTTTGGGACAGTAAATATGTTTTGGCTTGAAGCTGTGAAAAGGTACGCAGCATTTGGCTCACTGACCTTCAACCATTTAACCTGTGAAATGGAATTATCTCCCTCCAGGAAAATTAAAAAATATTAAAATGTAAAATTGAAAGGAAATATTGCATTTGGAGTAATGGAGACAGAATATCTGAGAACGCAATTATGACCAATTGTATTCCCCTCAGAATACACATTGTCATTCAGCATTTTGGTGTCATGGTACTTAAGTAAGACCGTTTTGGACACTGTGTACTCATTCTTTTTCCGTTTTCTCCTCTGTTTCTCTCCCTTTGTCCTCTCTCATCCCCTCTCCTCCCTTCTCCTCTCTCTCTCATGGCTTCTTTTGCTTGCTTGCTGTCTCTTCTCTTTCTTTCCACTTACGTCTCTCGTACATTTTTCCCTCAATTTCTTTCTCTCTCCCTCCATCTCGGTCTTTTCTTCTAACGGAGGCTACTCAACAGTGAAAGAATTGAGTATGAACAACAGTTCGTTCGTCATAACAGGTCGTTCGTCACGGCATTGATAAAGAGACTGAAAATTTTGTCGTGGTTCCAGAACATATATCTTTGGCGTGTCTGGAATTGTAGATACAGTTTATCAGCGTTACATAGTTCTTTGGCGCTTCCTGATAAATTAATTTAATGAGAGTGGTAAAACGTTTCTACAAGCTCAATAAATGTGGGAATAGTGACGAGGTGTTTTTGACATTATTCAAGGATGAATAATGGAAGTCAATCTTTCTCAACTTAGATTTATTGGGAGAGCCTGCTTTCGATGGCTTTGCCGTAATCCCGCTCTATGTGACAAAAGTCGGGAGAAAGTAACTGACTCCTGACTTTCACCACGTATGGCAACATATAGTCGGCAGACAGTACCTGTCTCCTGACTTTCAACAAGTATTGCAACATTTAGTCCCCACATGTAATCGGCAGACAGTACCTGTCTCCTGACAACAAGTATTGCAACATATAGTCCCCACATATAGTCAACAGGCAGTGCCTGTCTCCTGACTTTCGCCACATGTAGCAAGATTGGCAAAGCCGTCGAAATTCGGCTCCCTTAATAAATCCAAGTTGCTAAAGATGACTTCCATCGTTTCTTCCAAGCCCAATATTACTACACGCTCAGTCGCATTCTGCTGATGTTGAGGGCTCATGCACCAGGGGTGAGGGTGCGCGTTTGCGAGTAATATGCGTGGGAGGGCTTTGCATGCCTCCCGATACCCCTAAGCACAGAGCAATGCAGCCTGAACGACCTTCCACTTTGTAGCCCGGGCAGGCAGCATACACGCGTTGAGGAGAAATGACAAGAAGTGGAGACATTAAAGAGTGTTTCGAGAATGTTGATACAGGTGAATCTTTTCAGGTGGTAAAACACAAACTGTTTCTTGTATTGTGAGTAATAAACAATTTCTTTCCTATTTCTCCTCTGAAGAACAGCTTTCCATTGAAAGTGTTTTTTTGTACTTTTTTCAATTTCGCCGCAGCCTGTATATTACCGCGATTTTATGAGTATTTCTAATTTTCGAAGCGCGGTTGAAGACCCGGAAGGTCATTAGCGTCATTTCCGGACTGGGAATGCTTTGCAATGCAGGGAGCGCTATTGCAGGGCCACGTGTGTTAAAAGTGCTGTCGCAATTTACACTCTACTACGTCACTTCACAAATTTTGCGTTTTTCTTCGTAGATACTCAAGAAAGGGGATTTTTGTTTAAGGTCAGTGATGTCTAGGTCTGCTACTCGTGGCAGTGGCGCACGCGTTGTCGTATCGTGCCATGCCACGAACTTCTCTGCGCAACTAGCGTTGGGAAAGGGAACCATTAGTAACACCTCCGTTTTACAATAGGGATGGCGTTGTCTCTAGTGGCGGGGTAATGAACTACGTGGAGGGGCGATTTCGTCGTGGCACTCGTGCCACGGATTCCCGCTCGTGGCATCGACCTTGACAACACTGTTTCAGGTGTTACTTAGAACTGTCCTCAGAGCTTCGAATCATTGCAAGCACAACCCTTAGGAGGCTGCAGAGAAAGATAAATCGCCAAGATTCTACTGGGGAAAACAAAGCATTTCTCAACAAAATTGCTAACGAAACATTTGTTCATCTAACTGAAAGATGACGTTTGTTTTTTACCACCGAACGGCACTCACCTGTATTAGCTTTGCGAAGACACTTTTTGTCTACGCGCATTTCAAAACTGTGTATTTCCGCATCAAACTGAACTCAATTCATAGATTGATTATTTCGTGTTTGCCTGCGAGGGAACTGCTATGGTCATTAGTTCCGCATGTGTAGTGCATATTTTTATCACGAACGGTGGCGGTGTTCTTTTCACGCTGTATTGTGAGATCCGGCGACGTGCGGGTTTTTCCCCAACCAAGTATCTCTCACCAGCGGGGCATATCTCCAACCGGGACAACCTCCAAGCTCTCGGCTGGCCTCCTGTCACGTGTGGTAGTGTAGTGCATATACGCATGTGTGTACGTATGTACACACATACACATGGAGTGATGAAAGGAGGACAGTTCGCGCGCGGTCCGTGGCTCGTAAATTTATGATATTTATTTGGTCAAAAAAGAACAGTAAAAACTGTATATGACGTATGGGGGAGGAGATTATCTGCGCACATTTTCTTGAGGGCCAGAAAAAAATTCGAAATTAACAATATTATTTGAAAAACTAGATATTTTCATACCTGAGTTATAGAAAACATACTTGAAATGGCAAACGAACTGCAGATGTGATTTGTATGCATTGCTAACAAAATAGTAACTCATGATCGGCTCTACTCCTGCCACTAAAAGCAAAAGAAGTGCTCAACAAAACGTGCGCATAGTGAAGCAACATTTACGTCCAGAAGGAAGACGAAGCCATCTCAGCATTTGCTCAGTGGATCAGGGAAAGTGGACAAAAACTTGATCGAGATGGGGGTCATTGACTCGAAATCTGAAGTACATTACTTGTTACAGGCGTATTAAATCTTTTTAAAAGAAATTATACAATACAAATGTAAACTAATTCATTATACATAATTATTTTGTTAAAATAAACATTATTTTTCTTTTTGACGATCAGAATAGTCTCTAATTATATAGAAACAGAAATTATAAATATCAATATTGCATGAAAATATGTTACCATCGTTAAGTAAATCAGTTTTGAGAAATATTGCAGATTTGTAAATAAACAGACAAGGCAATGGGAATATTCCAAGCCCAATGAAAAGAGGCGTACTGCTCCGGCATTTTCGTGGTACTGGTCGGAAAACACACAGGAAACTACCGATCAGAGCAGCCGGCCGCGTGAACTACATAAAACGGCGTAGCAGCTATATAAAACGGCGGCGGCGCTGTGGCGCGGTCCGCGCGCATAGAACAGGGCTCTGGGGGCCGCGTCTGCCGGTCGCCCATGCGTGGGCGGCGAGAGCGCGCCGCGCGGTGCGTCGCAGTGGCGCAAGTCCGCAACTTCGTTTTCTGCATTTGAACCGTATAATTACGTGCTCTGCCAGCTTAAAACTTAGTTAAGGCCGAGCGAAGTGGGTTGGACGGAACGGGGAGGGGTACAGAGCCAAAAGGAAGCCTTTTGCTCGATGTTTACGAACGGTTACCAAGGAACCTTCAGCTTGGATTTGTGACTGTGTTCAAAAGCACAGGAGGGTTGGGGGGTTTGGAAAGGAGGAGGAGGAGGGGGAGAGTGGGGTTGGAGGGAGGGAAGGAAGCAAAGTTCAGGCGCCTCATGCTGGCGCTGTGAGGGTGCGAAAGAGAGAGGAATTCTCGCGAAGCGGGTTGGTGGAGCACCGTCTGAGGGATAAGACGGAGAGAGGGGTTGTACGAGATGAATTGTTTCTTGGCTAATTCATCAATCGTACTGGTCTCGTTCTCTTCCAGAAACAGAGTTCATAGAGTCGGTGTAATGGAGGGCTAGGTGTGTGAAGAAATGGGAAAAGGAGAACTAGGCATTTGGGGGAATATTATTTGGAGGGAAGATGGCTTTAATGTAGAAAACTTCAACATTTCAGCGCAAAAATGTAACGTATTTTCAAATTGACATCTCCAAACCCTTATCTCGAAACCCATCGATCCACCAGTCTTTCATTAAGTCCGGCTGATCGTCCGTCTATCAGGCAGCCAGTCCATCCATCAGTCTGTCTATTTCTCTTCCTGTCTGTCCACCCGTCCGCCCGTCCGTTCATCTGGTCGTCTGGCCTATCAGCAACTTATGTGTCTGAACTATTCGTAGGATTTTTTTTCCTACGAATAGTTGAATTCCTACGAATAAATATTCTCCAATCGATCTGATAGGTCTCCAGGCTCTGCAATTTTGAAAAGAATTCTTTACATTTTGGGGGATACTTTTCGCGAACCCTTGGGATGTATTCAAAAAGTTATTTTAATAATAGGGTGATGCTGGGGCCTGCATCACTAAAAATCCAGCTTCACTAAAGACAATTAATTGATTTTTCAAAAGGTAATGCATTGATCAATAACCACAAATAAAATACTCATATATATCAGCAAAGGATTAAAAATTTTAACAAAAATAGTTTTCTTGATTATTGTATGAACAGTTCTTTGCATACCAAGAATGTAAAAATGTTTATTTTTCATAACACAATAATAACATGTAAATATCCTAATAATAACACGTAAATAGCAAATATTTCTTTGGAGCGGCCTCTTCCTTGAAATCCTGGCTTTTGCGTAATGTCAGCTATATTGTAAGCAGTGATAAACTAAACAGTAAGAGAATGCACTCGATACTTGCAGTGTGAGAATAGAAGGAATAACATAATCAAATACTTGCTTTTTCTGTCAAATTCGAATCGTTTCTTGCTTTTTGAATTGTTTCCAAGATCTTTGGTATCTAACAACACCTGTATCATTTGACACACTGGTTCAGAAGGTATATTTCTCTTTCTACGCGAATTAAAATTAGTAAAATAGATCTTTTCGTATTGTTTCTGAATTTCTGGGTATCTAACAAAACTATAGACATGACATGTCTCAAAGGCTGAAGGCTGAATAATTTTCTTTCAATTTCTGTGCGCATTGAAAATTAGTAAATTAGACGTTTTTATATTTTTTTCCAATTTTCTGAGTATCTAACGAAACCATAGACATCCCTCGTAAGGCCAAAAGCTGCATAGTTTTCTTACAATTTCTGCACGCATTCAATGTATGAGTAACATAAGCTGCAATAGCATAACTTCTGCAGAACGAAATCACACAAAATGGTTTTCCAAGAAGTAGAACGCTCTCTACTAAAGAACAATTAATAAAATGCCTGCGCAGAACACTGCAACAAATGAAATTTTTAAACAAAAACAGTTTTCACTAATACTGCAAAAATATAACATAGTATTTAAGCAGAACAACAGTTCTTTACATACCACAAATATAAAACAAGCTGCAGTTTCATAAAGCAACACGTGAATAGCAAATATAGTATATTAGAGGTGGACTTTTCTTGAAAGCCTAGCTGTTGCATGAGCAGAACAGCAGAATCACATGAGCCAGCTGGGGGATGAGCAGATACTCTGTTTATGAGAATTCAGTTGGTATGCGCAGAATAATAATAACTAGCGTGCCCGTGCAAGAAACCCCACCCTTTCCCTATCCATTTGTCTATCCTTTCCATAAAGAAGAGGAACTACTAATGTACTTACAGAATATCAAGCCAAATAACAATGCAATTGATGCACTTGATGTTGGAAACAAATTTTCAATAAAAGTTTCTTCAGCATTATAGAGAGATGTTCTTGGAACAATTCATACTTCTTTAAAAACAACATTTGAAGAAATTATTTAATCTTCTTTGAGAGTTGGCTTCCTTCCTTGATTTCGCTTTCCTTGATTGTCACAAAAATCATAGAAAAGTTTTTTTACTCTTGAGAAAGCCAAGTAAAGTAACACGAAAATACGGGCAAATACAGACTTAATCTTTGCAATATTATTTAACTTTCCTTGATTTGTTATGAGGAACCGAGGAGGTTTTGGAGAGTCAGTGTGTCAGCTTGCTGGGGTGCGAAAATTGAAAAATTATATGTATGCTAAAAAGTATACTAAAAAGTATTGGATTATTTTGTGCGTTCTTACGTACCTCAAGAAAAGAAACTCCGAGCCAAAAAAAATATTTTTACCTTTGAGTACTGAATACAATTTGTTGCCATTAGAAACAGTTTAGTAGGCTTAGATTTCACTTCGATACATGGGAATGTTGCTCAAACGATGATTGCGTATTGAATATCTTAACAAACCGACACCTTGAGTTTAATATCAAACGGTGTATTATTTGCAATCGTGGTTGCAGCAGGGACTTGATGTACAAATTTCCAGATACCGCCAACATTTAAATCGTGCGTTTGGACTGCGATCGTTGGCAGTTGTCGGGTGACTTGCACTATTCTTTCTATAATTTTAAATTTAGTTGGTTTTTAATTAATTCACTTAGTATTGTAGGCTAGCGCGTTTTGATTTTTGTTTTACATTTATTTCAAGCTATTTTACTTTAGCTGCTTTAAAAAGTTTGTTCTTTGTATTGTGCGATAGCACAAGTTTTCCCCCAATCCCTCTGCGCAGCCATGCGAGAACTTTTGCATGTTAGACCCCACACTCATCCCTATCCTATTTTCATTCTAAGAGGGAAAGTAGTCAACGAAACGTGTTTATTTGTTCAAAAATCTATAAAGGTAACTTGCAATGTACTAACACAATAAAAAATAAAAATAAAAAACAATGCAATTGATGTGTAAAAGAAATTTTCAATAAATATTTATTCAATATGGAGAATTTTCTTGGAACAATTCCCAACACTTCCTAAAAGACATTTGAAGTAATTATTCAATATTATTTGTCAGGTTTTAGCTCTCCGTGATAGTCACAAAAATATTAGCTTTTTACTTTTGAGAAAGCTTCGTGTTTGAACCCACTGACTTGAAAATTTCATCGAACGATAACGAAAATATTGATACAGGTGAAACACAAACACAGTCTTCACTCTTCACTGTTCACCCACACCCCTCCACAATTGAGTATCAGCACTTACAGGCCATGGCAAAACGTTAATTGAATAGTTTCACTACACGCATAAGAAACAATCTTCGTAGGTATCAAGCAACTATAATAGTACTTCTAGTTGTTTCTGGAGAGCAAATCTTGAATTAATGATTATGCAAATAAACCGAATCAGATTGCACAAACCACGTTGTATACAGAAAGCGTAAATATAAGATTGATAAATCTAAGCCTTCTAAGCGGGTCGTCACAAAAATGGCTACCAGCTTCAAGGGCTGAAATATTGAGGTGGCCTTAATAGTATTGAAGCAAGGAACCGAAAATTTAATTGAATGTAGAGAAATGTCTCATCTTATAGATTATAGTATGAGAAAATTTCCCCAGTTTTTAAGGCCCTAAAACGCTTGCCTTAGGAGTTATTTGACGAAAACTTTGGAAAGTATTGCGGGTTGCATTTGAAATGAATATTTAGATGCGTTTTTTTTAAAAATAAATTCTTCATATTTTTAAAGTCTACGTGCAATGCGTCAAGTCTCCGTGAAATTCTCTTTCTTTAGATATCTCATTTATAAATATTGGTTTCGTGTGAGAGCCGCAACGGAAAGGTATACTACTGAAATAATACAGGAGACGATGTGTCATAAAATTTGTCTTCGTTGTGGAAATCGAATACGTTTTATAATTGTTGTAATTGGGCGTAAAAAAAAGAGAATATGGAAAGAAATGAAAATGTTTTTAACAAAACATTATTTCCTCAATAGAATAAACGTTACTAGTAAGTAAATAAAACCATTGTGCTAATTATGTGCTGTAAATATTCTCTTCTACATTATGTTTTGTACAGGTAGTTAATTTTGAGAAAATTATTCATTACTGAGTGCAATATTTCACTCTAAATTAACTTTGTTTGCATTATTTCTACCGAAATGAATGGAACCAAAGTTATCAAAATATTTTGATTCAGTGTCACAAAGCACATTAATAGCTGTGTTTTCATAAAAAGATCAGTGTTGGCTTTATCACATTAGTATTGTTACATAATTGTAACACGTTTACAAATAGTACGGCTAACCGATTCGAACCCCTGAGAAGGATCTTGAGGCAAGTGAACTCGGAATCGCGGACACGAGGGCTCCTTTGTTTCTTAGGCGAAGTGTTCGGAACCCGCATAAGATGTGAATGTTTTATGTTGTGTTACTGGTGTGGGTGGCATTCTGAGTCCCTCTTGTAATATGTCAGTATGCTCATCCTTCCATAATCTCTTAACCTAAGAGGTAACTGTGCCCAATATGTGTGTAAATGATTAACATAGTTTTTACAATGGTACAATCAATGGCACTAGCAGCGGGTTTCGTCCATGGGATTCCATTGGCAGAAATGGAAGTTACATGGCCGAGATAGAACTTTGCGATGTTCAGGGAGTGCGAAGATACTCTTCACTGGAATGCCCCCAGAGGAGGGGTAGGTGTCCCGAGAGGCCATGCTACGACTTAGGCGGCGATAGATAGCAGCTGAAGAGGGGAGAAACCAAAAGACTAGCCAAGGCTCAAGAGAAATGACTCACGAAAAAGTATGTGCCAGTCTGTAGCACCACTAATTTTAGGTCTTTGAAAATGTCTCTGAAGCGCTTGCATAACGAAAATGTCTCAGACATGGAATATGAAGAGATTTTTAACATTTTATCCAGTGTTTCTTTGAACACAGGCTTCAAATGTGACTTTAAGTTTCTGTAATACAAATTCAGTTGTGTGGAGTTTGGAAAAAGAGTTTAAGAAGGAACGTTAAGACTTCTCTTGGATAGGTTCCTTTGATATTTCTGATTTTTTTCATCCACGGTCGACATTGAAATAAAAGGTAATCAAAAACTGCTCCCAACATAGATTCCGGGAACTATGCTTCAATTGTGTTTCATTCTTTGTTTATACAATTAGGTGTACTGTTTCTTTTTTGTAAATTCTTTTTTATCTAATATGTATTACAAATATTTTTGTAATGCAATTAGTTAGCTATCCACAGTCTAAACCTTTCATTTTGTTTAAATATATTTACAAGACCAGGATATAAATGCAACAGTTATGCTAAAATAATTTGATATAAATAATTTCAGTTTTTATAACTTTCTAAGTGACGTTTGTTTCATTTGAAATAGAGTCCTAAGACCAGATTAGTAATGCGAAAAATATGCCAAACATTTATTTTGATGGAAATAATTCCTAGATGTACGTAACTCGGAATGACTGAATATCACTGTATTGCACATTAATCTATCATGTTTATGTCGAAACAAACTATGAAAATAACCTGTCTTATTTATATTTGAGAAAATATTTGTCACATTTCCCTTAAATCGTGTTTATAGGTTTTTAAATAATCAAATAAGTGCTCAACTGTTTGAGGAGACAGGTTAAGGGCAAAAGAGAGGAGGAAGACAAGCTTGTAAGTGGATGATAGCTTAATGTGAGATCAAAGGAATTCTTGAACAAAGTGGATTCTCTGTTGGAACTTAACTGGAAAGTTTTCTTGTGAAATAAGTTCTATAATGAACACATTTTTTGAGATAGTTGATTCACTGAAGCGATATTAAGTTGTTTCTTTCTATATTAATGGAAATTAGGATGATTCTGTGAATGTTTCGTTTGGTCACTATCAATAATCATACATCTTGGACAATTTATTTAACTATCTTTACCCTTGATCGTTTGCATTTTACTTTCTCTGACAATGAAAAGTACTGTTCATTCTGACTACACTGTATAATTTCTACCAGCTTTCATTAATACTTCACATTTCAGATATCACGTGGTGTATTTTAGCTGTTATTGTTTGGATCACTTCAAACATCAAATATTTTTTATTACTTTCACTTCATAAATGAAAAGTACATGAAGTAGTTTTAGATACTTAAGCAAGTAAATAAGATATTCCTATCTACAAAATGTGTATTTGCTACCTCAATTTGCTGTCAACAATTTTTTGTATGCTGTAACAATTTATTTGGGTTCAAAAATATGTTTGCTCAAAACGTAAATATTCTGCAGTAAATATATATTTTTAATGCAGCCAATATATTTAACAGGTAATAGAATTAAATGTCGTATTTATTCGAGATTGATTTTAAAAATTCAAAAAGTTTCTTTCTAGAGACAGTATGAATATTGTGAACTCTTACAATTGAATTGTGTATTTAGTAGAGAATCCTCGCCTCATGGGGCGTTCTTTTTAGCGCGGCTCCAAAGAAAACAAATATTTCTTTTGTGATCTCCCCGCGGTGAAAAAGCACGAAACCAGCGCATTGTAAACTATTGTATCTGAACCCATCGCTTCGTTACGGCACGGTCTTGCTATATTTTAATAAGAGTCGTCGAATAAGCTTGAACTTACGAGTACGTCATTACCTCGATGCAACCCCGGTACATTATCTCTAGAAGCACACCGTAGTTAGTAACAAAGAGGTTTTCCCTACTTGCCGACCTCTCCTGCGTTTTCTCGTTCTCGAGCGGTGAAGTTTTCGAAACCCTTCTCTTGAAGCTGGAACTCATTAGCGGAGTGCTGTTCTCGGGTCTTTTCAGGACCTTGCCGGCCATGCGCCCAGCTCAATGTTGGTTCTGCCTGCAAACAAGTGCGAGCGCCTATTACTCTCTTAGACCGCTGGAGACTCTTTACCGCGACTTCACCGCGACATCTTCGCCGCGTCGCCTTTTGCACAATATCTTCATCACCACGTCTTCACTGCGAAATCTCTAGCGACATGCCTTTGTCAGACCTCTCCTTCCCCGTGTCGTCTTCCCCACCCCACCACGTCTTCCCCAACTCACGTCTCCGCTCTGCGACGTATTCACCGTCCTGCGACGTTTCCTTCATCCTCTGCGACGTCTTCAGCGGCCTTTGCCATTTTCCTCATCCTCTGCGACGTCTTCAGCGGCCTGCGACGTCTTCCGTGCCCTACGACTTCTTTTTCACCCTTCGACGACTTCCCCACCCGGCAACATCTTCCCCGCTCTGCGACGACTTCCTCGCCCTGCGACGTCTTCCCTGCCCTGCGACGTCTTCCCTGCCCTGCGACGTCTTCCCTGCCCTGCGACGTCTTCCCTGCCCTGCGACGTCTTCCCTGCCCCGCGACGTCTTCCCTGCCCCGCGACGTCTTCCCTGCCCCGCGACGTCTTCCCTGCCCTGCGACGTCTTCCCTGCCCTGCGACGTCTTCCCTGCCCTGCGACGTCTTCCCTGCCCTGCGACGTCTTCCCTGCCCCGCGACGTCTTCCCTGCCCTGCGACGTCTTCCCTGCCCTGCGACGTCTTCCCTGCCCCGCGACGTCTTCCCTGCCCTGCGACGTCTTCCCTGCCCTGCGACGTCTTCCCTGCCCTGCGACGTCTTCCCTGCCCTGCGACGTCTTCCCTGCCCTGCGACGTCTTCCCTGCCCCGCGACGTCTTCCCTGCCCCGCGACGTCTTCCCTGCCCCGCGACGTCTTCCCTGCCCCGCGACGTCTTCCCTGCCCTGCGACGTCTTCCCTGCCCTGCGACGTCTTCCCTGCCCTGCGACGTCTTCCCTGCCCTGCGACGTCTTCCCTGCCCCGCGACGTCTTCCCTGCCCTGCGACGTCTTCCCCACCCTGCGATATCTTCTCTGCTCTGCGACGACTTCCTCGCCCTGCAACGTCTTTCCCGCCCTGCGACGTCTTCCCCGCCCTTCGACGTCTTCCCCGCCTCGCGATTCTTTCCTTTTAGGCTCGTGATAGAAGAGAGCAATTTCAGAGCATTACCCCAAGAATTGTGAAGCGGTCATCACGGATGACCACGCGGGGGTCGATTCAAAAAGATGACATTGAAGAAATTACTTCCCCTTTGGCGGACTCTTGCGTACTTCCTGCCACGTGTCGCAATAGACCAGTCACAACGAAAAGAGAAAGATAGTGTGAAGGGTTGTTCAGAAAGAATCTGACACAAATTAGGGCGGCGAAATGTTCAAATGAATACGAAGGCCGAACATTTGATGAGTGAATTTGAGTGATTAAACGCTGTTCTGAGTGCAAACCTGTTTCCAAACGTAATGAATATCGAATTTATTATTTACTGGGATGTCAATTACTCGTATCTATTCTTTTAAACTGATGTTACATTGTTATGTACGAAAATCCTCAATACGCGTTGAAGAGCGGAGAGCATTTTGTCAATTTAAATTTATTAGGCTAAAATGGGTTTTGATACGATATTTTCGTGAACTAGAAAATATCGGTTAGTGTAATATGCCCCAAGAAATACCAGTTGTGGTAAGACTCAGTATTAAATACTCCGAAAGAAAGGTTTATTGGCGCAAATAAGTGACGCAGTCATATATCATTACATATATATGTGGGTGTGGGCGGGTGTGTGTAAGAATTACATATTTCGATGAAATTTTAATTTTTTGAAATACAGTAAAACATGAATAAATGGTATTTCACTGAATGGAAATTGAAATTTCACTTAAGAGACCAATTTTATCAATTATTAAAGTTCAAAAAGTATTCATTTTAGACAGAGAAATTCACTAGTCAGATTTGAATCATATTGGCTTCAATATTGCGATGAATGTTGATAAAAGTAATACTTCTAGAAGGAACTCTATTTATTTATATGACTTCATAATTAATATTACTAGTATAAGTTCTCTTCTCAAGTCCCAATTTTCCAGGTTTGACTATTTTAGTAGTAGTACTTAAATATATACATAACAGGAGTATATAATAGTAGTGATGACAAATGTATGCAAAATGTTGTTCCTTATGTCTAATCAATTAATATGGGATCTTAAATGATACAGAATAGTTGAAAGTGAATATTTTAAAATTTATGCTAAAGGTGACATCGTAATATCTTCCCTGTTCTAAGGAATGTTAAAAAAAGCTCTAATGAAAGGTTAGAAGCAGCGTAACTCAGCAATGCGTTTCCTTGTTTTTGTAAACTCTTAAGTCTTTAGATTCCTTCACACTAAAATTTACCACTAGCATTATTATTTACTATTACAATAAGTAACGACCAAGGAAGAACATTGAGTCATTGATAATATGTTTCTCTATAAATTCTGATGTCACATACAAATGAGTTATAGACTCATTTCTATATTTGTTTAGTAAACCGCATGTATTGTATTCAAATGGGAATATGAACAAACACTTTACTGGTTATTTGTATTACGAGAATGCATCGGCAGTAAATACACAGAAATAATAAATGTGCTTACACCTAAAAACAAAATTTGTGAAGGTTTGTTTGAATATTGTCTGCTTGTGTTGTTTGAAAAACTGAGTGTGATTTGCTTCTCGTAGGTAATTAGGTAACTGAAAAAATCCTATTTTTCTGCAACATTGCGTTTTCTTCTGTAAATCGAGTATTACATCAATCGTTTAAATACTTTATAATAACACCACCCGCAAATGCATGTTAGCACTTGAATGCGATACATGGAAGGTGTTAATAATTTGTTAAGTCCACGAATTTGCAGAAACAAAACAATAGGTAAGGAGATTACTAATAGCAGGCCACTGGTCTTCAATCACATTGCAGAATTACTCTGCGTTCTTTACAGACTGAATGCCTAAATAATTGAATGTACTTAATTCATTATTACGTACTATTTACTTGCAAAACAATTATTCAATTGTAGATAACTTTTATCCCGTATAATTTAAATATTTATGCTACTAAAACATTTTTAATTTTGTGTTTTTGTTTTATCTTAGGTGAGTCAAGTCTCATGGCCATTCTGGAAACATTTACGCGTTTACGTGGAATTCGTCCCTTGGTCATAGCAGGTTTTGAATATAATCTTCTCGCAAAGGTGAGTACTAAATACGTTAGAATTTTTCTATACATTCAAACTATACTAGCGTAACAGTGCGAGAACATTTACTTGCTATACCCCACCCTCTTCCTTATTTTTCCATTTCCATGTCAAGTCTGTAATATATATTTTTCTTTAAGATCCTCTTTTCCTCCGTTACTTGTTCTAAATATCACCTTGTAATTGATAACAATATAATTCACCCTTGTCAATACAATCTATTCTTATTTACCTTTATTATCGAGCAAAGTGATACACCCGTGAAATCCAATCGCAGAGAATATCAACTAATTAGTAATTTCACATACAGTGGCAGATTCTACAGGCTCTGAATAGATGTGGTAGAATCCAAAAGCGTCGAACCACCGAAAATGTAATAGAATGGTCAAGAAGATCGCATCCTGTAGATTACCGTGTGAGGAAGGTTTTTTGAGGTCTGTAGTCTCAAAACTTTAGTTTTTAAATCCTTAACAAGCTTCACGATATGTATTAAAAAACCCTGACGTGCGTTGCGGGTTGCATTTTACATGAATATTTAGATGCGCTTTTTAAACAAATTCTTCACATTTTTAAAGTCAAAGTGCAATTCGTCATATCTCCGTGTAAATCTCTTTCTTTAGAGACCTAATTTGCAAATATTGGTTTCGTGTGAGAGCCGCAAAGAGAAGGTATAGCACTGAAATAATTTAGGAGACGATCATCTTTTGTACTATAAACAGTAAGAGTGAAATATTGAACTCTTATCAATCGTACCAAACAAAACGTTTTTATTCACATACGGCTCGATAACTATTTCCGAGACCAACGTTCGGTTCGTAACGTCTTCCAGTCACCTCCCCGCCCGCATTAATATGAGCACCGCCCGTGGAGGGAGAGGTCATCTGTCCGAAGGGCGCGCGGCGCAGGGCTCAAGTGACAGCCGCCCTTCGCACCCTCAATTGCTCGTCCAATTAGCGCTGAACGTGCCGGTTTGATGTGGGTTTGAGGGAATTATTGGCGTAGGAATACTGAGTTAAGTAATGGTAGCAATTACAAATATGCGTGTTCGATCCAAATGTGTACCTGCATAATTTCACGCGAACTGTTTTGCGATAGATGATTAGTTCACTAGTTGTTCCTTTTGTGAGAAGCAAGTCCTTCAGAGTGTAAAAATGAACACACTCTCCAACCAATGAACCATACATTGAGATCGTGATATAATATTACTAAACGGTCGTCTCAAAGACGTAAATGCATACAAGATGAGTTACTTCTGAATGCGAAGCTTGACGGAATGTGAGTCATTCTGCTTTCCACTTCTCTCCGATTTCTGTAATCCGAAGTATTCATCACTACAGAATCGGAGAACCACTGGCAGAATCTCGGATCACGCGGCATGTAGTGCATCCAGCGGTGAACCAGAATGTGACCGCAACCGCGGTTTGGGCCCTATATCCCGTCGGCGTCAGGCCGGTTCCATCAGGCCGAGCGGAGCCCTCCGGCAGTCGCGCCTGCGAGGCCACGGCGGGGAAGAACAGATCTTCAGTCACGCCCACGCTCCCCCGCCCCGATCCCCCAGTCCTGGAATCGCCTAGTCTGGACCCGCCTCGTCCCCGCCCCTCCCCTGCCCCCGCCTCACCTCCCTCTCCCCTCCCCATCCCCTCCATCCCTCCCCGCCCTGCCCCTTTCCGCCCCGCCCCACCCCGCCCCGCCCCGCCCTCCCGCCCCGCACCGCACTGCACTTCTCTGCACCGGAGAACCCCGTCATCTCCGCCTCACCCGCCTGCCCTGCCCGTCTGTTCTGCCCTGCTCTGCCCTACCATTCCCCACTCTTCCCGCCCTCCTGCCCTGCTACCAGCCCCAGAATCCGCTAGTCACAGAATCATCCTGCTTCGCCAGTCCCCGAACCCACCGCCTTGTCCCGTCCATCCCCGATCTTCCCTTGCTCCGCCCATCCCCACCCCATCTCTCCCCGGCCTCTTGCTCTGCCCCGCCCCACCTCTCTCCGTTCTCGTGTCCCGTCCCGCCCGCCCCAACTCTCCCCGCCCTCCTGTCCCACCCCGCCCCATCTCTCTTTGCCCTCCCTCTCCCCGCCCTCCTGTTCTGCTCCGCCCCACCTCTCCCCAGCCTCCTGCCCCATCCCGCCAATCCCAGAATCGCCCCGCTCCGTCCGCGCGTCGCCCCCGCTGCGCCCTCGTTCCACCCTCCCTCCGGTTGATGGGTTGCGGTCGCACTCGCGTAGGCGCAGAAGGGACCCCACACTTCCTTTCTCTCGCACCCTCCCCCGCCATCACGATGCGGCCCCTGCCATGCCAACCCTGGTGCCTTCAATGCTGTCGTGCCTACTTCATTGTTCTCGCCGACCGACCGCATCTGCTTCTTAGGCTCCTTGCGCCGCCTCCACCTCTTCTTCCACATCATGTTTCCCCATCCACTTATCCACACGCCTTCTCTCACCCCCACACCACTGCAGATTCTTGTCGGGTTCGGTACTCTCAAATTCTTTTTATTTGCTGTTCGGAACCCTTCCACCATGTCGACCCCCTCCGTCACTATCTATTCCCTCTAACTTTTTACCGTTGCCTCTTATACTCTCTGTGATTCTATTATTCCTCAGTGAGAGTAACCTCACAACCGCAGTTACTACACCGACCACGAACCATCACCATCACCATCACCATCACCATCACCATCACCACCACCATCACCATCACCATCACCATCACCATCACCACCACCACCACCACCACCACCACCACCACCACCACCACCACCACCACCACCACCACCACCACTGCCGCCGCCGCCACCACCGCCACCATCACCATTTCTGCCATCGCCATCACCTCCGCCGCCTCTACCACCACCACCACCGCGCATGAAGGATTGGCTCAGGGCATCAACTGATGTCATTGCAATGCTCTGACTGGAAGGTACCAGACCCCTAGGGATCCAGTCCCGGCGGTGGTAGGATTTTGGTCTCTAGCTTGTACGCTAGGTTGAATTCAGTCGGTCTGAAGGAGAATTCTAACGGTCGGTTGCTCTGTTTGTTATTTTCCCGTGGTTCCTCAGATCAACACCAGGCGAATGCCGGAGCAGTACCCAAACCGTTCCTTCCTCTTCCTTGTCAGATCGTCACCCTTTCTATACTCTCTCTTCTCTCTCCCCTCTCTCTCTTCTCTCTCCCCTCTCTCGCTTCTCTCTCCCCTCTCTCGCTTCTCTCTCCCCTCTCTCGCTTCTCTTCCTCTCTCTCTCTCTCTCTCTCTCTCTCTCACACTCACTCACACACACACACACATACACTAACATGCACTGCACTTACGGGACTATTTACCTTGTCCGTGGAGGCGCCCAGAATCGCTAGTATTTAATAAATCACCAACACCACATCCACTACTAGGAACGGTAGGTTTCTAAATTTCTCTACTTTAACTAAACTCTATGTTTCTAAACTCTATGTTTAAAATCGTAAATGCTGTAATTCCGTTGTCGTCAGCGTTTGCTACAAACCCTGTTTCTTAATCCTACATTCACTTTTCATTTTTATAATTATCTACCCAGTGCGTTTTGGAATATGCTTTCCCAGCCAATATAATTTTATCACTCTGATGTAAATGTTTGAGGACTATTTTTTAACTGGACTGTGCGGTTGGCCGGAAGAGTGTTTTAAACGATGTTGATATTTCAAAAGAGAAATATCGACATCGTCTTAGCAATTTTTAAACATGTGAATTTTAGTATAATATTTCTTTCACAAACACCATATCAGTGGCCGAATTAATGACATTACCCTTTGCTTTTCGTAGGATGCACGCATTTGTTATTCGGGGGCAATATTCAAATGCGCAGTATGACTGGCTTCATAATTAATTGAAGTGACTTTCGAACAATATTGAAAGCGATCAATAAAACCGTGATATCCACCTGCAATGTGCATTGCATGCATGATATTTGTTATTTTCTCTTACTGTATTGGCTCCGTCCTGGCTGTGTTTGTTAGTTGAATACTACACATCCTGCGGTTTCCGGTGATCGCTGGATTGTCCGGCTGTCATTGATTTTGCTGCCACGTCCGGTTGCCCATAGACACATATGGGTTTGAACAAAACACTGCATAAATTATTAATATATTTACATGAAAATGGTTATATTTGATTTGTTAATTTTAGCTCGCCTTATGTAACCAGTACACACTACAAATAATTTGTTTGTATTACATTTTATTCTATTAATAATTTATACTGCGCCTTTTCGATTTCATTTATTTGTTCAGCGCATTTTTACGTCCAAATGCAACTTATGACATTTATGTGTTATGAGGTTTGTATTAGCAAGAAAAACACAATGCCGAAACGAAACATTTTTTTGTTACAGTGATATGAATAATTACCACAAAATTAATATCTTTCAGAGGTCATGAAACAGTTTTAGTTACAGTGATATGAATAATTACCACAAAATTAATATATTTCAGAGATCTTAATAATTGCACAAAGTGATTCATATTAGATGATTATTATATTGGATAAGGTATTTTATCTGAAATCTGAAATAACTAAAGAATTTGTAAGTATGGTTTTCAGAATGTATAGCTGTGTTGAATAAACGAAAGTATAAATAATTAAACTATAAATTGAGGTTCGCCGTAAAATACAGTGTAGCTCAATAACTCGCTCACTACTATTTCCTAATATTTCTCAAAGTGTCCTAATGATCGAAAAAGACATTTGCTCTAAATGCCTACGTCGCCTTGAGATTCCCGCGCAGGTCGAGCTGAGACACGCCTCCTTCCGACGCTCATAATTAAGTGCTTATCCCGGCGTCTTCCCGCCGTCGAGATCCCATCTGCGCACAAAAAGCGGTCTGTCAGACCCGCGACGTCCTCCACTCGAAAGTGTCAGGCCAGGCCTCGCTGCCTGGGGAACCTGCGCCCGCCGCGGACGCACGATAGAGCGGGGCGGGGAGGACGGGGAGGACGGGGAGGACGGGGAGGACGGGGAGGGCGGCGAGGGCGGCGAGGGCGGCGAGGGCGGCGAGGGCGGCGAGGGCGGCGAGGGCGGCGAGGGCGGCGAGGGCGGCGAGGGCGGCGAGGGCGGCGAGGGCGGCGAGGGCGGCGAGGGCGGCGAGGGCGGCGAGGGCGGCGAGGGCGGCGAGGGCGGCGAGGGCGGCGAGGGCGGCGAGGGCGGCGAGGGCGGCGAGGGCGGCGAGGGCGGCGAGGGCGGCGAGGGCGGCGAGGGCGGCGAGGGCGGCGAGGGCGGCGAGGGCGGCGAGGGCGGCGAGGGCGGCGAGGGCGGCGAGGGCGGCGAGGGCGGCGAGGGCGGCGAGGGCGGCGAGGGCGGCGAGGGGCGGCGAGGGCGGCGAGGGCGGCGAGGGCGGCGAGGGCGGCGAGGGCGGCGAGGGCGGCGAGGGCGGCGAGGGCGGCCGCCCCGACCGATTCCACAACGCTATCTCCTCCGCGGTCGCCTCCGTGTCCTCCCGCGTCCTCGCCCCCCCCCCCGACCGCTTTCGTCCCCAGAGGCTCTGAGACGAGCACCTCTTGTTCCTTTGTCTTGAGGTCTTTATTTTCTCGGCGAAGCTCCAGCTACATGGGTCGCTTTTCCTTCTAACCACAATAAATATTACGAAGTTGATTCTCTTTTGAAACCATATGCCAATCATACTTCGTGAAAATACACGAATTATCATTTCTGAGCACAAAACAGAAGTTCAAAATATATAAAAAAAATTTGCTATAATGCTTGGTCTGCTTTGGGCTGAAAGAATGACAAGGTATATTGTATTCTCAGGCGTATTAGAATATGTGTTTGATTAGAATATGTGATGAAAATGTGTTTGGAATTTAATTCAGAATTTGATTTAATACAAATTGTATTTTTATTAAATAACTTTTTTTATTTTGTACTTTTGACTTGAAGAAAAAATATTTCTAACGAGTACTACCATGGACGTCGATATTATTATTCTTTACCAGCAAGATCTTTTAACATAATTTTCAATATATTTCTCGTAATTTAAACGAGGCGTAGAAGTGCAACGCAGACGATATCATTTGGTACAAAAGCAAAGGAAAACCCTGTGTACTACAGAGAAAACACGCATTAAACATTAGCCTCAAGAAGGAGAAGAAATGAAGTATTGAACATTATACAAGAAAACTTAATAGAATAAATAAAGACTCAATAACTTTGAAGAGTGGTAACACATGCAGAAATAAACGATGGCATTTCTCGATAGGGTAGAAGAAGTACAAATTATTTTTTGAACGTACCCGCTGGGACCAGTAGTTCTGCAGCGACAGATAGCGAATAGAGAAATACAGAGTCCGATCACCCACTGAATAATAAAGGTGTAGCAAGTAGTGACGGGAAATCGACAAAATTAAAATATCGATGTTGATACAACATCGAACAAAAACCATCTATGTTTTTAAACATCGATGTTTTTAAACATTGATGTTTTAAAGCTGGTTTAGTAATCTCAAACATTCAATTCGTGCACAACAAAATTTTATTTGATAGTGGTCGTGTATATTAATTTAAAATTAAACTTTAATTCAAAATAAAGTTATAAAACGCCTCTCCATGTAACAAATCGACGAAAGTCGAAGGAAACAAAAGATCATCAGGGCGAGAGATAGTGTGCTCGATGAAAGTGTTACAAAGTTAGTAATTATTTCATTTTTTAATTTTTGCAAAGTGAGTATGAAAATTCTTCGTCCATAAAAAACATAAAAATCGCATCGAGCACAAAACATCGATGTTCAAAAAACGTCGGATTCATTATATCGATGTTTTTATAGAAACATCGATGTTTTCAAAACATCGAAATCGATGTTGCATCCCTAGTAGCAAGGATGTTAAATTCCGCCGCGGGGTGTTGATGGTCGGCAGACGACGGGTGGAGACGGCACATGATAAGGACAACGGCGCAGCAAAGACGGCTGAATGACGACGCCGAAGAGTGGTAATCGGCGAGCGATGACGGCGGTGAGAGGGTGGCGTGTTGACGCAAACAATGGGAGGATGGAACGACGGT
Source organism: Acheta domesticus (assembly GCA_031308135.1). Lineage (NCBI taxonomy): Eukaryota > Metazoa > Arthropoda > Insecta > Orthoptera > Gryllidae > Acheta > Acheta domesticus. Next base: position 19,364,800 of record JAHLJT010008756.1, on the reverse strand, counting down.
GGTGGGCAAAGAGAGAGGTAGGAGTGGACAAGTTGGGACAATAGCCGTAGGTTGGGGGTGCCGGAGGCGGGGCGACGATGGCGGGATGACGACGACGGGCAGTATCGACGCCGGTGTGATGACAGCGCGGGATGATGACGACGGGATGATGACGACGGGATGATGACGACGGGATGATGACGACGGGAAGATGACGACGGGATGATGACGACGGGATGATGGCCGCGAGCGATGACGGTGGGAATTGACGACGGTGGTGAGGCAGGGTGACGGAGAGGAGTCAGGATGGGGTGAGGACGGTGGAGTGGGGTGACGGTGGCGGGGAGATTTTTGCGAGGCGGAGAGGAATGGGACGAGGCGGGGAGCGCCGAGCGAAGCGCAGTGCAATGTCGCAAGTGCGCACGCAGCGGAGAGCGCCGGAATTTATGCGTGCGCGTCCTGTGTTAACTTATGCACGCCTGTGCAGGTACGCTGGGCGGGGCGGGACGGGACGGGGTGGAGCGGAGCGGGGCGGAAGGGGGTGCGGTGCGAAGGCGGAAGGGGTGAAGGAAGCGATGTGCAGAAGGGATGAAGATGGCCAACCGGGGCTGGAGACCTGCGGGCGGCGGCGGCGCTGGCGGCGGCGCTGGCGGCGGCGGGGGCGAAGGCGGGGGCGGACGGATCGATACGGCCGCACCTGAAGGAGAGAGTGAAAGAGGAGGCCGCCGTGGATGAACAGCGGATCGGGGTGATTGCCAGAGATTGAGGACACTGGGTATGACCGATAGGCGAAAGCGCGAGGCGCTGGGATGACGCTTTAAACGGTTAGTGATACGTTCATACAACTGGTTATTTTCGTTTTAGCGATAGGAAATACTTGGATTTAAAGAATGGAATACAGACAATTAATATACTTACACAATACTCGAGTGAACGTTTCTAGTTGAAAACTGAAAGTATATTTAACAGAAAAATGTATTTTTTCTTTTCCTTTACCTTCTTTACAATTACTACATTTTAAAAGACTGTATTGTACTGAACCCGTACTGTTGCTCATTTTCGCTCGCGGACATCATTTTTCTTCGGCTCTGTTCAATGTACTTTTTTCAATTGCAAGTAGTCTGGTGTTCGGAGTCCTTTTAAGATATTTATACAATTGCTCAGGAAAATTATATTAACCATTAACGTTCATTACTGAATATCGATGATGTCTATGAGATGCCTTCTGAAATGGAAATGCAACATTGAACTAATATTTTTATTGGTGTCACGATCGTGTAAGAGTTGACGTACTATATATCCGAAAAATTGGTTTTTGATCTTCAAAATTCTATTTACTTCAATTTTACTAAAAATTATAGTTGAGCTAGACAAAGTGTGTGATGTGTGTTCATTGACAATTTTCTTTTAATGAACTACACTTATTTAATAATTTAGTGTGCAAGTATTATATTTTAAACCCCAAATCGATAAACAATTTAAGTTAAATACTAAAATATTAATCTTCATATTGAAATTGTACATTTTATACCACACAATGTACAATGCGTTTTATAAAATTATCAGTGTTCACTTATGTGTGTTTCTTTTTTCGTACAAGTGCCCTCTCAACCGTTTTTTGTGCGCTCTTATTTTGATTATGCGACCCTTTGGCACCCATGCGACCCTTTCGTCCTTCGTCTTCAATGTGGCTCAGCCATGCTCTCTATCTCTCTCTCTCTCTCTCTCTCTCTCTCTCTCTCTCCCTCCCTCCCTCCCCCTCCCTCCCTCCCTCTCTAGTTCCCCTTCGACTGAAGTCTCCATCTCCAACCATGCGTGCGTCGCTAGTCGTTCCCTTCCTGTTTGTTTTGCGATCGTATTAGCCAAGTTGGCCGTATGTTATCTTCTGTAGAGTCCCGAGGCAAGTTGTCCGGAAGCGAGCTTCAATAAAAAGCTTTTTCTACGAAGACTTCCCAACTTCCGGGCAACGTTTGTAAGAAAATTATAGACCTTTGAGCTTTGATCGAAAGCTTTAAGGTGCTTCAAAATAATAGGCATTACTTTCTTCCTCCATTCTCTCTCTTCTCCTAGAACAAGTGAAGACCGGCGGTTTTGCGCGAAATGCTGCCGCAGCATTGAAGATATTTTCCGGCTTCTTCTACTAGAAGCAGCATCCGATTGTCATCTCTTTTTCCCCTGGGAAGCGAGTAGTGTGTTTGAAATGTTACGCCCGCGACCCAGTGCGAACCTTGGCTTAGTTTTTCAGAGCCTCCTGGGAAATGGAACAGTCTAAAAGTTACTGTTTTCTGCCTTTACAAGCAACTGGAGATAGACTCTCTGCAAAGAACTACTTAGGAAATATTCATTTCTATTAAAGAAGCGTCCCACAGGTTCCCCGAAAGTCGCTGACTCTCAGAAAAGTTTACAGAGAATTACACGTTTGTCGTGGATGAATTCGTTCCCCATGGGATAGGTTTCATTTATTATTTGCTAGGTTATCGAACAAAGCTTCAGTTCGGAGAAAGAAGTTACTGGGGAACTAACGCCAATAGGTGTCTATTATTGTCTTGGATTCTAAGTAATTGTGTTATCATAGTATCTCATTGACTGAATAAGTGCATTATAAAATGAGAAACACAGCAGTCGCCTCTGTCTTCCTGGAAGAACAAATATTGGGTAATAAAGAACAAATATTGGGTGTTCGTTCCTTACATTTAAAAATCTACTTTTCAAGGTCAAGAAAACACCTTATCAAAGATCATCAGTTTTATAAGTATTTCAAAATTTCTGGAGACGTTGCAAATGTGAAATAATATTTTATATAATCTTAATTTGAATCATTAATACTACGAATTCGAGTAGAAAGTCTATAGACTTCCGTTGGATTGGTGCTTCTCCGATACAATACACACGAGGATCAAGTGCAAATCCTTTCATAATTAATATTTTAATGAAAGCTTTCCTAAATTAATTTATTGGTACGTGTACCTCCATCAGCAGGTTGGTTATTCTGTATTCGAAGCGCTGATAGTGATTATAGAACATGAAAGAGCAATCGTGCGATCAATTACAATCGTTGCATCAATTCTTCATGTTGCTTCTTGCTCTCCAAACTTGCTCTCATACTAGGCAGAGGTTTCCAAATGAACTCGTTTGGAACGAATTTGGCGACACACAACTAGTTTATTTTCCCCTTTATAATAAAGAAGAACACAGAAGGTAGTAGTTTCAAACATTACGTAAAGATGAAAGTTTTAAAAACTTTAAAAATGATAAATGAGTATGATTAATTCTCTTTAATTAAAGTTGCTATAACAATTTTACAAACTTTTATTTAGTAAATGACCACGCTACACGTTTAGGAGGCCCAGAATTTACGTGTGTAGTCATGGAGATCAGTTCTATCCCTTGTTAAGAGCCTTGAATTATGAATTAGGAGATGATAGGATGATGATGAGGGGTGAACGGACGACAGCTGACGCAACCGTCTGCGCCACGGGATCGGTGTATTATTATTCATTACATCACGACTAAAGATCTAATGAGTCGGCTGAATATAAAATCTACTCCAGGTTGCAACCAGCTACCTAAGGAGCAGATTCGGTGACTATCAGTGCCTCTACAATACTTTACGCAAATGTGGGCTGTTCCAAATAAAGCAATTTCTTGCACTTCCCAGTCTTTTGAATTACCTGGGAGTTTAGACAAGTTCTTACTCAAATTTTGCGGAACAAATCCCAGAGCTCCGATAACTATCGGGACGACCTGTGCTTTTACGCCCCACATTCGGCTGATCTCGATTTCCAAACTCTTGTATTTAAGACGTTTCTCTGCCTCCTTGGTAACGACGTTTTGATCGCAAGGTACAGCAACATCCACAAGTAAACACGATTTGTTCTCCAATCCGGATAACTATATCCGGTTTGTTTGCCGCTATCGTGCGATCAGTTTGAATTTGTTGGTCGTACAATATCGTACACAATCCAACAGACGTCACCGGTTTCGGTGAGTGTTCGTACCACTTGGGGCATGTGTTTGGAACTTCGAGGGCGGTACAGATCTGCCAGTGGAGGTAGCTACACACCCTGTCATGTCTTTAAGGTATTCGGTCTTTGCTAGGATTGGACAAGCTGAGACAATATGATCAATGGTTTCTACTTGCTCCAGGCAAATGCGGCATTTATCATCTTGGGAAATTTTGAGAACCGCTTTATCATAATGTCGTGTTCTCAAGGCCTGATCTTGGGCAGCTATTACAAGTGCTTCCGATTCTGGCTTCATCCTTCCCCTTTTAAGCCACATAAATGATTGATCTTATTGATCTGCACCTTGTCCATTCTTTTTAGGTATTGACCGTGGAGTGGTTTGTCTCTCCACGATTTCTTTAACATTTTTTGTGTCTCACACTTCATGTTTAGCAGCATCAGAAGTTCAGTGTCTGTGTTATTCGACGTGTCTTGCCTAGTTTTCTTCGCAATGTTTCTTGCTACACTAACAATGCCTCTGTTTCCCATTCTTCGGTCAGATTTCATGACCTGCCTCATTAGTGGGGTCGTCTTGATGGCTGACTACATACTTACCCAACCCGACTATTGCGTTGTGCCAGGAGGCCTCAATTTGTCTGAGGCCTCTTCCTCCTTCCTTACGTGCCACATAAAGTCTATGTATATCAGCTCGAGGGTGGGAAACATGATGCATTGTCAGCAGTTTTCTGGTTTTTCGATCCATGGTGCGAATTTCTTGCTCAGTCCAGTCCACTAGTCCAAAACTGTATTCGGCTACAGGTACCGCCAAACTACCTATTGCAGATATTTTATTCCTGGAATTCAGAGCGGACTGCAGGACCAGTCTCACTCTTCTATAATACTCCCTACGAATTCTCTCTTTCATTCTGTCATTCGAGATGGTTTCACATTCTTCAATGCCCAGATATTTGTAAGTTTTACCTGGCTCAAGATCTTGAATCACAGTGTGCGTATCAATTTCAATGTTCTCAGACGTTGTGAGTTTCCCTCTTTTTAAATTGATTTTTGCACACTTGTCAAGACCAAACTTCATGCAGATGTCATTGCTAAAGTCATTCACGACAGACAGCATTTGGGAGAGAATCGCTTCATTCTTGGCAAACACTTTCAGATCATCCATGTAAAACAAATGTGATACTGGCCTTTCATCACCATGGAGCTTAAAACCAAAGTCAGCTTGCGACAACTGTCTCGATAGTGGGATCAAACTAATGCAAAACAGCAGAGGGGATAGTGAATCTCCTTGAAAAATACCCCTGTTAATCTGAATACTTCTGGTTTCTACTGCTTCTTTTCCGCTGTGGATTAGTAACCTGGTACTCCACGACTTCATACTAGCCTTGCAAAACTCAACAAGTCTAGGATGAAATCGATAGATCTCCAGGGTCTTCAAAATCCAATCGTGTGGTACACTGTCAAAGGCCTTTTGGTAGTCAATCCAAGCCATGCTCAAATTACGTTTGCGTTTCTTTACATCATTCAAGATGACTTTATTCAGTAGCAAGATTTCCTTACACCCATAAGAGCCTTTACGACATCCTTTTTGTTCAGCTGGCATTAGATGATTCTTATCCAGATGTCTATACATTTTGTCAGCTATAGCTGAAGTTATAACTTTGTACAGTACTGGCAGACAAGTAATTGGCCTGTAGTTCTTCGCCAAAGAGCTGTCTCCCGCTTTGGGTAGCAAATACGTGATGCCGCGTGTGAGCCATTCCGGGATTTCCTTTGGGTTTTCAAAAATTTTATTAACAGCCTTTGCTAGATGAGAATGTATTGCTGTTAATTTCTTAATCCAATAAATCTGGATCTTATCAATCCCGGGGGGACTTCCAGTTTCCCATGTTCTTAATTGCTTGGAAGAGGTCCTCTTCCGAGAATTGGTGAACATCTTCCACTGTTTCTACAAGTTCAACGGCAGCATCAACTTCAGATTGAAGCCAAGATGCGTCTTTGTTGTAGGATCTGCTCTCTTCCCAGATTCCTGCCCAAAATGCTTCGACGTCATCTTTTGAAGGAGTAACAGCTTTGCCATTCGGTTTTTGAGTCAGATTGCGATAGAATCTCTTCGCGTCTGTTTCAAACAACCGGTTCTGTACACGGAAATCTATTCTACGTTTGTGCCTTCTTATTCGTTGAGCCCATGCTTGAATTTTCTCTTTTAGCTTCTCAACTACCATTAGCCTGCTGGTGTCATTTTCAATTTGGTATTTTTGTTCAACATTGAATATTTTTCGTTGAACTTTAGAGGTGTGCGTTGATTTAGAAGATGCCTCAGCTAAGAATGATATTTCACGCCGGGTGTCGGCTATCCGTTTCATAATTCTGTTCATCCATGGGGGTACAGAGCTGTTTACTCTGTTTTGCTGTCGGCCGTCGGTGTTCTTGGCTGGCCCCAAAATTATCTGAGATACTAGATATCCAGTTGCATATATGATGTGATTGATTTCAGTAATATCTAGATCTCTGCCTGGGGTCTCCACCACCTCATTTAAGACAGAATTCACTGTTTCTATCACTCTTTTAGCTTTGGCATTTTCGTATATTCTCCTCAACGGTTCGCGAGATTCAAACGGAAGTTGACTAACTCTTTCTATCTCGCGCCGAAGGAGATTTCGCATCATGTCCTTATCGTGTAATTCATTGCCAGATGAGTTTTCACCACTGACGTGTGTTTCACTGGAAAGCGATGAACCTTCCACGGGATCATCATTTTCAAGTTCTACATGTTCGTCATGTGGATTGTTCGAGCGAAGTACATATTCCGCATTTCTCTCAATGTCAGCAAGTTGATCTGCTGTGAATTTTCCACTGCTGAGTATGTATCGTCGTTGACTGGCAAGCTTCTTTGAGTCTAGGGTAGGTCTCATATCTGGGTTCCGCTCTCTCCATACCTTGAAAACTTCTATTTCAGAGCCCCCATTTTTCGCTTTTGCGTAGTAAAAGCACCACATCACCTCCTTTAATTCATCCCGGGTCCATCTCTGACGATGGCTTCGAGCTACTGCCGGCTCTGGGTCCCTGGGACTAGCATCCGTGGGATGGCCAGACGTCGACAAGGTGACATTAGCTCGGTTTCTGAGCAGGTATGGGACATTGGTAGAACAAGGCACGTTAAGATTCATTACATTGCTTGTTCTATCCATTTTGCTCATTGGTTTGAATTGAAGATTCGCAGGACGCAAGTTCGAGTTCACAGATCACACTTAACCCTCGGGTTGTTTCCTGCCATCCGTTACTGCGACCCACAGTGGCCTCGGGGCATCCCCCCGCAGGGCCCAGCAAGGGGTCCCTCCGATCGCCAGTCGGCATTACTAAACCCTACGGGATTTTCACTGACTGCTGAAGGCAGCCTCCTTCGCTGGCTAATGCAAGGTTCGGGCCTCCACTCTAATCAGTGGCCTGGTGTGCCAAACCAGTTTCTCTCCTGTACCCTCTATGGGCCGACAACAGGAAGTCCAAAGGTTCATGACCCTTCCCTCTCTACTTACTTCCCACTCTCCTCAAAATGGAGTACTTCTTCGTCTGACCCCTCACCTTCAACCCATTCAGCAAGGGAGGCCCCACCGGTAGCTAGGCTACCACTGACATAGCTTTAAGGCTCATGGGGGTACTCAAGCTCCACCACCAACTGCAAGGTCGTGTACTCCCTAGGTGGAGGTATTATTATTATTATTATTATTATTATTATTATTATTATTATTATTATTATATTAAAATACAGCTTTATTAAAGTAATTTTTAAAGATTTTGTTAAATTTTGATTAAGTTTATTAAAAATATAAATTAGTGCCGAACGTTTTTGATAAACACTAGGAGATTTTTACGGAAAATTAATTCCAATGAAATAAATCAATAAAAGGATACTTTCATTCCATTTCTCTCTTTGAGAATCATGCTTTTCTTAAAAAAAATTAGTCATGAAATTTCCTGTTCCATCTTAGCAGTAATTTCTGTTGACATTTAATTTTACGAGCTTCAGTCATTTGACTTTTTTCAACTTTTACCTCTATCATCTTGAAGTTATGGGTGAGAGATGAAATCGTCAACTTACCTCTTTCATATTAGATTTTGGCTAAAGAACTTTGGAAACATTCTTTTTTAAATCATTATGAAACAATGGTGAACATATAAAATACGATGCAGAGAATGATCAAATCAATTCAGTTGCTGAAGAGTTTATCAACACCGGCAAACGCTTCAGGGGTAGATTGATTGACCGATCGATGATTCGTAGCGCCGTCAACTGCCAAGACCACTAGTCCCGTAAGTGTATTTCATGTTGTGTAAGTAAGGCATAGAGGTGGTGGTGATCTTCCCGTACATGATGGCGAGATCGGAGCCGATCTTACCGTAGGCCCGTGGGATTTTTCCTCTATTAGATGTCACCCACTAGCGGGGCAACGCCCCATTCGGGACAAACCCTAAGCTCCCGATTGGTCTCCCGTCGTGCATGGTAGTGTTTGTCATATAAGTGTAAGTAAAGGATGAGGATAAAACGTGGAAGAGGAAAAAATCATGCGTGGTTCATGGGATGTTTGTTATGGTACTGCTCCGGCATTCGCTTGGTGTTGATCGGAGAAACCACGGAAAGCTACCGATCAGAGAAGCCGGCCGCTAGAATTCTACTCTAACATCAGTTGACGTCCTGACACACCTAAGCCGGTCTTTATGACTGGAGTGTACCATTGATATAAGGTCGTACGTTCGATAACGGTGGGGGTGCCAAATATTTACATGATGTGTTTTAACATTGGTGAGACAGTGGGGATCCAGTTCGTAGGCCGACAGCTCTATTGAGTGGTTTTCTTGTTTGCTCTTATCACTTCCAGGTGAATGCTAAGCAGCACCATAAATAACTGGGCATGGACCGCAACAATTCTTCCTTCTCGTCATAAACATATTCCTCAATCTGGACTCGGGTGCCGTGTCGGATTATGAATCCTCTAACCTCGTCTCCACAAAACCACACAGGCGAAGGCACTTTGCAGACCCTACAATTCCGGCGGGTAACGCTGGAAAAACAACGGACGGAGTGTGTAAAATATTAAGTTTTGAATTATGAATTAATTTGAATTATGAATGAATGAAAGAACATTGATACTGAAAATGAAATTGTGAGTGGCAGGCTACACGGCCGGTAAAAATACTATTAGTATTCATAAATATATTATATAATTTATTATGTAATATTATTACATCATTAGGCGAAAAAATTTCAAATAACAACTGAGTAGATTATTTGTGTGTCGTGTGTCGTTCGTCGGTCGTGTACCGTTCAATACTTTCCATATTGAAATAGAGCGAACAGCGATGACCACTTCAAGGGTAATCAATAAGAAAATATTGTATAGACAAGAAATATTATTTCTTGAAGAAGTGGTCTCATTTGGTCGACTACAAATCACAAATCATCGTCGACCACAAATCATTTGTTTCTACAGATTCAGTCCGTTAAGAGTGAGCTTTGTTTCTTTGGTAGTGTTAAGAGGATATAAGAGTACACTTACACATGTATTTATTAGAAGCGGAAAACAGATCGCGAGGTCTGCCCTCAAAAGCAAGTTGAGCTCTCCTTTTCATTGTAGTGGGAGGAGTAGAGCTGAGGATGAGTTACTATTTTGTTAGCAACGCAGAAAATTTAAATCTACAGTTCGTTTACCGTTGCAAATAAGTTTTCTAGAACTCGGAAACAAAAATGTCTAGTTTTCAAATGCTGCTAATCTCCCGCTTTTTAAAATTATTATTATTATCATTATTATTATTATTATTATTATTATTATTATCATCATCATAATCCTTATTATTCCACTATGTGGACTGTCGGTGCCCCTACAATACTTTGCACAAAATGTGGTCTGTTGCAAATAAGCAATTTCTTACACTTCCCAATATTTTGAATTATTTCGCAATTTAGCCAAGTTCTTACACAAATTTTGCCAACTAATTACAGAGCTCCCATGACTATCGGTTCGACTTGAGCTTTTACGCCCCACATTCGGCTGATCTCGATTTCCAAACTCATATTTAAGACGTTTCTCTGCCTCCTTGGTAACGATGTTTTGATCCCAAGGTACAGCAACATCGACAGTAGACAGAACTTTTTCTCCAGATTCCGGACAACTATATCCGGTTTGTTTGCCGCTACCGTGCGATCAGTTTGAATTTGTTGTTCATAAAATATTGTACACAATCCATCAGACGTGACCGGTTTCGGTGAATGTTCGTATCACTAGGGTATGTGTTGGAACTTCGAGAGCAGAACATCTGCCAGTGGATGTAGCTACACCCTGTCGTATCTTTTTCAAGTACTTGGTCTTTGCTAGGATTCGACAAGCTGAGACAATATGATCACGGTTTCTACGTGTTTCTGGCAAATGCGATATTCATCATCTTGGGAAATTTTTGAGAACCGCTTTGTCATAATGTCGTGTTCTCAACGCCTGAACTTGGGCTGCTGTTACAAGTACTTCTGATTTTGGCTTCATTCTTCCACTTTTAAGCCACATAAATGATAGATCTTTATTGATCCGTACTCTGTCCTTTCGTTTCAAATATTGTCCGTGGAGGGGTTTGTCTCTCTACGATTTCTTAAACATTTATTATTTATTATTATTATTATTGTTATTGTTATTATTATTGCCATTATTATTCAACTTTTTTCATCTTTCAAGTATCTATAGTTAAAATATAAGGAAGGGATCGTGGAACTCAAGAAAACGTGCTGTTTTTTTGACAAATAAATGAAGAGCCATCCTCCCTTCCTTCTAGTCTCTTGAATAGGCTCTGATCCAGGCGTAGTCCGGGGCAATGACTCCCAGCCTCGGCGAGTGGGGCGACGAGTGGGGTTGCCCGGGCCGGCCGCGAAAAGAGGCGGCGGCGGCGGCGCCGCTGGCCCCGACGGCTTCCACGAACACTCGGCCGCTTCGCCGCCAGCTTCCACGAAGCCCCGCCTGGCGTCGCTACGTCCGCACGGAAGCAAGGGAGGCGCCAGCCCGCCGCCGCCGCCACCGCCTCTGCGTGCGGCACTTACGTGCTGTAATGCGGCGAGCGGGTTGGGCAACGCGCGGGGAGGTGGAGGTGGTGATGGGTGGTGGCAGATCCGTGAGGTGGACACGGAATGAGATCGTAAGCTAATGAAATAATGAGGTGGTAGAGTTCTGTGGGCGATAGGAGGGTGGATGGGGTGGGTGAAAATGGGTGAGCTGAAATGTGTGGAGAGGTGGGTGGCGATGGTTCGCAGAGGGGGTGGAAAGTAGTGGGTGGAAGTGGGTGAGCCGAAATGAGTGGTTGGAGAGGACTAAGTGGGGAAGAGATGGGGATGGGTGAGGGGAGAGGGAGGGTGGGGTGGGAAGGGTGGAGAGGGAGGGGGAGGGGTGAGTGGAGATGGGTGGTGAGGGGAGGGTGGAGAGGGGTGGGGATGGATGGGGGAGATGGGTGAATTTAATGGTAACGGCGGGGTGATCTTGAATGATAACGGAGATGTAATTTTAATAGTTATGAGTTGTGATTCAATAGAAACGGTGTGGTGAATGAAATGGTAATGGCGTGGTGATTTTAATGGTAATGGTGAGGTGATATTGGAGCTAAAAGCACGGTGATGGTGGTGTGATTAAAGTGACAGTTCTGTGATTGCAGTGTGACATTGCAATCTCTCTGATTTGATGCTTGCGATTGCTCCGATAATTACCGTGACAACGGTGCGAGTCGGAGTTCGTATAGCTTAATATCCAGAAACGCCCATTCGGCCAGATTGCTGTAGATCCATAGTGTTTTCCAATGATCTCAAAGGGTAGCGTGCGGCAATGATAGAGACAATCTAAACTGTGGAAAACAAGTGTCAATGAGATGAGACAATTTTACAATGCCTTTATACGAAGCAGACGATTAAGCAACAATGATATTATTGGAAATATTGTAATGAGAATTAAGTGAAGTTAAAAATTAAGACTTTATAGTGGAAATAATGGTGGAAGTGTACATCTAATGTAGTAGAGTCAATAAAAAGAGATGGGAAAAACTCCACGCCCACACAGTGCTCGTCATATGCGTTTCAATTATTCTTTACTTTTTAACAATTGCATTATGCCTGATAAAAGGAAAGGCAAATGAAATTATAAATAATTGACGTTGTAGTAGCAAAAATATAAAATTAACTTGCTAAGCATGAAAACTATCTCGTTAGACCCTCTTCCATGTTGGAAAGGTCAACGACGCCGTAGCGTCAGCAGAACGAGTGTGTTTTTTGTTTACTGTGTTGGTTGACACAGCCGTCATTCCTACGGGTATTCTACGTAAAAAAATATTTTCATTTAATGGAAATGCAGCATCCATATAGTTATTTCTATGCCTGCGTCTCGAACGCGTCAGTAGAGTTAGAAAAGAAAAAAAAACATCGTAGGTAAAGGGTAGTAGATTCAGCAAATGTTGGTTGGATGCATGTTCCTTCCTTAACGTCTGTAACGCTGGGTGATGGGATGATTCACCATCAACTTGTTCTTGACCTGTGGAATAGTCTAAAACCCTCACCGATCCGATTCATGTTTTGAGCCAATCTCAAACACTACCTTCATGGCTCTGAGTTCCTCCAATCATGATCGATTCTGCTTTCTCCTTCCCAACGTCCAGTTACTTCTGCAACACACGTAGTTATGGCACATGAGAAATCCAATCTTTGTTTAACAATAGAGATATACACTAGAACATTTAAAACAGATGTTTAAAGGGTTTCTACAAAACATTATCTGTGCAAAACAAACGTTTAAACTGCAATTTGTAATGGTGAATAATTGTTGACATTTTCATTTAAACCTTATATTAATTTAAAATATTTATTTTTATAAATATTTATTTTCACTGTATTTATAAATAAAAAATTTTAAAGACGGACATAGTCGTCATCTCGAATATTTTCATAACATATTTTCAATACTTTTGAGAATCAATACTTTTGCAGCAATCAAAAAATTATTCACAAGGCTGACCATTAATATCATTTAAAATTCATAAATTAATTGTATTGAGTAAAAGTCATTGGATTTTGTGATACTTATATAAAAGGATATTCTTCTTTTTGTACTATTTTTTATGAATTAACTTGTAGATTTATCAGCTTGCCGCTCGTGCATTGGGCTGTACGTTAAAAACGTGAATAAAACAATTCTTCACATTATTTCCGATTATACGCAGCCCAGCTTTGGCCTTGGGCAACATTCGTACTCGCATTACTGCCGAATTCAGTCTGCTTGATGAAGTTTGGGCCACTTGAGAATGAAGAGTCAGTCCAACGCTAAGCTCTAAGGTTTACAGTAAGAACACTTGGACGAAAGGGATGGTCGCACTTGGTCTGTAGCCCGTTGTCGAAGGAAATGCGACGTAGTCCGTCTAGAATTAAAATTAAATATATTGTATTGCTTTTTTATATTTACGAATATAGTTACGATTTTTATAATTATCTCACTGACAGCGCTTCATATATTATTTTATATGAGAAACGAAAGTTACATTAAATGAGACATAACAATCAATCCCCCCAGATCTTGATTCATAAATAACGAATCTAATGAAACATTCCACAGCGTTGTAGACGCTAATTTTTCTGCGTCGTTCTGGAATGTATAAATGTGTAGTTTGGGGTGTCTAAATATGATGCTTACCAGGGCCGGATTTAAGAATTGCGGGGCTCCCAAGCACAAAATTGTGTTGCCCCCCTCCTCCATTAAAAAGATCCATCTTTAATAAATAAAAGAAACTTATCTTAACACAAGTACTTTCTGTACAAATACAATTGAAAACTAATAATTTTATATACAAGTTTACGTATATTTATTACATTAAGTACATTTTATGTTACAAAAGATATTATGCATATGATTCCGAAGCACGGGGCCCCTCATGGATAGGGGCCACCAAGCAACTGCTTGTTTTGCTTGTTGGTAAACCCGGCCCTGTTGCTTACCCATCAGTCTGAGTCGAAGAACCAGTCGAGAGTTTGTAAAAGTAGTCAGCCCTGGGGAATATACCGCGATGGGTCGGTTGTACGCGACGTAATTGATCTCGGGATTCTAATAACGATAACGCATAAGCGCCCTCTGGGCTGCTCGATATTGATGGTTGTTTACTTTTCACTGGGGATGCTGCTACTCAATTACTGACCAAAAACGCTGACAGCCAAGCCCACCTTGAAAAATGAACGTGCGGCGGGTCGTAGAAGGGATTGAGGGGATGAGAGCAGCGGAAGAGGGCGGGGAGAACAGAGACGGAAACAAGTGGAAGAAGAGGGAGAATCTCGGCAAAAGAGAGACGGAAAAACGTACAAATGGATGGATCAAGTTCGCCTCGGGCAAACAGAGGCAATGTATGATGAATTGAAAGTGAAGAGAAAAGGGAATTCTATCCAGGAAATGAAAGTATAAGTATCTTTATAACTAACGAGAAAAGTTTCGTCTTCCTTTACAGCGAAATATCTAAGGTGGAATTGACGTAAAGGTGTAAGGAACATTTTCTGGGCTTTCTCCTCATTCTATTCAGTTCCTACGTAGTAATAAAATGAGGAAAATAATAACGGAAATATCACTTGCATAAATCTTTTGAAGTTATTTATAACATTGAGTATTAAATCATTTTTTACAATTTCATTATTGCAAATGTTTCTCTGATCATTAGAAGTACATTATTTAAGTCTTTAGAAGTTGAAGTAATTCTAACTTTATTTTGTCTAAACTCTGTTTTGACAACAGACAAAATTATTTAAAAAGTTAAAAAAGATGAAATTTTAAAAAATTGATGAAAAAAGTCACCTGATTTAGCGCAAAAAGGTATCGAAGCGTGAGGAAAGACTCGTAAAAATATATTCTATCTCTCGATGAAATGTTCCAGTATTCCCTGGGTAGTCGTTTCCATCTCTTCTAGGCGGGAGACAAAAGGAAGACGTACTCGAGACGTAGCGAAAGTGAATGTTGGTCTGTGAAAGATTGCGGAGAGCATTTTTTATGAATGAGATAACCGCCCTGTCATGTGGCTCGGTGGGCACGAGAACTGATATATGATGTGTCATTCTTCAAAGAGAGCAGAGTTTCTAAGATAGTAGGTACAATGTACCAAGTGACTTTGAATTTTAAAGAATCGGATTTGAAAGGTTTTAACGTGTTTATATCGTTGGTGGGCTGTAATAGTGGCATAATATAAAAAAATCAGGTATTCAGATAAATGAATTTGAAGTTTTCACCTTGTATTTAAATGCATCATTCTTGCATTCACGCTTCTGTCATTTTTTGGTGGAAAACTACTGAAAGATGTGTTGCTATTTGCAAAGTAAACTCTGCAATTCTGGAGAGTAAATTACCCCAAAATTCACATATTTTGACTTGTGTTACTATTGAAGCCCACGCGCGATATCATGACCTAGGAGGTGATATCTTGTTAGGAAGATTCGAAAGTTACAATTGATGTGTGATATTTTGTAAGATAACGAAAATAGTGAGAAGTGCACTTATTGTAGTCGCTCCATTTATCATTAGCAATTATTCATATTTCATTTTTAAAATTCCTTTTTTAATATTTTTAATTATATTTTCCACTACTAGTACGGTCATTTCAATAACAGATTACATCATATAATACAGAAAAGCAAATATAAAAATACAGTTTGATAATTTCTGCGAATATTTATAATTTTTCATCTTTTTTACTCATAATTAATATTATAAATTTCACTTTTACAAGATCGTAAATACGTTTTTATAATCCAAAAGAGAATAGCAAGAATAGAGATTGTACTAGTTTGGTGTCAAACGTTTCAACGTTAAGAGTAAAAATAAGTCTTCTGAGAGAAAATTATTTCTGTAAACGTGTAAACCATTTAAAAGGAATCTTTTGTCATTAAATTACCCCAAAAGAGTGTAAAGAGTTTAAAGAGTTCCAAATTGCCAATAAATTCATGTTTGTTTCTAGCTATTTGTTATTCTTTAACACTGAAGTGAGTTCTATTAGGAAGTTATTAAGATGTATGCAAGAGTGAATGGTTAGAATGTCATGCAACCCGGTGATTTGCGAATATGAATCACGGAAGAAGTGAAATCAGTGTAGGAATTTATTGAATTGCATTATTCATTAAGAATTAATTTTGTATTTCGTTTAGAAAGCTTAAATATTGGAAGAATTCTTGGGGAAACCAATCATTAATATTTGTTATTTTGATTAAATTGAAATTTCTGTAAGTCTCGAGTATATGTAAGCAGTAATTTTGGACAATGGCGTACCTCCTTACATATTGTAAGATTTAGATTGAAGTTCGAAAAAAAAATGAGCTTCAAAATTGGCATTGGAAGGAATTGAAGGCATTCTACTTCCTGTCACAGATATTTGTAAAATTAATCTTTTTGTCTTGATAGAATTTCAGAATAGTGCATGCCATCCGCCGTAAATTATATAGAGCCAAATATATTAAAAATTATAAAAATATTTTGTAAAAAATTAGAAGCAGAAATTGTATATAAGATGGAGATAACATAAGGGGAAAAGGCAGAGGAAGAAGAAGGGAAATGTAAGAAAACGTAAGAAGAAATTTCAAAAAAATAAAGTGACAAAAGATAAAGAAAATACTTGGAAAAAATTGAAACGGCGCAAGAGAAATCGGAAGGAAAATGAGGTGGAGAGGAGGAAGAGGAATAAAAGTAAGAGAAGTGTGTGAAAAGCAGAGGAGGAAAAAGATAAAAATAAGAAAAAGGACGAGGGTACAAAACATATTTCTCATTCAATGTTTGAAGTTTTCGTGCACGTCAGCTGTTTTGGGCATTAGTCCCGATAATGTAGTGAATGTTTAATCTCGAGACGTGGTAGTGTTCATTCCTCGCTGTATGGTGAGATCGGCGGCGAACTTCATCTTGGCTTCCGGAGTACCCTTTCAGATATCTCTCCCCTTTCTTTAAAATTTATTTTCTTCTTGTTCGGCATAATAAGCCTTTCAGGTATTTTAATATACAATCTAATAATACAGCATAATTTTTGGACTTTCGGCTAACAGTGTTTGAGGAAGGCCACACGGCTACCTCGAAAAACAAAGTCTGCAGAGCAGTAATTCAGATGGGATTGTTTTAGGTTCTATTAGCGTTAAATTATTCTTTTAAGTTATTTAGCGTTTTTTTTGGCAGCAGAACTGGTTAATGGTGGGAGTGGATTAATTCTAATTTACGGTGGTTTAAGAGAGTCTTCGGGATATCCGGAGATAATGCGGTTTGGAATCGAAGCTGGTTTGCCTGGATTAAATATTTGTGCACTTCTACAAGACGGAAGAAGAGTGAAAAATCTGTTGCCAATTGTTGAATGTATTCATGAATAGGAGGAAGTTTTAGCTCTCTATGTATTTGTTTATTTGGAATAAACCACGGGGCTTGTACGGCTTTTTTAAGTAATGGTTTTGGATAATTTGAAGTTTCTTAAGATGTATGTTTGCTATATTGTTCTAAATTTGAAAGGCATGAGTTAATGATGGACGTATTACAGTTTTTAAATATGGATAGTGAGTATTCTAGACTAAGCGAAGACTTGTTATTAGGGATGAAGTTTGTTAATAATATCTCTCCCATTAGTTAACGGTTCACTTGGAACAAGCTCTAATCTTTCGACTAATATCCCCACAAGAATGGTAGTGTAGTGCGTGTACGTGTGATCGTGTGTAAGGGAAGAGGGGAAGACAAGGAAGATAATACGTAGATAGGGCGCGATCCGTGGCCTGATTGTTAGGATACTGCTCCAGAATTCGTTTGGTAAAAATAGAAGAAACCACCACTAAACCACGGAAAACTACCGCTCAAAGCAGCTGGCCGCTAGATTTCTCCTCAACAGTGGCTGAGTTCGTCATTGCTATATCGCTGGTTTTCGAAAATCCACCTGCGTGTCGCCTGGTGTCGAGAATTTGTCTGGACTCGAAACCTTAGGACTACCCGGTCAGAATCGCTGTGCAGTCAACGACCATGCTTTGATATCTCAGCTGGTGATATTTCTAGTGTTAAGTGATATTTTTACTACACATTTGAACTACCGTTTGACGCGCGAAACCCTTGACCGACTCTCGCCTAAACCTGCTCCAAGAAATCAATACCCTTTGTCTTACTGCCACACATTTCTGTGAAGCCGCACTCTCCGCCTTTGAGAGCGCGCTCTATGGATTTTCCCAGATCAAACATCGCGCGCTTTCCCCTCGCAAGGCCTTTGACCGAAGAGGTGAAGCCCATCTTGAGGTTTTTCTCCGCTCTCTGACGTCAGCCGTAAAGCTAACGCACTCTGGAGCAGAATTCATGATTCCAGTTTGTAAAATGGATATTTTATTATTCTACGGATTCTTTTCATCCCAATGTGTATTATTTATGAATCCATTGAATATGGCTGTGGCGCACAATGAGAAAAAAATGCATATTGTGAAAAAGTTTAAATACGGCTGTTTTGGAAAAAGTGTAGGGAAACGATCTGTACTCGGATATAGTAAATTTGTTCTGGGAAAGGAAAGAGTTTTTGTGTGTGATTAGCTAAATTATTTTTCTATTAATACTTTTCATTTTTTTTGAGGAATCGACCGAAAAAGAATATAGTAGAAGAGCTTCTCCAGAGCATACATGAAATGAAGAGACCTGAAAAGAGATGCAGATAAGTTAATTACCAGGAAATAGTGACAAGACAACAGCGTTGACACTGTCATGTATATAATTCTTACTGCAATCAGATAATTTATATGGTTGGTCATTAAGTAATTTTCATTTGTGAGTGCAATATTTTTGGAGATAATTATTTGATTAAATCTTTCATTTCGTCTATCTCGTCATCTATTATCAACAAGGCTTATCCAGTGTTTTCGCATGAATGATATCAGAAAATTCAAACATTTGGGGAGATGAACGGAACACAAAGTAAAGATTACTCTCCATTTTGCTCTTATTCAAAAAATTGAGCATTTTGTGATTAACAACTCATAGTTAATTTACTGGTTACGATGTAGAACATAAATTCACTCAATAAAAATACTTACTTCTCTCATTCCTTTT
Source organism: Acheta domesticus (assembly GCA_031308135.1). Lineage (NCBI taxonomy): Eukaryota > Metazoa > Arthropoda > Insecta > Orthoptera > Gryllidae > Acheta > Acheta domesticus. Next base: position 19,345,779 of record JAHLJT010008756.1, on the reverse strand, counting down.
TACACGCTCTCTAGATGCTATTTTAATATATAAATGAAGTTAATACATTAACTTTTCAATCATCTGTTGGATTACAATTATCATCACATAATTAACAACTAGCACTCTCACAGACAATCCTCACTTTAAAGATTTGATTTCAAAGCTTGACATCTGCAATATACAGGTTTTTAGGGGCATTGTCTACTTGAATTTTGTATATTACACTGATTGACTTAAAGAAAAGCTTAAAACCCTTTCAATGCAAAACTAAAACGAGAATCAGCGTAGTTAGCTAAGTTAGCTACCGTCTACACTTTGCGTGTAGGTATGTCTAGTGTATGTGCGTTCAGTACGTGTGCTACATTGCTGCTGTCATTCTGCGACAGGTATTCCAACCAGAAATTGAACAAAAGCTTAGAGGAAAGGTAAGAGTTTACATTTTGACCTTGAACAGTATTCGGTCGGTTGCGAAGTCTTGCCTTGTTCCAATTGCACGCTGAAAACTAGAGCGACTACGTAACAAAATTTTTAGTACCCGTGATTTAACGACGCCATTGAAGTCCTAATGTCTTAGCTGCTAAGGGTGGCGCGTGCGGCGAATGGAGGTCACGCGACGGCACACGCGTGTGGGAATGGCTGTAGCACACGCCGCGGGCCGTAAAGGGGAACTAGATGCGGTAGACTGCGTAGCTGCGAGAGAGCTTCAGCAGCTTCGTAGACCGGCAGGTCATAGCTTCGGAAACCGACGATGGTAGGCATCAGCGCTAAATAACTGACTCGACGCTCCTGGGGTCCGTCGTAGTTTAATATCAAATTATCCGGGAAGTGATCCGTATTTCCGATTGTTAGTCTAAACAACGATCTAAATAAAACCAGACGACTGAGTTCGATTTACTGACTGCTATAAAGTTGAAGTTCTTCACTGAGGTTTCGTTAGTTCGAGAGGTCCTGTGTTCGAGACAGCATGGAAGCGAATTTTCGGTATTAAATGAGTAGCAGTCAGACCACGCTGTCACGTGGCTCCTGGGGTACGCCGCAGTTATTCATAGGAGCGGCATTGGGCAGCGCTCTTTTTTTGCAGGCCCTGATCTAAATAAACGTGACGGACTAACGTTTAGTTTGTGGACTGCGATACGCTGAGGGCATGTTCAGGCCCATAATAAAAATTTACTATGTTCTAAAATGATCGCGAGTGCACTTTTGAGACTAGAAAAGTATCTGGGTCGGACGACGCCGAATCGAGGCCCCTGTGATACGCCGCAGTTTATCATCATATTGGTCGGAAGCGCACTGTGTTTGCGGTCGTTGATCAAAGTAGCAGAAATGATCGCTTTACTGAAGGGGACAGTCCACAACTGAAGATTTGTAAACTGTGTACCTGACTTTTAATGACAACTGTATTAAATTTTCTATAATAGGAGAACACTTATCTCATCAGTAGTCATGTAGTCATCGCCCAGTAGAGATTTGCGCTTACAGACAAGTAAGTAAGCTCTGAAACAAGTAACCGTATTTCAAAGACATTTATCACCGATGGGCTTTGTTCATGAAAAGTTTGGAGATGGGACTTATGGTCATTGACACGCATGATTACTCAAACGTTTTAGGGAAAGATTAAAATGGCACACATTGAGAAAGTGGATGTACCCCAAAAGAAGTCCTCATACTCTCTCAACTAAATGTTTTCCCATCCCATTCTGTACTTCGGGCGTTTACATCACGAAATGAATATTATTGGCTTTTATGAAGAAGAGAGAATAGCTCCATATTTCAGTTAATTCCAAAACGGACAACAGTTGAGAGAGTTAATTCGCACGCACGTTACGACTTGTGCTGCACGTTTCATGTAAAATCGTGGAACCACATGGGGGTTTTCCCGCGAAGCGTTAAAGGTCAGTTAAAATTATTTCAACCGTCGTCCTCATTTCACGACGAATTAGGGGACTTGATGTTCGAGGGATGACCCACGGTATTGCGATAGGACCGCTCACCTTTCTCTGCAGGGGACACGATTTAAACCCTTGATCAATTCAAGCGATTCGTGGTCCATCCGTGAAGTTCAGTTCTGGCATTCACATGGTATTGATCAGAGACACCCCCAAAAATTACTGATGAGTGGGGTCGATTGTAGAATTATCCTCTAGACAGAGGTTGAATCAGACCCTGCTTCCAACAAGACCAACCCTCCAACAATGCCGAAGAGGAAACAGAGTTGTCACTAAGCTTCGGAGCCCGATTTCGTCATATAATATCTTCCTGATCGCCTACCGATCAGAAGGATTTCCTCATTTCCATTTATGGCCATAGGGCTTAGAAACTGACATCATAATAAAGGACTGCTGGGAATGGCTCCTGGCATCAACTGTCGCCATTGAAATCTCTTTGACTGGGATCTTTTAAAATTCAAGTTTCGGCGGTGGATGATTTTCGTCACTAGCATCTTAGCTAGGGCAAATTCAGCCGCTTTTTAGAAGAGCTTTTCATCGGTCCGCTGCTCTACGGAACACATACCAACATGCAGTTAACTACCTCATTTATGGGGAACTTAGAGCTTTCCCCAGATGTGGGTAAACCAGGGGTTCCCAACGGGGTCGGTGGAGGCCAATGAATTTTGAAAGGGGCTAATGGCAGGTCTGAATGAACAGGAGATTGATAGGTGTAATCAAGATTGGTTCCAAAAAATATTAAATGAACTTGATAATTAATGGTTTTCTGATATATAGTAAAAAATATTATAATAAATTATAACTTCGAGCTTCTTTCCTAACCGTCGCTAATCTTTAGGATCAGAAGCGTAGCTAGTCTGGTGTAACCGATGGACAGCATCGGACTCCTTGGTAGATTATTGATACCCGCCCCTTAATAAGTATCCCCGCGGACGGATACCGGCAAAAAATAAAACAAATTGCACTCTATGTTCATTTATCCTTTCTACCTGCAATTTTATTATATCAGCTAGATTTAAATCTCGTTATATCACGTTTATTGAGATAGATACTCCAAGTCTCTTCCGAGTTTCTTCACTGGGCATCCGAGAACCTAGTTAAGCAGCCGCTTAGGATTTTTAGAAACTGAACGTTTTATAACTATGTATTCTAAACATTTTATCACGGAAGAAAATACTCCCTGTAAACACACACTGGAGAAATGTTCTAGTTATTTAAATCATGCTCAACATTTTGTAACCATTGCACAAAAACAAAGATTAGAAACTCAGCTACTCTCAAGCAGAAGCATAATCGTTTATTGAATATCTAGGTATTTACAAAAATATCGTTGAAAGAAATTCTTTTCTTTATGACTTTTTTTGCAAATCTTTTTTACGATTGTTATAATATAAAATAGAGAATAACGTCTATCTGGGATTAATGAATCCAACATTTCTTTTAAAACAGGTCGATGAACAAAAAACAAATTGGAAATCTCTGCTTTAAACGTAACGGAATTAATGGCCAGAGAGTTGACGTGACTAAATAATCAATCAGCCAGTCGTAATAAAGATGAGCTGGAGTGTTGTTTGGAGCGGTGAATAGGGGTCACGCGGCTCGGCTCGTGCATGGGAGCGGTGCGTGTGCGTGTGCGTGCCGCGGGCGGCGCTGGGGAGCCCTTGGCCCCGAGGGGGGAGGGGGCGCAGGTGCCCGTGGGGGTGACGCGCCGCGCTCGCGTTTGGATTTACAGGGGCCTGACGTCACGTCCGCATTTGACGTTTCGTTAGATGGGAAAGCTTCCGTTTCGAAAATCGACGGTCGCCCTCTTTTTTGGCGCTAGGTAAGTAGGTCGGTCAGCCAACCGTAACACGAGGTTGCTGGGGGATCGGTGGTCGTGTCTGGGGCGTCACGGTAATGTCCAGATTTACAGGGCCTGACGTCACATTCGCATTTGAAGTATTGTTAGATGGGAAAGCCTTCGTTTCGAAAATAGACAGTTGCACTTTTTGGCGCTCGGTAAGTAGATTGGTCACCCCACGCGGTTGTTGGTGGCACAGTTTATCACAGACAACCCGACTGGGGGGAGTGCTCTGGACTTGCGGTCGTAGATTTAAATAAAAATGACGGACTGAGATGTTGCGTTTCTACTTTCGAGTACTGATAGTGGTGAATTTTCCACCTTAGGTTCGACGGCGCTGACATGAAGCCCCTGAGGTACACCGCAATTTGTTTTCAGTTCACATGACTGAGGAGCGCTATGTGTTTACCTTCGCTCATATAAATAAAAGCGGTGGACTGATATTCTGTTTACAGAGTGGGAAAGAGTTCAAGTCTACAACTGAAGCTTCGTAGGCGTTCTCGTTTTGTATGTCAACGGTTGCAGCCTACTCGCTTCATTTGCACTTCGAACAACTCTGGACATCATGAGTCAGTCGTTTGACATCCGTTTGTGGATTATGTCGTTGTAACTGCGATGCAATTTTATTGCGATGTAAAATTAGCGTTTCGTACTAATTTATTTTTATATTATTTTGCATGCGGAGAGCTGGAATATAGGAACAAGTTATCATTTGCATGTTACGAATCTGTAGCAGGGCACGATATACTGAATTGCTCAATTGTATCTGTAGTAAATGTTTTGTTTGCATTAGATCAATGTTTATAAATCTGCTTTAGATGTAATTAATGTTATGAAATGTGATGTATGACGTATTTGAAAGCGTTGAAATATTTCATCAGATAAGACGATGGACATTGAATAAATGCTGTGGATATTAGCATAATTCAGTATTGTTTTATTTCAATAAACACTGGAAAACCAACTATATTTCTTGATGCCAGAAGTCTTATTTTTTTGAGTGTGTGCAAATAAAGTGAATCACTAAACAATCCGCTATGAGCTATCTGGGTCTTGTTGGAAGCAAATATTCATTAACATCACCTCCTAAATATTTTTCAAAACTTGCTACTAATCGTAGGGACATTATTGTTTGGAAACTAAATTAGCGTATGTGGAATATAAAATTAAATGCGTCACTACTGAAAGGAAGTATCAAAAGCTTTTCTTCTAAGACACGAACAAACACGGATTTCGCCGCGAATAATTAACTCATCGTATTTAAATATGCTTTACTCCTCCGGCACTGGGACACCTGTATAGAATGGGATACAAAAAGGTCTCGACAAACAACTGATTTCCAGTTACAATATTATACTTTTGTCGGTGCCCCTTACGTTATTATTTAAATGTAATTGAATTCGTTGAGGTATTGACCTTGGCTATATCACAACAGACGAGCCCATATATAAGTGTGGGAAGCAACTGCACCCGTTTCTGGCGGTAGTCTTTGTTGGAGTCTTTGTGCGATGTGGGAGAGTAGCAAAAAGAAGGAAAAGAAGGCTGCAGCGAGGCTCATCAAAATGCACGCGTTCAAATCCACCCCAGCGGCCACTCGCACCTGCCGCGAGCGCCGGCTCGTGCCACGGACGTGCTACAGGGCGAAGGCCGTCGGAGCGGAGCGAGAAGGGAGTGGGCGGGGTTTGGGGCGGGGTGTGGGGCGGGCCGCGCCCGTCACGCAACAAGTGCCGGCTGCGCACGCCCTCGCGTGCACGCTTCGCACGCCCCACCCCCTTCCCCTCTCGACCCCTCAATTTCCACCATTCCCCTGTCCGTCTCGCAGCACCTGACGGGGGCTGGGCGGTACGGTTTGGAGCAAGGCGAGACGTTATGGAGCGGGGGGAGGCGGTACGGAGCGGGACGTGACAGGGTGGGTCGGGGCGGGTTAGGGAGGGGTGGGGCGGGGCAAGGCGGGACGGGACAGGGCGTGGCGGGTCGGAGCGGGGCAGGAGGCGTCGGGGCGGGTCTTGGCGGGGAGTTGCGTGGCGGGGCGGAGCGTGGCGTGGCGATATGGAACTGGACTTGGCGGGGCGGGACGGGGCGGGACGGGGCGGGACGGGGCGGGACGGGGCGGGACGGGGCGGGACGGGGCGGGACGGGGCGGGACGGGGCGGGACGGGGCGGGACGGGGCGGGACGGGGCGGGACGGGGCGGGACGGGCGGGACGGGGCGGGACGGGGCGGGACGGGGCGGGACGGGGCGGGACGGGGCGGGACGGGGCGGGACGGGGCGGGACGGGCGGGACGGGGCGGGACGGGGCGGGACGGGGCGGGACGGGGCGGGACGGGGCGGGACGGGGCGGGGCGGGACGGGGCGGGACGGGACGGGACGGGACGGGGCGGGGCGGGACGGGACGGGACGGGGCGGGGCGGGACGGAGCGGGACGGGGCGGGACGGAGCGGGACGGGGCGGGACGGAGCGGGACGGGGCGGGACGGAGCGGGACGGAGCGGGACGGAGCGGGACGGAGCGGGGCGGGATGGGGTGGGGCATGGCCGAGCGGGACAAAGCGCGTCGGGGGCGGGCGGTACGGAGCAGGGCGGGACGGGACCGGTCGGGACGGGACGAACCGAGCGGTACGGAGCGTAGCGAGGCTTGGTGGGTCGGGGCCGGAGCGGGCCGAGTGGGGCAGAGCGGTACGGAGGGGAAAGAGTTCTCGGTTTCTCTCGCGGCCTTTGGAGGACGCGTTCGCTCGTTGGCAGATACGATCGCCAGGGCGCGGATTCGTTCATTGCGTCGCCGAGTGGCCGCGCTGAATGGCGGGCGGTGCGGGTGGCGTGTATGGCGCGGCCTCTCGTGAGGCGGCGGACGGCCTCTCAAGCGCGGCTCGCGTAGGCGGCAACTTGCGTTTCCAGCGCGCGGGTATATTTAGGTGCACTTCAGTAAGCGTGTATTTCCAGCTTGATTGAATTTTTACAGATATATGATACTTCTTTTTATATTAGGTGTTAAAGTAGAGCTTTATTCCCTAGGAAGAAAGATTCGTACAAAGAGGGATGTAGCGAGAGCTCGATGCTGTACTATCTCAAGCGGGATAAAGCTTCAAGCACGGGTGAAAAAGTGTCGTACTCACACATTATTTTAAATAATTTTTCTTTTCTTTTTTGTTTGTTTTGCGACACGCATATACACTTATTCCAAATTGAGACCACAGTTACCGACAGTTGTTCTTCCACCTTCAATTGGATGACATGAAGGAGGCAATGGAGACAGTAATAAGGACTGAAAGTGAACATTGAGAATGAGGGTGGACAGATAATTAATGTTCGCCCGTCCTTACACTACAATATGTTGTGTGTATTCTTATATATTTATACTATATATTTTTATATTGCAATGATGTATTATCCTTTCCAAATTGTCAAATTGTGTCATGAAATTAAACGCTGAAAGATTTAAAACACTGTATAATGTTATTTCATCAATTCTGAAATTACGAGCATTTATTATAAATGAATAGTTAAAGCTAAATTATATAAGTTGTCTCACTTGATAAAGGTTGTTTCGTTTATATTTGTATGTTATGTTCTCTCAATTATTTTGTATCTTATGTTATTGTGTTATTTTGTTATTGTGTTATTGTATTATTTGCTTTTGTTGTGTTATTTATATTGTAACTTGTGCTAACTACCTATTCTATCCGAAGTTATTTGTAGTGAAATTGTTTATGATAGAGCTGTGAATGTACACAGCAAAGTAATTGTATTGTTATAGGATAATCCCATAAGAAAATTACTGATAAAATTGAATTGAATTGAATTGATGTTTTTATGGATTCTTGTATTAAATACAAATATTCAATTGTATTCATTTTCTAGTAATGTTTTTATCTTTTATTGTATGGTTATATTTTGAGTATACAAATTAGTTGTTTTTCATACTCTTAATGACAGAATAATTTAATCCGAAACTTTGGCAAACTAAAATAGTTGTTCACCTGCCTAGTGATCCGGTTACCTATATGAAAATGATGCGTTTAATACGTTGTTAAATTCTTGAAATACTGTATAAAAATAAGTACTTTTAATAGTATAAAATAGGGTATTATAGAATAAAAATAATAATACAAAAAAGTCCTCTCGTTTTAGTCTCCATGTCCCGAAGCGCCTCTTCGATCGTCCCGCCGCGGAAGCGAAAGACGCAACACTGCGATGGCAAATCCCTGTGGTCTCGCTCATATTCAACAGTTCAAGCGTGTATGATTATCGAAGTGCATATTATGGAATAGAATCAGCCACACCTCACCAAAAGAAATACAGAGTTCAAGTTAAGTACCGGCGTAGGTCCCTCAGGGCATCAATCGATGTCACTGCTGTACCTCCGACCGGAAGCTCCTACGGTTCGAGTCTCAGTGGCAGGATTTTCGGTTCATAGCTAGGTCGAATTCAGCGACTGTCTGGAGAATTATCGGGACCGGCTGCTCTGATCGGTAACTTTCCATGGTTTCACCGATCAACACTAGGTGAATACCGAAGCAGTACTCTAACACACAGACCATGGACCGCGCAATCCCTTCTTCGTCTTCCTACTCATCTGTTACTTACACACAAACTTAAATGCACCACACATACCAGGAATACAGTAGGAAGCTTAGATCTTGTCCCGGTTTGGACCGGTGTTCCGCTGGTGGAAGATACCTGGTTATAGATAACCCCGCAAGCTGACGGATAGTGTGGCGACGGATCCAGCCAGTAGGGGAAGGTCACCTCCATTTACAGTCTACTTAAGGGACTAAATGTCTGAGCCGTTGACGCGCCCGGAACCACAAATCAAACAAACCAGTCAATCAGTGTTAAGTCCACTGACAATTTTTAAATATCCGGTGACAATTTTTAAAGGTCATATATCATGAGCTCGGATCAGTGAGGAAGGCAGAAAAGGAACTAGGTCGCCGTTGCTGGCTTCGCGTTTGTGTCACGCTAATGCTCGAATAACTACTGACTTTTGAAACTTTTGAAGAATTGCAAGAAAAAAGTATCTATTCAGTTTTTGTTCCTGTTACATTCGAATGCACAAATCTAACGTGACATTTTCTTAAAGCCCGGCCTCGCGACATTTCTTTCAGAAGTTGTAGTCTCAGATGCAAAGTTTGTTTGTTTTTCGATTTTTCTTAACATTCATTACAGTTTGCCTTTCGGTAATATATCATAAAAACGAAGTGGTTATGAATAATGTATCTCGTGGTCATTTAAAAAGTACCTGCTGTGTTAGCTGAGAACAGCATTATCGTTGTGACTGCAGCGACTGAACCGGAGGTCCTAGGGCTCGAGTTCCGTCGTAGCGGATTTTCAACACTAGCTACATAGTAGCTAGACGAATTTGGCGGCTGTCCGGAGGAGACCACAGTCGGCTGCTCGGAGTAGTAATTTTCCGTGGATTCTTCGATCAATTCCAGGCGAATTACGGAACGGAACCCTAAAACCTAGGCCCCAGATCTCGTATAAACTTTCCTTTACTCTTCCTTTTTTCGCATCTCACTTCTCTTGTACACACTCACACTCACACAAACACGCGCGCGCACACGCACACACACACACACACACTACTCTACCATACATCAGGGAGACCAGTTCAGGGAAGCTTAGGGCACGACGATGTCTCACACACACACACACACACACACACACACACACACACACACACTACTCTACCATACATCAGGGAGACCAGTTCAGGGAAGCTTAGGGCACGACGATGTCTCACGACTGGGATGATGCCTCGGTGGGGAGATACTTGGAAGGGAAAATCCCCGCCAGCCGAGCTGAAAGTCCACTCCATATTTCACCAATCAGCGGGGAAGGCACACCACCACCTCCCAGGATTACTACGTTCACTACAATAACGGGAATAATGACCATAGTAAGTCACATTCACGGAAATATCAGTCAATCATAGACATTAAAAAGTGGCCTCGGATATCCACAACATCGCCGGATGTACGCCACTTCAGATTTCCTGGTAAACTGAGTAATGCACCGGATGCTGGCGAAGGAGATCAATAAATCGGGGAGTGATGAGAAGGGAGGTGGCAGGCGCAGTCGGGGGGAGGGGATTTGGGCTGGGATCTCCCAATTACACGCGTCTCACTCCGCGAGCGGGAGAGGCCTTATTTCTCGTCCTCCCTGCCTTGAACTCTTGCCCCTGCTTAAAACACTCGCCGCAACCTGCCATCCAACAACCCGTTTTCTCTCCTTCCGTAATCACTCCCTCTTCTCACACATCTAACCACATCGCTCCTCTTTTATTCCTGCCTCCTTCCCCTTCCGGCACTGTAACTTCCGCCACGCTCTCTTCAGACAAACACATTTTCCCCACCATTCTCACTCTCTCCAATCTCCTAGACCTTCCTGTTACTTCTCCCTTCTCTTTCTTCCTCAGTTATCACTCGTCCACTGCCATCCCGATAGGCGCCACATTTTCCGCTTCTATTCTTCTGGTTCGCCCTTGTTGTCCCCACCCAAGTTCTAATATCAATCTTCTGCTTCCCCATTCCGTAATCCCTTTCTCCCGGTGTTTTATTACCCTCTCTGCCAAGTGTGATTTGGCGTGTATCCGCATTCACTGTGTCATCTCGGACTTCAATTCTTCCATAACATCCTGTTCTCTCCCTAATCCTCGGCCTATACTCACTCCCGTTCTCTGCTTTATTTCAGTTACTCCTTGTTACTTCTCGTCATTCATCCCTTCCCACCACCTCCACCTAGCACCCATGCCACACAAGAACCTTCTTCTACCGAACTCTTCTGCCTTCCCGTCCTCCCTCTGTAATCCACCACCACCACCACCACTCCCTCCACCGCCTCCACCACTTCAATCACCACCGCTTTCCCTCTTCCATCACCACCACCACCACTTCCTCTTCCATAACTACCTCTCTATCATCATAACCCACTCCAAACCCCTTCTTGACCACCACCACAAATACCACCAAGATCTCACGAATTACCTTCTTAAACCACCATGATTTATTTTCTATTTCATATTTTACATGTTGATTTTTTGTGAGTAAAGAAACAGTTTTAATTAATAAAATTATAAAAACCATTCTGTTATAAATATACCAGTGGTTTGATGACTTTAAAATAACTGTCCTAATTATCATCGCCTCTACCATCTACGTATTCACCACCTTCACCACGTACCCTCCACCGTCATCACCTCGACTCCCGCCACCGCAAACACCACCGCAGCTCTACGATGCCAACTCACCACTCTGAGAACACCACTACGTTGCCCAGAACTCATTTATCTGGCCGTCAGTTGGCATCCGGTGCACCACCCCCCCTCCCCTCCCACCCCCACCCGCAGCGCTGCTACGCGCTCGGCGCCGGAGCTCTCGCCCTTCGGATTCTTCTCTTACCCTCACGTGGCGCGTGCCAGTCTAGATTGCTAATTTCGAATTCACGTAGAAATAGATGGAGAACGTGCAGTTTCTGGCCATGTGAGAGGTTTTGGTTATTTCGTTAATCGGGAACTCGGAAATATTCGAAAACAATGAAAGAGTTTCTATGCATTTATACTAAAAAAATATAGTTTTACTTTATCTACTCCGGAATTTTTCATACCTGACACAATACGATATATAACGTGCCCCACTGATTACAGCTTACTTCATGGGACATGGGATAATATTCACATGTGCCCTTTCAGAACACTCAATTTTGGCTGCTCCAGGAATTTGTCTTCCTCAAAACTCGACTTCAGGATTTGCTTGTCGTTAGTGATATCTATTTAAATCTTGACGCGTTGTAATTATAACAAGACTGTCGACTGAAATATTTAAGTATTATCTTGAAACGTTGCGGCGACGGTGAGAGAACACGAAGTTCTAACCTGTTCGGTAAAATCACACAAAATTGATTGTTGTATCTTTTGAAATGCAATTATTGGGTGGTGATAAGGAGTAGGATGTTGGTTAACACCGCTTCTAAAGAAAATAGGTGCGGCCAACGTAGCAATACCTTATTTTTATTCTATGATTGTATTAAAATGTGTGGCAGAGAATGTAAGGAAAGTTCTCTATCGATTTCTAATAAATATTCACATTAATATCTTTTTGATATTTTGACCTTATTGCAGTTAACTACTTCGAACGTAAATTTGACACAAATGCACTAGTAAAACTTTTATGAAATCCACTTTTTAATCCTTATGTTATTGATTAATTGACCTGTTTTGAACGCTTGTAATTGGCAAATAAATGTTAATGTGTTGAATAAAAAAATCAACATGTCGTGCGTTTCCATACAGGCAATAGTAATTTACAATACTACTTTTGTTTTATATTTCACCTTCATAAAACCATCTTCATTGTAAGCGATTAATTAATACCTTTTTCGTTTTACGAGTAACTCTTTTTAGCATTGCGTGATCAGCTCCCTCAATTTTGTGTGTATATGTTCGGACATACAAAACAGTTTTGTGAAAATGGAAAGCAATCTTATCAATGCAGATTAATTCATTTCTTTGTGATTTCCGTACCATAATTATTTTTTAAATACATGAAATCTTACACAAAAATTAATACACAAAAACAGCTCTTCTGAAAACAATTTTGATATATTGTGTGAATTCAATCGTACAATAATGATGATAATACTACTACTAAAATCAATAATAATAATAACAACAATAATAATAATAATAATAATAATAATTATTATTATTATTATTATTATTATTATTATTATTATTATTATTATTGTGTGACAAACTCTAATATGTAAATATAAAAAGTGAAAAAAGAAATTCTTATAAAATATACCTTCAGCGAAACTTAGAGCTATATAATACAAGCAGTTAAGGTGTATCATCCACTTCTCAATTTTCTCCAGCAAACAAAAATTAATATATCTTTCTAAAAACTCAGTTTTGAATGCCAAAAATACTCAATTGTCCCGTAATACATCTTTCAAGTACGTCTCATAATAACTACCTGTTATACCAGCCGTTAAACTTTTCAACCAGTTTCCTCCGAAATTTCTGTTTGTCCGGAAGTAAGATAATTCTATTTTTCGCGCCCTTCGTCTGCTTTCAGATTTCGCGTGTCTGTATCTGCATTTTCTGTTCTCTCGTGCTTCCGGTATTATTAATCTTTTTCGCGTGCTTCTTTGCCGTCCTACGTCCTAGTACGTTTTCTCGAGAATCCATTAAGTTGCGTTTCAGCCTGTGAAGGTTCCGTGATCCTCTGTCCTTCACTTCCCCTGCAGTTCTCGTGCTCAGACTCTCATCTCATTTTAGTTACTTAAGGTTTCTTTTGAGGTTGATTAATGCACATTTCCGGAATATTTAGTTTTTTCCTCGTTTTTTCAGCTGTTGCATCATTTTTCTCTTAGTAGAACAGGCTTTGTCTGATATGTGGATAATTACTCCTAGCACACAGAAGCTTTGCCATGAAATTCAATTTAAAGTCCAGTAGGATTGTATTTCAAACATATTGTGCATTTATTCACGAACTGGAAACAATTTTTACTGACAATTCTACTGATTTTATTTAATATTCATTTCACTTATTCATTATCTTTACTAATTAAATATGAAAATAAATTTATTTCATGTTCTTGGATGAGTGAATAACATATGTGAACACAATCCTACTGGACATATAGGGTATTACTTTTAACTAGTTTATTTACTAAAGTGGGCAATTATTACGAAGGTTGGGACAGAAGTCATGGCAGCTTCTTTTGTTTTGTGAGAATATGAGTAGCGGTGGAAAATTTCAAATATACAAATGAAAGGACAAGGTTGAACAACACACAAAAAATTAAATTTATCATCTTCATGAACGTGTTTGAATGGCCTTGCTTCTTTCATGGTGTAAGGCATTTTAGAGAATGCGACATCACAAATTCTAAAATCATTACATACCCGTTCTAAAGGTCTGATTCGGTAGATGTTCGATTACCGCACATCAGATTACTCCACACATTCACAGGTCGTCACATGCATTGCTGATCACTGGTTGCTGCGCATCTTTGCAGAAACTCTCCTCCGCATCTCGCGGCGGTTTGGTATAGAAGGGCATTATTCCATGAGCTTCCACAAATTCCGTGTGACATTCTCGGGCATTCCTTTCATGGTGAACGGCTCTCTCTAAGAGCGCTGCTGGAAACATGTTACATTCACCTCGCACGGCGGTAGACGGACAACTGATTTCAGTAACGTAGCCTGAGTTTTGGCTTAGGGTATGTAACTCGAGGAAAGAAAATAATAATTTGAAACTTTAATTATAATTTAAATATGTCTGATTCACCAATACCATTTCTGTCCCCTTGATCAATTAGAGCACACAAATAATTTGTATATTTAAAATAAAAACTGATCCAGTAAAAGTAATAATGGCTCATACTTTGTCCTCATAATTTAAAAGTAAGAGCACTATCAAACCCAATGATTTTCAAAATTGTCCAATTCATATCATTTCGAACCTAGTAGAATTGGCATAATTTATAAAATGGAAAACAATGATCTCCAAAAATATACAATAGGAAAGAGAAAATCAGTCAATTTACAGACATATAATGAAAAACAGTTGACAGTTGTCCTTTGCTGCTTTTACATCAAGGGTTTCATCCAGTATGACGGAGACTAAAGTGGCTTTAGAAATTTCATTTTTAATATCATAGGACCGTGCTCACACTTGAAATCCAATGAATCTGAATTTCTTGGTAAGATTGCACGAAGTACTGCAATTTTCATATCATCCTTGCCAGTTTTATCATAGTTCATTACTTCACTTATATATTTAATGAAATTTTCTCTCTTTGATGATCCCCTATTTTTAATTTCATTATGGCTAGAAAATACAAGCCCTTCTTTCCCAAAAAAAGCATACAACTCGAATGAAGTGTGACAGAATTTCCTTATTTTCCCTTATATCACTGTTGTATTGCTCAACATAGCCTGTGTTGGCTGTTTAAATAAAATTCTATCCTCTCATAATTTTTCAAATATTTTTAACTGTTTTTCAAGTGCTATAATTTGTCCACGGCACCAAAGTACGTCTCCATCATTATGTAGGCACTTTGGTTCGCGTGGTGCTTGCCATTCCATGGTACAGATGTGGATTGCAGTCACATACCCTTGTACATTCAACCAGCACAATCCCTAACCTAAATTAGCTACAAACATATAGTTGCCAAATGCATTAAAATAATGTAATAAACGACAATGTTCATTAATTAAACTCGTTCTCTTGCAAACACAGAAGAAAACAATGAGGTTTCGTAAAACGACAGATTTTTCGTAGGCACCACGGTAGGCCCCCTGGATGTAATGGGTCATTGTGCATCTGATTCACAGCGCAGGCTAGGCGGCATTTCAGACTGATTCGTTAATCCTTGTGAAGAATCGAATTCTCAACGGCGCAATGTTTCAAATGTAATAAAATATTTTGTAGTAAAAAGAAAATAACAAGTTGACAATTTACAATCATTTAAAATAAAATAGCTGATATTGTCAGGGTATGTAACACATCATTCACATCCGTAGACGCTACGCCCCTGATTGATTTCAAGTTTGTCTCTGTGCTAACAGAGACTTGCAGAGCTATCTGTGGATGTAACACCCTACTGCAGCATTTCTTTCAAGATATAAATGAAAATTTGCGATTCGATAACATTTCTTTTAGAAAAAAAATAGTTGCCATAACGTCTGCCCCAACCCTCGTATATCAAGTGATTTTGTTACAAACGGTAAATTTGGATGAATTAAACACTTCCACACATTTGAGAAAGTTTTTGATTAACTTCATAAACATTTTTAAGTTGTTATTCACTTCCCTCACGTAAGGGTGTTTCCACTATCATACGAGGTCAACAGGATATTCCATATCTGTGAACAAATTTTCACCTGGTCTACACAAGACCACTAATTTACAAGATCACTAATTTCTATTTAATCACTAAAATAGACTCACGCTAAATAAAGAATAATTTAATACTCAAGTATTATTGGCTATTTAAGAAACAATAAATTTTCATATTATCCGCATTCGTCTTCTTTAAATCTCTTGTTACTGGATGTGGATTTAGTTTTTTGGTGTGCAAAACAATCAAATCAAATTTGTATCTCCCTTTCGGAGGCAATTACTAGTAGTTTCTGTTGCAGGGGGCGGAAATTTACGACTATAAAATGTTGCCAAAAACGCTCGTTAATAACGTTTATTCATAATTAAACTAAGTTTAAAGAAGAGAGAGGGGATGTGAGTTTAAGTTAAAGATAACATTCGCACATAAAAATATATAATTTATTTACATTACAATTAGGTAAAATGTACCTTTGTTTTTATGCAAGTGTGGTAAAAGTTTTCATTCACAACTTATTTTGTGAATATACTCATTTCAATTTTTTGTAAATATCTGGCACGAGCCGATTGGGCAGTGACATATATTGACTGAATGAGATACAAGCAATAAATATAAAATTAAGAAGGTGTCTACATCAGGTAGCAATATAGAAGACAAGGAAGAAATGCTGAAAATTCCCAAAGAAATCCTAAATAATGCTGCTGAGTGGAAATAAAAATACTTCAAAACCCAATCTCTAATTGAAAATTAGAAAAGTATTTTGTGCAATATTTTATCATGGTGCATACATGTATAAGCGATTTTACTGTACGTTTATTTCGCATTTTTTAGGAACATATGATGTGCTTCGCAGTCAGAAAAATAGAAATTATCCATCATTATGGAATTAGTAACCCTTGTTCAAATACTGTCTCTAAGTTTTCAAATATGCTCATTTTAGTAGATATGTCAAATGAACATTGTTATTTAAGAGGCAAAGATGTGTTGGAAATATTTTCTCTTTTTGTATTGACAATGGTGGTATGCTCAAAGAGTGAATCATGGCATTTCATAGAAAGAAATAATAGTTGTTAGGCAATCAATATTGCCCTTTAAAATAGCTTTGTTTCGTCCTGGGTCGTTTGGCTATTTTAACTGCTGAAAATCCGTCGATAAATAATAAACAAAATCTTTGAGATAAGATAATACGGCACTATTGGCATGAAGGGTGAAATGGAATGAATCGCCCATTCTAGGCTTACAATTGGATCCATTCCGTTTTGTACATTTTCACCGTTAATGCAAATTGTATTGTTATAAAAGCTTTATCATCACTTAAAGATCGATGCATTGACATGAATGCAATACTTGATTCTATAGCTCAGTCGGTTGTTGTGGTTAGGGGTGACATTTTTGCTTTGTCATTGCAATTTTGGTCTAATGTCCATACCATTGCCAAGGCAAAATTTGTCTAAGATTTGTCACCTTTTCCCTTTCATCGATTGATCCGTGTTTTCAACCTGATTTCATTGTGACTGAGTAATGGAAATACTTGTTTTGCTGGAAATGGTGTTACATCAATTCAACGATTGAAGAATTCTAGAGATTTTTTCACTCGCTTGTTATGCAAGGAATTGTATTTTTAACTTTTATTGATCGATTATGTCCTCATCTATCTTGTCTTCTTTAACGAATGAAATTTATTTATTTATTTAATTACCCAGAACAGGGCAAAGCCCCAATTACAGTAGGCATTACTAGGAAAAATATACAAAACATACAAAATAATAAAAAAACAGTTTCAAATGAAATAACAAATCTAAATTACAGAAGTCCAATTACAAGAATACATCTTTTTGCAAAATTGATAAAACATAACACACCAGTAAGATAAACAAAAATGGAAACATATCTTTAAAACAGTCACTACAAAAAAGGAACAGAAATTAGTATAAAAAATGACAATATTACCAAAATGGAAAACGCATCGTCAGAATAATCGGAATATAATAACGAGCAATACTTAACACAATAAATCCACATTCAGTGATCATTCAATATTTTATTTAAATTCTGTTTATATTTTATCAAAGAAAACTAAAGCCTAAATCCCACACTCTACTGAATTCATTGAATTTTGAAGACATTCTCAAGAGTGGTGAATATTTGTGAGATGTTGTATTTGGTTTATTGAAATATAATAATTCTCGTCCTCTTCAATTTGATAATCATGCATTAAATGATAATTGTGACAGCAATTCACTGCTATCTGATAGACTATTCACTATTTTAAATAAGAACAATTGTTCAGCAAAGACTCTTCTATTGGCAAGAGTAGTTAGATTGAATTCTTTAACTAAAATAATATAAGCAATTTCATAAGCAGATTGATTGAACTTTTTGTAATATAAATACCTCGAGAATCGTTTTTGACTTTTTTCAATTTGGTTACTTAGTTATATACAATGAGGAGACCAAATAACTGAAGCGCATTCCAATCTGGCGCGCACAAGACAATTAAAGAGGAGTATTAAACTTGAGGTGTTGTTGAAATTTTTGAAATTTCGAATAATAAATCCAAGATTTTTTAATGTGTCATTAGTTATATTAAATATGTGTTTATGGTAAGTCAAATTATGTGGAATAGTAACCCCTAAGTCTTTTTCAAAATATGCACGTTCTAATGATTCATTATTCATTGAGTAACTTGTTCTTAGATATGTTTTATTTCGTGTATAAGTAATGAAACTACATTTTTCAATATTAAAGTACAAATCATTCTCTACGCTCCATCTGTAGACGTTATTAATATCAGCTTGCAATTTGTTTGAATCATTTTAATTTTCAATTGATTTATAAATTTTCAAAACATTTTTTGAAACTCTACAAATTCATGCTCATTTAATGTGGATTTCTGATCTTTGTACGAGTTTTAGCTGATTTTGTAAGGTCACTTACATTGCAATCTCCAACAGAAACGCAAATAACTTATTGCATCCTTTTGGAAATAAAGCCATAGCCAACAAAAGAGTTTTTACTCCAACAGAGTCACTAACAAAACTCCTGATTAAACACCGTACAATGAGCAGTTTATTATAGGAGAAATTATTTTATAGGAGAAATTATACAGTTTGCACCGTTTATTGAAAACTTTATATCTTTTGGTACTTTTAACTGCCAAATTTAACAACAGAGCAAGGTCGGCTTTTCGACACGGTCAAAAGCCTCTCTTCACATTTTATGAAACTAAAATGTTTTCTAGTCGAAAAATATGTCCTTCAATTTCCCCCATAATGTATATCTAATGAACAATATTTGCGAAAAGAAAAACTGAGTAGAAGTACACTGTAGTCAAGATGCAACCCACCCAAAAGCATCACATAGTTTCACACTCAATTCAAGTTCATATTGTGATAAAATAATAATAATGATTAATTTTATCTAATTTAATTTACTAGCTCAGTGCTTTGGGATCTATATGTTGACACACCTGCACGCTTACCTGCAGGCTGGTTGTCACTGGATTGCCCTCTATACAGAGAAGCCTGGAAGTCTGAAATTGTTTATGTCCCGAAGGAATTACACACAACGTGGCACAACAATAATTTTGTTTATTAAGAATGGAATTTGAGATTAAAAATATAAACATTCTCTTGCTTAATTTCATGCATTAAGTTCACTGTACCAAATTGTCTGGCGTTGTGAAACGATGGCCCCGCAGTTCGTAGCCCCTTGACTTCCGCGCCGAAAATCCGCCTGCTTCTTTCTTGCTGCTCACTTCTTGCACACTTGTTCCACAATTTGTCCTCCCTATTCGCGTCGATGTCCAACTTTAATAATTCAGGTTACATACGCGCCGCTACCACCAGGATGCCAGTCAACCACCAACAACTCTAGTCCAGGGCCCCCTTCTTGCGCGTCAACAACCTTCGTTACCTAGTAACCGCGACCGTCCAGATTGAAGCGCGGCGTTTGTTTTATAATATTTTGTGTATTACAGCTCCGTCCGTCCAGATCAAGGCGCGGCGTTTGTTCTGTAATATTTTGTATATTACAATATTGTGTCGCCGGTGTGGTGAGTTGTAATAGCAGGTCTCCTTAGGCGTGACTGGAAACCGCCAAACAGCCTCGAGATTCTTTGAACCAAAAAATGAATCGGAATTCTAATCGCGGTAGAAGGGATCCCTTTGGCTGGTTGAGTCATCAAGAGTGATGACGAGCACTCAATTCGCTGCCCTAATGTTAGTGATTTATTCGTCATCTCGTTTTTTTCTGGCTATTTTTACTTTCCTGTATACGTAGTATATACGGAGTAATATATGTAGTATAGGGAAAGTTATGTAATGCTGCGGAAAATCGATTTCGAGATTTCAACGGAAATACACTTTTAGGGTCCCCTGATACCGAAAAACTGGATCTTTTCAAAAAGTCCGTCCGTCTGTCTGTCCGTCTGTCTGTCCGTCAGTCTGTCTGTCCAACCGCCTGTGAACAACACTAGCGCGTAAACCATACGTACGATTCCTTCCAAAATGAATATTCCCCGATCGATCGGCGTTCACTCGAGGCGCCTCGAATTTGAAAAACTTTCTTCAAAATTTGAGGGTACTTCACATGAAACCCCCGGACATTTTCAAAATTTTCTCAAAAACAGCTCCAAATTGTATCTTTAAATTCCTTGGAAGGATAAAGTATAATAAACTTATAAATATAGGTCTCATTTTCACGGTTAATTCTGAATTTTCGAAAATTTCAAAAGTTTGGATTTTTTCAGCATCTTCCTACAAGTATAAAATTGAAGATAGAGATTTTTCCTTGAGTTAAAATTTGTTGTAAAAAGTGAGTTCTATTATTAAGGTTCTGTACTTTTTTTGAAAATTTTAGTAGTTTTTGCGCAATATTGCATGCAATATTTGAAATTTTAAAAAATTACATAAACCATATTTTCTCAAAAACGGCTCCAAATTTTTTTCTTTAAACTTTTTGTAGGGATAGCGTTAAATGTGCTCAATGAGATGACATTAACGCCATATTGCTCTATTCTTTTGTTTTTTCAAGAATTGCAAAAATGTAATTTTATTTACTTGTCTCTCACGTTGTTAATATTTACATTAGCGGCGAATTGTTCACATCATTATAGTAATGAGTACATGTGTTTTAAATAATTTCAAATAAAGTTTCTCGAAAATTGAATAGTTTTCTGTGAAAACTAGCTCAAAATTCCGTATTTTCAGAAACGATCAAACACCATTTTCTCAAAAAAATACTTCAATTTTTTTGTTCAAACTTTTCGAATGGATAGTGATAATTGCACTCTTTAATATGGCATAAAGGTTTTTTAGTTTTTTTTAAATTACACAAATATAATTTTTTTGAAAATTTCCTCATGCCGTTAAAATGCACATTTCCAGCAATTTGTAAACATTGTTGAATTTGTAAGGGTAAGTGCTTCAAATGACTTCCAATGAAGTTTTTCGAAAAATCAAACATTTTCTGTAAAAAGAGCTTCAAATTTTGCATTTACAGTATCGCTTAAACGCAATTTTCTTGAAAACGGCTCCAAATTTTTCAACGAAAATTGCCATTTAGGACAAGTTGTAGCTGTTTTTAATATTCTTAAAATAATATTTTTGTTCTGCTATTAGCAAACCGAAAAATTCATAAAATGTCCAAAAAATGTAGTTTGGGTGGCGATAGATGGCAGCTGTCAAGAGTATTGGCAAGTCCGTACAGCTAGTCGAGACCAAACGAAACAGAAAACTAACACGGGAAAGTTTGTGCCATTCTGTAGCACCACTGGTTAATCTTTCTATTCTAATACCGTTTAAATACATGTACTTATTGAGCAAATATCTAATTTATGTAATACATTTAAAATTTTTCAATACAAAAATTTATTTTTTTATTATTTTTCTCGGTTACCATCGCATTTATTGATGACCGGACATCTCGCCTCTGATCAGTAGAAAATTTCCTGAGGATACGGGATACTGATGGGATCAAATATTTCTGCTTTGTGCAATCCATTTCAATCCAAAAATATTATTCCAAAATTGCAGTTTAAAGTCCAGTACTTTCTGGGAAATCGAATACTGTTAAAATCAAAGTTTAATCTCATGCTTTCTCCCAGCATTAAAAATTCACCGTCTCAAAGCAGGCACGTGTCCTATGAGCCATAACGTTCTTCACTGCTAGAGAAATGTGCATTGTTACCTGCACCCTTCTACATAGTGTCATAGTTTACGCGATATATCTCCACAATTAATGTTACTACAAGTGGTCATGTAAATGGATTCTTTCTTTCCACATTAGCAAACTTCTTCCTTCTCTTCCTCTTTCTGTTTCTTCTCTGTCTTCCCGTCCGTCCGTCCGTCCGTCCGTCCGTCCGTCCGTCCGTCCGTCCGTCCGTCCGTCCGTCCGTTCGTCCGTCCGTCCGTCTGTCTGTCTGTCTGTACGTCTCTCTCTCCGTTTCATTCCTTTGCCCCGAACAGCCTTCTGCAAGTTCCATTTCACCTCCGATCCCCCGACGGGTCGCCTCAGTCGAGTGCGAGTGTGTGTTTGTGTGAAGGGCATGTGTGGTGTTGCTGCTTGCGTTCCCCAAGGGTACATCTCGTCGACGACTCACAAGCGAGCCATGACAGCAGCAGCTTCGAGGTTGGCGATTGTGGAGGCGGAGGAGACGCGGTGGAGACGGCCAGTAGCGATGAAAACAGACGCGCGTCAAGTTCTCTGTTCGTACCATGTTACTTATTTTTAAATCATTAACTTTTAAGATAAGTTTAACCTTAAAAAAAGAATGTAAAGTTTGTATTTTGATTTTTAAGTTTTTTTCATGATACATTTCTCACATTTTGACCGCTTGCACGTAGAAACATTGTTTCTTAGTTTAAAGGTTTATTCTCTGCCTCAAAATGTTTTAATCAAAAATCGCATTTTGATGTTCGGAGATTCAACCAATAAAAAATAAAGATACAGTTATTACAGGTTTCATAAATTAAACAATGATTAATAATCAGTTAGATGGAAACTATCTGTGAAATGTTTTTAATGATTGTTTGTTATATCTTTTGTATTCAAGTCTGAATTTGGAAAAAAAATTGATTTAAACCAAGGGGATCAACCACGTTTTCACCCGTCGGAAGGTCTTAGCCCTTAATAGGATCTATATAGGCTACAATGAATAAAGACAGACACTATCATGGGTAACAACGGACATTACAACATTATGTAACACGGGTAACAACATTATGTATAGAATGTCTCTTTTCCTGACATTAGAAAACTAAAACCAGAACGTGATGGCTATCAGTAATTTTAATGGGGCATATTTTAATGATTTTTTTTTCTTTTCACTTTAAAACAACGTTGTGAAGTACAGACATTATTTTTAAGTTATGACAAAAAACGTATCAATTTTTATATATAATGGTTTTTGTATTTTTCGTCAGTTTCGACCAATAAGTCATTTTTACCTCTTTCAGTGATGTTTAATGCATTTTTGCAGTGATATTTAATATCGTTTTAATGGTACTTGCTTCAAATAATAATTACGAGATGCAAAAAATGTTGGTCATACCAAAATTTTGCAAGCTGAGTTCACTTGAACAAATGGAAGAAACCTCAAATACATCGGTAACATATCGAAGAATTAGAGTTGTCCATCCGAACTGGTTTTGACATTTTTCTTTATTTTTAGAACATTTTGAAAAGAAATTAAGAGTATTTTATTGTTCATTTTCGGCGATCAAAATCCGCCCCCTAGTAATGAGAACTCCTGTTTGTTGGGTTTTACTGAATTACAGAGGTTTCACATGAGGCTCGTATTCCCGATTACCTTATGTTTACATCCATGAGAGGTGACGCATCGAAGCGTTGAACGTCAACGTGTTTGTGGCGCTTTACAAATAGAGTTTCTAGCTTCCTTCATCACATGCAGGATAATGTCGTGGCAGCACTGACTTCACATGGGCCTTGGTCTGCACGCAGTCATACATTCTCATCTCCATCTGTTCTCATTCATACGGATACATTCTGTGCCTACCCTCTTAACGCACCTGCCTGTGAAAAGAGGTCAATATCCAATTGCATCAAGAACGGAATATTGCTGATGATACTAAAACAAAAGTACAAAATTAAAAATAGAGGTCTAGAAGCTGAAAATGTATCCCATTGGGATCCGACCCTGAGACTTTCTTTAATGCAGACAAATGCTCAACTAGCCGACCTACGGAGTCATATATTTCATTCGTGACAGTTGGCAATATTGCATTTCTACTTTGTTCATCTTCCCTTGAGGACAATTGAACCGCTTTGAAAGAGAGCAAATGTTACGTTTAACCTATTAAATCACGTGTTACGGAATTAATATATGAAAGAATCCACATCAGTAAACATTTGCTTGCCGTTGTAGACCATGGTTTTCAGAGCTTTTGTTTTCATTAGTTGGATCATTACCATTTTGAAAATGCCAAAATTAATCTCTGAGTTTAGTCAATACAATAGCATAAAAATATTTTTTTAAAAGAAAGTGCAGAAAGTTTCCTTATAACCAACAGCACGGCCTCCCAGTCGCTTCTGAAGGGCGCCAGCCGCATCGAAGTCAACGCCCAAACGTCCTCCGCGAGGCGTCTCGTAAACGTCAATAGGGCTTCTGAAGGGCCGCTCCGCCGGCGGCTCGCAACCGCAAATGCCTCCCTAAGGGCTGCCTCGGGGGCGGGCGGACGGCGCTATCGCCCGCCTTCATCGCCTCGATGTCGCTGCCCCCTCCCAAACCTTCAACCCCTCAACGTGGACCCTTGCCACCGTCCTCGCCGCCTCCCCGACGCTACCTTCAACGCCGCAGTCTTCGTCCGCATTGGCTTCATTACCTCCGCTCTCCCCGCTCTGCCGCCGCCGCCGCTCTCTCCGCCGCCGCTCTCCAGCCTCAGCCACCGGCCATTCCCTCGCCACTCTCTCTGTCTCCACTCCCCGTCTCTTCTCTAGCGGGTTCTATTTACTCTGCCTCCACTCACTGTACCTACATACTCTACGCTTCCGATCTGTTCGTCACCACTCTTTCCGCCTCCGCTCTCTTCACCGCCGCTCTCTCAGCCACCGCTCTCTCCGCCTCCGCTCTCTCCGCCTCCACTCTCTCCGCCACCGCTCTTTCTGCCATTGCTCTCCGTCTCCGCTCTCTCTCCCTCCGCTCTCTCTCCCTCCGCTCTCTCTCCCTCCGCTCTCTCTCCCTCCGCTCTCTCTCCCTCCGCTCTCTCTCCCTCCGCTCTCTCTCCCTCCGCTCTCTCTCCCTCCGCTCTCTCTCCCTCCGCTCTCTCTCCCTCCGCTCTCTCCGCCTCCGCTCTCTCCGCCTCCGCTCTCTCCGCCGCTACTCTCTCCGCCTCAGCTCTCTCCCCTCCACTCTCTCCACCACCACTCTTTCCGCCTCCGCTCTCTCCGCCTCCGCTCTCTCCGCCTCCGCTCTCTCCGCCTCCGCTCTCTCCGCCTCTACTCTCTCCGCCTCAGCTCTCTCCCCTCCACTCTCTCCACCACCACTCTTTCCGCCTCCGCTCTCTCCGCCTCCGCTCTCTCCGCCTCCGCTCTCTCCGCCTCCGCTCTCTCCGCCTCCGCTCTCTCCGCCTCCGCTCTCTCCGCCTCCGCTCTCTCCGCCTCCGCTCTCTCCGCCTCCGCTCTCTCCGCCTCCGCTCTCTCCGCCTCCGCTCTCACCTCCTCCGCTCTCTCCGTCTCCGCTCTCTCCCCCTCCACTCTCTCCACCACCACTCTTTCTTCCACCGCTCTCTCGCCTCCGCGCTCTCCGTCACCGCTCTCTTCGCCACCGTTCGCTCCGTCGCTGTTCTCTGGCCCGTCACTCTCTACGCCGTCGCTCTCGCCGCCACCCTACCCACCATCGTCCGCAATGTTCTCTTTGGATCCGCCTACAACACCGATTGCCTAGTGTTTGTCGTCCATGCAATGATAGAGCTGTCTGTCGCCGCTGTGGTGTAAAAGAGTACAAATAAGCAAGGTTTGCGCAATTCTGGGAAAGAGTCGGGTGTAAATGCATGTGCCAGTTATTATGTTCTAACCGCACCCTTACAGTTACTGTACTGTACGGGAACCTCTCTGGCATAA
Source organism: Acheta domesticus (assembly GCA_031308135.1). NCBI lineage: Eukaryota > Metazoa > Arthropoda > Insecta > Orthoptera > Gryllidae > Acheta > Acheta domesticus. Next base: position 19,320,083 of record JAHLJT010008756.1, on the reverse strand, counting down.
TGGTTACAATGGCCATAGATGATGTAGCGATAAAGGCAAAAACAATGATTTAGTAGTTTTCTTACTTTAGACAAATTTATGAGAAAGAAGTGATCATCCAGATATTCTGAATCACATTGAAGATTTGATGTATTATAAATGTAGCTGTAACTAACAACCAAAAGATGCTTTTTTCGTAAATTAATTCCATACTATTAATGATGAATATTTAAAAAAATCTATTTCCTTTCATGATTCTATTGGGAATACCCCTTATACGTCTTATTCAATTCCTTTACAGTCTCATGATTCATCCTTCAGTCTAATATTAATGCACGTGGTAATTAAATATGGTCAAGTGAATGACAACAGTCACTAAACTACATTGAGTTCATGCAAAACATGTTTTGATATTCATCCAATTCCAGATTTTCCTTCGATCATCCTCACCATGAGTGACTTTCAAGAAAACACGAGCGCACGAAATGATTATTCGATTATTTCCTTTGAAAAGAAAAGCCACGTTGGCGGCATCAATAAATAGGTACTTCAATTTTACAATAGCACAGGATTCAGTCACTTCTTTGTTTTCTATAGTAATAGATGAGATGCAATTTGTCTGCGGTAGTTATACATCTGTTACGTGTTACTGTGCTAACTGTTATTATTACCGTATCTACTGTGAATTTTAATGCCATCTCAGGTCTAAAATCACTTGGGACCATTACGTGCATGGTTTGGCAGATGGAAATGTTTTGAAAGTGCGTCGCATGTATCAGAAACGATATCCAACCCCATTATTGTCAGCCCAAAACGTATTTTAAGGAATCCATAGCCACCTACGCAAGTTTAACAATACCATAAAACACCCAGGGACACAAGTATTTGTTGTAGTCGACTTCTGGCGTTTTTGACCGTGTTCATCATCACGAGCGGATATTAGTACTCAGGCAGGTGGATGTCTCTTTAAACGTCTATCGTAATACGAGAACATAGCTTCCAATATAAGAAATTTGGTAAATCTGTAATTTAGCCTTTCCGGTTCCATGTTGTAACTAACTTTCTTCCTTCGGTTTGTATTGAAAATATATTCCTTAAATTTTGCAGTTGAACATTGTTACATCTTGTTCCTTGTTAAGTTCCTTCGGCTTTCACAATTCTGTAACTTTAACAAGAGGGCTGCTAGAGTGTGTTGTGAAAGAACGATCACGGTTGAGCAATCTTGGGATAATTCCGGCATCAGATGTTCGGAAGAAGAAGCTAAAGAAGTCACAAACATCTGCGCGCTCCTTGTTGGCTTTCCCCTCCAAATTCTCACGAGGAAGAAATGAAATGTTTAATTAAAAATAAAACAATAATTGTATTTGAAAATTTTAAATGAAACGTTATCAGCCGTATATTATCTGCAAACTCTTCAATTCAATACGTTGGCATTAAGCTGTACATCCATTCACAAAGATCCGAGAAACAATTTTTTTACTGGGTCATTCCAGTGAACTCTCATTAAATATCAAATAATTCTATTAATCATCTTGTTGCTAGGCGTCGTGTAACGAAATCGCATTCGAAAGTGTCTACATTTTAGTGGACTGCAATGCCAGGAAGACGAATTCCTCTTTCCATGCTATTACTATGCTCTGGCATATTAATATAACTGAAAGCCAACGCCCTCTTTCCTTTCGATTACCACTGTATATCATCAGATTAAAATCAGTTATACCAGGTGGAGAAACCGGCGAGTTAAACGTCTTCGTAGAAGATGTTCTGGCAGTTTTCACTGCCTCTCATTGTATCATTTCTACTTAATACATTTAAGCACAACATAATACGTAAATAATATGTTAAAAGCAACATTATCATCAATCGCCCTCCGTAAATGAATACTAATCCAGATAATTTAGCGTATTGAGCTCGTAATAATGATCCTGCAGTTTCCTAAAAGTGTCATGTACGAGTATAAACAGCTGATCTTCGAACCTGGCTAATTCGCGAATCAGCCTAATAATGATTCAAATGGCTGAACGAAGTCCAAAATAGTAAAGGCTTTGAAGTAGTCTTCAGACATTAACCGGACGAAGTGCACATTAGTCAAAATTATGTAGCTTGGATAGGTGAAATACTTTACGGTGGAAAGGAATAGCGGATGTGTTTGTCTTCCACTGAATGAAATATGGTACAATAATCATGAAGGGTTAATGATAGTGAGGTGAATGATTAGGAATTTCTTTATTGGGATATTAAATGTGATTCTTGGTCTTTAAGCCTATGTAGTTATAGTCCCCGTGTTAAATGTTTAAGATTGGATGAATAATGAAAACGATTAGGGTATGATATGACATCAATGATTGAGCAATTGCAAAATGGTGGTTGGGAGAAACGGGAGTACTGCAGTAACTTGGCTCAAACTCGCTAAGCCCACCACCAATTTCACAAAAATTCAGCGAGATTTGAACTCCAGTATCGTAACATGGAACGTGAAGATCTAACTACTACACTTTGAGTCACCTACGGCGCTGGTGGTTCAGATGAAATACGCACTAGAAGCTTGAGAAGAACAGCTCACACACGTGGTAGAAACACGCTTTTATATGGGCCTCAAACCCACAGCATCCGACTCCGATAACTCTTTGGGCAAGCGGTGCTCTAATGATCGATTAATTGATGTTTCCGGAAATGTCAACTGCTTTGGTAATTAGTTCCCTAAGTGTAGTTCCGTGTTGTCAAGGTCGATGCCACGAGCGGGAGTCCGTGGCACGATTGCCAAGACGAAATCGCCCCTCAACGCAGTTCATTACCCCGCCACCAGAGGCAACGCCATCCCTATTGTAAAACGGGAGGGTTACTACTTCTCGTAATAGTTCCCTTTCCCAACGCTAGTTGCGCAGAGAAGGTCGTGGCGTGCTAAGGTGCCACGACGCGTGCCACCACCACCAGTAGAAGACCTTGACACTACTGGTGTAGTGTGTAATACGATGCCGCGGCGTCCTTCCCCCGCAAGAACTGAGATCCGGAGCCAGCCTACAGGTGGTGAGGGTGTTTTCCATTCTATCTCTTCTAGCGCGGCATCGTTCCAGACGGGACCAGCTGTGAGCTCTCGACCGGTCTGCCAACATGTATGATAATGTAACCTATAAAAATGTAAGGAGAGATGATAAAACAAGGAAGAGAAAGGAAAGATCACGCGCTGTTCTTGGCCCATTTGTTAAAGTAATTCTCCGACATTCACCCGGTATTTGTCGGAGAAATAAAGGAAAATTATGGATCAGAGCAGCCGGCCCCTAGAATTCTCCTTCAGCCAGTTGCTGTATTAATTTGAATACTCGACGTCGTCGTCGGGACTAGAATCCTAGATCAGAATCCTAGATCTTCTGATAATAATAAATGGAAAAACAAAGGTAGGTAAGTCTTATATTCAACTTATCCGATCGTATCACAGTGACCAAATCCGTAAACCTCATCACAGGCGCCAAATCTATAAACCTTATTCCGCATTTTCAACACATCCGATCACATCACAGTTGGACAAATCCACAGACCTTGCTCCGCATATTCAACGCGACCGATCACATCACATTGGCCGAATCCATAAAACTTATTCCGCGTATTCAACGCATCCGTTCGTACCACAGTGACCAAGTCTGTAAACCCTATTCCGCGTATTCAGCGCCTCCCACCGCACCACGTTGGCCAATCCTCAGCGTGAGGTGGACTCTGACACCACCCCCGGCTGTCCCGGGCGCGTCTCCCATCGGGGGCTATCGACCACCGGTACACGGGCGGCGCCCGGGCGGCGGACGTCGGCGCGGGCGACGGCGGGACGGGGGGCGGGGACCGGGGCGAGAGGGCGGCGGCGTCACCAGTTTCCGGAACTGGCGGGACGTCGATCGGGCGGTCACGGCGCTGTTCCGGGAACCCCCCGGCGCGGGCGGCGGGCGGCGCCGCGCCCATTTCTCATGCGGCGCCGGCGGGGGCGGCGGGGGCGGCGGGGGCGACCGCGACACGGCCCGAGAGGGTCCGCTGAGGGGCACGGCCCGGGTCGCCCCGTGTTCTCCGGTGGCCCCCCACGCCCCCGTCGCGTCTCGTCTGGCCGGCGACCGTGACGCGCCGGCGTATGAATGAACTTAACCCGGGGCCGCGCGCGGGTGGGCTGCCCTTTGGGGCGAACTGGGGCGGGCGCCCCCGCCCCCGCGGCCCGTAGGACACATGAAACTGCCAGGCGCTCCGTGCGCGTGAGAACCGCTCCGGCTAGTCTGCGGCGCCCTGCTCGTTCTTCCGTAGAATTTATTCACGCGTTGTTTGCCTACTGACCCATTGTTACACATTAGCCGACCTTTACTTTGTGTTCGACATGAGCGTGTTGTCCTATATTCGCTTAACATGTCCCCCATTTCTCTGTCACATGTCTCATTTCTTCAGTCTACTACACTGTTATCTCCCTCGTTCTACGCTACTCCACCCTGATGTGTTATTATGAACATCTTAATTTATTATTTGTATACTTTCAAAATTTACCTGTTTTTTGTTTTTCTTTTGTTTTGTTTTGTTATTTAAGGTTGCATCAACTACAAGGTCTTCGCGTCCACAATTGGAGCGAACTGGGGCGGGCGTCCGCCCCGTGGCCCGTAGGACACATGAAACTGCCAGGCTGTCTGTGCGCGTGAGAACCGCTCCGGCTAGTCTGCGACGCCTGCTCGTTGTTCCGTTGAATTTATTCACTCGTTTACCTACTGACCCACTGTTACACATTAGTCGACCTTTTCTTTACTTTTTGTTCGACGTGAGCGTGTTGTCCCACATTCGCTTAACATATCACTATTCGTCTGTCACATGTCTGAATTCTTTAGACTGTTGCCCTGTCTGTTATCTCTCTCGTTCTACGCTACTCTGCCCCGATGTGTTATTACGCACATCTTCATTTCCTACTAGTATACTTGTGAAATGTACCTGTGCGAATGAATTCAATATCAGTTCTGTATTGAACCACTCTCTTCTTTATTTTCTACCTGTGTCTTTTCCTTTTGTACTCGGGAAATATTACTTCTGTCGCATCTAGTATTTTGTCAGTAACACACTGTATTGGCCTCTTCTACTCAATCACATTCCAAGCTACTCTCTCCTTTCACGCATAGTCCTTTGTGCTGAAAACTATCTCCTCTAAAACATCTAAACATCTTAAAACTACCTTAAAATTATCTAAAACCCCTAACAGATCTCGCCTCTTACTCTTCTCTTGGCTTACACCTCACCTCCGCTCTATTCCTTCCGGTTCTCTACTATACTATATGTAGGAATCGCAGGTTTACGATTAACTGAAAAGGTACAATACGAATTGCCGTAACGAACGTGTATTAATCAAGCAAAGATAGACCCACGTCACCCCATTAATACATGGGACTTTATAATATTATTTTCTATGGCAACCATACTTCTGCCTCTTCCACCACGCGGTGCCGTCGTGGCCTAACATCGCACCAGTCGAACATCAGATCCCACATGTATCGCTAACCCATGCTTTTCTTGGCGCAGTTCTGAGGAGATCCCTTTCCGTGAACCTGCCAAGACCTCTCCCACATCACCCGACTCCTCTGCCTCACCCCCTTTGCCCCCTCGTATTTCATCCACGTCCCTCACCCCCGTGAGCGCCACTTACCCCTGGGCGCTCCATCCTGGTTCGCGCACCCACGTTCCCTTCGTCTCCCACCCTCTGCTCCGCCCCGCCCCGCCCCGTCCCCCCGCCCCGCTCCGCTCCGCTCCGCCCCGCCCCATCCCGCCCCGCCCCGCCCCGCCCCGCCCCGCCCCATCCCGCCCCGCCCCGCCCCGCCCCGCCCCCGCCCCGCCCCGCCCCGCCCCGCCCCGCCCCGCCCCGCCCCGCCCCGCCCCGCCCCGCCCCGCCCCGCCCCGCCCCGCCCCGCCCCGCCCCGCCCCGCCCCGCCTTCTGCCCCCGTTGGGTCGCGCCCGGTAGGGGCCTGCCTCGGGCCCCGCCCATGCCCTTGTCCCCGCCCACTGCCCTTGTCCCCGCCCCACCGCCGCCTGATGAATATGAAAGGGCTTATGCAAAAGGCCGAACCGGCAATGACCGTGCTATTTCGGCGAGTTACCATGTATTTATAGCCTGATGGCAAGCGGGGGAGTTGTCGCTGTCTGTCGTTGGGAGCGCGGCCGCTGTCTGGCTCGCGGCGACGAGGGCGACAACAAGGTAATGACGGGCGTCTGGTGGAGACGCGGCGCCGGCTTTGTTAGAAGCGCCCGTGTGTGGAATAAGGAGACGGCAATAGGATAAACGTGGGGTGCGGCAGTTTATAACCTGTAGTGCACACTGTACGAACACCGTAGTGTTAAATATTAATATTCGACTGGCCGTGACCGTTACAATGTTACACTACTCATCTGTCAGAGTTCTTTCGGCTTGTTGACTCCATTCATTTAAAGAATTATTTTATCTTATTTTTACCTTTATCATAATTAGCATATTTTAATTTATTTGTTAATTAATTACTCAATTTGTTATCGTTCTCCAGATTTCTTCATCGACACAGTAAACTTTCATTTTTGTCATCCCCTTCATATGTGGTGTTCCCACAAAATCGTAAACTAGTGATGCTACAGAATGGCACAAACTTTTTCGTACTACTAGCTTTCATTTCATTGGTCTGGGCTAGCTTTTATTCTTGCGCCATCCTCTTGCCTGTAGCCATCTATTGCCGCCCAAATTACATTGTTTTAAAAAAGTTTCTCAATTTTTCTGTTTCCTGATGGTGAAGCCGAAATATTGTGTTTCCGGCGAATCGTATTTTGAAAACTTTTTAAGATTGAAGGAGTAACGCTCTGAGAACAATGATTTTCTGGGTTAACGAATATCTTAAGATTTTGTTCTACAGTCAGAAGCAGTTTCATATTGTTCATGCATTAAAATGGAATAATAAACCGCGCAATGTGCACCTTTTTTTAGTGAAAATGTCTGAGTGTACAGATTGTCACGAAATCTAAGGATTAAAAGATTACAATGCTTAATTAAACATATATTATAATCGCTTGACATTTTGTATGCTAATCAAGATTTAACAATATAATTCATTATTATGTAATACGGAAAATATTATAACATCAGGCATCATTTTATGAAATTTAAACTCCCAATACATTGCAAAGTATGTGTAACATGAATACATTACACATGTGTAGAATGCAACAATTCCATGACTTGAATGCCACAAAAGGTTAAAAATTAATTATTTTCATGAACTCGAACTTCAAAAGCAGTTGTGGTGACTTGTAACAATGAAAGATTGAACTAAGAACGAATTATTCGTGCACCTTAAATCTCAGCTATTGTAATCAAACAATAATAATCGGGTTCCAAAAGTAGTTTTATCTCAATTCTACTGCACGCAACGTAGTCAGATTATCTGACCGATCTGACCGTCAGTTGTTTGAATCGCGTGTCACTGCATTGGAACACGGATATTTCCTTCTTTATTTTACCACATGCCAAATGCTTGTTCTGTATTCTTTCCTTCATTAGATTTATGATGTTAATAAAGCAATGTGAAGGACTTGTGATAATGTATACACGCTATTTTCAGTGTTGGTTTGTAAAAGATTACTTAAAGGAGTATTGAATCCGACACATTTTTCATTATAAATAATTATCAAAATATAGTATCTTTACCATAAAAAGTTTCAGTAAATTTTCTCACAAAATTCACTTGGTCACAAAAATGTACATGTCAATCGTATTATTGGTGAATCAAGAATATTTTTGAGGTAAGATTCATGAATATCAAAGATATGAGTTGTCTGGTGGTCTGAGTGAAAATAGAGTTTTTTCTGAGTACGGAAACATTACAATCATTATTAGTAGTATCAGTCCAATGTCTAATTTTACAAACCGAATTTATATATTAAAATATTGGAATAACAGTTATGGTGATAAATGGACAATCGAAAGAAATATGCCAGTACACTTAATTTATATGGATAATTTAACATACTTAAAGGAAGAGCTTCTGACGATTCACCAGAATCATTATATCTCACTTACTTGTGCATGTATATGTGTGTCGTTATGTGTTGTAACTGGTACCTGCAAATGCGATAGAACAAAAGTCAAGTAAGGTATTAGGATGTGGAGATTCACGGGATTCCAAACTAATAATTGTCCAGAAAAATAAATTGATCTGACCGTTTTCGGAACTGAAGTTATTTACGTCAGGTAAAATCTATTAACTATCATTGTGATTCCCATAGATAATTATTTCAGTAGCGATCAAACGACGAATTAGACATATACTGTATATGCGTTAGAAAAGTGAACAGTAAATACGCCGTTATTTTTGTCGGTTCTTCAGGCAAGTTTGTATAGAAAACAAACGATAGACACGCAGTAAACCTCCAATAATACCGAAACAAGTTGTACTCTGTATATGTTTTGTGACAGTGCAGTTACTCCAGCCAGGTCAATTATTACGTTTCTGGGTGACTAATAAATATTTGATATGATACCGTAGTAACATCAAAAACATACAATTGCACACGTATATTAAAAAAAATTGTATGAATATCGTAATCTGAAAGTTAGTTATGTTTTATTTATATCGTTATATTACAAACCACAAGACTGGTTAACTATCGTTGTTAAAGGGGAAGAATGCATAAAATATTTCAGTAAAATGATCCTTAGTTGTATGAACAAAGGAAAAATTGAATGATGCATGAAGTAAAAAGGGGGTTCCTAAGGTGACAGGTGAATTTGGTCATATATAGAAGAACTAATACTGTTGGATGGACTCTCACTACCAGTTCATGAATCGAGGGCACAATTTAGATAATCACAATTAGCCACTTAAATGTTAAAGAGAGTTATATCTGATCCACTTTCAGAATTCTTATTCTAAGTTGATATAATTTTCATGTTACTGTTCTTTCATGTTGGAAGTTACTCAGTATATGAATTATAAACCATTAGTATCAACTTGTGGCCTGAAATAATTACTATTACATTGTAATTATAATTACTATAATATTGTGAACAGGAAATTTGATTCTTTTTATGAAAGTCTCAGAAAGGTGTTTGTGAAAATATTTTTAGTAACTTTTCCAACAATTTTATCGACCGTAATGTTGACAATAATTTCGCTTACAAAACCAGTGTTTTCCGACTTGTGCTTCATACTACAGCCATCTCAATTTTCGAATCACCAGTAAAGAATATAAGTTTGTAAATATAAAACTCAGCATTTTGTGGCACGGACACATAATATAGTTTTTTTTCATATCTTAAAACTTTCAACCTAACTTCGGTACTTCCAACGGAAGTTCGTCAGAACCTTCGTACACAGAAGCGAGCTCGGCGCGTTGTGGAGGCTGGCCGTTAGTTGGCGACGGCGGGGCGGCCCAAGCTCACGCTCACGCTCACAGGCCTCCACGCACGCTCCGCGGGTTGTGCAACATGCTCGTAAAAGTTTGACGAGCCTGCGGCGGCAGCGAAGCGACGCAATGGCTGCGCACTGTGGTCCGGGTACAGAAACTAGCGGGCTAAATTGCGGCCTTTCAATAAAATGATCTGGCGTCTTCGATGGGTTAGCGTATCAGGCTGTTATACACAAGCGGGTTCAAACCCAATCCAAGGCCTGGCGAGAAAATCCTTCGTATGCCTTGGGAGAGAAACGAATGCCTGCTGTCCCTTATTGCAGATTCACTGCATGTAAAAGACACTCAAGACTAAAAAAAAGGCATCTGAGATATTCAAAATCACAGCCTTTGTTCTTCTAGAGATACTTTCTTTCTCCGCTGATAGTGAAATAAGCGTAGCGACACTGACCTGGTCAGACGGATGAGTGGTCTGATGACCTGAGTCTCGTCACGTAAAAAATAAGGGATAATTGAGTGAAAATAAAATTCGCCACAGTGCTTTGGTACGTATTGTAAAGCGAGTGGCGTATTTTCGACAACAGTTGTGCCGCAACCGACCACTACCTGTATGAGAATTAGAGGCTGCTGTGATGCGTGGTGCCGTAGTTTTCTCCTCACAGTTCCAAGCGTCTCCGAAGCAATAAGAACCCGGACCCGGATCAATGACGGGCGCGTTCTTTCCTTCCTTGTTGGCGTAATCTAGAATTTGTTATTAAATGTTCATTTGAAGTTCCATATGTAGTGGGCGGAAGATGGCTACTACACGTTTTAACACGTTTTTTTAAGAAAAAGAACATCTATAATGAAGCTGCTAGAATGTTTACTTGCAATACTTTCAATTTACTTACTTTCAATACTTTACAATACTTACTTTCAATCAACTTGCAATTCTTATTTTCAAGAAACAACTTGCAATACTTATTATCTAACTTCTTTTTAGTTATATGGTTCGGGAGTTATGATTAACGAAATAAAAATGTAATTTTGTAGCATTGACGAGGAATGAGGAAAGTTTACATGTAAATCGGGGGAATTTATGAGCGTCACGCCTTTTAAAAATTCATGAAGTTTGCAGCCCTTTTACACAATTATTACTCAAAAATATGAAAATAGAAGAAAAAATGTCAACTCTGAACGTAGAGAGCTCTCTGTATCTGAAGTCACTGGTGCTGATCAACAACCATAATCGTCAAGCAATATAAAATTCGGTATCATACAACACGCAGCATCAGTTATTGTGAATATAGTAAATCGAATATACAAGAAACAAATTCTCTGAGCCGCGAATTCGTAAAATCCTAAAGCTTGCACGTAGAGATTTTCGTAAGTTATGCTTGTAACGTTTATAGTCTATTAAACAGATGGGGGCAACTGTGTCACAGAGAATACTTTTCGTTCATCATGGAAAGTTCTGTGTAGCAATGGAGACGGGATACAAGGTAAAAATTATTGAAATCGGATGTAGCTAGAAGATCATGAATGAGATTAAAGTCCCTTTTAAGAAGAGAAGAAAAAAGTGTGGTCAGTTAGAAACAAAAATGAAGAAAGGGTTCCGGAGCAAGATTTTTCGGATTCTAAGATATTTAATGTGTGTGGTGAATGAAGAACAAAATGTGAATGATGCTCGAAGATAATGAAATTTTCAGTTCATTGGATTTGCCGTACTACTTCTGAAATAACAAATCCAGGTATTCTTGAATTTTTTTTTCGAGTTTTGCGTTCTTCATACCACCGTGCAGCGGGCGCAGGGGCCAGGAGGGTGGGTGGCGATGGCGTCGGAGGCAACGGTCGACGTTTTATTGGGAACGCGCTCGACGACGCTTAGCAAGTGCACACGCAACCTAATAACGCTCAGGGGACGGATGGGTCTGCTGTGACGCCGCCGCCCCCGTCTCCCCAAGCTCTGACCTCAGCAGCTTGGGCCGGACGCCACACGTCCGTCGCTCCAACCGCAGCCCTCCCAGTTGCTCAGTTACTTGCACTAACCCTTCGACTACAAAGGTATTTTGCACACGTCGAATACCAAGCGGGATAATGAAGTTACCTCAGGGAAATCTCAAAGTAGATTTAATATTTTTACCGTAAATGTCATAATATTTTTTTTGATTATGCAGATTAAACATTATTTTGATATATTAATAAAATATTTAGCGATTTTAACCGTATATTTTACATGCAGTTCTTCGTCCACGGCGAAGGGGTCTCGAATGCCAAATCAAGCTACTTTTAGAATTCATTGTACTATCCGTACTGCCTCTTTCACGTGATACTATTCAACAGTTTCTGAACTGATATATGCGTCATCATTCACGTTAGCCTCGTCTTCAGCACAAATACTATCAACTTTATCTATAACCTATACATTACCTTCATCACTCATAAAACAATCTGTACACTTCACGATCTTTACACAATTCGTCTGGATTGTAAATGCTTAATAAAGTTTTAAATCCTTCAAGATTGTAATCCTTCGACATGTACACTACTAACGCACACTTACTATAATAACATTTCTTGGACACCTACCATCTTCCACTGAAAACATAACCTCAAATCACGTTATTAAATCTCGAACGTCCAGTAGTAACGGCAAGTAGCAACGGCAGTAGTAACGGTAGCAACCCCAGATATGAATTCAAGCTGAGAAATAACTACACGCAAAAACAGGTTTTCCGAACAAGATATTTTAAATAAATACATAAATCACAACTACAAAAGATATGTAAAAAATTACAAGATTATAAAAAATACTAAAATATGCATTAGGATAACTCAGTTACTCCCCTCGGTAGCGGTAGGGTTAAACAGCCTTATACCTACGCCTTCGCGGCACCAATCACCAATGAGAACCACCACCGAGAATCACTACCGATCACCAATGAGAGGGAAAGGGCAATTGATTGATTAATGATCCCGGGCGTGTCAACTGCTGAGGATATCTGTCCCGTAAGAGGATGTGTGTAGTGCTCGTGTTTTCCTCGGAAGGTGGCAGTGATCTTCTCCACCTGAGGCGATTCCGTCCCCGACCTACCGTCGGCTAATGGGGTTTCCCTCCAACCAGGTATCACCCACTAGCTGGGCACCGCTCCATCCGCGACAAGCTCTGAGCTCCCGACCGGTCTCCCGACATGGGTGGTAGTGTAGAGTATGTTAGTGTATGTGTAAGGGGAGTGGGTAGGACAAGGAAGAGGAAGGAAAGATCGCGCGCGATTCCTGGCCCATTTGTTACGGTACCATAGAGTAAAGATGTACATTCTTAGTCTATGACGGTACTGTTACACATTCGCCTGTTGTTGATAGGACAAACCATAGAAAACTACCTCTACAATTCTTCTCTGGACAGCGACTGAATTCGACCTAGCGATCTAGCTAGTATCGAAAATCCTGCCACCATCGGAACCTGAACCTAGAACCTCTCGGTCAGAGGCACTGAAGTGACATCAGTTGATGGCCTGAGCCACCTCTCCCGGTGGGATTGTCAACGTTGCAGCCCAGAACAAATTGCAAATTTATTGAAGAAAAATAATTTCTATTTTAGCTATAATTGACAGTATACTATAATCATTTTCTGCGTAATTGTGTGTAAAATAATTTCATCTTTTGACATATGATAAATGCATTTGTATTTTCTGTTCTTGAAATCCTTTCCCGGGGACCCAAATGATAATATACTTTTTCGGCGTATTTCTTCTCTCGTAGCATTGTGTGTTTCATTGAAGTGTTTCTTTTCTCGTAGCATACATTTGAATATTTTTAATATTTTGTTACGAGACTGTAGATAGAAAATTGAAATAGTTTATAACTGGCTGTACAAAGTAAGATTATTTCGATACAGAGCCATTCATAAAAAATCTAAATCGCGCATCATCATAATAAACTTCGAGAATTGCTGCTGAAAATAATAGAAGGTAATTTTTAATTTCATCCATCTGCTAAAATGAATGAACAAGTTGAAATCCGAAAGGTACTTTTGTCTGCACTTTTGAAAATAAGTCAAAAGTAATTCCTTTGTTTCTTTCTTTCCATACAAATATTTTCAACCCTTTCCCCAGCCATCTTCATCTTCCGATGTAGCATCTTCCAAAAGTTAATATGATTTGCGCTTTAGAGTGCGATGTGATTTAGATGGAGATATTAAATGGACGAGAGCTTAATAAAATTTCGAAACTTAAAGATGGATATCGTCCTCGTCATTACAGAACTACAATTTCAACATACTATCTCTGTCTCTCTTTTCGTTTTCTTCATCCTTCACTCGTCATCTTTCTCATCCATTTACGCTCATTACGAGGCCTAATTTTCCACATCGCTACTCGGGTTTCAGAGCGCTCTCCACCAGCTGCAACTTCAAATTTCAAGCACGCACTTTGAGTGAATTGGCGAAGTGGCCTGTAGTAGAAGCTCCACGATATTCCAGGACGGGCAAGTTAATATGGGATCGCTTCCCGGGACTCGTCCGATCCATTAGTTATGAACTGTCGGCTGTTGTGGCGCAATTACATGTCACTTGAGCAGAAAACGCAAGATGAAGTGATCACTCACGATTGGCGTAATTATTGTGAGAGCGGCGCTGATGCAGCGAACTTCGCTTGGAATTCAAGTAATGAGCGGTTTACGATAAATGAACTTCTGTTCGTGGAATTAGCGGTTTAGTTTGCTACAAAATCACTCTGGAGCAAAAGAGCTCCGCTAGATTGCAGCCAAGTAGATCGTTGGTCGCTTTGAAATTTTTTTTCAAGTCTACAAACTAGTCTTTTTGTTTAATTGTTCGAAAATTTAGAAATAAGAGAAGCAAAAATGAGTTTGTCGTTATGAACTGACAGGTCGAATAATTATTTTGAGCATAAAATTTGAAGCTCTGAAATTGAGAAAATGCAGTTTCTAATGTGAAAACATTGGCTTGTTTTTATCCATTATAATATTAAATAAGAAAACGTACTAAATTTTGTATCGTATTTTCAGGTTCATGTAGTTTTTTTTCTATTTATTTCACTATTATTATTACTGTTATTATTATAATTATTATTATTATTATTTCTATTATTGTTACTATATCCATTATAATATAATATTAACCTAATTAATGTTACTGTTATCTCTACCTGACGCACAGCAGTCTAAACCTCTGCATCTTATTTTATGTTACTGTTAGCTTTCGTAATTATGTCATCTGTTTCTATCATTCTTTTCAATAAAGATAATTTCAAGAAGCACATTGATATTCTTTTCATATTGCGTTCTCTATCTGAAAGAAAAGCACGTCTCTTCTTGATCTGGAAGGTTTATTTTGTGTCTTAGACATTTTAACGATTTACGATTTATCTTTAGTACTTCTTACGAAAATCCCTCGCTTCATGAGTTCGTTAAAAATATATTAAAATCTCAATTTCGTTCCATAACATTCAGTTCCCCTGCTATCGAGTATCGCCATGTTTGAAACCATTTGGTCGAATCGTTCGCAGTCGTCACGTCCATCTAAAATGCCTTTGTAACGCAATACGAGGATCCCGCATTCAAATGTCGCTCAAATCAGTGGCTCTCCTCTCTCTCTTCTCCCCTTCCCCTACATTCCCTTTTCATACCTCCTCGTTTACGTGTCGTCCGTCCTCGCTTCCCTCACCCTGGCACTTCAACCCCACCCACTACACTCCCCCTCAACTCCGCCCCCTCAACCCTGCTTCCTCAACCCCGCCCCCTCAATCCCACTCCCTCAACCCCGCCCCACAAGCTCTGACCCCCTCAACCCCGCCGCCTCGACCCCTTCCCCTCAACCCCGCCCCCTCAACTTCGCTCACTCAACCCCACCTCCTCCATTCCACCTCTCAACTCCACCACTTGAGCCCCGCCCACTCAATCCTGCCCCTCAACCCCCATGCTACAACCTCACCCCCTCTACCTCGCCCAATCAACCCCGCTCCTCTAAAGCACACCCCTTAACCATGCCCACTCAACTACGCTCCCTCAATCACGCCCCCCTCATCACATCTTAATATCCCCACGCTCACTTTCTCACGCACACCCCTCTTTTTTCCTCTCGCCCCAACGTTTGCTCGATTCCACACCCCCTCCGTTTTGCCACCCGCACCAGCTGCCCCTTCTCCATCGTCCCGCCCCTCCCCTTTTCACCCTCCAGCTCCGCGCCCATTCCAGAGAGCGCGGCGGGGCGGCGGTGGCGTGGCAAACTGACAAACGTTATATTCGCGCGCGAGCCCGGCGCGGGGCCGCTGTTTTGAACCACGTGTTATTAGCGGCCGACCCGCGGGGCGTTGATTGTCAACTTATTGCATTGGCTTATTGGCGGATATCGGCGTGCGGTAGACCGCCGCTATGGCGTCGGTTGGCCATCGCTGCCAAAGGAAATACGAGCCACGCAGCTGCGGGCGACGCCTGCTGGAACGCCCGGGGGCGGGGCAAGGGAGAGACGAGGGATACCATGAGCGAGCTTGTTATTTCTATTTCAGGAAGGTAACATCTTTAAAATTTACAAACATTTTTTATGTGTTCATTTTTATTTTCTTGCATACTAGGTGCTTACCTAGAAAAAGGAAAGCATTGTTATGCTGCGGTGAGAGTAGCAATATATCAAACTCGTATTGTGGAGCTCTGATACTGGGGGATAATACTTTTGCTTTTAAGTAGTAAATTACTTCTAAGATGTTGTGTGTTCTGTTTTGTGGGTTCTTGACGGCGAACACTTGGGTTACGGCAAAATGTTTGTCTGTCCGCCAGAGATCAGCACTAAATCATTCAGACGATTTCCTCTAAAATTAATAATACCTGATGGATCTCCCTGATCTCAAGTTTTGTGGGAGATTCAAAGGGGTATTTTGATTTTTGGAAGTATTTTACATGAAACATTTACATTTTCAAAATTTCCTCAGAAATTGTCAAAAAGTTCTATTTAAATTTTGTCCTCAGTGAGGGAAAAGAACATTTAAAAATGACACATGCCTTATATTCATTGAAATCTGAATTTTTTAATATTGCAAATGTCAATTTTTTCGGCGCACAGATGTTTCAATAAGGCCATGCACAATTTTTAGAAAATATGAGTAGATTTCGCGTAATTTTGTGAAAAATATAGGGAATTTGCAAATTATTTTCTTATAAGGCACCAAATTTAACTCATTTCCTCAGACAACGCAAAGCACGTCACAAAAATGGCACAGCTCTATTTTTGAGGAACTCTGTATTTTCAAAAATTTCAAAAAATTAACACATCAAATATATGATATTGATTGAGAATTTTTATTTGAATTATGTGAATGAAAATCTCTTAATGTTTTAGAGTTGCAAATGCAATGGTTTATTTTTTAATTGCGATGGGGGGTCAACTGTGTCAGAATTATGGTGAGAAAAAGTTTTGCTTGTCCAAAACACTTGCTTGTTCGTATATTATTATAATATTGCCAAGCAAGTACAAATATTGTGAGAGAGTATGTGTGTTCTAGCCCCACTAATTTGAGAATATCTAGCTGCAATTGTTCGTTATTTCCCTTATCATTTTCCTAAGCAAATACTTTTTATAACATCCACAATATCATTTATGTATCTCCTTAAGACCTGGCCTGTCTCTACCGTATTTCTCAATTTTTAAATTATTTGTTTGATAAAAAAATAAATTTCGTTAAATATCATTTTATAATTTGCCTAAAAATTGAATATACAATTGGTTAGAAAGCATACAATATTTTTGTGATATCTAGGAAAGAAGTTACTGGATCGAAAGTAAAGATTGTCTTTGTGATATTAAAAGAGAGTACTAAATATCCGTGATAAATATGTTTACTAAGATTAATTACTGAACTAGTTGTACCCTAGCAAACGTTCTGCGTTTATGAGCATACAAACTCTATCATGAAACAACGAATCTGATTTGCGAATGATTTACTTTGAGGCTTTCATTTCGCACGCGAGAGAGAAAAGTTTTAAGAAATGTCAAATGGCCTAGAACTACTTGACAAGCAATGGAATTCTATTTAAAGGTTACCGGTAAGGGTAATATAAATCATAAGAGTGAAACAGTTCTGAAACAAAAATGATCGTGTATTGATGATGTGGGGGGCCCAATCTCCAACGCGACTTCAAGGTTATGTCTATGCTTTGAGAGTGTGAAATACCCACTTCCCTGAATATAATGATAAATGTACTAATTTGTGTAACACCAAAGAATAATTTCTAACAAGTAATATGACAATAATATTAGACACCAAAGAATAAATCTCTCTACTTTTGTCAATTTTATTGGTTCCCTGCTTGGGCACGCTATGGAAATTTATATAATACTAGCGGAACCTGGCAGACGTTGTTCTGCCGTACATCTCCTCATTAACCCTTCTCTTTCTTCCTTTCTCTGTTTATCTTCCTCTCTCTATCTCTCTTTGTCTTTCCGTCTCTCTCTCTCTCTCTCTCTCTCTCTATTTGTTTCAGGCTGACTGTCTCTGTGTGTTTCTGTCTCTGCATCTCTCTGTCCCTCTCATTCATATTTAGTTGCGATTCTCGACGAGGGCTCTTGGCGTGCTTGAGTGTAAGGCAGATAGAGTGGTTGAGACGATCAGTACTCGGTGACATTGACATAGGAATAGGGGGTCAACGGTAGAAGTATAAACAAACGTCAGGTGGCAATTGAGGTGGAAAATGTAAAAAGTTGTTGAGTTAATAAATGTCAAATAAAAATGAAGATGCAGTGGACAGATGGACGAAAGAAGATAATATTTTTGATTGTAATGACAACACAATAAAAATGTATTATTTATTTATCTATTAATATTATCTACTTACTTATTTCTCTATTTTTTGTTTCTTTTTTTCCTTTATTTGGGTGTAGGGGCCATTGTGGTCACCTACTGCAATCATTAAGCAAGTGAGGTGATGTTCTTATTCCCAGATGATATTTATAATGATGGAAAGAGAATGGTGATTGACAAACCGTGAAATGAGAGTCAGGGAGCGAGAGAAGGCCGAGCAAATCTACAAAATTTTCAATAATTGTCGAGATATCCAATCCAACCCGCGTAGGTAGACGTATGTGTTAGCTCTAACTCTATGATCCCTTTTTGGGGAGAGATGCAGTTAACGTAATGTTCGAATTAAACAATTGGTCAAGAAGTAGAGAAAAGCTGTTCATTCCGTAATAAGTGAGCGAAACAAGTTATTCGCACACGAGTCCTGATAGTCGCCCGAGAATATGCTCGAAAATGTTCGCACATTATTAGAAAGGAAAAAATAGCTGTTTTGTGAAGAAATACAAGCACGAGAAGCCATGTTTTTCTCACGACGTGTTAAAAAAATCTTGACGTGAAATCACATAAGGCGAGTTTACACCTCAAATAATGTTAGAAGACAAAACAACCAGCCGTATGATAAGAGTAAACAAAATTTGTTAAAGGCGGTCGAAAAGGAACGGTTTAAAAATTAAACAGTGTCCAAACTTGATCAATATTCTAGTGGGACATGGAAAAATTGTGGGCGTCGGGGAAGACAAATGGCTGTCATTGGACACAAATGCCAAGTTGTTCAATATTTACTGACCGCCGCATGAAGAGATAAATAAGACTCGATTTTGTAAAGTGACGAGAATCTTAAACAACAGATGACAATGCTAAATGTCTTGGAAATATTATAATGAGATCGGATAGGTATGACAAAAGCATCAGAAAGTAATAAAATATTACAAATGAGACAACGACAAAATTGTTTTGGTCACTCGTTGCTGCGGATTAATGGATGAATGGCTAAGAGAGTAAATAAAATTTAGTTAGTTGAAAGATATTTAAGAATAGTTTGCGGTAATGAAATGCGAATAAAGGTAACAAAATGTTTGTACACTTATTTTAAAAAATGATGTAAAGGAAGTACAACCGAATACAAAACAGAATGCGATGCAGAAAAATTAGAGAGAGCGATGAAAATTTGAGAGAAGAAAGCAGAGGGGCTGGGTACGTGAGAGGAAACTGAGAATGAAGTAGGGGAATATAATGAAAGGTCAGAATGAGTAGATCGAAGAAGGAAAAGAGAAAGAAGGAAGGGATGAGGAAAGAAAAATGAGAGTGATGAACAACGAAATATTAAGAGAGAATGTTGGAAACAAGAAGCGGAGAGAACGAAGTAGAAAATTAGACTGCTAGGGACGAGAGGTGCAGGAGAGAAAGTGGGAAACGAAAAGTGAGAAGAATGATCTAGCAAGTGCATAATGTCAGGCAAGGAGAGCGACGTAGGAAATAGGAACGAGAAACGATGAGAGCTAAAAAGTGCAAAACGATAGGCGAGGAGAGCGAGAAAGTGGGAAACGGGAAGCATGGAGAGCAAAAAAGACTGGGAAGGGATAGTGTGAGGAGTAAGAGACGTCTGCTAAGGTCATTAGTCCCATACGTGAAGTGAATGTTTTATCTCGAGAGTTGGTGGTGTTCCTCCCCCAATGAATGGTGAGGTCCGGGCCGACTTCCACATCAGCGTGTGAAGTGCCCCGTCAGATCTCTCCAAAGGGGCCCCGAGGGAAGGACAAACTCTAAGCTTCCGACTGATCTCCAAACATGTGTGGTAATGTAGTGCATGTAAGTGTAATTGTGTGTAAGAGAAGAGAGCAAGACAAGGCCAAGGAGAAAGGACACATAGCCCGCAATCCGTAGCCTCTTTGTTAGGGTACTGCTCCGGCATTTGCCTTGTGTTAATGGGAGAAAACACAGAAAACTTCTGTTCAGAGCAGCCGGATGCTGGATTTCTCCTCCAGTTAGTGGTAAAATTCAACATGTTTAGGTAGACAAATATCCTACTACCATCAGGGCTCGAGCCACAGGATAGTTGTAAGAGCGAGAGGAAGCAGTAAACGAGTGGGCAAGAGCGAAAGAATTAGTTACTTGGGGCAAGGCGAGCGAATGAGAAAGCGAGGAACGAGCGGGCGGGAGCGAGAGAATGTGTAACGGGGCAAGGCGAGTAAGGAAGCGAGGAACGAGTGGGCAGGAATGAGAGAATGAGCAAAGTGGGGCACGGTGAGCGAATGAGAAGCGGGGAACGAGTGGCAAAAACGACACAATGATCAACTTGGAGAAATCGAGCAAATGAGGAAGCGGGGAACGAGCGCGCAGGAGCGAGAGAATTTGTAACGGGGCAAGGCAGGTAAGGAAGCGGAGAACGAGTGGGCAAGAGCGGGAACGAGTGGGCAAGAGTGAAAGAATAACTTGAGGCAAGGCGAGCGAATGGGGAATCTGGCACCGAGCGTGCGAGAGCGAGAGAATGATCAACTTGGGGCAAGGCGAGCGAATGGGGAATCTGGCACCGAGCGTGCGGGAGCGAGAGAATGATAAACTAGGGGCAAGGCGAGCGAATGGGGAATCTGGGACCGAGCGTGCGGGAGCGAGAGAATGGTCAACTTGGGGCAAGACGAGCGTCTGAGGAAGCAGGGAGCGACAGCGGTAGTGCGCGCGCCGGGGAGCAGGGAAGAAGGCCTCCGCCGGAGGGCTGGGCGGGGCCGCCGCGTCGCGCCGGGCGCAATTAGCAGCGTCCGTTCCGCGCGGCTGCCGCGTTTTATTGGCGCGCCAGTCAACAAGCGGCCGACGCGCGGGGCGCGCGACGCGGGCCGGCTGCGAAAGCGCAGGCAGCAACTCGCGTCGCTGCAGTCTCCGACCGAATGGTCCTAGGATCCCAGTGCTCACAGTGTAGAAGAGTATCTGGCGGCTGGCTGCGCTGATCGGTGGTTTTCCGCGGTCTCTCCAATCAATTCTAGGCCAAGGCCGCAGGAATACATGAAGAAATGGAATACGGACCACGCGAGATATTCCCTTCGTTGATAGAGTGTTAATAAATCCAGGCACTTCTACTAAAGAGGTCATTAGTCCCGTAAGGGCAGTGCATGTTTCTCCCTCTCTCTCTCTCTCTCTCTCTCTCTCTCTCTCTCTCTCTCTCGGAAGCTGGTCTTTCGCCGCTGGTTGGCGAGATCCGGCACCGACTTACCGTCGGCTAGCGGGGTTTTCCCCAACCAGGTATCTCCCAGCAACGGTGCTCCGTCCCATCTGGGACAAGCTCTACACTCCCGACTGGTTTCCCGGCAAGTGTGGTATTGTAGTGCATGTTAGTGTGTGTAAGGGGAGAGGATAGGACAAGGAAGGGGTAGGAAAGATCATGCGCGGTTCTTGGCCCGTTTGTTAGGCTCCGGCATTCGCCTGGTGTTGTTGGGAGAGGCCACGTAAAACTACCGATCAAAGCGGCGGCCGCTAGAATTCTCCTCCAGGTAGCAGCTTCATTCAATCCTCTAGCTAGAGTCGAAAATCCTGCCAGCGTCGGGACTCGAACCTGGGACCTCCCGGTCAGAGGGGCTGCAGTGACATCAGTTGATCCCTGAGCCATCTCTCCCGGTTTTCTTTCGTCTTCCTTGTCCCCACCACCTCGTTGACTCACGTACTGACACCTACATGCACTTCAATACCATATTTTTTATGTTGGAGCTGCCCTGTCTGGTTCGGTGCCCTGATGAAGGAGATACCTGAACCACCCTCCGTCACCCGGCGTGTTGGTCGGCACGAGATCTCACGCTCCAGCGGGGCGAAACGCCACCCCTTCCAGAGAAATAACATGAATTACACTAATAAACATAGCAATTGCTGCGCCGAGGAACACAAAATAATTAGTTAATTAATCAATAAAAAACTCACAATAGAAAGCGGAAGTGCTTGACCAGTGGACTTTCCCCCGGAGGAATTTAATAATCGTTCTATACTGAAGAAGATAAGCTCTGGATTCTGTTGCTCTTAGAAGTTTTCGTCAATACTAATTGCAATGAATTACATTTTTTGATCCCTAAACTCTTTAATTCTAAGTTAAAGTAAATTATTTTTTAATCTTGGATTTCTGACCTTTGTGTATTACCGAATTTATTACTCATTATTTACTCATATAAATATATTAAGAGAAATATGTTTGGGCCATTCTGTTATAGAATGACTGTTTTGCAGCAGAATGGCGATGAAGAATTTACTAATTTCGGAGAATCGCAATGTAATTAACACTGAAAATTTGTTCTCGGTTTTCAAATCATATAAATACGATGTCATACAAATGTAGTGTAACCCGCAAAATCCGTGACATTTCAGGCTGATAAGCTGGCAGAAAGCTCTGAAAAAACTTTAATTATTGGATACATTTGAATAAATAACATGCGCGAAGGTTTGAATTCTCTTCAATAGAAAGTGTCAATGTTGTAGAGATCAAATGTGACATGAAAGAGGAAAAATGCGAACGATGTCAAAGACGGGCGAGATGGAATATATAATATAAGTCATTTTATAACAGACGGTAATTAAAATCTGTCTTAAACGAAGATTGCATTAGAAGAGACAGTTTTCGAAAAGATCCTAGGCTACACAAGTTATCGCTTACCTCTTTCTGTGTGGAGCAGCAATAGATCTGATTAGTAAAAACGAAACGGGTTTTTTGAGGCAAGAGTCCTACACCAGCAGTGCTGTCAAAGCTAATGGAATGGTTTCGACATGTAGACACCCAGGACGACAAAGGAAATAATGGACATGTGCATCGGATTCTGCACGCTAGTTCGCGGATAGAGCATCTGAAATTCTGAGACTAGAAATAAAATTTAGGCGCTGATAATTTTAATGAGCGGTTTTATTGTTTGATACTTTTAATAAAAAATGACAGAATAGAGTTCTGAAAAGTTAAATGTGAGGTATAATGGAAGATTATGGAACCGAAGATAATTAAAAATATTTTATAATGGTGACCGCATTACTGGTGAAGTAATGAAGCTATAGTTTGTGATAAGAGAAAGAGATGCGAAGAGAGTGATAAATATACAGAGAGATATAAATATAGCGAGATAGAGTGAGCGAGTGCCAGAGTAGGTAGCGATTAGCGTCGATATATCAGGAGAGTGAGGGCCGGAATATCATTTACAGATTTTCTTCTACTGGATAAAATTACAAAGTAAAATGCTTAAATCGAAATTTGAGGGACAATGTACTCAATCTACAATTTTTTAGTTCATACCTATGAGTAATACTAGTTTTATTGAGTTTTAAACTACGCGCGATTCAAGCTGTGCGAAAACGATTTAAATAACTCGAAGACGTTCTGAATAGAAATGCTCAGACTTTTCTCCTCTCATGCATTAAATGCATATATCTCTCAACTCTTGTGCGGCCAGAAGAGGAGGCATTTTTAATAGAGTTATACAACAGGAAGGGGAGTATCTTCTCCTTTGAATTGCCATTTATAGGATTCTTTATAGACTACATGAACGTCACATGGACGGTCAGATGTCATACTCCGGCAGGCAAACGTGAGCAGTGTAGCAGTCCGGTGAAAATCTCATAATGTGGGCTGACGAAAGACACGGAAAAACGAAACTGAAAAATCTTTCTCTTTAATCACAGGTCGACGCATGTAAGCTAATTTGTTGTACGTTTCATTTGAAGTATTTTATGCCTTCCTTCGTTAGTCCTCTTAAGAATCATGCACGAGCTGCCGCTGCGAACTGTGTGTTTCACGAAACACAGGACATCAGAGGCGGTTAATAGCTTATTTTACGTGGCGAGACTCGGACCATAAGACCCGCTATTCCATCTGACCACGCAAATTTCCCTACGCTCCTTTCACTGTCTGGCGGAGAAAGACAGTATTACTCTGGCGACGAAACAGGCAATTTGAATTTAGCTCTGAGGATTCTTTTATATGCAGTAAATTTACAAGGGACAGTCGGCTTTACTTCCCCACCGAAGGAAGGCGAACGAACAAGTTCTTTTCGCCCTTAAAAATCCACGACTTCGATCGGGTTTGAACCCAATCATCCATGGGTATGATCCCGTCTGGAATGAACCCAACTCAAACGTGGGTACTTCAGCCCTTTACACTAACCGTTACACCGAACCCGCGGGGTGGCGGGGGCGGGGGCGAGAACGGTAGTGTGATGTGGACGCCGCACCGATAGAAAGGGCGTGAGGGCGCCACTTGCGGTCGGGAGCAAAAGGGCCGAGAACAAAGGACGGCGAGCGAGACGGAGAAGCGCCCGGGAATTCAATATTGGATTGCGCGAGCGAGGAAGTATGTGGGCATTTCCCCAGAGACCGTCGTACATGAGTTAATAATGGCGATAATTAAAATTAGGATGTAATAGACGGTCGTGAGTCGTGGGTTGTCTTCGAATATCAATAACACTTTGCTGCACGAGCACAAAGGCATTTTTATTTTGTCGTGCTTTGCGCAAGGAAATATCACGAAATTTCTTGGGAACCTAGCACATTTCCTTTTCTTTTAAATTACTCTTGACATATCTTTGGGACACGGAAGTTTTAAAAGTCCATGCAATAAAGTTCGTATTCTCTGACTTGTTACTCTCAGGATTTAAAAAAAAGTGTTTATTTCGTTCTGCAATAGGTCCTGTTTCTACTATTTACTATTTTTCATAAGTAACTTTCTTATATGGTCATCGAGAAATAAATCTTTAATGCTGCTGAAAAAATTGTTTTTTCCGCGAACAAAGCTAAATATAAAATCTTCTAACTTGTGTCTGATATTTCAACAATTGTATATTTTTCAAAGTTGAATAATTATTTTCTGATTCTGTTTAAGGCAAACTAAGTACTTATCTCAATGAAGAATTTTCAATAACCAAACAAAAAAACATTACCGCCTATTGTTCCCAAACAATCGACTGCTTGCAAATTACTCTTGCCAAAATTTCATTGATTCCTGGTTGCATTAAAAAACTGTTAACCTGTATTCATGTAAAATACACTTTTTGGGTGAAATAGTTGCAAGTTTTATAATTCGAAAGGGTTTCTTATGATTGTAAAGTTACGAAAACAAATGAACCACATTTTTTTAAAATGCCTGTATTAGTATAAATTATTATAATCCTAAATTGACTACGTAGTTGAGTTTTTAAAATAATTAATCGTAATACACAGAATTTCTTTAGCGGTTGAATATAAAACTCTGAATCGGAAATTGAACCGGTGAAAAAGTATAAATGTCACGAAATTAAATAAATGTATGCAAACTAATTAGGTCGAATGTAGAACAATGTAATGACATTTTGTAAGAGATAATTAAAAGCAGAGCATCGTCACTCTGCGTCGTTTTATGAATATGAATTGTGTTTATACAACAGCAAAGTAAATAATTAATGAAATTAACTTACTAAAATAGCAAAATCGTTTCTGGTAATTAATGTTTTAGAAACAAGCTAGTCACTGTTAGAAACAAAATTTAAGCATGCCTAATAATTTTAAGTAATAATATCCTTTCTTAAAATATTAAATGTTTCAAAAACATTGATTTCTTGAAGTACGGTTCTTTAATAAAATTCTTCTATACCTATTCTTTTATGATCATTTTAGTAAAATGTTGTATAGTGTTCATTTATAATTCAAAGACAATTTTGAATTAGTTATATAACTATAATAACGACAACTTAATTATTTATGCAACTAAGTGAAGTTGTGGTAAACACGTTGCTCAAAGTGTGATTGTATTTAAAATAATGTTAATATTCGCTGCTGAATAAGGTAAGCTCCACAAACAAGTTATGATTTGTATGTAGTTCTAAACAATTTAGAATTTGTTGTCCTATTCTTTCCAAAACGGGGTACATTGTCGACATTTGTGTTGACGTGCGAGGTGTGTATATTGTTTTTTCAAAATTAACGACAAACTTATTCAATGCCAATTTCTTTGAAAAATTGTGTTATTCAAAAATAATTTACTGTACTGTTTAGCATGACGTCCAAGAAATATTCTCTTTACAAATAGATGGAAATGTCACATTCAATGATTACACAAATTCATTCTAAACATAGAGTCCACGAAACGAATTGTATATGATCAGAAGATACGCTTTCGAACTCCAAAGAGGTAAATAGGTTGATTTTGAAGTAGTTGCGACAAACAACATTGAAGAAAAGAATAGAGAAATTGTAGAAGTCGTCTACTTTAATTGCTTGATTCCTTGGTTTTCTCTCGATAATACTAGGGGATGGTCGAGTCGTTCTTTAAACAATGTACCAAAGACCGTACATGATCATTTCCTTCTGAGCCTCGTGCCTTTCTCAGCCTTTTTATCACGGTAAACACTCTACACTTATGAAAAATACAAATACAAATGCATCATTGTCCTGGAGAAAATATTTTATTTTTGGAGTCTTCAATTGTTCCGAAACTAATGGACCCCAGCAGCAAAAAATTTGCTATCGAATGTGTGAACATGGAATGGGGTCCTGGGCAGTGGCGGCTCGTGACATTTTTTCTTGGTGGGGCCAGGCGCAAAATCACGAATATCGTCTCATAATCAATCTTATTTAATTAAATAATTGTCATTTAATCAATTATTTAATATTAATTATCATTTAATCAATTATTTAATATTAATTATCATTTAATCAATTATTTAGTATTAATTATCAGTTAATTAAACCTTTAAATCTATACGTTTTCCACAAAAACAGAAGTAGGAATTTTTATTAAGATGTTTAATCAAATATAGGTATGTCAACGGAAACAAATGATTTTTGTAAAATTTACGCTAATGCCTTAGCTTTTCTTTCTGAATGCTGAGAGTTCGAAAGGGGAACATATCGTAAAATTAAGACAAATTTACTTCGTCGTGTTATGTCAGTTGTTTAATCGGCCTGCAGAGAAACAAAATCTGCTACATCTATGCCTCTCTTCACTTCGTCCAAATATACTTCATACACAGAATCTAGCAGCTCATTCTACGTCGTGTGAGTTATATTTATAAACACAAAAAATGTTTAAATGTTCATTTAACACACAATGTACATTGCCGAATAACGATAAGTCTAAAAACTTGCACGGTTTTTTGAATCTTCAGATTCATTATGCTCTCTCAATACTAGTTAATGAGTACCACAGAATTTTAAATACTCAATCTCTCTACCTAAAATAGTTTATTTTTTGCGACTTGTTCATTATGTTTCTAGATTGAAATTTTGACCGCCGAATCAATCTGTACTACAATGTTCAAGGTTCGAAAAGTTTTAAATTTACAAGCGTGTTCTAAATGCAATTTCTTCGTGTTGCTTCGTGCGTTTCTTCGTGTTTCTTCATCATTTCCCTCAAATGTTTCAGATCCTTACAGCCTACTGTCGTCCACAACCCCACACCACCAAATAATAAACAAAAAAGCAAAATAAGCGTTGTTTTTCTTCACTCACAGTGAACCATAGTTTTTTCTGAAATTACGAGTTACAGAATGTTCATTTTTTCTTCCCATCAACTTGTGTAAATGAAAAGTCACTCGGTTGATGTGCTCTTAACAGTTTAATATCATTTTTTCTTCAAGTCTCAGTGAAGAAAACTGAAAACGGTGTAAGGAATCCACTGTGTTCATCTTATAGCGCGCAGAACTTTCACGTGCACTTTGAAAACCGCGCGCTCAGCCTGCCGTTCCTCTGAGAAGGGCCCGCTGGTGCGGGCCCCTCGGACTGCTAAAATTAGCAAGCAGTGGTCGTGCCCAGTAAGAAAGGGCGCTGACCTTGCAAACAGAGTGAAGTTACTGCTCAAGGGGCCCACGCAGGCCGGGCCCCTGAAGCGCTACTAACGCTATCTTGGAGGGCGGCAAGTAACTATGATCCCCAATTCTTGTTTTTGCCACTTGGAATAAGTACTGGAAATGAATTGTCGATCTTCACGAATAAACAATTCTAATAAAGTACTACAATTATCACAAAGATATTACGATAAAGATAAATAAACACTTTTTTGCTTTATTAAATCTTGGTGGGGCCCGGCCCCTGTGGCCCCTTAGGACGAGCCGCCCCTGGTCCTGGGTAATCAAAAACTGGCTGTTCTGGAACGTGAATACTGAAACTTATTTTTTCCTGGTCGCCTGATTTCAGAAGTATCGTAAGAAGTGATTAACTGAGTATCAGAATATAGTCTCATCAGCAAGTATGAGAAATTGCGGATCAACATAATCAACAATTTGCATTTTTTCAGTCAAAATCGAAGCTCTTTCTGTATTTTTGATTTTTTAGTCTTTGTAGGTATCAAACAAAATCATTTTCACTCGTTACATGGCCATAGTCTGTTTAGTTGTTCGTCAGTTTATGCGTTTACTCCAAATTAGTAAAACCATGTAGTATTTTTGTGTTTTCCCGACATTTTTTATCGAAACTTTTAATACTTTGTTAATGGAGACTGTTTAGATTTCCTTAAATTTCTCCGCGCATTAGAATTTTTGTAATGCGTACAAATAATATACGCCTAGAATTCCAATTTCATGTTTAGCGTGTGTTTTTAGTACCAATAGTTCATCTAAACGCGTATGTTTTTGTGAGTTTTTAAAATATTGTGGAATTTGACATAAATCTGAAAAAAAATTATGAACGGACTTACAGGTTAATAAAGAGAATATTAAATAAAGAGTGTGGTTATGATTGCTTTGCTATGAAAACACTTAGTTCATTTATTTCTTCCATTATTGTGAATTGTATTCAACTATTACAATGAACACATAACAACAGTTTAACTGGAATGTTTTCCCCTAAACAATTACCATTTCTGATATAAGCATAGGACACATGCAATTTGTATGCCTGAGAACATTTTGCTTTATACAGTGTTTAACATATCATTACATATAACTCTTGATAAACGTTATCAAAAGTCTTACAAATTTCACCACTGTGGATGCAAACACGAAGAATGTTTACCACGACTGCCTGAACGTTTACGACGTTTATAACGAAAGCATCATCTGTAATCACTCGAATTCTTTTAGAGTCTGTGGTATGACTGGTCACTATTGTAGCCAGTTAATTTCTTAGCCTATCGAATTGGTTACCCCATTATTGATATCTGTTTTAGTCTTCCAGAACATTTCCGTTTCTCGGAAGCTGTCCACTGCTAAATGTTTCTCTCCAGAGTTTGTTCAAAGTACCATCCGCACATAAATATTCGTCCTACATCTACTTCGAAAGTACTTTAGGTTCCAAACGAAGTTTTATGTGACGACAAATCCCTCTAAAATGTACGTGCTTCATAACATGCCAAATGGAGATACAAATGCCGGGAGTGCAAGAAAGATAAATGGTGCCTGCGAAGTGCATATCTCAAGAAAGAGTCGAGGGTGCGAAGAGAATTGCACAGCCGGCTCTGCTTTTTCTAGATTCCGCAAGGAATGTGCATCTGTAATAGGGCGTCAGCGTGTTGACCGTGCTTTTAGATGCTTTATTTCCCTTTTCAATTAGAGTTAAAAGTCGTATTAATTCAGATTAGCAGTTAACTCATTAGCTCTATGCATTTAGAGCCTTAATTATGCAATTTTTACTCGAGCTAATGTAATTAGCGACGATAAAATGACAATTGCACTTTTTGTGAAGAAAAATTGACGGAAGATTAAAACAAATAAGTGGAAATGGCTTGCGGAACATTAGTTTTCACAAAATCAAATGTTCATTGAGGACATCGATATGATAGTTGAGAAACTAATTATTTATAAAATGTGTAC
Source organism: Acheta domesticus (assembly GCA_031308135.1). Classification (NCBI taxonomy): domain Eukaryota; kingdom Metazoa; phylum Arthropoda; class Insecta; order Orthoptera; family Gryllidae; genus Acheta; species Acheta domesticus. The sequence goes on along the minus strand of JAHLJT010008756.1, from coordinate 19,290,217 downwards.
TGCAGTAGCTAAATTAACAAAAGTTCAAAGGTGGTGAGAATGTGAAGAAGCAAGTAGAAAAATGAGAAGAATAGGTAAACAAAATTCACTAAAGTAACTTGAAAAACAAAAAAAAAAGGAATCGATATAAAGAAATGTAAAGATAAACAAGAAAAGTGATTCATCGTGACATTTGGTCACAGAAAACCTAGCATTAAGATACTGAAATATTGATGAGGGTAAATCGAAACGTCTAGAACTAACACTGGCTTCAGGGGAAAATGGAGGCAAAGGGCAAAACTGCAAAGGGACAAATTGATGGCGGTCGTGGGAAGCGGGTGCGGGCGATGGCCGGAGCGAGGGAGGATTCAATGGACACGCGGCTGCCGCGCGCGCAACGCTAACGAGAATTTGTGAGCGTCGTCCTGTGCGGTCGCCGCCCGCGGCCCCGACTCCGCCTTTGTCTTGCCTCTGCAGCTCTCGTCACTGCCCCTGCTTCTTCCTCCACCTTTCTACTGGCACATTTCCTCTGCCTCTTTGCCTCTGCTACTCCCATCACCACCCCTGCTTCTTCCTCTACTTTCGCTTCTGGCACCTTGCCTCTGCCCCTTTGCCTCTGCTAGTCTCGTCACCGCCCCTGCGTCTTCCTCCATCTTTGCTACTGGCACCTTGCCTCTGCCCCTTTGCCTCTGCTACTCTCGTCACCGCCCCTGCGTCTTCCTCCATCTTTGCTACTGGCACCTTGTCTCTGCCCCTTTGCCTTTGCTAGTCTCGTCACCGCCCCTGCGTCTTCCTCCATCTTTGCTACTGGCACCTTGCCTCTGCCTCTTTGCCTCTGCTACTCTCGTCACCGCCCCTGCTTCTTCCCCCACCTTTTGCTACTGGCACCTTGTCTCTGCCCCTTTGCCTCTGCTACTCTCGTCACCGCCCCTGCTTCTTCCTCCATCTTTGCTACTGGCACCTTGTCTCTGCCCCTTTGCCTTTGCTACTCTCGTCACCGCCCCTGCTTCTTCCACCATCTTTGCTACTGGCACCTTGTCTCTGCCCCTTTGCCTCTGCTACTCTCGTCACCGCCCCTGCTTCTTCCTCCACCTTTGCTACTGGCAACTTGTCTCTGCCCCTTTGCCTCTGCTACTCTCGTCACCGCCCCTGCTTCTTCCTCCATCTTTGCTACTGGCACCTTGTCTCTGCCCCTTTGCCTCTGCTACTCTCGTCACCGCCCCTGCGTCTTCCTCCATCTTTGCTACTGGCACCTTGTCTCTGCCCCTTTGCCTTTGCTAGTCTCGTCACCGCCCCTGCGTCTTCCTCCATCTTTGCTACTGGCACCTTGCCTCTGCCTCTTTGCCTCTGCTACTCTCGTCACCGCCCCTGCTTCTTCCCCCACCTTTTGCTACTGGCACCTTGTCTCTGCCCCTTTGCCTCTGCTACTCTCGTCACCGCCCCTGCTTCTTCCTCCACCTTTGCTACTGGCAACTTGTCTCTGCCCCTTTGCCTCTGCTACTCTCGTCACCGCCCCTGCTTCTTCCTCCATCTTTGCTACTGGCACCTTGTCTCTGCCCCTTTGCCTCTGCTACTCTCGTCACCGCCCCTGCGTCTTCCTCCATCTTTGCTACTGGCACCTTGTCTCTGCCCCTTTGCCTCTGCTACTCTCGTCACCGCCCCTGCTTCTTCCTCCATCTTTGTTACTGGCACCTTGTCTCTGCCCCTTTGCCTTTGCTACTCTCGTCACCGCCCCTGCTTCTTCCTCCATCTTTGCTACTGGCACCTTGTCTCTGCCCCTTTGCCTTTGCTAGTCTCGTCACCGCCCCTGCGTCTTCCTCCATCTTTGTTACTGGCACCTTGTCTCTGCCCCTTTGCCTCTGCTACTCTCGTCACCGCCCCTGCTTCTTCCTCCATCTTTGCTACTGGCACCTTGTCTCTGCCCCTTTGCCTCTGCTACTCTCGTCACCGCCCCTGCGTCTTCCTCCATCTTTGCTACTGGCACCTTGTCTCTGCCCCTTTGCCTCTGCTACTCTCGTCACCGCCCCTGCTTCTTCCTCCATCTTTGTTACTGGCACCTTGTCTCTGCCCCTTTGCCTTTGCTACTCTCGTCACCGCCCCTGCTTCTTCCTCCATCTTTGCTACTGGCACCTTGTCTCTGCCCCTTTGCCTTTGCTACTCTCGTCACCGCCCCTGCGTCTTCCTCCATCTTTGCTACTGGCACCTTGTCTCTGCCCCTTTGCCTCTGCTACTCTCGTCACCGCCCCTGCGTCTTCCTCCATCTTTGCTACTGGCACCTTTTCTCTGCCCCTTTGCCTCTGCTACTCTCGTCACCGCCCCTGCTTCTTCCTCCACCTTTGCTACTGGCAACTTGTCTCTGCCCCTTTGCCTCTGCTACTCTCGTCACCGCCCCTGCTTCTTCCTCCATCTTTGTTACTGGCACCTTGTCTCTGCCCCTTTGCCTTTGCTACTCTCGTCACCGCCCCTGCTTCTTCCTCCATCTTTGCTACTGGCACCTTGTCTCTGCCCCTTTGCCTCTGCTACTCTCGTCACCGCCCCTGCTTCTTCCTCCATCTTTGCTACTGGCACCTTGTCTCTGCCCCTTTGCCTCTGCTACTCTCGTCACCGCCCCTGCTTCTTCCTCCATCTTTGCTACTGGCACCTTGTCTCTGCCCCTTTGCCTCTGCTACTCTCGTCACCGCCCCTGCTTCTTCCTCCATCTTTGCTACTGGCACCTTGTCTCTGCCCCTTTGCCTCTGCTACTCTCGTCACCGCCCCTGCTTCTTCCTCCATCTCCGTTACTGGCACTCCCACCTCTGCTCTGGCACTGCCACCCCTTCTTCTGCTTTTCCCACTGACGTCCTCATTCTTACCAACACCCCCGTCTCACTCCCGATACTGCCCTACCCCTACCCTGGTTCACCTTTACCACTACCGCACCCGCCTCACGACCGCCTTTGCCACTACCCTATGTGACGTCGTCATGAGATGAGGAAGAACACAGACACGGAGTTTACTGTACATATTTATTTACAATAGTTTATTACACTATGTACACTCCTAAGGAACACTCCTCTTCACAGCACTCAGACTCCTGAGACGAGCCGCCTCAGTATTTTCCAAGAGAACCCCAGCTCGCTACACTAGCGCCGCTTCTGGTCTCTTGTCCCGTGGCGAAAAGCCACGCCTCGCAAGACGCTGCTCGCGATCACCTCCGCACATCGCTACGGTCAAAAACTCGACTGCCAGGAAGCTTATTCCACCCGCCTCACTTGCGAGGCATCACGTGACCGACCTCCCACGCACAAAGCGTCATTTCCGCTCGAGATTTGGGCTGGCTGCAGATGGAGCCTGGCGTCCACCTGCGAACGATTTCTGTCGTCACACATCACTTGTGCGAACGAACAGCAGCCTTCTCAGACACGCCCCCAGCGGAGAGACCCTCGAGAGACCCCAGGGGTCCATCCGCCCCTGCGCGGCACGAGAAGACCAACCCCTCCCCCTTGCACGACTTGTGCGGTCGGTCGCGCCCAGTGCTATGACGCTACACCTGCATTTGCCAATGTTCCTCTACCTCTGTCTCGCCAACCTTCACCCTTCATTTCCACCCCCACCTCTGTAAACGCCTTCGCCTTTGCCACTCCTCCACAATACTCCTCCCCATTCCCCGTTTCTTCTGCCTTCATCTCCACCTTTGCCACAGCCACTCCCACCCTACCCCAATCCGACCCCACCTTTGCATCTATCGCACCCAACCTCCCCGACTTTGCCCCACCACGGCCCCACCTTTTCAATTGATTTTGCCTCCGCGTCTGCCTGTGCCACCACCTCCTCCTTTGCCACAACCACCCTCATGATACCTCCTCCTCGCGCTCTAGCCCCCAACCCTGCCACCATCTTTACTACTGCCACCCCCCCATCTCTACCAGTCCCTGTCACTTTCGCTGCCGCTGCCCTTCGGCTCCTGTGGCGTTTGCCACCGCTTTCTTTCCCACCATCTCTAATGTTTCCATCGTTGCCACCCTCTCGATGGCCAATTCCTCTCTTCTCGTCCTTCCCATTGTCACTTCCTTGCATCTTCCCCGCCCCTTTTTTCGTAACTGCTTGCATTTATCAGTCTCTTCTGTCCTTCACTCTTTCACCTGAGTTGATTCTCTCAGTATCACTAAACACCTACTCCTTATGTGGTCCTCTTCCGTACCTCCACCATACCCACCTCCGTACCACCACCCTAATCTCTATTCTACTCTCTCCCCACAATCTATGCCACTCCTCTTCTGTCTATTCACCCCGCTGTTTCCACCACCCCCACCTCCACCACAACTACCTTTTGCCGTCTCGCTCCGCATATCTGCTTTTATCGAACCCCCTTTGCACCTAGTTTTGTTTGCTTAGTTGAACTCTTCTTCTCAATTCAATTTCATCTCACATTTTTGCATCTTTTGCCTGCGTGACAGGTCTTTTTCTACTACCAAGGTCCTTGGAGCTTGCCTCCACTCACTGTTCGTTTTATATGCAAGTAGATAGTTAATGAAAATCAATACCAAACACAGTTCACTTAAGCATTCGCAATTCAAATTATAATAAATACGTATGAATTAAAATTTAATGACGAGGCTCAAGCCAAAAGGTCTGCTCTTCAGCTTGACCATTATCATCTAACAGTTCTTTTCCAGCTCGGAGTTAATGTCTCCCAATCCAATTGAATTTTTTGAAGATATACCTTATAGTACTCATAATACTGATTAGGGTTCCACACTAATTGTGTCGTCACCTAGAATTTATATATATTGAATAGTTCGCCTATTAATTGTTTCTCTCACTTCTACTCTTCTCTTACTACCCATTTGTTCACAGATGGCAAATTTTGACACATCGTAATAATAAATGCGTAAACGTATATCTCCTCTGTAAATTCATTTCATTAATAATTGAATTAGAATGTCTAATAACTATATGAAGAGAAAACAGAATAATACGAAACTCATTCGTCATTAGTTCATCTTTGATTTAAAAGAGCAACGCGACGTGTAATAATTTTATATTATTTTCATGGATTCTCCTTTTTTAAATCTTATTCTTCCCTTTTCGCCACTATTTAAGAAAATTTACTATCATACATTCATTCGTAATATTCAAAACATACGGTTTGTTAAAATTACGAGTAGCATCATCATTGGATCCTAGATAGTGCGAACGAGCGTGAAAATTTATATTTTCTCAATTTTATTTTTTCAAACTAATTGTGATTAGAACCACCAAATGTATCCAAAATTCTCTTCGGATTAGGAAATACATATTTCCATCATACTGAAAAGAATATTCTTAAAAATCAGCGTCACGGAACGTGCGGTTATCATTTGATACGTAACGCTACGTGACTACGACACCCACCATTCACACAGGCATCTTCGGAATCTCCCCTGCTCGCCGCGGCCGCTCTTCAGAGTGTCCTGCCAATTAGGTGTCGCATAGAAGCCGGATCCGTCGCTGCGATGGTCGCATGCGAGTGGGTGCGGCCGCGCCCCTTCCCCGCCTCCGAATTCATCGCCGCCGGTCGCTCTCGCTCAATGGCCGCCGCCGGCGCCGCCCCGGGGCTCCGCGCGCGACCCGCCCGCCCGCCCGCCCGCCCGCTCGTCCGCTCCGCCGATACGTGACCCCGCCCTGGCTAACGAGCCCTTGTGCCCGCACGCGGGTTAACGGAACAGTTCGTCAGACGCGTGCGGCAGCGCCGGCCGGCGCGCGGACGGGGCGGCTACATGGCGGAATGGGGCTGCAGCAAGGGCAGGTGGGTGGCGGAGAAAGGATGGAGTAATGGTAATGGGAGAAGGGAAAGCTGTATTCGAAGAAATAGCAGGCGGATTGAATAGAAAGCCAATGGACAGAATGGGGGTGCAGCAAGGGCAGGTGGGTGGCGAAGAAAGGATGGAGTAATGGGAATGGGAGAAGGGAAAGCGTGTAGTGTTGGGAGCAATGGCAGGTGGGTTGAATAGGAGGGCGGCGGGCAGAACGTGATGCAGAAAGGGCAGGTGGATTGGGAGAAAGGTAGGAGTAATGGTAATGGGAGAAAGGAAAAGTGCTGTGTCGGGGCAGTGGTAGGCGGGTAGAATAGGAGGCCAGGCGCCGGTATGGGGTGTGGCAAATATGTTGAGGGACAGTGTGTTGGGAACAAAGCCGGGAGGAGTATTGATAATATGAGAATGGCATGGTGTGTTCAGAGCAATAGCAGACAGGCAGAATGGGGTGTAGCAAAGACAGGTGTATCGGGAAGAAAGATAGGAGTAACGGTAGTGGAAGAAGTGATAGTATAGTATTTGGATCAGTGATGGAGATGTGGGAGCTGTGGTGGGGCTCTGGGGGAGGTGGGAGTAATTTGTTGGGAAAGAGTGCCTATATGAACAAGAAGCCTCTTTGGAAATGGATGTTGGAGGAGATGAAAGAGGGGCAGGTAATGACAAAGGGCTGTGTGGCAGTGATGGTGGCTTGGCTACGAAATTGGTGAGGTTTCCACCTGGCGATGGAGGGAGCGTGACGTGGTGTGGCGTGATGTGGCGTTGCAAAGGTGTCACTGTAGAGGCAAAAAGGGGGTGGTAGGGGCGTGCGGAGATGAAAGAGGCGTTGCATGGCGTAGCATTGCATGGCGGTGGAGGCGGCGTTGTTGTACATGGCTGAGGAGTGGTGTGGCGAGACGGAGGTGTGAGCAGTTGGTGGGCGTGTCTGGCTGGTGCGTGATGTGGCGCGGCTGTGGAGAAGGTGCGAGCAGTTGACGGGAATTCCTCAGATGGCGGGGCAGAAAGGGGTGACGTGTGACAACAGCAAGAAGAGCGACTAGTTGAAGGCAGAAGGGGGTGGACGATCGGTCCACTGAGGGTGATGGTGACGGGGAAAGCGTAGTGTGGCAGAATCGGTGAGGCCAGCGAGGGTGACGGAGCTTCGATGAGACCGCGGCGCCGTCAGGGGCATTCACGAAGCGGGTGAGCTGGCGCTCAGTTCACTGGGCAAGATGGCTTCGTGCTCTGACGGTCGGGGCATAATTGCTGTGGCATCAAGAGGATGCCTCTTGTAGCGAGCGGCAACCGCTGTTTCGCAATTGGCGTCCGTATCAGTAATTCTATTCACGGCGGCGCTTGACCTGGATTATGGCTTTGCTTAGCCTGGAGAGGTCTCGGGTTCGAATGCTGAGGGTTGATAGAATTGGAACCGATAATTACATATATTCAGTGCGTGAATCTCGCGGAAGATACACAAGCCTGCGGACATGATGTGCTTTCACAATTAAAATTCTTTCTTTTCAGCGTAGTCCCAAATGGTTTGTGACTCGTAGAACTTAATGTATTTAATACACATATAAAAGCGAAGCGACCTGGGTTCAATTTTAATAGAAGTTTCAATTCTCCAGTTTTTCTTTTTAATTTGTATGAGTAATAAATTGAATGGCTTTAACCTAGTAGTTTGTACATTATTAATTATGTTTATGCAAGTTACGTGGTTTATTGTATTACGTTTGAATGCTTCAAGGCGTTTTTGATATTTTTCAATTATAGTGTATGCAAAAACTTTGGAAAAGCGGATAGTTTTTTATCTCTATTCATTTTAATTACTAATATGTTTTTACATAAAAGTGCTAGATATATTGAGGGGCATCGTACAAACATCATAATCACTGATGTATGACAATCATATGTAAATAGAGTCAAATATGTATAAGTTATACTGTGAAGCATTGAATATTTTATAACTTTCACATATTGCATTTAACTGAGATGGAACAAGAATATCTCATGTCTTTTAAATTACAGTGTTAACACAACATAGAACAAAGAGCACGGCGGGAGACTAAAAGTAACGAATTAATCATTCTGGCACAAGCGCCCAAAGATATTTAACACCGTGGTAGTAAAGAAGCATTAGAAGATTGTGAGGGTACAGAGACAAAGTAACCTGTAAAAAGGCACTGTATACATCACCTGAACATTGCTAATTACAAAATTGGATGCACATTCTCTGAGTGTACTACTGTACGAACGGAAACTACAAAAGCGCTGTAAAGAAAATTAGTTTGCCGTCGCAATAAAATGGTTCGAGAATTAATAGAATTGAAAAGGGTAATATTTTCTTGCATCCGAATAAAGTTACGTTGTTTTCCACTTCCGTTTACGGGTAGAGTCCAACTCCCTCCGAAATGCGATCTGTGAAAGGGTCTTGCTCTCAACCCTCTTCTCGAAGCTCCTTCATTCAGAGCGGTAGAGAACATTGGGAGTGTTTCAACTCAACAAAAGAACAAATTCAAAGCATTTGTTAAAATTTAGTAATTAAAAATCTTTGTTTTCATAGAAAAAAATTAAATCGATTCTTAAATGAACGCTACAGTAATAAAATGAAATTGGTAAAAGGAAAAATAAAAATACTTTCACAGTTGGATTTGCCAAATTCACGGGGCAACATACAATTACGAAACTAGCACGCACAGAAAGTTGTAAGAAAGAAAGGCTACAAAACTTGAACGTGGTCGGAGCAACGAAACAATGCCCACTCGTTCGTACAGAAGGAACACTTGAAAGGGAAGAAGGCATTAAAATATGTTCCCCGTGATCCTAATAAGATATCCTAACGCGAAGAACAAAAAATAATATTTATTTAATAATATCTATAATGTCAGAATGCGATATAATTCCGCTAAAATATCATTCACGGTTCGATTTCTTCCGGTCTACCATGCGGAGCTGGCTTGAATTGTTATTTGGCGCGTTTCGGTATACAAGTAAGGGAACTGACCATTTTGTTCGGTTCATTCTAGAACATTTCTAACAGGATTATCGAAAAATATTTTCAGAGGGAGGGGATAAGGACCTAAAGCGTTGTTTTTTTTTAAAGCAACTAGAAATAACAAGTTACTCATTAAATGTCATTCGACAATATAAATCGATTCATACTATTTTTAACAGGATCGTTTTTTAACACTCTGGAATATTTGAAATATGTTTGGGAGGGGACAAAAATGTGTTTGGGAAGGGAGTTCATATAGCATACAGTATCAGTCTTTTTTAAATTACTATACTTCCTTTTCGGCTTGTGGAGGATTTTCGATTGTAGCAGTTTTTTGCGAGTATTTTACATAAAGCCTCAATATTTTCAAAATTTTTGGATGAAACTTTGTTCTTGGAGAGTGTAAGGGATGTCTCGAAAATAGTGTAGGTCTCATTATCGTTGCCAACGCTGATTTTTCGAAAATTGCGAAAGTTCAATTTTTTTTCGGCGCTTTTCCTACAACTACAATATTGAAGATAAGAGATTTATTTCTTTAATACAATCTGTTCTATGCCATATTTTGAAATAATGTCATGTACAATTTATCGTAAATATGAGTAATTTTCCCGTACTTTTCGTGAAATGTAGGACATTTTAAAGAGTTATTTTCTCAAAAATGACTCTCATTTTTACTTTCCCGCATACATGCGTATATACGAAGTAACATACGAAGTAAAGGGAAAGTCATATAATGCTGAGTGAAAAAAGTCGAATTTTTGGCAGAAAAACATTCTTTACCGGGCCCCTGATAACAAAAAAGTGGATAAAACCAGTTGCTAAATTAAAAAAAATCCCCTAACATGTGGGGTAGCCAGAATGCCTGATTTGTGAATCCTTGATACGGAAAAAACAATTGAAAGCAAAAAGTCCGTCCGTCCGTCCATCTGTCTGTCCGTCCGTCTGTCTGTCCGTCTGTCTGTCCGTCCGTCTGTCTGTCCGTCCGTCTGTCTGTCCGTCCGTCTGTCTGTCCGTCCGTCTGTCTGTCCGTCCGTCTGTCTGTCCGTCCGTCTGTCTGTCCGTCCGTCGGTCCGTCCGTCCGTCGGTCCGTCCGTCCGTCCGTCCGTCCGTCCGACCGTCCGTCTGTTCGTGCGTCTGTCCGTCCATCCGTCCGTCCGTCCGATGTATGTAACAACATAAGCGAATAAACTATGCGTACGATTTTTTTTCAACTTGAAGAAACCCCTGTTTACCTGGTCTGAGTTTTTGCGTAAATTCTGCTTGAAGTTCGTACAATTTATAAAAAAGCATTTTCTCAAATGTCTTTTTCAAATGTTTTCTTCCCATTTATTTAACGGACAGAACAAGGATCGTTTTAAAGAATGCCGAAGGTTTTATTTTTGTTTAACATTTTGAATTTTATATAATTGCAAAAGTTAGAAATAATGCGAGAAACTATGCACTGAAGTAGCACCACTAGTTTTTAATTTTAAATTCAGTTCTTTGATGATTGTGTTAAAAAGGGTCTATCTGAACTCCTTTACTACAAAGAATCTTTTTCTCTTTTCAGAAGAGATATGTAGAAAATCATAGAAATAAACTTTAAAGATTCAATAATTACTGCACACGGTATTATTACAATTTCCCCCAGATATTAATTTAAAATGCATTTTTCGAGTTAAAATTCTTTAAAATGTCGCACAAAGGAGGTATTGACATTTCAACCGACGTGGAGCAATTTGAACAAGTAATCTAAGTTAAGATGTATGCATAATTTTAATAAATATCATTGAAGTACAAAAAATCAACAGTAGAGTATACGTAAAAAATGGCAATAAAATCTGAATCAACAGCACGCTGTTTTTTCAACCAACAAACTTCGTAACTTAATTGCTGCACAAAAGATTGCCATCTTTCCTTTCTCCTGTTTGCGTTGACGAGAAATGTGCGTCCTCAAATGAAGGCAGGTCGTTAACTAGTTGACCTAACATTAGTCTAATATGAAGAAGTTTGCGCTCTTGATGCCTTTATGTTCTTCGCAGTAGTGCTCTTTACATCAATTAAGGCATCCAGCCGAAGCAGTAATCTGAAATCATATTAGAAGTAATGCATGTAATTTATCACTGGATCTAAATGCAAGCCACGTTTTGTCTCCTCGACTCGAAATGTTTTTTTTTTTACGATGTTCCCAGCGCGACACCACGATGTTCACATCAAGATAGCACAAATTACTTTGCGTCTCTTTCATCATCGCTTTTATTCGTCGGTGCCAAACATCCCATGAAATACTCCGCATTTGTTTAATGACCTTTTCCGCTCCAGGCAGCCTCCTCGCACAGGTGTATTGCGGTGGCATTGCGGCGAATTGTCTTCCAGAACGGTGACGCTTCGCGCAAAGGCGAATACTTGCTGCGCCGTAAACTCACAGTTCCGCATAAGACGCGCTTTACAGCCCCAAGAATAAGAGAGGGGCGCAGCGAGTGGGGTGGTGGTGGAACTCTCAGTAGGTCGGGCAGGGGAAGGGGGAGGGAGAGATCCAAGAAGAAATTGGAAACGAAGGCTCCGAGGAGGGGAAGGAAATGTTGCATGGGTAATGTAAGGTTTCTTTTGAGGTCCTGAAAGCGAAACGGTAAGAAAATAAATGGGTAAAACAAAGTACGTGACCCAATGTATGTAAACAGGATAAAACAGCACGCCGAGGTGGCCATCATCTAAAGATATGAAATCGCTTTTCTAGGTAAAATTGACGTCACCACCGTTGATGGTCTGAGGAATTTGCAAATCGGTACCAGCAGTAAAGCGTTTAGGGGTTTATGTTATTATACGTTCTTACGTGTGATTAATAATATTTGTCATTTTGATGTAATGTGGTATTTGTTATTGATCACACCTGGTATTTGTTATTAATCATTATCACACCTGAATCTTATCTTTTACTGTTTTTTTTTTGTTATTTTTAATGTGACATTTGTGGACGAAGAATTGAAAATCTATATACTCTTTTTGGCCACCAAAAGTAACTTCACGTTTAAATGGTGAAGAAATTATCTTTCAATTGGCTTTTACAGTAAGTTACCAAAGTAAAGAACTACTTCTTAAAGAAAATATAATAAGAAACTAATGAATAATGATGTAAGTTGTATTATGAAATACTAAATTGCTTAAATATTTAAAAATAGATGAATAACAAAAAACTGTTTGCTCTTATGAAATATAAATATTAAATATTTGAAAGTAATGAAACCACTATTGACCCAAAAGTCGAAATGAATAGAAAACTGTTTTTGCAGAGAAAAAATTGTAATTGATATTTTTTCAAGAGCAAACTGATGATCGTTTTTTGCACAAGCACTACAACATTTCGTTTTAATTCTAAACACTTATTTTTAACTCTTCAACTTTTCTTATCAGGTATTAGTTACTTTGGATTAATTTTTTAATACTTTACTCCGATTAAATGTTAAAATTCGTTCAATTTCAGCACGTTCGTTAAGTTCATTGTGGCTGTAGAGTTATTGCAAACTATTAGGCCGATTTCAATTATGTAGGCGACTGTAGCAACAAACGCTGTTCGCTAGGCACGTGATTCAAATATCGCCCATTTTAAGGCTTATTTCACTTGTAATTGTAGTGTGGAATGTGTATGCTCTTCGTTTTATTACTCTTTACATTTATTAAACTTTACTCTGTAACGTAAATCATAATTTTTTTTATTCTGGCCCTCAAGAAAATATGCGCAGGTAAATCTCTTTCCCCCCTCGTCATATACAGTTTTTACTGTTTTTTGACAAATAAATAAATAAATAATTACATTGGAATGATCACTCTCGGTACACGTGATGATCAACGACGCTTTTGGGATACAGAATCTAATTTGTGAGCTGAAGTTTATTGTTGTGTGTCTTAAATTGTTGTGCACTAAGAAAGTCTATTAACCTTTTCAATTGCGGCCCTTGGATGACTTCGGCATCAAAACAAAGGATATACGATAGGTTTGCCGCACAAGTGCTCTTGCGAGTGTATAGTTGACGCTAAAGGAGAGTTGCAGTCGGAAGCGAGTCGCTCGGTGCCAACGGAGCTCACTGCCGCGAGTGCCAGGGCGCGTCCTAGTGGCAGCAACGCGCGAAGGAGGCAGCGGCGGCGCGCGGCGGGTAAGGAGGGGGAGAACGAGGAAGAGAATGAGGAACGCGTCGGAGTGGGGGGTGGTGGAGAGGGGGGGGAGGCGGCTGGCTGCGCGCAATGCTTCCTCGTCCCGCGGCTCCGACGTTGCCCCCGGGGATTCCGCATAAATCCGTAACCGGCTTTTGTAACGGCGCTCAGATAGCGCTCCGGCCCGGAGCACGGGCGGCACAACGAAGACGAGGAGGAGGAGGCGGCGGTGGGGCTGGAGGTGACGGTGATCGCGGTAGTGGAAGCGGTGAATCGGTGATGTTGGGGAGGGTGGTGAAGGCGTCAGCGGATTAGTCGGCCAGTTTGAATGGAGACGTTATGATGGTGTAGAAGACACAGTTTGAATCTGTGGAGATGGGGGGGGGGGGGAAGAGGCAGAAAGAAGGTGGTAATTAAGAACGGTTGTGGTGAAGGAGAAGTCGGAGAAGGGTGAAAATGACGGGGGTAGAAGCAGGAGGTTGGAAATGGTGATGGTTTGGACGGAAATGGATAGAAATAGCGATGGAGAAAACGTAGATGGTTCGAGTTGCCGATGGAAATGACGGATGAATGGAAGTGGCGACGAAAGATTCGCAAATGGAGGGAAGAGGGGATGGAGAAGATGGATATGGATGGAAATAGTATTAATGTAGGCGTAAATTGATGGAGATGGCGTTGGAGGAAACGGAGATGGTTAGAATTGGCAGCAGAAGGGAAGGAAATAAATGGAAATGGCCACAAATTATTCGAAGTTGGATGGTAATGGCGATGGATATGGATGGAAATAGTATTGGTGGAGACAGAGATTGATGAAAATGTCAATAGAGAAAACTGATATGGTTGGAATAGACAATGAAAAGGACAGAAATGGAGAAAACGACGCTGACGGAGACGGAAATGGATAGAGATAGCTAAAGAGGATATGGAACTGGAAGGAAAAAAACGATGGAGGCGGACGTGAAGGCGAAAGAGAAGGGGAGGGAGACGGAATGGTGGTGTCGGTGGCGCTGCGTGCAGCGGCGGCAGGAGTGTCGAATTGAAGGAAGCGCAAGGGTAGCGCAGCGCAGTCAGCGGATGGTACGGTATGGTCGCCAGTGTGGAGACGGCAGGGGTGCCTACGGGGTCGTGGAGCGTGGGGTGAGGGGGCTGGGGACGGCAGTAGCGGCTGAGGCAGAAACGGCTGCGCAGGCCCTGAGACGCGCACCGAATTAAGAGGCGACGTATTTATTTTCTTGAGGACGCCCCCTGCCCGCGCCGGGGGCTGCTCCGTGCCACCCCTCCAGGGCTGCCACTGGCGCTGCTTACCCCCTCGCGCTCTCCTCTTCTCGGCGGCCATTTCCCGTCCACGTGATCAGCAACACTGGGTCTTCCTCTCGGAAAATGGCTTCGTCACTGCTCTTTGTATTGAGTCGGTTTGCGTTTGCCTGCTCCATCTCTATTCTCAGATTTAAATAGAGTAGCACTCCGTGGTCAAGAGCTGGACAGAGAGGGGGACACTGTCATCCAATTGGGAGCTTCGTTACGTCTTACATTTTTGGTATTGGAGCTCTATATTGGATGACACTGCCTCCCTCTCCTTCCAGCTCGTGACTTTGAAGTGCCACTCTGTTTAAATCGGAGTATATTCAATTTATCGAATTGTTTTTAAGTACGCGCTAGAATGACATTCATCGTATATTCCACCATGTTTCCACTTTTATTTCATTCTGACTTACGAATTTAAATATTCTTACTTCTATCTACCTTGTCCCATAAGGAGCGTTTCCCTTGGCACCTCCTTCTTACTGTCTTGTCGCATCTGCAACAGTTCTCTTATCGCTTCCTTCCGTCAATTTTGATCTCTTTCTATTTTCTGCCTCTTGCTTACAGATATAATTATGTATCTCTCATTCTCTCTCATTAGGCGCCCTCTCTTGGCCTCTCTCTGACTGTGTGTGTATGTGTCTCTCTCTCTGTCACGCTGCTCTCCGTCACCGTCTCTCTTTCTCTGTGTCTCTCTCTCACACTCTTACCCGCTCACTCTTACACTGGCGAGCGTGAATACTTTCCTACTCTTCAATTTTATCATTCAGTGTTTTTCCTTCTCTGCCAGTCTTTTGTCTACTTTTCTTCTCTGTCGTTATTTTTTTCGTCACGCTCTGCCCCCTCCAATCATCATCTCCTTGCCGTTCTTACTTTCTACTCCGCAACTATCACTTCACCCTATGCAACACACTTTGCTTTCTGACTGTATTCTCTTTCAAGTTATTTCCTACTCTCAACCTCGCCGTCGCATCTCGTAAAAAGAAGAAACGCGTTTTTTGCTGGAAACTTCTTTGGCATTCCTCTACTACGCTGCGAGAGCGAATGTGTTCTGAGACTAGCGAAGGTCGTGAAAAGTGATGACCGAACGTAGAAATCGTCGAAGATGGTCAAGAAATGCAAGGGCAGATCTCCCTGACTTCTCTCGTCGAAAGGGGTTTTCAGAATCACGGTGCTCGTGAAGAGTTTCTGGGAGTTGTTGAAGACGTGGCTTTTATTACGTATGTTGGCGAAAGTTCTGAGAATGCTCTAGTGTGACTCCGTCACTTATTCGAAATGTAAAAATATTCTTTTGTCAAACTGTTAACCCTAACAATACCAAGGTATAAATTAAATGAAAAAATATCGAATTTGTCGCATCAGTAATTAGATTTTATGAAAAACCTATCACACTTTTATTTCAAATAAAGGATGATAGGTCTTCATAATATAGTGACGTATTAAATTATCTACACTAAGGTTTAAAATACTACAAAAAGTTCCAAAATAATTTCCAAATAATCAGTTTTTAATGATAATTTCGATTTATCCAAAGCCAAAGACGTAATAGCTCAAATGTTTACACATAATCGTTATAAATTTCATCATATTTTGATTAAAAACATTATAAACAATATCAATGCTTTTAGACTTCCTAAAATAATTGATATGTTACTATAAAAATGTGGTAAACAATCATTGATAAGTCTCAGAGTCCCTCCCTCTTTATATTAGGGTTCAAATAACTTAATGTCTATCATGGACCTTTGACTTTCAGAGCTCTAGAATAATAATTGATGTGTAGAGATATATGTAGGGTGAGGAGAATGATTATGTATGTTATTGTTCAGTAAACTGTTACAGGAAAACCACCATACCAAAGTTGGCAAAGCATGGTAGCAGCTAAAGAAGCTTCTTTTTTATATTTAGTACAAAATTAACTTATCTTTAATTTATTTTTTTGACTTGATGATTAAGCAATTCGTTTTATGTTGCGTTGTATTTTTGATTTCCAAGGTTGAGTTTAATTTAGAAACTTATTGCAGGGCTTCATCCTTTTTATAATAAAATTCCGTTTTGTTAATATTTCTCCACGACAGAGGTTGCTTTCATCTCAAGAAATCGCAGTCTTTTGCCATTGTTGATTCGTTCTGAGCTATCACACACGCACACCAATTTTTTTCTTTTCTTTGTTACAGTTCATGCATATAAATTTTCGAAATGGTATTTTTGTGAGGAAGACGTGTATCAATTTGTAACAAAATAGTCTTCATTCTTTATTGAAGACTGTGAACTGAAATATGTATTAAATTAATTACTATCTCGAGCACCCTGCGTTACAAGGGTAGTTATTAATCAAAATAATATATCTAAGAAAAATTTATTAATTCATCTGTAGGGTATCCTTGTCTTATTCTGCCAACCCACCATCATTTGCTCTGCTCCGTCCCATTCGTTTTCCTTCTAGATTCACCCTGCCCCGAGCCTCAATCCGCCTAGCTACACCCCATCCCTCTGCCCTGTCTCGCCTCGTTCTGACACCCGGTGTCTTGCTCTGCCCTGCCATGTTTACTACGATTATCTTTGCAATGACAGCTGTATGGGCAGCTGTAAATCCGCCCCGCCCCATGCCGTTTCTCCAGCCCCACAGCCAAATTGTAGAAAATTGTACGTACTTTAAAAGTTTCCATTCACTTTCGTCATTTTTTCTCATTGTTTTCGAAATATTCGAAAATGCTTACAGTATACACATACACTTAGCTTTAGAGGAAAGAAAAGGGGGATAGGATTGATTTTTATGAAACATCGTGCAATAGCGACATTCTCTTCATTTGAAGGTTATGTGTACACATGTTTTTAAGATCAAAATAAAACTAGAGGTGTATACGAAAAACAAAAAAATGCTATCGTTCCTTTTCACAAGAGATAAAATAATAATAAAAAAGTAGCGTAATTATATTTCCGACAAAACACACTACATCTCAGAGCAAACCGCATCAAATTTAGCGGTCCCAGAGATTACCTCAGACAAACAGACAAAATTCGTAAAAATAATTTCGAAGCAGTTTTTATAATACTTAAATAAGCATATAAGATTATTAAATTTTGAAATCGCAGGCTCTCTAACTTTTTATATATAAATATCATTCATATATTATATTAAAATCGTTTCTCAAATTAAGACGTCAAAACGTAAAACTCCACTATTTTCTTCAAAAAGTCTTTGATAACTGAATATTCGAATACTTTTTTAAGTAAAGGTTACAGGATGTCGGATTAAGAAATTGACCCGCCACTTACCTTGTCCTGCTGATCCGCCTCGCCTCACTAATCTGATTTCTGAGAGGTCATTCCAACCAGGGCAGTCCTGGACTTCCCTCACAGCTGTTTTGGTGATTAGTATTTTCCCCTCGACTACGACGCTAAAGCCGAAGCTAGGGCTAGCGAAGTTTACATGCACCTAAGCTCTGTTCTTTGGTGCACGTAAACTTAGCCAATAAATAACAAGCGCGTCATGCGACTGCAGAACTTCATTTGCACGCACCTTGTCCTCGCCTCATTCTTCATTCATCCTGCGACACCGCATAGCTCACCCGCGGCCCAATACGTTTTCCGTTCCCGCGGCGCGCCCCGGATGCCAGCACGCGCTGCCCGGGGGGGGGGGGCGGTGCCCTCTTTCCCCCTCCAGGCTGGCGCACTTGCCCAGCCTGGCCTGTCCCTTGTCACCCCGCCCCGCCCCGCGCCGTCCTGAAACCCGCGCCGCCCCGTCCCCGCCAAGGCCCCCCCGCCCCACACATCACCGCCCTCCTCTCCCCACCCCCTCCCCGCTCTCCCCTCCCCACCCTGCCTGCCCTCTCCTCCCCTTCCCATCATCCCCTGCCCGCCCCCAGCCCTCCCCGCCCCACCCCTCCCCTCCCGCTCCACCCCGCCCCTCCCCTCCCGCTCCGCCCCATGCCGTTTCCCCAGCGCCACGGCGCCCCGCACATCACCTCGCGCCGCCGCACCCCGCCCCACCCCGCCCCGCCCCGCCCCTCCCCGCCTCGTGCCGTCCAAAGCACGTCACGTTCCATTGCCTTTTCACTCACTCCTCTTCCCGCCCGACTGTCCGTTCTCTCCACTCCACCGCCACCCAAAAATGAGCAGCGCGAGGACGCGCGTCAGAAGTACCGATGGGGACACAGTCTTGTGGCCCAAGAAAAGAGAGGCCAATGTTTTCGGACTTTGTGTAATGTATGAAGTGAGTTTGTTGAAAGTGTACATCAAAGTGTTAGACCTACTCACTTTACTTAAACTTACGTCACATGTACACTGAGTCTTTCGTTTGTGAATTTTCAGTATGTGAAAAAACATACATTACGTGTTGCAGTAAAATAAAAGACCAAATTTGGCTGACAATATTGAACTGGTTTATTGACTCCACTGTCGACATTTTATTGAATTTTATTAAAATAAAAAATAAAAACGTATAGTGGTAAATTTTTAAAACAATTTTTTTCTGAAAACTGAACGTATTTAATTTAACACTACTAACGCAGCAAACACAGATATAAAGAGAGTGGCAACCAATCGGACCTATCGGCTAGCATTTGAAGAGCTAGAGGGTCAAGTGGTAGGAGACATTGAGCATCCAGTTAAGAGGTAGAGACTGATCAGAAAGTGGAGAACAGTGCGACAAAAAGGGCGCACAGAGCAGACACTGCAAGCAAAGGCGAGTGGGGTGCGAACAGGAAGCGACGAGGTTCGACCCAGCGATCTTCGAGCGAGAGCAGTGCCAAGTTACGACGCGGGGGCGAGGGGGGGATAGGGGTGAAACGGACTTCGTGAGTGACAAAGGTGGAGAGAAGCGGAGAGAGAGCATGCAGCGAGGGGCCGGGAGACGAGAGTGGGAGAAGAGGGCGGACGACAAAGACGAAGGGCGAGGACGGGAACCAAAAAGGGTGGACGGGGACGATGGCGAGAGAGGGGGACAAACCAAGGGGCGAAGGGCGGGGGACGAGGCCGGGGGACGAGGGCGGGGGACGAGGGCGGGGGACGAGGGCGGGGGAAGAGGGCGAGGGACGAGGGCGGGGGACGAGGGCGGGGGACGAGGGCGGGGGACGAGGGCGGGGGACGAGGGCGGGGGACGAGGGCGGGGGACGAGGGCGGGGGACGAGGGCGGGGGACGATGGCGGGGGACGATGGCGGGGGACGAGGGCGGGGGACGAGGGCGGGGGCCGAGGGCGGGGGACGAGGGCGGGGCACGAGGGCGGGGAGCGCGGGCGAGGAACGAGGGCGGGGGACGAGGACGAGGGCGGGGGACGAGGGCGGGCAGGGTCAGGGGCGCGGGTCGCGGGAAGCGAGGGGGCGGCGAGGGGGTCGACGTGGGGCGTGGCGCTCGCTAGGTGTGTCGGCGCCAGGGAGCCCGCGGAGGTCCGTGCGCGCCCTAATTAACGTGGGTAACATGTCGGAAGCCCTGGCGCCGCCCGCAGCGCAGGCCCGTCCTCCTCCCCGTCTCGCGACGCTCCGCCTTGCCCCCCAAGACTTCTCACGTTCACTGCTTCGTCGCGTATCTCTTCTTCCAGATTTCTTGCCTTAGTTTTGCTTTGTCTTGGTATTATGTTCGTTTTGCGAAAAGAACTTTTTTGTCGTAGTTTTACTTATTAAAATATTTTGTATACTACTTCCACATCTGTTGAAACATATCTGCATATCCTGTTGTTCGTAATTTTCGTATCTCTTTATATCATTATTTCTTTCCCGCACTTGTACTTTCGAACCAGATTTTTCGTCTGATCTGGAGCAAAATAACAATCTTATACACGAAATCTCGCTACCTTTGTTATTTTTATTTTATTTCAGACATTGGTTTGTTCTGTTGTTTTGAACTTCTTCAGTACTTTAGTAAATAACTTTAACATCTTCTCATTTCGTGTCTTCCCTACCTCCCCTCTCTTTTGTTTTTTGTTCAATGTTTTTTTGAAAATAATGGTGCTATTTTTTCGCCATTACTTTTCAAAACAATCATCTCTGTGGAATTAGAAATTTTTAAGTTTCACATTTTTCACCTATTGTGAAATACCAACCATGATCTAGTAAACTCATACACACATTTGATACCATTTGTAAACTTTATTAACATTTATCATTCTTTCCTTCCATAGCACGAATATTTTCAATTTTTTTTTCTTTCTTTTTTCAGTGAGATCAGAATGCTTGTACTTAACATTTATATTTAGATCTATTATTAGGAATTTGTTATACGTACGATAATATCATAAAACAACCGTATTTTCTCCACCAGAGGAAGGTATATTCATTAGAGCGACGAATACCAGAAAGATGTGTCTCCCTGGAGCAGCTAAAATATCTTTGTAACATTTAATTTGATTTTACTGAATTTGTTTTAGTTCAATGCAGAATAAAATGAAATATATATTGAGCTGTCCGGGAGAGGTCGTGCTCTAGGCACAGTTGACAATGTTTCGACCATTGTTTGTCTGCCAACGATTCGGCCGTCATTCTGCGACATTCCTCATGGAAAAATGGGGAAGGTCGCGCTTTGACGGCCGAAACGTTGGCACATGTGTCTAGGTCGCGACGTCCCCCAGACAGCCAAGCACCTACTGAATCCGACCATGGAAGCCTGCGCTTTTGAAATAAAATATTTCCTGTTATAGTGCGATTTTTCTATTCGTGCCCCTCAAGCGCATATGGCTTCGATGGGATATCACACGGCATTTCGCATCTTTCTCAGTCTTGCCGGTAGAAGTCACATGATGGCAAGCATTGCTTGATACGGTTGCGATCATGCGAAATCTAGCGGCACAGCTGAGAAAAATGGGAAATACCGTGACATATTGTATGGCAAAGATGAGCCTTTGGGGGTAAAGTTAGAAAAACCGTTGTAGAACTTATTCAGATTAAACACTTTACTAGGCGCAACTAGGAGCGCCCATGAGGTATTTTTATTTTCTGGACGTAAAAGGGTACTGTAAAGTTTTATTATTGACCATAAAGGAAGTAACAACCTTCTAAAGGAAATGAATATTTTTTTATATTCCGATCTCTGCATACAGTATTAAATCTCACCAGTTTGATCAATCGCCAGAATCGAAGTAATTATTAGTTCCGGTGTAGTGCAAAGCTAGTCCGCGTCGTCACCGAGACGAAGAAGATCGCAAGCTTGTCTCCGAATACTCTTGCAGCAGTTCGTTGACGATTTTCTGCTCTGAGAAAGCGGCGAAAGCGCCTTTGGCCCCTCCTTCCCCCTCCACTGCAACTTCATTTGTTTCGGAATGTTGATCATCTTTGAACGCGCTTCCACGGGCCGTAGATTTTCACGCTTCGTTAAGAGGTAGATTGAAAGCAGCCACTTAACGATCGTTACTGCGAGATAAAGAACGCGATGGTCGCGCCCGAGTATCACTGGAACACAGCTCGCGCGAAGCAGCGGAGGGAACGGGGCCAAGTGTTAGAAATGCAGATTCTTTTTTTCTATTTTTCAAAGGGTAATATGTAAATAACGGTCTGGCGAGAGATGTAATATAGCGCTTCCTGGCTGGAAACTGGCTAATGCCGAACTCGGGCGCTGTGCCCAGATATGCCCGGGCCGCAGTAGACACCGCTTTTTTGCACTTCTTCTTTCGCTCGCGAGTGGTCAATTTAACCTATCTGGTTCACAGATACAGCGCTCGCGCTATTAGTTTCCGCGGGCATTCGTCACGCGAACCGCTGCGGCGACAGCGGCGCGCTTTTTGGGTCGCGACCCTAGCGCCGAAGCGGAGCGAGAGGGGGAGGGGCGGCGGAGGCGGAATTCTTCATAAGTTGTACAGCGGGAAGAAGACGTCGATGTGCAAACGCGTCGTTTGGAGGTACGTGGGAGGAAGTTAGCACCTAATATATACGGAGCGGGGGTGGGGGTGTCGGAGCGTCCGGGCGCCTGCGACGGCATCCTGCACGGCGGGGCGTCGCCGGGTTGATGGAGAGCGCGTGCGAGGGAGGGGAGGGGAGAGGAGAGGAGGGCGGGGCGTTGGGAGCTGAATGACGACATTGTCGGGAGGAGGAGCTGGAGGACAAGACCTGGAAACAAGAAAATGAGAAGAGGAAGAAGAGAGTGAGGGGGAAAGGGAGAAGATTATCATAGGGTGAAGTGAAGTGTTCGAAGAAGATGAAAGGAGGGAATGAAGAAAAGGAATTAAATGATCACAGGTGTTGTCATTGCCAACAATGTTGTTTGGCTGTGATCATATAATTTTAAATGCCAACGACATTTCACCACTAAACCAATATGAAGAAAAGGAGACAAACAAGAAATGACGCCAGTGAGAGGAGCCCGATTAGACGAGGTGAGTTATTTCAAGTTGATGAAGAGAGCGACTGAAGAAAGGAAAGTGAAGTAAACGAAAAGGAAACGACCAAACAGAATAATTAATAATGCAAAAAGAACTAGCAAGAACAGATGAAAAAGAAGAGAAAATGAATGTATAAAAGGAAAATCAAATGTTGGAGAGGAAGCTTAAGAACAGGAGCAAAGGAGAGCAGAAAAAAATAATGTAAAAAATGAGTTAACACAAAGGAAAATGAAGCAACTGAAAAAATGTTGGATTGCATGTTGAATAATGAAATATTTATATAATAGAAGTGAGTGTAAATGAATCAATATAGTTAGTTCATACAATGATCTTCTGGGAAGTTCGTAAAAGACTGAATGTGAATTTCAGTGAATGATCGAACAGAATGAACGAATGAATGAGCTGAATGAAAACAATGAAATATGGATATACGAATTCTTTTTATTTTAACTTTTCTTAAAACTGAGTCCGAAAATATTAGAAATTCAATGAAAATGATTACGATTATTTTGCAAATAACATTGGTTGAAGGAGAGAAATAAATTGATACGCAGCAAAAAGGGTGGTTCCGTAATGGATATATAAATCGTAACGGATATAATATCCGTAATGGATCTATAAATTAAATAGAACTGGTGTAAGAACAGGTAAATTAGAGCAAAAATTCAAACACAAATTAAACGTGAAAACTGAAAAGAAAATTGCCTTTAAAAGGAACTGAAAAGAAAATGAATAACATTTAAAAGGTAGAAAAGTAAATGAAATAATTCTCATGAAAATGAAAAGGGTACGAAAAATAGAACAATTACCTAAACAGTTATGCGAAATGCAAATGAAGAATAAGAACTACATAATAAGAATAATACCCCCCCCAAAATGATGATAGTCAGTTTGCAGATTTTCAAAACCAACACCATTTCACCGGCAGATCAATAATGAGTAGGAAGTCCGATTCAGGGAGAAACGTGGCGTACCCCTGCATGCCCAGGGTGAAATCCGGTGGGTGGTGGACCAGCGATATCGACGGGTTGGGAAAGTGGGAGGTGAGGGGTTAGTGGGAGTGCACGAGAGGTGGAGGCACAGCTGCTGAGGTGCTCTGCAGATTTATGGCCCTCGGGGGCAGGGGCGGCAGGGGCGGCAGGGGCGGCGGTGGGGCGGCGCGAAGTCTCCTCCAACAGAAAAGCCCTCTTCGATTCAGACACGCGACCTTGTGCGGAATTAACAACCGTATGCCAATGCGGGGGGGGGGGAGACAACGACAGACCCCCACAGTAGTTATACTTTCTTTGTTCGTTTCAGTTCAATGCCGCCTTCATTTTACGTGGCGAGACTCAGGCCATGACGTCTGCTCTTTCGTATGACCACACAAGTTGTGTTATGCTCCTTTCACCATCTAGCGAAGGAAGAAGGTAGTATCACTTGGGCGACGACAGAGGCGATTTGAATTTAACTCGGAGGCTTCTTTTAATTTTGAATATATTTAATTTGCAGTAAATCTACAATATGGGACGGCCGGCTTTACTTTCTCTCCGAAGGAAGGCGAAAGAAGGATGTTTTGGCCCTCAGAAATCCCCGGTTTCGATCGAGTTTGAACCCGAGAACTTGAGTATAATTGTTGTGTAAGGAGCTACAGTTTCATCGTGTAGAACTTAGATTATTAGAACCTTTCTAAATACTTAAGGATAGTTTCCCCTTGAACGCTTATCGGATGTTACAAAACAATTTGAAACCTTCACCATACGTAAACCCTTCATGGAAAATCCCGCACTCTCCTACAGCGACATTCTCTACACCCCATAAACATCTGCTGCCTGCATCGGTGCTAACGATAATTGTGCATTTGGGGCTACAAAGTGAATGTTGACCTAATTCTTCAGAAAATTAGAAAAGGACGTGGGAAAGACCGCAAGAATAGAAAATGATCAAAATATATGTCCTGGCTTTATCTCTAAATCTGAATATACTTAAACACTAACGTGTTGGAAATTATGGTAAAATATTTTTTAATGCCTGAATTAGTTCTTAATTATATACAATTTTCTATAATTATTTTGCAATTTATTCTGTTACCTTTCGATGACTCCCACCCAATTAGCTTTCTCCGAGGAGAGGATTTGAATTGGTGAATGACTATTAACTTCTCCCGAAACCCGCGCGCTTGCTCCTATTTGGTGAGACCTGGATTCTCTCAAAAGGTTATTAAGCCTGTTGTTTTTACCCTAGTGCACGAAGGAACAGGAATAACGACTTCCAACTTGATCTTTGTGAGTTTTTTTCCCGTGGTTATTATTGTTGACACAATCTCTAGGTTAAGATGACTGAAAAACAAACCGATCATGAACTTTAAACAGGGTAGCGATGATATATTTATACTGTAAAAATGTAATATATTGAAATCGATAGTTAACACAGAAACGAGGTTATGTTATTGAAACCACATTTCCCTCTTCTCTAATACGATTAATATATTGAAGACCTCGTTAAATGAGACGTCACTAGCTAGATAGCTGGATATTTAGTATTTTTGCAAATAGGTTTTAGAAACCTGAAAGCTATTATTTACATAAAACTATCGATATTTATACATTAATATAATTTCTAATGGTTTTGAAATAATAATAATAATAATAATAATAATAATAATAATAATAATAATAATAATACATTGAATTAACTCTACGTGTTTACGGTTACATTCTGTGGTTACTTTAAAACATTAAAAACGTAATTTTCTCCTATTCAGCACTTCATTTTATTCCAATCCACTTCACTCCACTACCCTTCAGAACACATTGCGCTTCACTTTCTCATTATTCATTCCACAGCTCCACACGATACTAAAATACAAGCGTGACATTAATAATCATTAGAGTGTGAATACGATAATTACAAAATAACTAATAGTAGCAAAAATAACGTATTAATAACTCCCTAAGCTACGAATTAATAATATGTAATATTATTAAATAATATACCTTTTAATTTTACCTACATGTAAAGAGAAGGGTTCAAACATTCAAAGTTTCCTATATCTGTATTTAATATTTTTTGTTTCTGTCTATATTACTAATATATACCATCAGTTGGTCCATCATTTATAAGACAGAAATCTTTTAAATAACAGCTTTATATATTAAAAGAATACAATATCTAATCCTATATCAGTTCTCTGGGTCCTCAATTGAATTTTGTCCATCATGTAACCTCTTCTACACTACGTAGGACCACCCAGTCGGATGGAGATATCCTTTCTCGACGGATAACCGCCATTATGTTTTGTATAAAGTAGACTCTCTTTAACCTTGCTGATTTTTAATGATCCCATACTATTTCTTCCTTTACCCCGGAGAGTAGATTTACATGCTCTTCTCTGATTTTTTCCCATTTTTTCCCGTTATAATTTCTATAGGGCCTTAGGGTTCCAACAAACATTCCATATTCCATTAATGGACGAAGAAAAGATATTTACAATAATTCTGTCACTTTCACAGTACTCTTTTTGTATCCCCATAGAACAGTGTGAGTGTGTCGTAACCTTCCCTTCGACAAAATTTGCATGATTTTCCTAAATCATTTCGCTCTCAAAAATTATTCTCATGCTCTTTATACAGTCTGTTTCGTTTCCATTTTTGACCTTGATATATGCGGAACTACAAATGCGCGTGGAATGACATCAAAATACTTACTTATCCATTGTTTCAACATCCACTTCATTGTCATCAACTTCATCTGCTTCAACCTGAAACAATGATACTGACTCTTCCAACAACTAATATTCCTGCAACAAGACTGTCCTTGAAAGTTATTCCTTTTGTTCATATTTCGAGGTAAAAGTTCAATAAAGTTAATAGGGGATGAAATACAGGTTTTGTTATTATATTGTGCTGAATATACAAAGTTATCTTGCTTAAAATCATGCATTTTTTTCTGCTAAAACACGTCTTTTGCTTCAGTTGTCTAGTTTCTCGTTTCATGCGACTATCAATTCTGGTGTCTTTGTCAAATTTCGTGGAAACGTAACATCTTAAATTACACAGTAGTAGCAACACGAACTACTTAACTACTTAAGGTAGACTTTCCACCGTCGTTTCATACTTTAATTGTTCTTTTTTTACTTTTTAAATTCCATTCATTTTATGCTTTACGTTTAAAACTTATACTTCCTTCTACTTTTTATTTTTTTAAATTTTATGACATTATTAAAGTACAAATTAATTTGGAATATAAAAATTCAAAGATCAAGTATATTCTAAATTTCTCATGAGACCACAAAAATATGTATATTTCTGACATGGGTGGTTTTCATTCAGTGCATGAAAGTTGGACTCGGTTTAATTTTGTCGAACTTGTCTTGTTCACTTTCTAAATTAATGCCTCAGTATAGCTGCCTCATAAGATTGAAAAATGGTTCCAACAGAAATTGAGGGCTGGATGAGTTCTATAACTTTCGTAATAAAGTCTAAGTTGCTACATCACTTCTCTCTTATTTCCAAGAACTCCTAAAGATTTGAGTGTTCTTGTGGAAGAAGCTCTTCATTGGCCATTTGTTTCCACAGAGCACAAGGTACGGAGAAATTACTTTTGAATCATGTACGATAGAAGTCATATAGGCTTTCTCGGATTAGAAAACATTTGCATGTTATTAAAAAATCGCTTTCGGAGGAAATGTTTTAATTCCCCCAACAACTTGTTAAATTTCATTAGCATTGATGTACATTGAATTTAGTGATCATGACCAGTGTAGATTTTGAGGTAATTTGGAGAAAATTGCACACCGTTGAATTATTGTCGAAATTTTGCATTTTTCACATTCAATTCATAACATATATATTCACAGATGTATTAGCAATTTCTAGTATGTTCATCGTGTTGATAATATCAACCCTTTCAAGAATTAATATTATAGACAATAAAATTCGAACATATTCTGTATTTCAGCAAGTTTAACACGTGATTTCTTATCGACCTCTGCTACTTTTTAGCGTGAATCAATGCATCGTAATGTGTAATATAGAGTATTATCCCAGTACTGCCAGTTTCACAATATTTACTACTTCTAGGGTCTTGGATTCTAATACTTATTTTGGAAAGATGTCGCGATTGTTCAAGCTGGAGAATTGGACCACGTAATTTTTATTTTCTTCATATTTCTTTGATTAAGTCATTAAATATTGTTTGACGTTTGTAGTAATTAACAAGGTACACGTTGATAGTATAATTTCACCGTTTATCCATGAATCATAATCAGTATTTATTCCGTCTCTAAGGCACATTTTTCAATGAAAGAAAATCAATATGTAAATCAAAAATATTTACGAACTTAGTAAAGTAAGGAACAGGAACTTAACAGAGAACTACGAACAAAACAAAATTTAAGAAACTAGGTATAAGTTAGAAACCGGTTATCATCAGCAACTTTTGCATTATTTTTCCTTTAAATAGATTGAAGTGTATTTAAATGTAAAGAATGAAAAGCGTACGATTAAACATTTCTCTCCCATATATGTCCCATAATTTTTAAATTATAAGTGTTATTTGCAATGTGTTAGCAATGTATTTGCAATGTGCAAAGTGTTATGTTAAATGCAAGCTGTAACAAAATAAGAGGAAAAGGTTGACATGTTCAGACCATTACGAATATTTTTAAACATTTTATAAATCGTCTTCCAGATCCTTACACTTCAAGTAATCAAATTACACAATAGTTTCATTTATTTGAAAAACTGATTTGATTTATTATAAATTTGATTTATCTCATTATATCCCAAATTCATGTAGGTTCACGTCCAGCGTTGCCAAACTACACGAACGACCAAGTACCATCCTTCCAAAATCCTGGTGCTTTCACTTAAATTCCTGGTACCAATGTCAACTGATTTAAATTCTGAAATTGATCATATGATAACTCTATCATGTTTTTAACGTGTATAGGAATTTCGTTAAACTTAACTCGATTTCCATTAATTTTATATCACTAAACAAGATGAAAGTCTATCCTTTCCAAATGAAGTTTTATGATGTCCTATCCTTTTCTACTATAGCATGTGAAAAAGATCATCCTATGTCACCCTTAATGTTTTTAACGCAGTGTTTTCACCAATATCATAGTTATTTGTAATAATGGTGTTAGTTTTAAATATTAATGAATACAAAAAAGATACGAATCTTAAATCAAACATCATCAATTTCCGTAGACTTAAAATCCTGGTATTTACACGTGGGAGTCATCATCGTGGTACATGATATCTTCATTAAAATCCTGGTAGTGTTTCCAGGGCAACACTGAACACGTCTCGCCTGCTCATATTCGTGGCATAAAGGCATTTTTGGGAGTGATCTGGTTGCAAATTTTTATCGATAAATTGTTTTTGGTACAGAATCCTGCTGGAGTTCTTCAATGTGCCAAACCTTTGATTCGAGAGCAATTTTAATTTTTAGGAAATCATATTTTAATTTAATAACTGCATATTCTATTCTTTATGTTGGTTTATTTTCTCCCATTATTTTCTTTAATGAACCACTTTTATATTACTCATTATTCACGAATACAACCAACCAAGTGCGTTGGGATGGGAAATAAGAAGGGAAGTTGAGTTTTAATTGCATTTGTTGGATTCTTCA
This sequence comes from Acheta domesticus, assembly GCA_031308135.1. NCBI lineage: Eukaryota > Metazoa > Arthropoda > Insecta > Orthoptera > Gryllidae > Acheta > Acheta domesticus. The sequence continues at coordinate 19,261,133 of JAHLJT010008756.1, read as the reverse complement.
GCGTCTCAACGTTACGGACTTCTTGATGACTTGTCGTGAAGTAAAGTATACAGCGTCTTGTGCCATCAAACTTCAGCGACTTAGGGTCTTGCTCGAAACTGGGATGTAACTTTTACCACTTTAAATGCATGGGTCACGAAGAAAATTGGCTCCTCGACTTCTGGGAGTAGCTACTTTAGGGAGATTAGGTACTAGTTTGGCGTTGGAATCCGAATGGATCTTCACAAGTTCATTGCAACCGGGAGGATAGTCGGAGGGTGAATTTTCCTGGGCCCACCGTAATGAAAGATACAGCGTGAACGTAGGCGGTCAGTTTGGCCAATTGTTATCGAATTAGAGTAAATTGTGGGGGATAATTCGTTCTTAATAGCGATTTTATCACGGTAGCGTTAATTGCATCCTTGAATTTATTCCTACCATTAGCTTAAATTCATTTAGAAGTTTCTAAACATAACCGAAAATGAAAGGGAAATACGGAAACGTATTTCATTTTTCGAAGTGGGTTCCCGAATCAATGCCAGAGGAAACATTCCCGGCTGAAAGGCAATTCGAGTAATGAATTGCTGTGCCAACACCTTTTAATCTAAACTTCACGAAGATCTGCAGAGTCCATTTTTCTCATAATGGCAGTATCAGTCGAACAAAATAATCCAAAATTGATTTCTGATGTATCATTGGTCTGAAAAAAAGGATTTTTGATGGTTTGAATGGTCGGAAAGTGAAAGATAATTTTAGTCTCAATAAAATCTCTTTCAATACGTTAATACAATTTAAAAGTAACATGATGTACAATTGGCATTATTCAGCTCTGTTTTATGTTCGTTTAGGAATTTGAGTTAATTAGATTTACTTAAAAAATTAGCAATGACCAATTCAATTTCATTATGAATTCCTCTATTTTTAATTAATAATTAATATTATAGTGACGAGAAACCTGGCCATGTTGTAATCATCTCAGAGTACAAAATGATATTTTGTGGAAAAGGGGGGTAACATGAACATAAATAATGTTCTTGGAAATATAATGTAAATATATTCATGCATGAGGCAATTTGTAATAGTAAGTAATCGTATATTAAGAAACTAGACAATTATACGAAATACATGTGACCTAAGCATATTATTACGAAAATTATCAATATGTTATAATTATTGTATTTGAGAATTGATATTTCGAGGATAATAAGACACTCAAAAGAGTTGACTCAATATCTGATGTACTGATTCTTCAGTACAAAGGATCTATTTAATAAATATATACATAATATCAATAATTGGCACTCATTGCGCTCATGTGAACATAAAAAACTGTTTATTAGGTAGAAATATTTCAGAAAGCAAGATATATGCACTACCCCGAGCTGAACAAGTTGAAGTTGGTTTGTAACATACTTGTAATAATATTGTTAATTAAATGATTAAAAGAATTTAATATAGAAGTTCTTCAGTTCTGTTAAAAGTGAAACAAGACGAAACAACTTCATCTAAGATTTATTATTTCTTATTTACTCGAAGCCAATTTTGGAATGCTCTCACCATGCTTACGTCAACTCTCATAGAAATGCAAGTAATGACGTAGTCTATTCGAAAATATTTAACGTAAAAGTCATTCTTCCCGTAGAAAATAATGTTTAAAACAAAAAAATGTTAAATGTACAGCTGGAGATAAATTCCCAATTTTAATGTAGGCACATTGATTTTTCTGTAGGTAAGGACTTTGCCGAAAATATAGATCACTCTGGTCTGACCCTTTATTTTTTAAGGAATGGGATGCGTGATTGGAAGTGCTAAAAATAAAAACCAAATGCATTTTCTTTCATTGAGATCAGTTATATTGAATTTCATATTTCTAATAAATCTCTTAGACATTCTGATATTACGTGATATTCCAGGCGGACATACAATGTCTTGAAGTTTTATATTAAGTAATATCAACTTGTCATAAAATTCAAAAGATGCTCTCGTGTTGTCAGATACGATTTATAACTGCAATTTATTCGGAAGTTCAGTACTTAAATATCATTTAAACTCACGTGATATAAGTAAGAGACTAAGTAAGTAGTTAGAGTATTCATTGTACATGAAAGACGTATAGTAAAACCTACCTGAAAGTTGATGAGTTACAATCTAATGTTTCACTCGTCATTTATTACAATCAGTGCTCGAATTCTGATATGACATCTTTTCATTGATGCATTCTAGACGTAGCTAACTTGTAAATGAATTTTTTATCATGTCATATAGGTAATAAAAGTGTATAGTTATTGGGTCATTTTTGCAATTTTGCAATTTTTAAGTAATTTTTTGGACCTTTGCGTTATTTTCGACATTTTTACGAATTTTGTTTCATTTTCGTGATTCTTTTTAGTGAATGGCTTATTTGTTTACAATGACACACAAAGATTTTATTGTATCATAAGTTCATGATGAAATGCACTACTGCAGTGGACTCTATTTTTCGAACTTTAAAAAAAATACATGCATCTTCAGTAACTTCCTGGACCCTCAAAACTGATCGGTGCTAAGAATTACATTCCTGTCATTATCGAACCCGTCATTGCTTCGCAATTGCAGTGAATTAAATAAATAGAATTCAATTTCGAAATGTATTTATTCAGTGATGATTAACTTTGCATGAACTACACTTTAATTAGTATTAAGTATACTTCACTATCATTACTATTACTATACTTTAAATATGAAAATAATGTTGATCACCGCCGACATTTGGTTTAGACTTTCTGTTTTCTAATTGCAACTTTCATGTTATTTGATATTATGAGTCGAAGCGAGGGGTTTAGTTAAAAAAGATATCCATAAATCGCATTTCAAGCAAGGTCCTCTAGAATCGTTAATTGATGGCGTGGAGCCGAACTTTGCGAAAAATAACACCTCCACATGTCCAATTGAATACAAACCGCCCTTTAAATACTGCTGATTCGAATTAGAACAAAATGTGAAAATTTCAGCAAAATCTGTCAAGTAGTTGTTTCATCTGTATGTGACACACATTCGCATGTTCCCTTTTATTTATACATAGATATGAGCCAACAAGGAAATATTCTCGTTGCGGCGTCGGGGCCTAGTAGCAATCAACGGAGGGGGGGATAGTGACGCACCCCGTTCCGTCGCTTCTTGCCGGACTCACCCTTTCCTTCCGTCTTGCTCATCCCCTCCCTGCCCCGTCCCATCCCGTCCCACCCTGGCCGCTTCGCCCAGCACTCTGTGTGTTTGCGTTTTCCGGTACGGTTATCTTCACCCAACTTGGCAGCCGTAATTATCTTGGGCTGCGCCACAACCTGTAGCGTTGCTTCACTTCTCCAACATCTCGCCACTATCGTCATAGTTTCGCCATTCCCATTCGAATCTCTTGTACTATGTATTGAGAGAAAGTTATGTAATGCCGCAGAGAAAGTACAGATTTTTCGAGAGAAAAAGTCAGTTTTTAAAACTTTCTTCCGTCTGTCCTAGCCGTTTGACTTCCTGACCATTTGTCTATAGGGCTGTGTTGACCTGTCAGTCTGTCAGTATGTCAGCCTGACTGTGTGACGTTCAGATGTTTTGACGGGCTGTCCGTGTGTTCGACTGTCAGTAAACTAGTGTCTAAACCGAACACACAATTTTTACCAAATAAATATTCCCCGATCGATCTGACGGGTGTCTCGAATTGGAAACTGGTCTAGTAATTTTTGCGGGCACTTAACATGTAGTCTTTAGGATTTTGTCAAAATGGTTTCAAATTTGTTCTTAGAGTTTTTCTATAATACACCGAAGTACGCATAATACGTATAATAATGACTCATGTCTAATTTCAGTAAAGTTCTCAATTTTTCAAAATTGCAATGCAAAAGTTCGATTTTTTTGACGCCCTGCAACTACAGTATTGTACGTTAATATGTGTCGATGAAGGCTTTTTAGGTTATGAATTTGTTCAAAATTATGTAGATGGAGTATCAGAATACGGAGTTTGTTGATGTAATCATGCTGGTTTGAAACAATCGGAGTCGCGTATTTTCATTACACAGAGTAAATGTGACAATCTCATTAATTTGTCATTATCTGCATTAATTTTATTAACGGCCGGGGGCGCTGTGCATGCACTTCGCTAATCCGTGATGAGAAACCTGGCCATGTTGTAATCATCTCAGAGTACAAAATGATATTTTGTGGAAAAGGGGGGTAACATGGAGGGCAAAAAGTGTGAGCATTGAAATCAAATCACATGCATTAATTTGCACATCATTATAATATTCTAAATTATTGCGATAGAATCAAGCTAGCTATTTTAAATGGAAAAATAGATTTTTGGGAAATTATTGCTCCAGGAGCGGAGAGTGAAGTGCCTGGTCAAGGCTGATCCTGGATGGATGGGTGGGTTGATCGATTAATTGATTGATTGTCTTTCCGGGCGCGTCAACTAATAGGATCAGCAGTCCCGTAAGTGTTGTGAATGTTTTGCCCGAGATTGTTGTTGGTGGTGGTCTTGCCCCCCTGGATGGCGAGATCTGACGCCGACCTACCGTCGGCTAGTGGGGCACCGCCAAAGTCTGTCTCACCAGCGGGGCCCTGCCCCAGACGAGACAAACTCGAAGTCCCCGACCGGTCTCCCGGCCTGTGTGGTTGTGTAGTGCATGCTAGTGTAAGGATAAGGAAAAGAAAGGAAAGATCGCGCGCGGTCTGTGGCTCGTTTATTAGAGTACTGTTCCAGCATTCGCCTGGTGTTGTTGATCGGAGAAACCACTGAAAACTACCGATCATAGCAGACGGCCGCCAGACTTCTCCTCCAGAAACAGACTGAATTCGGCCTAACTGACAAGCTAGTGTCGAAAATCCTGCCACCGTCGGGACTCGAACCTAGAAACTCCTGAGCCATCTCTCCCGATGATTGGGTAGGATGAGATGGGACTGGATGGGTTAGGATGGGATTGGGGGAGGTAGAGTGGGATAGGGTGAACTTGGCTGAGTTGGCGGAGTGCGCCTGGGTGATCGTGATGGGCGCATTTCGGAAGTGCGAGGAGGGCCGAGACGGCGCGGGGCGGAGACCAGGCAACGGGCGGCGCCGCAGCGGCGGTCCAGTTCTGTTGATTCGAGCAAGTCTCCAGGGCACGGGTGGCGGCGGGGGATTCTAAATGAAGGGAGAACGAAGGATGATACGGGAATGATATTGGGACCGGTGATCACTGGAAATTAATGGAAGAGAACAATGGGATGAAACAACTACTGTTACTATAAAAAATTTGTTTTAATTTTATCTGAGTGATCTTTTATTTTTTAGAATATTTGATTTACCCAGCTAAATAGCTAAGTACTCTACTCGACAGTTCTCACATCTTGTTTATAAGTTTTGTAGATTTTGCGAATTGAAAACATTTAAAGTTGAGTTATATCTTCTTAAAGAGTATTTTTTCATTAAATGTTACTTTTTATTGTCAGAGTTGGAATGTTAATATACTGCCAATATTGAAAAAATAAGAACTTAGAGAACTAGAGGTTGAGAGCTTTACGAGAAATCAGTGGGTCGCGTGAAAAATCAAAAAATGAATTAACCTAATACTTATTTTGTGGGTTTTACTTTGCGAAAAATATTTTACGAATTACACAGATAATTTTACGAGTTCGTAGCATTAAAGTGGCAAGTACCAATCTTGAAAACCGATGCAAGAGACAAATAACGCAGCAGTTCTGTACTGCCTGAAGCGCCCACAGAAATGATGATACGTGGAGCAGTAAATCGACTGGGGCTTTTTGTTTCAAATTAAAATCCCTCCTTCCGAACACAATTCATCTCCCGATGCAACAGAAATAACTTATAGCGGGTGATTTGAGTTAGATGTAAATGTAGTGTTTACATGTTTTGTTTGAAAAAAAATTGGGTTCCCAATTAAGTCGGAGTCTGGGATGCCCCAGCTGCTCATCCCCCTTTTTAATTTTCCACAGGCCAGCATAATTGCTGTACAGGGATTGTTTTCACTTAAATCAACTCAAACCACAAAACTTACAAAAGTAAATAACTAACAGGCATTACAATTTAATCATCAGTGGCACAAGAGATAACATTCATATAATACATTCATTCTTTAATATAAGTAGAATTAAGGGAATCCCAACAGGTTCCTCATAAATGTTTATTATTTTTCAGATTTTTTGTATTGTTTGTCCAAATTCTGAAAGATTTATGGGGGGTCAGCAAATTGAATTAAATATCCTCTTTTGAGCGCTCTTGCCTCCTGCACGAAATACGAGAGTAAACCTGAAGGGTACATCGGGCAGTGCAACAACTGCCTTGTACAAGGAAGGGGTGACCCGGCGACATTGAAGCAGCGTGGGGCGCGCGCGGAGGGATAATGAAGGCCGGACCCCCGACGAGAACCCGACGTAGGCGGAACGGGGTCACCAGAGGTCGAGGGAACCACGGACGCGTGCCTGACAGTGTGTACACAAAGGGAGATTGCTGGGGAAAGGCAGGGCGAGCCAGGTCAAGCGACGAGAACCAAGCAGAAGCTGAGAGATGAGGACGCGTCTGAGAAGTTGCGGCTGCGTGCAAGAGGTGAGGCAGTGAACAAATAAGACAGGGGAAGGAATAGTTCTAAGAAAATTTCGTCCCACAAAATGGCGTGGACCGCTGTTACTGGACTACCGTTAGGTCTGGGTTTGTGTTACGACCTGTACTGGAAATTATCTTAAAAGTAGATTTCACAATTTTGTATTATACTACATTAATAATTTGAAAAGAACTTTCAAAATATTGTTCAATAGGTTAGCACAGCGATTTTTAAACCTTTTTCGTCTAAGGCTCCCTTGACCTGATCGAAATTTCCCGCGGCTCCCCTGGTAACAATAAGTTTCAAATATAACAGTTAATAAAGGCCTACTGAAGATTCAATACGAATGAGTAAGTGATATAATATTCTATTTTATTTTCCCATTCTAATAAGGTATTAAAATAACACACAACACTTTTTGTGTCGCCGCCGCGCTCTTGCGTGAGCACGAGAACTCTTGGTCAGCTTGGGTAGGAACATTAAATATCCCCGGCCACGATGTACGCCGATCCTGAAGGAGACGCAGAAGCTAATTTGTAAAGAACGTGCTAGGTTCAATTAACCCATAATTAATTAGACATATAAATAGTATATACTACAAATAACATATAGTAAGATAGTACAAAAATATTTTGTAGACACAAATGACCCAAGGATTAAAGTAAATCAAATGTAAATACCGTATGGCCGCAACGCCCCTTGTGGCCGCGACGTACAATGTGAAAACTCCTGGCTTAGCAGATATTGCTTTTACTAATCTCTAATGCTTTTCCGTCACTCGAACATCTTCGATATTACGTATTCTTTCATTTTGTGAAGAAGAAAAAAACAATGAAAATTAAACCCCTGTTGAAGTAGGAGAGAGCTTGCAGAAAACATCAAAACAAAGTGAAGTAAGGCAGGGAGAAGTGGATCAGGAAAAGACGAAAATCAAAGCAAAAATTACGGCGATTCTTCCAAACGTGTCTGCCTTTTGCTACTTGAGACCACTTTACACCTACTACTTTCTTCAACACATCGGACTATCTCTTCTGTTGTCGTCCTTTTTATCTCGTCCTCGTATTTCGGATCTCAAAACGTAGCACGGTGTGAGTATCTGGTTGGATCTTGACGGGCAGTATGACCGCCACAGCGCCATTTGAGTTCATGGACACTAACTCCAATGTCTTGCATTTTTGTTTCTTTTCTGATTTCATCGCATCTAATTTTAACTCTTAGTGTTATATGGAGAATTTTCCTCTCCGTATGTCTCTGGCATCGTATTAGCACGAACTCCTACGCTTTTGTTAGAGACCACTCTTGAGAACCACATGTTAATACTGGTGTGATGCATGAATCCATAATGGATTTTTTGATTGTCATACTGACGTTTCTGTTTATTTGTATAAAGAAGAGACCCCAGAGTTTTTTCCAACCTAAAGATATTCTTCTTTTTGTTTCTTTTCTTTTCTTTCCTCAAAAGATATTAATTGTCCCAAATACAGATATTCATGAACGTATTCAATTTTTTGATATGCTACAAGTACAGGTATTCATTTGTCATTCGTAAAAATTTTTGTTTTTGATAGGTTGATTTCAAAGCCAACTTTAGAACATTTGTCACTCAGCTCTCTTAACATCTCGCTTATCTCATGGGCAGATGTGGCAAACATAACCACATCATCTGCAAATCGCAAATTTGTCAACCTCTGGCCGTCAATTTTTATTCTCGCCATTTTAGTCTAGGTTAGCTGTCTGAACACATCTTCTAGTAGACAAGAGGATAGTTTTAGCGATAAAGAATCTCCTGGCCTGACAACACGTCTTATGTCAAATGCCTTCCTTTCTTAGTCAGTTCTTACTTTTGCAGTACTGTTTGAATATATTCTCTGCAAAATCCTTATGTGCTTTTTTAAGCACACCTGATTTATAGCGCTGAATGCTCTACACAATCAAATGCCTTTCTAAAATCGACAAAGACTATGTGGAGTTTTAAATTGAACTCTTGTAGTTTTTCGATGACTTGGTTTAGTATCTGAAGGTGGTATATTATACTAAAACCGGATCGGAATCCAGCCTGTTCATTAATGTGTTAAAGTAAATGTACTGTAAATATATATGTGTGTGTAAGGTGTGAGGAGGGGCTGAGGTTGAGAAAGGAAAGATCCTGAATGGCCTGTAGGCTTTATAGGGAGCTCCTCTAGCATTCGTCTAGTATTGATCAGTGTAACTACGAAGCTCCCGTACCGGTACAATGCTCTTCCAGACAATTGCTTAATTCGATCTAGCTTTGGAGTTCATGTCAAGAATTTGCCACCGTCGATGCTACAATACTAGAACCTCCCGGTCAACAAAACTGCATCGGAAAAGGTGGCTCAGGGCATCAATTGATGTTACTGTTGTGCCTTTGACTGGGAGGTCCTAGAGTTCGACTTCCAACGCTGGCAGGATTTTCGACTTAAGCTAGGTCGAATTCAGCCGTGGTCTGGAGGAGAATTCTAACGGCCGGCTGCTCTGATCGGCAGTTTTCGGTGATTTCTCCGATTAACACTAGGCTAAAGGAGCAGTAAACGAGCCACGGATCGCACGCGATTTTTTCTTTCTCTTCCTTATCCTATCCTCAGCCCTCACACTTACTCATATGCACCACACTAATCCCCACACCAGGAGATCAATCGGGAGCGAAGAGATCGTCCTGGCTGTGGTAGTTCCCCCGCAGGTGGGAGATACATGGTTGGGAAAAACTCCCCGCAAGCCGACGTAGGTCGGCGCCGGATCTCGCCATCCAGCGAGGGAAAATTTCCCCCGCCTCATTGATCAAAACATGCACTCATTACACTTACGGGACTAATTACTTTAGCAGTTGTCACACACGAAATCATCAATCAATCCACCAAGCTTCACAGGCAACAATGCTGCCACTAATCTACTGCATCCGATTATTACGAGGAATTCGCTAATGCAATCGAAGTACTATCAAAGATGTGGCCGCAGAACACGAAGCGAATTGAGGACGAACGGTAGTCAACCGGACGTGACGCAGGTCAAAGGAGACGGCGGCGGCGGCGGTGGCGCGGGCTGCGGTTTCGAGACGCGCCCCTTGTGTACAGAGAGCGCGCGGCGGTGGCGGCGGCGACGACGTCTCTGTAAAGCGGTCGCCTCCCAAGGGTCATCGGCGACGGTCGCTCCCATCTGCTGATTGGCGTGACGCAGCGCGCGGACACGGATCAGGGCAGAGGGGGGGGAAGGGGAGGGGCGGTGCGCCGCGCCGGAGGAAGTCCGCTCCAATGGACGCACGCGCCTCGCGCGGTCCCCGAGGGCGGGATCGGCGACGCTGGCGCTGCCCGGCGGACGCGCCTTCCCTTGTGTCGCTGGCGATGCCCTGATCTACAGTGGCGTAGCGTGGCTCGGGCGTTTGGGGATGCTCAACAATAACACCCAAAACGTCACTATCAACTACTTCATCTAACAGGCGAACGCAACACAAGGCAGATACACTGGAACTACTTCCACGATCTCGATCGCTTACGACGGTGTAGGCGCTTCCCACAAAATCCTCACAGCAATCAGGACGACCGATGTCTTGAAAGCAAATTATACAATGGCTCAATTCTTATACGCGAATAGCAATGAGACCACTTGTTAATTTATACATTGTAGACTAAAATAATATTTAATTTATTTAAGGGATAATTCAATTTCTTGGATATTAATTAAGAAATAGTAGACAGGCACTATTTCTACAGTTATGCCCATGACCAAGCGGGGATTCGCGAGTGAGAGAGAGAGAGAGAGAGAGAAAGAGAGAGAGAGAATTTACTGACCGCCTGAAGTGTGCTGCACTCTCGTGCACAAACGAGCTTCTTTCCGCAATGGATGCTAGCGTAAAGCAGTCGAGTTTCTCTGGGCCAGGGGTGAAGAGGGGAACCTCGCCATCAGCGCATGCGTCATTGCTCGTCGCAAGCTCGCGGCAGACGCTAGAAACATTTTAACTTCCAAGCAATCACAGGCCAGCTTCAACAACCCGCCGAATTCAATCATAGGAAGTCTATTTAAAATTAATACAAAACGTGTTTCGCCCAACGGGTCACTTATAAGATTATCAATACAGTATTTAGGGTTTTTATTAATATTATATACGGGGATGCTCAGCGTCCCAGCGTTCCCTGACGATAAGCCACTGCTGATCTCTCTCGGGGATGTAAACGGCTCTGCCTCCTTATCGGCTGGGCCACCGAGGAAAGTTTCTGGCCCAGAAGGAAGAATGTGAGCACATGTGACTGTAGATCTCTCTATGTTTGTATTGCTATTTCTTATCATCGATTATATTGATGTATTTAGTCAGAGGCGCATCTAGGCATTCAGGTTCCCATGGCAAGTATCGAATGTTCGCCCCCGACAGGATGCTTCAAATGAGAGTTGTTGTTATTTGTTCAAGGGGGTACACTGTAAATAGCGCCTTTAGTGAGTGGCGCCCATAGCACGTGCCATGCCTGCCAGACCGTAGATACGCCTCTGTATTTAGTTAAGACTCACATCCCCCTGTGCTCGACTGTTCAAAACATCTGAGCCCGCTTTCCCGAATTCGCGGTGTCTCGTATCATATATATGCATTGTGACATTTTAATTTGAAAATGTATTAATTTGAAAAATTTAAGAAGATAAAATACCTAAAAATTAAATCAATGTTTAAATTATGTTAAATAACTAGCGTACCCGTGAGAGAACTCCCGCATGCTATACCCCACCCTCTTCCTTATTTTTCCATTTCCATATTATGCCTGTAATATATATTTTCCTTCATTACCCTCTTTTCCTCCGTCACTTTTTCTATATGTCACCTTGTAATTGGTAACAATATAATACACCCTGGTCAATACAATCTATTTTTATTTAACTTTATTATCGAGCAAGAAGGTACACCCGTGTAATTCAATCTCATAAAATATCAAGTAATTAGTATTTTCACATACAGTTGCAGATTCTATAGGCTCTGAACAGGTGAGGTAGAATCGAGAAGCGTCGAATCGGCAAAAATATATTAAAATAGTCAAGAAGATCTCATTCTATAGATTACAGTGTGAGGAACGTTTCTTTGAGGCCATTGTCCTCAAAATTTTAGTGTTTAAGGCCATAAAACGCTTCGTTTAAAAGTTATTTAACGATATAGATTCAAAAACCCTCACATGCGTTGCTGGTTGCATCTTACATGAATATTTAGATGCGTTTTTTTTAAACAAAACCTTCATATTTTTTACGTCAAAATGCAATTCGTCACGTCTCCGTGAAATTCTCTTTCTTTAGAGACCTCATTTATAAAGATCGATTGCATGTGAGAGCACAGAAGAGGAAGTATACTACTGAAATAATATAGGAGACGATATGGAACGCTGGATAGTACACAGTATTGAGTCTCATTGGCCCCTTGAGCTCCTCTTGGGATTCAAAGGTTCTGGAGCGAGGAGCCGGATGCTCCCCCGTGTCCTTACACCTGCTTATCGGGCCCAACAGATACCACTCCTCTCCAGGACGTAAGCATCTACGCATGTTCAACTCGAATTCCGCAAGCACAGCAGCTAGAGTTTGCTGCAAAATATCTGAATTGAGAACGAATCGATTTTCCACCACTGAAGAAATGGAAAAAAAACAACGCTTACTCGGATAATGACACTGTACATACACAAAATGGCGTACATTGTGTAAAAAAATCATGCACATCCACTACATTCACGGGACCAAAGACCCGGAAATACGTAATTATGACGAATTCTACCGCGTATATTTGTGTTGATGGCAAGGCTTCGGCCGTGTCATAGAGATTGACGCAGAATAATCTCGAATCTTTGTAACATATCATTTTAACTCTTTAATGCAGTGTTGTCAAGGTCGATATCACGAGCGGGAGTCCGTGGCAAGAGTGCCACGACGAAATCGCCCCGTCCCGTAGTTCGTCACCCCGCCACCAAAGACAACGCCATTCCTATTGTAAAACGGCGGAGTTACTAATAGTTTCCTTTCTCGACGAGTTGCGCAGAGTAACTCGTGGCATGCTACGGAGCCGCGATGCGAGCCACTGTCACCAGTAGAAGACCTTGACACCACTGCTTTAATGCTTACATATTTGTAGCGCCAAATTGACTCGCCACACATGTCTCAAAATGCTGCTCTCGGTTGTTCCATATTGTTGCTGTGCTCTGATGACTTCGGGGGTCGTTATATTTTTTCAGTTTTAAAACTCAACAATCTCGTTCTGCGCCAGCAATTTCAGAGACAGCCCTAGGCCTTTCATTCACTGAGACTCATTCCCGCAGCCACAGTTTCTTTTTTTCATCTTTTTACCTGTTTTCGCTACAGACATTCAATTGATGGCAACTCGAACGCTCAAATCCCACGAAATATTCCCACCTGGGGACTCTGAGAATATTTATGACCAAGAGAAAAAAGAAGTCCGACTGATTTAAAAACAAAGACGCCTCTCTACAAGATAAGGAAAACTTACGCACATTTTAGAACATGCAGAAGAACATTCGCGGGAATGTGAGCATGTGAAAGGAACAGAAATTTGGTATCAAGAGAAAGATATAATGGGCATGATCATTCACAAAATTATATACCATCTTAACATTCGAAGAGGTGAATCTGAAGGTAACAAATCCTGAAAGGTCAGCTTGGGTGATAAATAGTTCCCTCAAATTTGCGTTGTGTCTAGTGTCTGCTTAAGAAGACGAAAAAATTCGTTACCGTTTGTTAGAGAATTCCACTCATCTGGAGAGGCATGCTCCGGTTTCACTTGTTTTGTGCGCAGTGTTTCTGTAGCTTTCAGCCTAAAACTGAAAACTAGGTTTTTCAAAACTATTAAGCGCTGTAAATGTACTATTTGCTATTAATTATGAAAATATGATTCCCTTAAATATTTTCAGGGTTTCTTGTACATGTAGCTATGTCATAATCGTATGTTTCAAGTTATTACAAATAATTTCGACAATGAATTTGTTATGAGAGAAATATCCTTGAAAATAGATAATTGTGTAGATTTTTAGCAAATAGGACTTTGACATTTAACAACTTAAAAATTACTTTTTTTCAATTAGCAACATCCTTACATTTTCAAAAAGGTGTAGGTAAATAATATATTAAGAAATTAAATTCTACACGAAAATTCCTCAGGTTATATTCAGTCTAGGTCTGATATCTGAAGTATGTGCATTCTACATTAATGTTGTGGGAAAATATGGAACTATATCAATTGGAAGTACTATGTTTTGAATTCTTTTTTATATCCTTTTATGTCAAATATTTTTAATGAGATTAATTTTCTCTGTATAGTAATGTAATTGGAAACTCATTTTAAAATTATTAGTTTGAAATGAATTTTGAGTATTCATAACAACCTATATTACATTCTCTCTTGTTTTGCAGCAACGAATCTAATTAGTACACTTGTTTGTCCAACTTGTTTACAAAACCTCACTTAATGAATTGCTGTTTAATTACGATGCTTTTAAGTTAGTGAATTACCCATGTATTTTATTTTTAACACATTACATTATGTGTTTTATATTCATTCTTAATATAATTCTTACATCTTAAAATTGTTATTTACAAATCAATTCATGCAAAAGAGAAATGAGTAAATTTATAGGCTAAAATATTACAAATTGCTGCAGACAAGACATTCATTGGTGATCTTCCTTAAGCACTTTTGAAATCTATTAACTTAAATTCTCAGCAATGTTATCAGAATGACAAACAAAAGAAAATAAAGATTAGCTTGATAGTATAATTTTAAAATCTATCTGGGAAATGTAATGTTTGGAATTTGTTAGACTTCTCACGCACGCAATTTTGGAGAGTTTTAGGCTTCTCACGCACATGATCAGCATATAATTTGCACTCTTGAACGAAAAAAAAAACAACTAGAAAAACGGCGACATAAAACAACAGTCATATTTTCTTGTGCATTACCTCGTGTTGTTGAGTCCCAAGCCTGTGCCCCATTTGCATCTTTTCCTGTTATGTGGCGTGAAAACGGGTCGTGAGTCAATCGCGATGCACCTCATCCTTCTTCGGAGTACTCATACGCCGTTAGGGCCACAACTATGAAAAATATATCTCAACAAGGGTGCGTTATGCCTCATTCAGCTTTATTTCTTTCCTTATGCTCGCTAGGTAGCGGTACGGAAGTTCGATAAGGTGACTTTAGCTGCCGTAAGGAAATTTATTTTTATATTCACATGAACAGATCACGTGTTACTACGTGTTTTTATTGCTTCGATAATGTCGTCGAGAAGCTTCTTTCGATTCGCAAATGTCTCCTTTGATACGTTGTTTTTCTCAAAGAGAATAAACGCTGGCAATTTGTAATTCGTACAGCATGTAAACGCGTAATTCGCGTTTTTCTTTTCTTTTTTATTTCTGTTCTCAAAGAGATCTGCGAGACGGCTGCTGCTGCAGGGACATCGTGCGTGTTTTGCTCGTTCTCGATTTGCTTTGCACCCCTTTGTAGAAGGCGGCGGCGGCGGCAGTAGCGTCCCCGTCTTTACGAGCGCCCGCGCGTTCGCCGTCTCTACCAATCTCGCTGGCTGGGAGACGCAGTATGAGATACGTGATACACGCTGCGCGCGAAGGAGAGACGGGGGAAAAAATTCCGCGACAGTCTGATATTTTATCATGACGGTAAAAAGAGGGAACGTATCGCGGCGCCTGACAAACGCATATATCGGTACTGCGAATATTGCGGGGAGATAAATCCGGAACCACTGCGGGAGATAGAGACGACGAGGGGATGTACGGGGGTTGCGGTGACGAGGTGAGACGGTTGCGGTGGCAATGAGAGAGTGTAGAGCTTGCCAGTGGATCCAAGTATGGTGAGAGGGTAAAAAGCATGACAACGGATGCAACTATAGCCAGAGGGTAAGACGTACTCTCTCAGTCTGAATCAGTGAGAAACTACTGATTGACAGTGACTATTCACTGATGGTGTCGGTTATAACCCTGCCACTGACAATCAGTGAACTGAACTGAACAAATCAGTGTAAATGGGGTTCACTGTTTGAATCAGTGAAATGTGACAACTAATTGAACGTAACGACTGAAAGATCAGTGAGTGATGGTGGCGTGGCACTTTTACCACTGACGACCAGTGAAATGCTGGGGGTCATTATGAAAAATTTCGCATTTTCGCTGATTGTCAGCGAAACTACACATTTCGACTGAAGGTATCATTGACTTCGGCTCTTACTGATTGAATCAGCGACAATTTCACTGATTCAGGTTCAGAGAGTAGGTCGCGATCTGGGCAGGGGTGGCAGAGGCTAATTTGTGGTACTGGACGCGAAATAAAATAACGCTATACGAACGTGACTCTCTAGATGGTCAAGACCTATCAAAGGTAGTGGCATTGCAGCCAACGTAGTTGAAAAAAATAGTGGCTCTTGACGATAATGTTGATAATGGGACTTGTGGGTGGTAATGGTGCGATGCTTAGGAGTGTGCATGAAAGAGTTAGCCGTGGTTCTCTTGAAAATTTTGAAAGGGGCCCCATTAAATATTTTCGTAAATATGTTCAATCTCTGATTTTTTTCCTTTTTCGGAAAGAGGCTCTCGAAGTCATTTGGCATCCTCTGTAACCTCCACATCGAGCAAAACAAAATCAATCCTTTAATCTTATCGTTGGAATCTTATAACTCCATCCCGCTTGTATGTGTTGTTTATCTACTAGTAAAAATGCGTCAAATATAAATGAACAGATTTACTGGAGAAAGACACCAAGAATTGTAGTTCCCCCTTCTGTTTTAGGCTGCGCACGTTTGTAAAAGTGCGTTATAAAACGTTAGAGCAGATGGAACACGGATATGGATTCCACTGGTCATGGCACTGACCCTAGAGTTGGGGATAATAATACCGGATGAAGTGGTGGTGAAATAGTGATACTGATGTATGTCGCGGTACCATTTATGGCGAAAGTTGCAAAGGTTGAGTGTGATGTAGTTTTTACTAGCTGCGGCGACGGGAAGAAATTCAAGGTCATTAATTGTGGAAATAGCTGTTAGGTATGTAGATCATAGTCCTATCTGTAACGACAGGATTATGATTTTAGTCACAGTACTAGCTGGAAAAGTAAAGGAAGTTATGGTAATTGACGGATGAAGAGTTCAGAACGAAGCAGCAATGGTAGTCTTAACGGAAATACAGCCAGCAAAACTAATAGATACATTGCCGTCGTGTTTGTTCTTTGTTGTGTATTGTCCTACGAGTATGGAGTGTATGTTGTGACGCAATATTCGAAAGCGCACGGTTAGTGAGAAAAAATGAGCGTGTATCAAGGGAATTAATTCTCCAAATTACTGCTTTAATTCGTTTTGAAGGAAATAAAGAGCGAGTGTATCTAATGTATCTTCCAGACCAATTAGGATAAAGTATTACGAGAAATCAAAAACCTGTTTCCTTGAACGTCAATGTACGAGCAAAGAAAAATATCCTCGTAGTGAGTGAATGCGCATGTAAATCCAACATTGTCCTTGATGGGCGTTTGTATGACATTGCACGATTCTCTGACTGATGGGCACTAGCTGTGCAAGCGAAAGTAGATGCGAGGATAGGATGAAAGTGACTTGTTTGGAAGTAACGCACGAACAACGTGACCTCGGCCTGTTGGCACGGTTTTACAAGCGAGCTACTGCCAACAACACACAGGCAAGGCAAAACAAAACACACAAATAAGCATTGTGGCAGGAGATGTGATTATGAAGTAAGCTTGTCAAGTGTTATCAGAAAATATGTTCAAAGTTCAAAATGTGATGTGAAGAAAATGTATGCTTAGCAATAGAGAAAAGTAAAATCACGAATTTAGTTCATTTAATTTTTGTCATTTAAATTAGAGTAAATTGTGAATATCAATCTGTTATTAACAACAAGAACAGTACAGATGGTATATTTTTAATTTTTTATCAACTACACACAAAAGGCAGACAGCTGCCCCTGATAAAAATATAAACTGCAAGGCAATATAAGGCAGTATTAGAATGAAAATAAAAATATAATAGCTCTTGTTCAAGCTGATATTTTCGTGGTCTTTGAATATTTGAGAAAACCAATTGCCGCTTCAAAATTATATATCTTCTCCAAGAAATACGTAAGTGTTTCTCTTCTACTCCTTTTTGGGTTGCTTTTATAGGCCAGACAGAGAAAAACATAAAATATTCCTACAGGACGTATGTCTGATTATGACAAGCCGTGTAAATCATGGCACGATATCGTCTTCAGAAGCATTGAGATCAGCTTATCGACCCAGGAACGTTTACTCTGTGCTTCTAAGTAATCAGCTGCTCTTGTGCTGACAGTGACGTTGCGATGGATCTGAAATGCATCAATAGCAAAGCTAAAGGAGGGGGGTAAGCGGAACCCGGGCGCCATTGTAAGGCAGGTCTAAGGGGGCCCAGCGCATGTTGGCGTCTCCGCCGAAGGCACCAACTCCACCGCATTGTACCTTGCCGTCTCAGTTTCCGGCGCCCGCTCCATCATCACGCAGAACAAATCGCCGCCGCCTCTGTCTCCACAAAAGTCACACTGGCCCCGCCTCCGCCGTCTCTCCTCATGATCCCTTCTCCTTCATTAGACGTCTCTTCTCCCTCCATTCCATGCAACGTATCCGCATCCCCCACTTCTACAACCCATCCCCTCACCTCCGCTTCAGACCAAAGACTCATCCACCGCCGTCCATTGCTTTCTCCCCTTCTTCCTCTTCTTCCACCGTCTCCGACCTCCTGAGTTTAGCATTGCCGCTTTCCCTGAAGCTTAAATGACCGGGAGGTCCTAGGGTTTGAGTCCCGACGGTGGCGGATTTTTTATCCTTGCTAAATGGCTAGATTGGAACTCAGCAACTGTATGGAAAATAATTCTGGCAGCCGACTGCTCTGACGAGAGTTTTCTGTAGGTTTTTTTGATTAATACCAGGCAAGTGACGGAAAAGTACACATGCGCAATGGACCACAAGAAGCAATTCTTTATTTCTCGTCCTTCTATCCTCCCCCTTACATACACTCACGCACACACATGTCGATTACCCTACCACACATGTCGGGAGACCAGAGCTGGTCCCGGCTATGGCGGTGCTTGGCTGAGGGGAGATACCTATGGGAGTCCTGCCACCGTTGGAACTCAAAAATTCGAATCTTCCCAATCAGAAACACTGCAATGACATCAATTGTTGCCCTGAGCCACCTACACCGGCCACCCGCTCCTTTTGGCTCCTATCCTCCATTGTCTCCTAGCCACCACATCGTCCGGCACAACTACTTCCATTTTTTCCACGACTCTCAATTCATCCCAGATACCATCTCCTCTCCCATTACCCCTTATTACGAGGGCGAGTCAACTGGAAACCGTAAACGTATAATAAAAATCCAAATGTGGCACTAGTGTCCTGTAAGTTGATAGGCATGTTTGCAATAGTGTGCCAGGTGTTTTCTCAGTGGCATCAAACAGCATTTCGGGAGCGCTGGTGGGCATGCCTTGAGCGTGGGGAAGACTATGTCGGAAACTGATCCAGTGTTGTACCATGTGTGTACAATAAATAATATTTAGAAAAATAATTACGGTTTTCATTTGACTCTCCCTCGTATTAAAGGAAACCACCACATCATTCAATATCCTCCACGTCTCTTCTGGCTCCTCCGTTACCTCCTCCTTTTGGATCGTATCTACCACCGGGCTCCGAAGCGCCCACATCCTCCGTGTCTACCGCTTCCACATCCACCAGCCACTTTGGCTGCGCCGCCGCCTGCGTAGCAGACTGCGCGCTTTATTCCGGCTGCCTGCGGCGCGGGACGGCGCCAGCCCAGATGTTTTTCAATTTCTTGGGCGCACGCGGACACCTGCGCGGCCCATCGCTTATGCGGCGGCGCCGCCCGCCCGCCCGCCCGCCCGCCCGCCCTGCCACTCCGCCCGCCCGCCCTGCCACTCCGCCCGCCCGCCCTGCCACTCCGCCCGCCCGCCCTGCCACTCCATCCGCCACTCCGCCTCCCCTGCACGGAAGGAGTAGGAGGGGGACGACGGAGTGAAGATCCTCAGGGGAGTCCGTAACACACAGTTTTGCTTTTGAATGCAATTACCAAAGAAAATGTTTGCAACATTGAGTTGTTAATCTGAACTGGATTTCCTCAAATTGTTTACGTAATTTTTCTTTAAGGGATTTTTAAAACTTTTAAATAACATTTTATTGTTCATTTTTGGTGTTGTTTTAAGTTACCGAAACTCGTCCCGTAGTAATGGCAAAATTGTCTTCGATTGAAAAGTGCTTGTCTCGAAGTAGAAATATTTCATTACACCGCGATCCAATCTCGGGATTTACTGTCATCCAAACCGATGCTCTGTCGGCTGAGGCATGGAATCAAACATTGCGTTCGTGAGAATTTGAAGATATTATGATCATCGGTCGTATACGCACTACAATTGGAATGAGTGAGTTGTAACAAAGGATCACCCTTCATTCCAATTGACTTGGATGCAGTTTTATACTAAGGGCGGTTTTTATGAGGCCCGAAAAACCGCTCCGAGGAGGAACTTTCTGCATTTGATCCTCTACTGCAGTAATCGTCCGTATCTCACAACGTTCCTGAGGTCGGAAGAGAGAACATTATTAAAGCAGCCCTAGGACACGCGAAGGGAAGCTCCTCCTGAGAACTGCCATTTAATGACGTCCCTTTTAACTGTACATCAGAGCAAACTAACTCTTCGCTCACACAGTAATGTGATCATGAGACATGTGACAATCCAGAATCTGAGCAGAGGCAGACGCGTGGTGAAGTCTTATTCCATGCGCCGAGTGAAGGGGTAAATCGAACTGATTGTTATTTTTTCTTTCCTGGTTATCTGATTGTAAGTTTGATTTTGATTTTTTTTAGTCAAATAACAGTAAAAATAACTGAATTTGACATAGGACGGAGAGAGTACCACCTGCATAAGTTTTCTTGACCTCCAGAAACCCTTCCTGACATTTGAAATTTGCGATAGTTGAAAGATAATTAAAAGATTAAAAAATAAATAATAATAATAATAGCATTAATAATAATAATAATAATGAGTCCGTTGTTGACAAATGCAGGAAATGCGGCACCTGTGGTGAAACAATAGAACATATGACGGCTGGATGTACTGCACCTTCCGATGGCGCTTACTTGGGCAGACACAACCACCTATCTAAGAGGAGGGAACTCATCAGGAGGGAACCGCCCCAGGTGGGACAAGCTTTAAGCCCCCGACCAGTCTCCCGACGTGTGTGGTAGTGTAGTGCAACAGTGGCCAACAAGTCGATCGCGAGGCCAATGTTGGTCGATCGTTGATCGCTTGCAATGTCTGGGCTGGATGATTTAAAAATAAAAAAAAATAGTTTGAATATACATTTTACTTACCTACCAAAACCTCCCTGGAATGCACATTATGCTGAAATACAATGTATAAACGTATTATACATTTCACATCCCTTCTTCCCCCTTAGACTACGCCTATGGCAACAAGTTGATTGCGACACACTTTTGAAATAAAAAGTAGATCTCATATATAGAAAAGTTGGCCACCCCTGGTGTAGTGCATGTAAGTGTGGGTAAGTAAGGGACAAGAATAGGGCAACGAGGAGGAAGGAAAGATCGCATGCGGTCCGTAGCAGAACGGGTCGGAGCGGGAGGTAGCAGGTCGCGTGGGCACGGGGCAGTACGGAAGGGACGGAGCGGGCAGGACGATGCGAGTCGAAGCAAGACAGAGCGTGACTCATGGAGACGGAAGAGGACGGCCCTTAGTGATGGGCCGTTCGAGGTGGAGAGGGTGAGCGGGGCGGAGGGCGGCGGCGTGGGCACGTCAGGTTGATAGTGTGGTTGAAAGGGCATGGGGCGGTACAAAGACGGTGTAATGTGACGGATCCGTGCCCAAAGACCGCGTTGCGTTGGATGGCCGGTTGTTGAGTTCATGAGGCTGTTGCGAAGTGCTGTTTGCCTGTAAAGTCATCCTTCCGCGTGCGGGGAAAAAGAGTGGCTGTGGCCGGCGGAGAGCGGCCACGTCTTGTGGACGGCGCTCCAAGAAAGCTGTGATGTAACGCACGCCCAATGCTCGCCACGACCGACGCCAATAAAGAGAAAGTCGCGGAATGTAGGTTCCTTCGCTAGGAGATCGTTTTATTTTACCTGTTACTTGTGTTGCGATGATTTAATATTCACTTTCTCCTTAGCATTTCAATTGTTCATGTATCGTAATTGCTTCTCTTTGTAAAAAAGTGTTACAACCCTACTGTCTCTGAATGCTTGAGATGCATAACTCATATTACTGTTCTCTGTTGCAGGTACGAGCCGCATATAACTATGCCGTTGTCTGGATGGAGGGCCAATTTTATGATGATCTCGTTCTTTCTGAAAGGTAGTGAGTAGAAAATTAATTTTTATACGCATATTACATAAAATAAAATGTAAAAAGGTGTTGCAATTTAGCTGGAAAGAACTTCAAAGAGATACAATTTCTGATAGAGTTTGCTACATTAATTGAAAAAGTATGTAATTTTTTTATAATAAATACTTTTTTTTATTTACATTTATAAAAAAGTACCAAAAGTACAAGAAATAATACACATGGATAATAAAATCTGTAATACACATGGATAATAAAATTAAAAGTGGTGTCAATAATCAAAATAATAACAATGTTATTTAAGGTACACAATATGCTCACAACGATACATTTATGTAATAAAATGCACTTATTCTTTAAATAATTACATTGAATTTTCTGAAAGATAATCCCTAGAATTTCCTACACCTAGAATAGATTTTGATATTTTCATAACGAACAATTTTAAATTCAAATGAATGTAGAAATCTTGCAGTTCGCCGCATACAAACACTAATTTGTACTTAACAAAATATTAATAATTTTCAACATGCATACAATGAAATCATTGGTATCAATTGGTATCTTCAGGTGATTTTATTAATAAAATTAGTTTAATTTGAGGTAGTATTTGCATTTGGTGTGACTACATTTGGTACATGACTGTCCTAGGTCCCGCAAAACGGAAATGAGGAACTACTCCATTGCTAGAGGTGGAATTGCAAGGCTTCGGGCAGTAACTAGATCAGGGGTGTTCAACTTTCAAGGACACAAGGGCCACAACAAAAACCTTTAATATGGTTGCAGGCCATATTAACATTACTTGGGCGATCCACACCTGACTACCCCGTATTGTTGATGTAAGCAGTTCGTCGATGTGCTCTGAAAGGGAGGATAAAATCATGTGTGATATCAAGCCGTACCATACATGACGCAGGGAAACACGTGGTTATCATTTTGAATTTCTGAATTTACTCGAAAAAGTTATATCGTAAATCTCAACTTTTCCTATGTTTATTTTAAGGGGAGTGTGGATCACTAGAGGGCGCGTGCGCTAAGCGATGTTTTCGCCCGATAAGGATGCAAGTGTCTTTCACTTTCGACTAAACTGCGATTTTTCCAACTGTCTCTGAACAATGGAATATGTCACGGTATTTCGCATATTCCTCAGTCGCGCCACTAGGTATCGCATGATGGCGACCGAATCAAGCAGTGCTTGTGATCCTGCCGCTCCTAGCGGCAGGACTGGGATAGACGCGAAATGCCGATATTTCGTGCCAATGCCAAATGTGATATTCCATTGTGACCATAGGTGCTCGAAAGGTAGGATGAGAAAAATCGCAGTATAATAAGCTTCTGCGAGCCGTATGCGCCTCACGGTCCGTCAATTGGAAAACCATGGACTAGGTAAGCCACATCGGTTTGAGAAAACCTTGCGCTATATGTAAATGTTCATCTCACGATTTTGGTCGAAGTGTGTCTCAACTTGTTACTGCCCCATGCCAATCATGTCATTTTGACACATGTTCTTTTTATTTCAAGACGCCCTACCACATGAGTTACCTCGCCCTTCCATATTCCTTCTTGATTTCGTCCGCCATTTTCTCCCCTATCATGTACGACGTGATTTGCAAGTGACCGGAGATAACTAATGGCGTTATCGACGCATCCACTACCCGCAGACCCTTTATACCTACAACCTTGAGATCAGGCGTCACCACGCCTGTGGGGTCACCTGGCGGGGCCATCTTGCAGGTACCGCACGGGTGATACAGAGTCACTGACGCTATACGAATAGTGCATCGCCAGTAATCGTCCGAGTCGAAAACTACCTTTCCGCAACCGGGAATATCCCCTACGGGACCAACAGTCCGTGCTCCGTAACGTTGGAAACTGGGTGACGCGAGGATCTTCTGCCATTCACGAATAGCCGCGAGTACCACCTCCACATCCTCCGGGTGCGAGAAGGCTCTGGGGTCGATTTCCGGCGGCGTCATGGGGTCTTTATTCAGCAGGTAGACTCTTCCACGGCTCTTCGGTCGCAGCCGCCATATTGCCGAGATGAACACCGGCTTGTCCTCGACCTGCTTCAGCATGATGTCGTACAGCTGTCGGGTGATGCGGAAAAGGGCGGCGAAACGGGGGTTGAAGGCCGCGTTGATGGAGCTGTGCAGCATCTCGACCTCCGGCCACCCGGGGCTGTGGTAGGGCGTGCCCTTGAGGTCGTGGAAGGAGATGGTCTCGAAGGTCCCTGTTGACGTGAGTGGACCTGCCCGACGGGTGAAATAGTCCACTTGTGTGCTCGGGTTGAGCAAGATATCTGGAATGGACGGTGCGACGGTTTCGTTCAGCACGCCTATGGTGGAGATGACAGCTGTGTGGTCCATCAGATTGAGCCCCACCGGGAGATCCTAGAAGTGATGTAATATTCAGAAATGTTACTCGTTAAATTGGTACAAAATTGTTCGTTAAACTTTTAAGAACTTGTCTGTGTGACTGATATCAAAGCTTTTAAAAGACTGATGTGTGTTGAAAACAAAATAATGCTACTATTAATAACCCTTAAATTATAGTAAGCTTTTAAATTCAATTTTTGCTGTAAGGCCATCGTTTAGTTTGTTCCTTAAATAGAGACGATCATAGTCGTTTATGTGATGATTACATAAGATTTATTGAATGTCTCTGGGGTGGAAGGGAAAATTACAAAAAAAACTTTCGAAACATTTCTCTTCCGTCTTATCGGAGAATTAAAGAAAAATAACGTTTCATTATTGTTGGATTGTACTTCGTGCGTCGGCCCGTATACGGGCTTTTGCCTACTAGCAGCGCCCCGGCCTCGCCGCCATGGGTACGTGTGGTTAGCACGAAGACATCCCCACCTATTCTGGTCTTATCAATCTACGAAGTGAAGTTTCTCATCGTCACGCAGCAACATATTCTGCGACGTTGCAAGGGAAACGCACACTATAATCCTGCCCCACCGGGAATCGAACCCGAGGTCGCGTCATGAAAAGCCAGCATGCTGACCAATGAGTTAAGTCGCCACGGCAGGTTCATTATACTATAATTAAAACCATTAGATAGGTACCTATTCTTTTCATAATAATTTAACTTTAGAGCTCAATATCTCGAAGTAAGTGTCAATGGAGTTGTACCACTATTAAAATATCGCCTCCATTTAATGCCTAAAAATAAAAATAAATAAAAATAGCAGGAAACTTAACAATCCTAATAAATAAATGAGTGTCATATTCTTGAATCTTCAAGACGACACCCAAGTTATGGTTTAAGCTCACACGTAGTTCCAGAGTGATTGTCATTAACATTTTTGTGTTTTACATATATTCTTGGTATCAAATATAATATGGAAAGCGCTGCTGGTCCTATAAAATGTATGGTATCTCCAAAACAGTATCAACATTTACAGGTGCCTCGTTTTAATGTTCTTACTCAGAACATTATTTTATCAAGTAATGCATTGTATTTTGTCAATTAAATTCGTTACATATAGACCTTATTTCTCTCTCGCGGTTACAAACATCAATATTTCAAGATAGCTAATTCTGACTCCCTGAAAGACATTCTCTTCATCATTCCGTGTACGTTACATGCGTGCACTCATGTATTGATTGATATGCATTATGTTAGGGTCCTGCTCATCCGGTAAGTACGAAAAAGGCGATGTACTATATAAGTCAAGTTGTACCTACGTGGTGTGCACACAATGTGAATACTACATCGCATACACGACGATGTCAATGTTAGAATGACGAGTCATTATTAAATATTTTTTCAATTAAATCTAATAAATTCCTAATCAAAAATCCATCCAATCTAATATCCAGTGGACTACTAACAAGTTTCTAGAATTTCATAATTATTTTGTTATAAAACAGAGCGAAACAATTGAATCTCTAGGTTATTATTATATTTTAAATCTAAAGAACGCATGACAGCTCTAGACAGCATATACCGTAACGCAGAACTCTAGGAACAGTGCTCAAATGCTTGGTTAAGTTAACATAATTAACAATATTATAATAACAGTAATGTAACCACACCAACATTCCACACTTGTAAAACTCTGTTGTAACGGTTAAAAGGACTTAGAGCGGCGGCACCCTCAATAATGGATTGCATAACACAGGCTTTCCACTGTATATTAATAAATATCTAATATTGCTAAGCTTTTATTTATCAAGAGAGAGAGAGAGAGACAGAGACAGAATTTTTTAAGTAATTTATCTGTATGATTTTGAGAACGTGTCCATGGGAACATACTTATGTAGAGAATAGTGAGAAATTAATTTTCACGGAAGAGCTACATTAAGATTGTTGAAAATTATGTCTATTCATTAGATTTCAAGACCGTTACAGAGTACATTATCTTCTAGCGAGCATATGTTTCTTTTATAGTGCGCGAGTTTCGTCATAAAATGCTAAATATAAATAAAAAGGCAATTCGAGAGTACTCCACTAAAAGTGAGAATCCTTCACTCAATGAAGGCATTGTTGTTTGTAATTGGTGATTAAAAGAGTCTACGGTGTAGTATAAAATATGGTTCCGCGTATGCAACTGATTCTTCGTAAATCGGGAGGTTGCAGTGTCGAGAACCAGTAGAAGTCAAGCAGGCAGGTCGAACGACACAATTTCCTGGTAGAGAATTCCACGATCCAGTTGTTCTGATCGGAAGTTTACGTGAATTCGTCCGATCAGTATCGCAAAGGTGACCAGAATTGAAAGCAACGGGCAAAGGACCGCGCACATTCGTTCCTTCTTGAATCTGTCCCCCAATCGTATCGTATGGTCACGGGATGATCCGCCGTCACTCATTTGATCCATTCCCGCTTGTCCTAGTGCTACAAATAGGCGAATGGTTTCTAAACGTACGTCTCTAAAAGTGCATCTCTAAATGTACGGTTCTAAACGCACGGCTCTAAACGTAAGGCTCTAGACGTATGGCTCTAAACGTACGGCTCTAAACGTACGGTTCTAAACGTACGGCTCTAAACGTGTGGCTCTAAACGTACGGCTCTAAACGTACGGCTCTAAACGTACGGCCCTAAGCGTACGGCCCTAAACGTACGGCCCTAAACGTACGGCCCTAAACGTACGGCCCTAAACGTACGGCCCTAAACGTACGGCTCTAAAAGTACGGCTTAAAAGTACGGCTCTAAACGTACACCTGGTTGACTCTTATCCCTTCGCTCGCACAACTACGTACCTTGACGAGGGGCACGCCCACTTGCTTGAGGTGTTCGGCCGGGCCGATGCCGGAGCGCAGCAGGATGGCCGGCGAGTTGACGGCGCCCGCGCACAGGATCACCTCCTTGGTGGCCGTCACCTCGTACTCCAGGCCGTCGTGCACGTAGCGCACGCCGCGCGCGCGCCCGCCCTCCAGCACCAGCGTGGTGACGTAGCTGCGCGGGCCGCAGGAAGAGGTTGGGGCGGCGGCGCGCCTTGCGCAGGTAGCCCGCGTTGGCCGACCAGCGCGCGCCGTGCCACGTGGTGGTCTGGATGCGGTGCATGCCCAGCTGGTCGCCCGCGTTGTAGTCGTCGGGCGTGGGGAAGCCCGCCTCCCGCGCGCCGCGCAGGAACAACTTGCCCATGTCTGCAATAGGCGCACCATCTTTTTATTATTGATCCGCGTGGGAAAATCAAACGCCACAGACAGCACTCGATCAGATTGAGTAATGTCGTAGGCTTCCGCGGCCAAATTCATGATCTTGGCTGTCCGGGTTTCTCTTTCATCATACAGCCCCGAGGAAGATCGTGACTTGGCGATCGAAACGTCGGCAACTCAGCCTGCGACGCGGCGTCATCCGGACAGCCCAGATCACAGATTGATTAATCCCCAAAATTTACCTCATCACAAAAACAATTCGTAAGTTTATTAACAAAATGTGTATTGTTTTAAAAGCTGAAATGGAAATTTCAGGGGAATGAATCCGCCCCAGTATGATCTTCATAATATAAACAATAAATAATTTATTTACGGTTTTGGCCTCGGAAGCATCAACTTAAGTAGAAAATGATTTTTGTAGTTTTTAAATTTTCATGTGTATCATTGCAACTTAATGCGCATTTACAAGACTCTAATCACATGAGCTCATTCATATTTGCGAACAGTGTGTGCACTGCCTTTGTGAAGACTGACTGGCGAGCTAAATTCCGGTGGCGTAAAATCGTGGGAAATAGCAGGTTCGTGCGGTATACAGAACTGTGGTATTTTGCACACAACAATTCACAAATTTTCGATTTTCATAGTTTGAATATAAAAAGTATATTAGATTATATAGTATTATATAGTGAATCTTTTCCATTTGCAATATAAAAATCATCGGCGCTTCGAGTCACTTAAAGCACAAACTATTAGGCAAAATAGAAGAAGATCAATTGTCGAGGAAATGATTTGCAGTATCGAGGCGTTTCTC
Source organism: Acheta domesticus (assembly GCA_031308135.1). Lineage (NCBI taxonomy): Eukaryota > Metazoa > Arthropoda > Insecta > Orthoptera > Gryllidae > Acheta > Acheta domesticus. The sequence goes on along the minus strand of JAHLJT010008756.1, from coordinate 19,232,805 downwards.
AGTAAATGAAATCAGAAACATTTGTTTATCTAATTGAGAAATCAGTGGTGATTTTTCCCTTAATGAAACGCGCCATTCTGTGCAACACCTCTACTCTCCTAACAATTGTGAATAGAAACCAATGACGAGCAGAAATGAGCAGGGACAGAGTTCACATGTCTACCACAGTGGTTCAATTGATAAGCCTTCCACGTGTATATGGAAACTCCGCACTGTTCGGTTTCTGGCTCCCTACTCTGGGCATCTCTGAGATCTGATTCTTCCGTAAAAATTAAGCCTGGAAGACGAACAACGATCTGTCTCACCTCGGGCACTTTCTATTTAGGCTTCTTCTTTTCTTCCAGGAAGGACACAGACCCAATACGACGTTTTGGCGTTCAACATTAAACCACGTTATAAATTATCTTGTAGAAATGACGTTATTACAATGTCCTTGTGTTTTTTACTATGTAAAACGTTTTCCTTGTTTCACCTCTCGCTACACCACAACGTACGTGGCGCGGGGAATATGTGTCTGTAAAGAAACTCTATTGCACTTCTATTTTTTTTAAAAAAACAACAAACTTTATCACTTTTATCTCAACAATATCTTAGTGCTACGAGCGTATTATACAGTCGGATGGTTGCGTTCAATAACTTAATTATATTAACAGGCATTATGTATGATGTCTACGATTTGGCAGGTTACGGAGACTTCAAGAAGTCACATTGATAGTATTTACTACTGAAGTTTTCGTAAGGAGCCAAAAGAGCACTCATTTTATTTAGTGTCATATGTTTAAAAACGATTTTAAAATAAGAACCTTCCCATAGCTGATGATAAGATCCACATTATCAAACAAGTATTAGTATACTTTTCAATTAAAACCATTAGATTTTCCTGTTCACACCTCATATCAGGCATATAAATAAACATGTTAATATTCAATGAAAATTGATTGCAATAATAACATCTATCAAAATTATGGCTAGCACAGAAAAATGTATCTTGATCTTGAAATGTAATATCTGTAAACTCGCGATCAGTAAAAATTCCGTCATATTCTTTTAAACTACGCAAACCACTTTATTTATTTTTGGCCGTTAAAACATTTCCTAGATAATTCAGGCCATGAATTCAACTATTCTTACCTGAAAAATAGGGCGGATACGTAGTCCTAATTCTTCCTCCGTATCCTCTGTTTTCTCTGTTCTGAAGCTCCGGAATCCGCAAGTCTTCAACCTTCTTGAAGTAAGGAACGACATCCTTGTAACTCCAACCCTTGTTGCCCAAGGCTTCCCAATTGTCGAAGTCCCGTCTGTTGCCTCTTATGTTGAACATGTAGTTAATCGTAGTGCTGCCACCAACCGTGCGTCCCTACACATAATTAAGATTTCTTACTTACATAACAATGTTTTATTTCTTAAATTACATCAATCTGTCGAAAAGTCTTTTACGATCGTAATCAACTGTATTAAATTTTTTCAAGTTATGGCTAGAAAAAATATTTTGATTCTTACAAAAATATTATATTACATAAATATAAGATTATTTTAAAGTAAGATATTACGTTATGTCACTACAGTTTTTTCTTCATTAGAGTGTTTCCAGGTTTATATAATTTATTCATTACATGTTTCCCAAAACTTGCATAATTTAGATTTTATCTTTGAGGGAAGGTTTTATTTAAACATATAAAGCATCCTTGCCTGTCTGGGAAATATATTTTTCGAATAAAGTATTTACTCAGTTGGGTTGATATCATTCTTCACAACAAAGATCGTCGGATACTTTTCGCTGTGTTATTATTGCGATGTGTCGGGGACCATCGCAGTCCTCCACCCTTGCGTCACGCCAAATTACCGGACGGCAGGAAAGAACTACGCGCCCTCGAATTAGATACGCCCAGCCGCTCAAGCCCCCCATAAACTTTCAACTATCAATTATACCCTTTTTCTGACAATACCGCGATGCGTCGGGTGACCATCGCACCCTCTCACCCCCGCGTCACGCCAAATTACCGGAAGTTGGAAAGGGCCACGCGTCCACCGCGACCCGATTTAGTTCCGCCCAACGGCCCAAGTTCTCCAGAAGCCCCTAACAATAAATCTTACCCTTTGTCCAACAATACTGGATGATCGACAGCCGGAACAACCATTTTAGCGACTTGGCGATCGCACCCGGCTCAATAATCCTCTAAAAGCCTATAAAATCATCACATGCCAAAGCAGAAGGGACACGTGCGCGCTCCTCCGGCCTAACAATGCCGGCCAATGAACAACCAGAAGGCACCGTTGATGAAATAGAAGGTTCGAGAAGTTCAAATTCGACCAATAAAATCACTAGGCAGGAAGCACGTGAGCACTTTGAGATTTTTTCGAAAAAACGAAAGGGACAGAGGGGCGAGCGAGGCCAGAGAGAGGACGGGCGACAGACGCTAGAGAGGACGGTCGTGCAGGAGAAGTCGTATGGAGATAGAAACCAACAAGTAAAGTTTTGAGTAGATTAACAGTGGTAGTTAAGAAAGCCACCGAATATTAGTCAGTTAATGAAACCTGCGGTAGAAAGGGAACAGCAGCAGTGGGTAAGGCACACACTGAGCCGACCACTGCGAAACTTGCCCGGTCTTCACGGAATTAATTCCGAATAGCCAAAGTTTGGCTTCGAGCGTCATACGCGGTCCAGGTGTCGTGTGACGGCCTGAGACGCGCGCGAGCATCACGTCGCGACCGCCCGGTCATCCACCGCCGACGTCCCGTGCGCCGGAGTCATCACCCCGGAGGCAATCGGAGGCCAACCTTGCAACGTTCCGGCGTCGCCTCCTGAGGGTCCGACTACACTTCTCCGTCGCTCGGCGAGCAATCCAGTCGCGGTGACATTACCATCTAACATCACAGATTGTAAGTTGTCATCACCATCATTCATTAATCGGCTACTAAAGTGACAATAACCCAGCATCAACCTGAACAGTTTCTCTTCGTTTAATTTTTTGAATAAATTAGTCCCCGCCATTTGGTCGGGTGAACCAATTAATACCATAGCAAAGTGTTATTATTCTAAATCTTAAGAAACCACCAAATGCAACCCTTCGACCCAGGGCGCTCACCCCTGAGACGCTCAACGCCGGCGACATTAAGCAGGTAAGTGGGCATGCGCTTGGCGCCCTTATTAAATAAATTCAGCGCGTGTCCCCTCCTGCGACTTGGGACGACTGTCACACCATAAGTGTGTCGGCGCCTCCATTTTGTGAGCAGTTCCATCACATAAATTGGACGCCCAACGTGGTTGTTTTTATACGAATAATTGAGCTTGTGTAGACTCAGATCATAAATTGGACGCCCAACGTGGTTGTTTTTATACGAATAATTGAGCTTGTGTAGACTCAGATCATAAATTGGACGCCCAACGTGGTTGTTTTTATACGAATAATTGAGCTTGTGTAGACTCAGATCATAAATTGGACGCCCAACGTGGTTTTCTATTCACGAATAATTGAACTTGTGTAGCGGGCATCTCATAAATTGGTCGCCCAACTTCGTTTGTTTTTTCACGTATAATTCAGCTTGTGCAGCGTGCAGAGCATAAATTGCCACACAACGTGGTTTTTAACAAGTATTTTACTTTGTGTTACTCGCACCTGTGTATTTCTTATTGAACTCACTAATTCTTTCTTATCCATTTTCCGTTTACGCTTGCTCAATTATTGCCCAACTGAAGATTGCATTTGGTTTTAATGTGTGTTTCTTTTGATATTTTGTATTTTATGAGGTTTTAAATCACTTTGCTTGCGTGTGAGACTTAAATTTTATATTGAACTTCCGGTAATTTTTACATATTTTGTATCAGTGAATGCTCAGAGTATTACAGTGATTCTCATAACTTAGAAGCCCAAAGTGTATTTATAAGAACATTTCACTCTCTTTTCAGACGCATAATTTCATTTTATTGTTATTTCCTTTTTACAATTTCTTAATGCGTCATATAGTGTTTAAGTGTGGTTAATTGAACTCTATTTTATTTTTTTTTCCTTTTTCATTATACGTGCTATTTCCGTCACGTAACAATTATATGTTTACTTAATAGTGTTTACTTTCTATTTGAAATTTTATGTTTATTTCTCAGTGTTATCCTCTAACATTTCATTGTGTGTGTTTTGTACTTTTCTTTTTATTGTGTTTGATTGTGTACTCATGTGTAACGCGCTGTAGGCGTCATTATCGTACTTACGTCACTTCGAGGATTGCTCGCTCCACGATGGCTGAAAATAATCCCATTCAAAACCCCGAGGTTTCTGACCCCGCTCCCGCAAACGCCGACGCGCCTGCCGAGCTCACGCCCCCAGCTGTTCTCGCCCCTACTGTCGGGGTTTCTTTAGAGCAGGTACTCGAGACGAGTACCGCCGAGGCCGGACCTACCCTCGCCGCGGCCGCTCCGACGCCACCCTCAGACCAAATGTCTCAATTTTTCAGCACTCTTATTGCAAAATTTGACGAACAGCGTCAAGAATTTTGTCAATTTCGATCACAATTTGACGAACAGCGTCAAGAATTAAATTCTAAATTTCAGGACTTGAATTCCAGATTTGATTCGAAATTTTGTGCCCTTGATAGTAGATTAGACGAACACCTCACTAATTTCACCCTTTTTCAAAGTGAGGTGTCTCAACAACTAAATTCGGTTAATTCAAAGGTCGATAAACAGAGCACTAAAATCGCCTCTCTCGCCTCTGCTGTTGAAAATAATTCTACGCAAATTTCTGACATCAACGAACATTTAACAGGCCAACTAAAGAAATGCGAATCGCTCCAGTCTGAAACAGTTCAACAAATGACAGAATTTAAAGACAGCATAAACAAGGATATTGCAACCGTTTCAGAAAAGCAATTAAATTTGGGACATTGGGCTCGTGATAAATTTAAAGACAATGAATCCGAAATTTCCAACTTGAAAGGCGAGGTGACTAAGAAACTAAAAGGGGTTGACAATAAGATTGAAGGACTTCACGACTCCCTGAACAATAAAATTGAAACAGCAAAATTAGTTATCCAGGCACAGGCGGAAATGGAACGGAAAGAAATCGAAGTCAAAATAGACGAACTAGAAATTAAAGTAGCGGAAAAGACTATTTCAGCTTTCCCGGTTAATGCTATGCCACTGTCAATTCCTCCAAATTTAAAATTCTCTGGTAATCGCGGTGAACAGCCCATTACGTTCTTACGTAATGTTGAAAATTATTTTGCTTTAGCGAGACACATTCCTGAATCTTCTAAACCGAAGGTTATAGCCCAAATGTTGGTTGACCATGCCCAAGAATGGTTCCAAACATTGTTACCAGTTCCGGCTGATTTTCAGGATTTTCGTTCCAAATTTATTAATCGTTTTTGGGATAGAAACACCCAATACAATTTTAAAATGGATTTGGCTAAAGGTAGATGGGACCAGAATGGTAACATGTCTATGCGGGATTATGCAGTGTCTCGCATTGCCCAACTTAAACAATGCGAACCTACTCCCCCTGACGACGAAATTATGTGGCTATTAACTCGTCATTATCCATATGTCATTCAAAACCTCCTTAAAACTAGTTTTGTAAAAGATCTTGAGCAATTTCAGATCTTATTGGGCGATTTCGACCAAACGAATGTGCAATTCGCTTCTTATCAAAATCAGAGTCAAAACTCTTCACGCCCACGTAATGGCAATAATAATAATAATCAGAATCGAGGATTTCCCCCACGCCATTCGCAAGGTCAAGAGCGACCTTTTAACCACGGCCCTTCGCCGCACTTTCCCCCCGCCCCCTCCCCCCCGGCGCCGACCAGTTTTCCGCCTCCCTTCAATGTCGGTCAAGGCCAAACCGCGCCCCTCCTCGCGCCGCCTTCGACAGCCCCAGGTCAACCACCACAGAGGCCGTTAAACCGCTCAGGTCCGGAATAAATGGGAACACAGTTCTGGACCATATTTGTAATTCAAATGTTGCGGTTCCCATCTTTACTCTATGTGTAATGGATGACTTACTAGACATTACTGACGCACCCACAGACTCCACGATACGTAAACGCAATTGTCCAGTAATTAACATTACCTGCTTCGGCATCAATGTAGATGCTTTACTAGATACAGGCTCTGAAGTATCTGCCATCTCTGAATCTTTCTATGATCAATTATTACAATCAAACTATGTCATTCCGACTTTCCCTATCACTAAGTCTTATGTTATAGGAGCACAAATGCGTAAATCAGCGCCCATTACTAAACAGATTTTGCTATCTTTCTCCCTCTTTAACCAGCCTATTGATGTTACCTGTTTGGTTGTTAAAAATCTTAGTAGGAGAGTTATTTTAGGCATGGACTTCTTCCGTGATTACGGAATTACCATTGATTTAGCCCAAAATGTAATTAAACCATATAATGGTGTCGAAGGAAACATCGTGCAGGAAACTACCGACTTTGTTTTTACAGACCACTTTATTCAGAATCTAACGATGGTGCAAATACAAACCGGGATTACTGACAAAGTTCAATCTTGCAATTTGTTGTCATTCCCTCAAAAACTCATCTTACAAAATTTATTATTTGATTTCCAGGATATTTTTCAAAATTCTACAAAGCCCATTAAAGATTCCCTTTTTCGAATCAAGGTCACCGACGATACACCTTTTCGATGTAAGCCGTATCCTATTCCTCAAGCTTACAAAAGAAAAGTAGACGAAGTAATTAAACAAATGACTGAGGATGGTATTATTCAAAAGGCTCCCACTTCTTATGTAAACCCTATTGTCATCGTCCGCAAAAAGACTGGCGACGTACGCATCTGCCTTGATGCACGACGCATTAACTCTGTCACAATTCCTGAAAATGACGCACCTCCTAAGGTTGATGAAGCGCTAAGACGCTTTACTGGTTGCAATTGGTTCAGTGTCATCGATTTTAAATCATCTTATTGGCAGCTAGCAATTCACCCAGCAGACCAAAAATACACTGGCTTCATTTATAATGGTTGCACATACGTTTTTCAACGTACTCCTTTTGGCCTTCGAAATTCAGGTTCCGCCTTTATTAGATGCCTAGACAATGCTTTTAGCACCCAAAATCTCGACTTCGTGACTACTTACGTAGACGACGTTGTCATTAGCTCCAAGTCCTTTGATGAACATTTACTTCACCTTAAAACCGTCTTTCAGCTCCTCCGCCAGCACGACATGTGTTTGAATATAGAAAAATGTTCATTTTTCCAGACTCAGATCAAATTCCTCGGATATTTTATTAACCCGACTGGAATTTTGCCCGATCCTGAGAGTATTAAATTTATACAGAATATCCCCCCACCTCGTTCTATCAAGCAGCTACGCAGTTTCATTGGCGTGTGCAATTACTACTCACGGTTTTGCCACAATTATGCCACCTTGCTCCACCCATTATTAGACCTTTTGAAGAAAGACACCAAATGGCTCTGGACAGAAAACCACCAGAAGTCTTTTGATCTTCTTAAAACTGCTTTCGCCAACAATTTCATCATTCATCACCCCGATTTCAATAAGAAATTTATTCTCCAGACAGACAGTAGCAATGTTGGTCTCGGATGCGTCCTTTTTCAACAGGACATAGACGGCTCCCTACAAATCATCGGTCTTGCTAGCAGAGTTTTGCGTGGGCCGGAACACGCGTACTCTGTGACTCAGAAAGAAGCGCTTAGTATTGTTTGGGCTCTTCAAAAGTACCGCGACTACCTACTCGGTCGCCAATTCACTATTATTACCGACCATAAAGCTTTGACTTTCCTCAATAAGTGCCACTGCCAGAACGAACGCCTGCTTCGCTGGGTTCTTTGGCTCCAACAGTTTTCTTTCGACATCCTCCATTGTAAAGGCAAGTTAAATTTACTACCTGACCTCCTCAGCCGTCTTCCGTATCATCAAGAGAACAATTCAAATGAGACTTTGTTTCACATGAATGCTATCGCCACTGATCAGGGAACCATACCAGAAATGCGACCGAAAGACCTCAAACTATTTCAGACCAATGACCCTATCATTGGCACAGTAAAGAAATTCCTCAAAAACCAAATTCCATCTGACCACCCCGAACATCAAAACCTGGCTAACTCAAGCCACAATTGGAAATTATCCAATGATATTGTACTTAAAAAGACCAAAACCAATCCTGATACGTTCAAAATTTGGATTCCTGCTGCTTTGACAGACAAATTAATTACTTTCACCCATAGAAGTTATGGTCATTTCGGATCCGCTAAGATAATTGCTATTCTGACCGATTTCGCATACTGGCGAAACATGCACCGCCAAATTAGAACCACTATCGCTAAATGCCTTAAATGCCAGACAACAAAACACCCTAATAGGTCGTACCAGGGACCTTTGACTACTATATTGCCAGACGGACCCAGAGACCTATGCGCAGTAGACCTTTACGGACCATTACCTAGAGGAAGATGTGGATTCCGCCATATCTTCGTAGTAATAGATGTGTTTACTAAATATGTTAAGTGTTTTCCTATTGTTAAACCTACTGCAAAGTCCTGTTTAAAACACCTAGTGCAAGGTTTCTTCAAAGAATGTGGGACGTATCAGCGTGTCCTCAGTGACAATGGCACGCAGTTCACGAGTGACCTTTGGCAGCAATCGCTAAATGATTTAGGTGTCCAAACAATCTTCTGTTCTATTAGGTCACCGAGATCAAACCCAAGCGAAAGAGTCATGAAAGAATTATCACGTTTGTTTCGGGTTTATGTGTCTCACAAGCATACCGCTTGGCCCGATTTACTACCGAAGATTAATACGTGGCTTAACCACATCCCCCATGAATCTTCCAGATTTACACCTTTCGAGGCTCAATTCAATAAGAAGCCGAAACCATTGTTTCCTATTTTAGCAAAAATGGCCACTCAAATTCCAATTTCCCCTGAGGATCGGTGTCAAATTATTCTCTCAAATTTAAAGAAAGCTGGTGATACGAGAAAACAACACCAGAAGAGTAAAACCCATTTATTTAAAGTCGGCGATAAAGTTTTAATCAAAGCTCTCAGAGTATCTAATCAGCCTGAAGGCCTTATTAGTAAATTCTTTCCTTTATTTGTAGGTCCTTACCAAATTATGAGGCTTGTAGCCCCCAACGCTTGCACTTTACGTAGCACAGATGGTTCCGAGGTTGGTCCTCACAATTTTTATAACCTTGTTCCTTTCAGAGATTAAACTAGATTAATTGGCTGAAAGAATAAAAGCCCTCATTTATGTCGCTCTGATTAGGTAACCTTATTTTAATTATATTCTTGTGGATCCAGCCCGGTTGCCCTGGCACGTCTTATTATTAATTAATTTCGTGGGTTCGCTACTACTTCAATGCTTTGGTTAAGTGATTGTTATAAGTGAACGTCGTTGTTGATTAAAAAAGAGAGAGAAATAATTCAGATATCCCTTAGATATACTCTGTCGAGAGTTGACGAGAGTTATAGCCATTGACTTTAATTAATGAAACGAGCTCCATTCTGATATTATGAATTTAATGTTTTTGCAACCCAAGTCCTTTGTTTAGTTCATTGGTTGTTTTCTCACGTCTACCGTTCTATTTTCAATTCTCCATCGTGTTGATATTTTGTTTCCTCCTCTTGTGTTTTAAATAATTTGGCCACTGTTGACTATTATGCTTATCTATTATTTTGCAAATGTCGCATTTATTCCACTTGTTTTTATACCTCTAAAATCGTATTAAAAGAGCGTCAAATATAATAATGATTAACAGGGTTCCCACTTTTGGCTCTTCACTTTGCACAATTATTCAATTTGCAGTAGCGTTTAACTAGTTTTAGGTACCCCATTGTTTCATTTTGCCAGTCTTTCTAAGTTTTGTTTCCAATTATCCCTCTATGTTATCTTCTTAATTATTTATTTAGTGCTTAGTTTGCTCTTAGTTTGAGTAGGTGTTGCTAATGGCCCACCACCATTTCTTATTTTTGAAAAATGATAAAGATTATTTTCATTCATTTTCTTATCATTAATGTGTTTGTATTACTTCTTAAAGATTTTGTGTCCTAAATTTATTGGTCATCTAGTTTTTTAGAGATAGCTTTAGTGTTGTTCCTCTTCATTAATTTTATCCTTTTGCTTAATTAACTAGTATTGTCTTATCAGGTTAGAGTTGTCATTGAAACCCCTAATTTTCGTTCTGGACATGCCAGGTTTTTGTGTTTTCACAGCTTCATCTGTCGGCACATGCTCCCCAAATTTATTTATCATCTATTTTTGTAAATGTCCTTTTTTTGTTCTTAGATTAAAAAAAAAACATGTCCCATGCGTTTTTTTAATCTCATTGTACGGGGGGGTAATGCGATGTGTCGGGGACCATCGCAGTCCTCCACCCTTGCGTCACGCCAAATTACCGGACGGCAGGAAAGAACTACGCGCCCTCGAATTAGATACGCCCAGCCGCTCAAGCCCCCCATAAACTTTCAACTATCAATTATACCCTTTTTCTGACAATACCGCGATGCGTCGGGTGACCATCGCACCCTCTCACCCCCGCGTCACGCCAAATTACCGGAAGTTGGAAAGGGCCACGCGTCCACCGCGACCCGATTTAGTTCCGCCCAACGGCCCAAGTTCTCCAGAAGCCCCTAACAATAAATCTTACCCTTTGTCCAACAATACTGGATGATCGACAGCCGGAACAACCATTTTAGCGACTTGGCGATCGCACCCGGCTCAATAATCCTCTAAAAGCCTATAAAATCATCACATGCCAAAGCAGAAGGGACACGTGCGCGCTCCTCCGGCCTAACAATGCCGGCCAATGAACAACCAGAAGGCACCGTTGATGAAATAGAAGGTTCGAGAAGTTCAAATTCGACCAATAAAATCACTAGGCAGGAAGCACGTGAGCACTTTGAGATTTTTTCGAAAAAACGAAAGGGACAGAGGGGCGAGCGAGGCCAGAGAGAGGACGGGCGACAGACGCTAGAGAGGACGGTCGTGCAGGAGAAGTCGTATGGAGATAGAAACCAACAAGTAAAGTTTTGAGTAGATTAACAGTGGTAGTTAAGAAAGCCACCGAATATTAGTCAGTTAATGAAACCTGCGGTAGAAAGGGAACAGCAGCAGTGGGTAAGGCACACACTGAGCCGACCACTGCGAAACTTGCCCGGTCTTCACGGAATTAATTCCGAATAGCCAAAGTTTGGCTTCGAGCGTCATACGCGGTCCAGGTGTCGTGTGACGGCCTGAGACGCGCGCGAGCATCACGTCGCGACCGCCCGGTCATCCACCGCCGACGTCCCGTGCGCCGGAGTCATCACCCCGGAGGCAATCGGAGGCCAACCTTGCAACGTTCCGGCGTCGCCTCCTGAGGGTCCGACTACACTTCTCCGTCGCTCGGCGAGCAATCCAGTCGCGGTGACATTACCATCTAACATCACAGATTGTAAGTTGTCATCACCATCATTCATTAATCGGCTACTAAAGTGACAATAACCCAGCATCAACCTGAACAGTTTCTCTTCGTTTAATTTTTTGAATAAATTAGTCCCCGCCATTTGGTCGGGTGAACCAATTAATACCATAGCAAAGTGTTATTATTCTAAATCTTAAGAAACCACCAAATGCAACCCTTCGACCCAGGGCGCTCACCCCTGAGACGCTCAACGCCGGCGACATTAAGCAGGTAAGTGGGCATGCGCTTGGCGCCCTTATTAAATAAATTCAGCGCGTGTCCCCTCCTGCGACTTGGGACGACTGTCACACCATAAGTGTGTCGGCGCCTCCATTTTGTGAGCAGTTCCATCACATTATATCCGATATCACGGCTTCCTACAGTATACAAGGCCGCTTTATTATATCGGATATAATAAAGGATACTACCAAAATCACTATAATACTCTTAATCGTATAGACATAAGTTGAAATATAGATCAAAATGTTAAAAAGGCGTTCACATGATATTAAATGTTAAATTACAGGTTGCTAATAGGCAATTATGTGCTCTTTAGAAATGTTGCACTCGTGTTACAGCGCTATACAGTCGTGAGTAAACCATCAAGAAACTTAAACAAAATGGCCTCTTTTCCCCAATTGTGAGATACATAAAATATATAATTTGAAAAAAATGGTGTGGGTTTGCGTAGTGGTTAGGACACACTTTTGGTAATCTGAGGGACCTGGGTTCAAACTTCGGCTTACCTGGGAATTATCCGCTTATGTCTTATTTAGAGCAAGTAAGGCCCAATCACCGTCCTTCACAGGCGAGTAAAGCATATTTACACAACTAATGACCTGGAGAAGCAAAAGGTCTACTGCACAAAACCACAGAGAATGGTTTTCCAACTAGTAGCACGCACACAACTCAAGAAGAAAAGAAACAACAAAAAAACTCGCGTGTAACACAGCATTGAATTAAATATTTTAACATAAACAGTATTCATTGATGTTGCAATAAATGGTATAGTAGTATACAAGTATACACTGTTGAACGGTACTTTACATACTATGAATAATAAAAAAGTCACTGTTCGAAATCGCAGCACGTAAATAGCAAATATAATGTCAGGCGGCGAGGAACTCGGAGATCTGATTTACGTCAGCTGTTTCATAACCAGTGAGAAACAGAAGAGGATATGAGAATTTATTGGGTTCGCATAGTAAGAAGATAGACGAAATAACACCAAATATTTGCATTTTCCAGTCAAAATTTATGTTTCCCTACTTTCTAGGTATTTAAAGATATTGTAGTTGCCTCTGAAATAGCCGGAGACTGCCTAGTTTACTTTAAATTTTTGGACACTTTTGAAATCAGAAATACAATATTTACCCCCCCCCCCCCGAGTTCCTGAGTGTATAACGAAATCGTAGTAACCTTTTAAAAGGTTGCACACTGACATTTTCTTTCACTCCGTGCACGCATTGGAAATCAGTCACATAGATATTTACTGTTAATCAAGCCCGTAAATAGTGAATAAATATGCGTTAGATGCATGGCGCTCGCCACGCTATCTTCTGTATATTTCCTAAATGTATTTTGACACTCTACAAAACTTGTACAAAATATTCTGGAAGTGAGTAAAGTCGGAAAATGACTGATATACCTAGTCCTAATTTTGTCTGGTATTTGTCTGTAATCCGTACGTCCTAATTTTGCCTGATTCTGACCAGGTGTAACTGAAGTACGTTAATATGCAAAGGGTGAACAAATAAGAAGTCAAAAAATATGTCTAAAAATTGTTTTGAAACGATAATAAAAAAATCTGCTGGTGCTACAGAACGGGAGAGATTTGATCGTGTTAACAAGTATCCCATTCCCTTCGACGCCTAAAAGTGTACCAGGACTTCTCTTGGTACCTACCGCTCCTCTTGGAGGAGAAGCGCACCTTCACTGAACGTTGCGTAAACTTATCTCCGTCCCGTACCCGGATCTTTCCTTTTTCTTCGTTGTACTATCCTCACCCCTTACACACTTACATTCACCACAAATCCCGGGAGACAGGCCGGGAGCTTAGCGCTTGTCCCGACTAAGACGGTGCCTCGCTGTTGGGACGTAGGTGGTTGGGAAAAAATACAACAAGCTGACAGTTAGTTGCATTTCTCCGCTAGATGGCGTTGAATCTTGCCATCCAGCGGAGAAAAATCACCGCCACCACCTCCCGAGATACAAATGCATTACACTTACGGGACTCATGACCTTAGCAGTTGACGCACGCAAAATTCTCAGTCATTCAATCAAACAATGTGTAGGTCGGCGACATATCTCACCAGCCAGAGGAGAAATTACTGTCGCCTTCGAGGGAAACACACGTACTACACTTACGGAACTAATGCCCTAAGCAGCGCCGGTAATCATCTATCAATCAACCGACGCTTGGTTGACGCCATATCTCACCATCCAGCTAGGGAGGATCACTGCCTCGTCCAGAGGAAATCACACGCGCTACACTTATGGGACTAATGGCCTTAGCAGTTAAGCGATGAAGCCAGCTGTCCCACCTGCGGGTAGTCGCAGCGCGAGTCCTCCAACTCGGCGCAGGAGGTGTTCTGGCGCGTGGTGAGGAACTGCCAGTTGGCGTCGGTGTGGTGGAACTGGCCCAGCAGGAACGGGATGGTCATGACGGGCACCTCCTCGCCGCCCGCCTCCAGCAGCAGCACGCTCCAGTCGCCCACCTCGACGAGGCGCGTGGCCAGCGCGCTGCCCGCCGCGCCCGCGCCCACCACCACGAAGTCGAACTCCTTGCGGTGGCCGCTGTCCACGGGCTCGCGCACCACGCGGCGCTGCATGTGGAAGATGGCCGGCACGAAGTCGGTGAGCGCGTTGACGATGTTGAGGCGCGTGGGGCCGGGCACGAGCCCCCACCACAGGCCCTGCGCCGCGCCCGCCGCCCACAGCAGCGACAGCACGCCGAATACCGACCACCGCATCGCGCCCACGGCCTGCAACGCGATAATGAAGTGTGCTTCTACAGAATCGCACAGACTTTCTCCTACCAAACCAAGGGAAGTGGTTCAGTGCGTAGAGCGCTGGATTCGCAATTGCGAGGCCTAGTTTCGATCAGCGGACAGGCCACCCTGACCGGCGTTTTTCGTGGTTTCCCTTGGTCATAAGACGAATGCAGGGATGGTTCAAAAATCCCATGAACACCTCCCACCATCCCACAACCCTACCTACCACCTCCTACCATAATCCTACTCTTCTCACCCCTCATGATCACCCTATCACTTCAATAATAATAATAATAATAATAATAATAACGATAATAATAATAATAATAATGATACGTATAATAATTCACAGCGGGGACATAGTTGCTCGCATCCGTGGTCTACCACGCGTGTCCCGTAGGCAACGCTAAATGAGCAACACTGCTTCGCCACCTACGCGCTTGACCATTGTGAACGTGTGAATCCCCAGACGCTGAGGGAAACTGCATCTGGCGCGTCACCAAATGGCTAACATGCTAAGGGTGGGCGTTGGTAAACAAACAAACAACTTTCTCGTACCATAGTTGGTTTCCCTTTCTTCAGTCTGGGCTACCTTTTCTGAAGACTTCGTCTTCTCCGGTACCATCTTTTGTCACCTACAAGTCGTGTTCTAACGTTTCGCTTCTCGTCTTTCTGTCGTGTTTCTTAATGTTTCAGTTCTCTAATTCTAGGATTGAAATATAACTTTTTTACATTAATGATGGGTAACATTTGTCCATGTATGATCATTTTTACTGGAAAATTTGGAGCCGTGGTTAAGAAAATGTTTGAGCGTTTCTCAAAATGTGCAGTTTAAAGCCAATTTTTCCCAAAACTTGCAAGTTTTTGAGAAACTTTGTAAGAAATTATTTGATGCAATGTGCTTTCAAATGCGATAAAGTAGAAGACATGCCTGTAATGTATATATTGACGACATGGGAGATTCTTCAAAAAAGTTTTTGTTATGTTTGAAGAATAAAAATAATACATCATAATGGAGTTTATAAATCCGGTTGTTCTGTGTATTTAGAAGTACATGTTCAAAAAGTTTAAAGGGAAAAATTGGAATCATTTTGACTACACCTTGTTTTATATATTGCTTAAATTTCATCTCATTTTCGTTGATCTCTCTGAATTTTCGAAAATTGCATGTTTAGAATATTATGTTCAGACGAGTAGAATTTCCGGTCAAGAATTTCCGTCAGTGCTGAAAAAATTGTTTGTTGGAAAATTTTGCAGATTGATGCAGTAGTACAATCTCTCTCATGTCGTTAATATTTAGACTATCGGCAATTTGTGTACATTATTGCATTTATGGCGCATGTGCTTCAAGTGATGTCTGATAAAGTTTCCAGAAAACTCTACAGTTGCCAAATTACCAGGTCATTTTCACAGCATTTTCAGAAACCCTCAAACACCATGCTCTCGAAAACAGCTCCAATTTTTTCCTTTACATTTTTTGAACGGATAGTACTAAATGGACTAAATTACATGTCATAAATGCAATTTTGAAGAATTCTTAAAAAATACACAAACGACTTTTTAAGCATTTCTCAGGCCTGTAATATTTTATATTCCCAGTGATTTATATACATTATTGCAATTGTGAGTAGAAGTTCTTGAGTGCAATTGCGAATAAAATATGTTTTCCAAAAAATCAAATGAATGAAATCAAATGAAATTTCTGGAAAATTCAAAATTGTTTTCTTAAAATGAGCCTCAAATTTCCCATTGTTGGAAACGCTTTAACGACATTTTCTTAAAAACGAATTAGTACGAGAAAATTTGTACCTTTCTGTACCTAGCTCTTTCTTTTATGTTGTTCATTAGTGGGAATGGAGATAGTGTAATACATTACCTTTGTGGTAACCGCAATAGGTCGTGTGTCAAATCTATTGAAGTTTTCAGGAGGAACGAAACATTCTCTATCTCTTCAGTTGCTTTCAGAAATGTAAAATCATGATAGTCGTTTTTTCAGTAGTCTCATTAGTCGACTTACAACTTCTTACAACTGTTGCAATCCTCTAGATTGATCACAATGGTGTAATAAACAATAACTTTTTTACAAGCGACCTATTGCGGTTAATAAGACGTTATGCTCTACTGTCTCGTGATAGAAAAAGCAATTTAATTTATTTTGTGATCGAATTTGTCCGTATGTTTTCATTTAGGAATAAATGCTACTGAACGGCAATCGGCTGTGAAGCGGGCGGGTAATGGACTTCACAATAGCAAGACAACAGTTTGATGCGACAAGACTTTGACAAGAATTTGATGAGTCTGTCCTTAACTCGGCCGGTTAAGCGTGAGAGCCTGTCGTCAGGGGGCCAAACAATACATTTAGAAAGACGGCTCTACCACACTCTACCATGAGGAAGTAGTGTATTGACACATGGATGGTTCAGCGAGGTGTGAATCAATATTACCGATAAGGAAGTTTAGAAACGTGGGATCTGTTGAAGCAGGAAATAGTTACTTGTTATAACGTAAGACAATATGAGATCACGATTACGATATCAAAGATTTCTTGCCAGGAGAGGGAGACAACAAGAATAGAGGCCATTGTAAGGAACGATCACAATAAGTCAATTTCGAACGTTATCACATCTTTGGGTATTAAAAAAATGTAATTTCAGCAGACACGTGGGTACAGTATTTTTCACCGACGCTCGCAGCAACGGACATGGAAACAGGTGTAGATATTTTCACTGAACAGAGTGTGCCTAAATTAGACGGACCTATAACGTAGAGTGAAGTGTTTAGGGCTAATCTAGCCACGGCTAGTGAGAAAGCAGGAGCGCGGACGGTATTCCGACAAAATTTACTTCGGATTTGAGGAACATCCAGAGAGTATTCTGAATTTGTTTAATAGCATTGTCGATTCCGGTTCGTCCAAAAACTGGAGGGCAGCTCTCCTTCAACCGGTTTTTAAGAATAAAGCAGAACCACTGAGGAACCAGACTTAAAAGTTGAAGGTCGTCAACTTTATAAACATAATCACAGTAACAATCTTACTGTAAGTATTTACTACCACAGTAAGTATTTACTGCAAAACCGACGATTGGACATCAGAAAATAATCTTCCTGATCTCACAGATGTCTTCATTAAAAAGGTATTGCTGAAGATAAAATACAAATAAAATGAAACTGCGCTCTGTCTTTAGATATTTGCTCTGAAAGTTTAACCATCAACTCTAGAATACTGAAACGTTGCAAGTCACCAATAAGTATACAGACTGAAATAATTTTCATGAAAACCTAGTCAATGGACTTTTAAACAATGCCCCATTAAGAAACGCAGACGATATACATGAAGGAAACAACGTCTAACTAGATGTATTTAACATATAGCCTGAGAGACACCTTTCCTGTCCTGCTCCTGTCAATATTCACATCTTTCAAGAGTACTGGAATCAGTAAAAGAGAAGCTTCGCCTAAGACAAATCTGGTTGCGCACTAGATAACAGAAACATAAAACTAATTTGAGTAGAGCAACTCGTCTCCTCAAACAATCCCTACAACTGACAAGAAATGATTAGTTTCAACAGTGTATTCAGTCCTCTACAGCATAACTAACTATTCAATATGGAAAGCAAGCAAACAATACAAACACCCATACAACTTCCGCGTGTTTGGAAAACAAACGATACCTGGGTAAGAAGCACATACAACAAAGCAAACTTTTGCAGAACACTTCGCTACTGTATTTGAGCCAACGCTTTCACAAAATAACACAAACGAAGAACAAATATTTCAATATCGTATTCCCCCGCCAACTAACATCTCCAATAAAACTATGTTCTTTCAGCAAAATAGAAAAATTGATAAACAATTCATTAATCCAAATAAAAGTCCTGAACGATCTTATCACAGGAAATTTACTTCATCCCAAAACGGATTTGCATCCATTGGCTCTCTCTTCAATGCTGCTTCAAATACCAAGCGCGTCTGAACCAATGACCTGGCCATCAATTTTCTAGGCAATAGTGAAAACATGGAACTACTCAAGAGACATCTCATCCTAGAATTCCCTTTTCAATCCTACTAATTATGTAAGATATCTATTGCACAATGATTAATGTCCATCATCGAAACCTATTTACTGAATGCTCAAATTAAAAACAGATTTTAAATTAGTAGTAAAAACAATGTAAAAATTTATTTGCTTTCAGTGAACAGATTCAACGCGATTATCTGAAGGTTTTATCTTAATTTGAGTAATTAGGTTTTACAAAATACAATATCATTTCTCAATATTAGAACACTTGGATTACCAATTATAAATGTTTTTGCTACAATTATTTATTGAAATTTATGAACTCGATGGAAGAAAATCAGACAATAATAATTTCGAAACATATACTTGGCATTTGACTGGAATTACGTAGCTAATCATCTTAGAGGGTTTAATATTGGTGTAGAAAAAATGTCGTGTATGTGATAAGAGAGGTTTTTAATGAAACAATGTAATAATAATAGTAGTAATAATATAATGAAATTGCAGTTTGATATCGTAGTAGTTACTTGCCTAAAGTTTGTAACCCCTAAGAGAATCAATTCTGTTCCTTATTCAATTCAGTGGGAAAACAATGAATCAACCAAACATGCAATCACTGTCACTGAAACAAATTCCCAGTATTCCAGCGCGAGTTCCCTCACTCGCCGTCGCCACGTGCCAGCCACGCGCGGACGTACCTGAATCACAGTCTGACCCTGTCGCGTCGCTCTCTGCCACTCACGTGCCTCGAGCGCACGCGTGCCGATTGCTCGCCAACTGCACGTCTGCTCACGGCCTCGACTGGCACGGCCTCTACCGCGCTGGACGCGGCGGCGCCCGCCGACGCGAAAGTAAAAGTGGCGGACCGCCCGGCTGATGCCGCGCTGTTGTTGGGAGAGATGTTGTTGAGGGAGGGGGAGCCGGCAGGTCCTTACGTCTATCCGGCGGCGGGGCTCTGTTTCGCCTCTGCCCACGCGCCCGCGCTCACCGGTGCACTGTGTGCGAGCGCCCGGGCCCACACGCACTTTTCAACGCCGCGGCCGCGCCCCCCCCCCCCACTCCTTTCGACCCGCGCTAGGTTTTCGTGGTGGGGCTCTTGAGGATTGGTTGCTCGCCCGAGGGGGGACCACTACACTAACTTTTTCGGGCGTCTGTTAGTTCCGCGTTTTGGGGCCTGGTCCTTTCTGCACCTTGCCGTCGCCGTTTGTTCACCTTGCTGCCCGTCGGCGTTCAGGTGGGGCCTCATTTTTTATTTTTTAAAATTTATTTTGTTGTTGGGTAATACATTTGTAATGCATACTTTGCGTACATTTTGTATCACTTACTTCGAAGAAGTTCAATTGGATGGTGTAGTGGATGCAGCGCGGTGTGAGGTCCGTACTGCGAAGCGACTACATACATGCTCAGATCAGGTTTCAGGGGATTGTTTCTTAGGGGCAAATGAAAAGCAATGCACTTGTGTATAAATTAAATTTAATTCTTGAAATATTGATTAGTTTTACAAGTAGTTAGGTAGTAAGCCGGAGGACCAATGAATGTTTGTAATTAAAGGTTTCTTCTTTCTTGAAGTTTACACTTACAGTTTGATGACAGTACAGCAAGCACCAACCCAGGTCAGACGGCTGAGTGTGTGCGTGCCGTCCGTAGAAATGGGCTGCGGATGTTACGGCTGGTAGGCTGGATGTCACCATGGGCGCGTACTCGCGTGCTGGAGCGGCCCGTATTGTTGATCGCGGCCTGCTGGCCGCACCGATTGATTGCCGGAGCCTTGATAGGCAGAGCAAGGACAGCTGACTCGTTCGCAGGCTGTCCGACGAGTAGAGTAGTAGTTGTAGCAGCAGTAATAGTAGTTTGACGTAGAGTGACTGCGTAGAAGCAGCAGTGAGATTGACTGAAGAGTGACTGCGTAATAGTAGCAGTGAGATTGACTGAAGAGTGACTGCGCAGTAGTAGAGTTTTGACGTAGAAGTGTGACTGCGTAGTTTCACATAGTAGTGAACAGAGCAGTAATTGTAGCAGCAGTATAGTAGTTTGACTTAGAAGTGCCTGCGTAGTAGCAGCAGAGTAGAAATGACTCAGAAGTTTGACATAGCAGAGTTTGACTGATAGTTCGACATAACAGTGGCGCGTGGGAGCGAAGTTGCCGTATTTATTTGAACGTATGTTTCTGAGTGCAGAGGGGGAAGAGTCACGTGACAATTGCAGCTAGCCTATGAAGTACAGTGAGACGTAGTGTGCCACAAGAAATGCTCGCTATTCGTTGTTATGTTTTGAAGTGTGTCACGTGACTTGTGATGGCACTGGCTGTGCCCGCGATGGCTGCATCTCATTAGCAAGGTTTGGTATTTTCTCACGGGAACCGCGATGCTGGTTGAGAGTAAGGGGCGGTGAGGCGGGCGCGGTCGCGGTCGCGGGCGCGGGCGCGGACGCGGCTGCCTAGCAGATGCGTTCGTTGTCGGCGAATTCTAACGCCTGTATTGGGGCGGGAGGCACGTAGCGATATCTGGAATGTTTGTAAATATGTCTGGCCGCCGAAGTCTGAGAAAAGCAGGTAAAAGGCTAATGGCTTGAGGGCCGCGCGCCCGCCGGGGGAGGCCGAGCCTGCCGCCCCTTCCCCGGCTTACAGTAAGTACGCGGCGGTTCGGCGCTTGCGGCCAGAGGGCTCAACGAGAGTTGTTTTGTGGCCTGAACATCTGTGTTTCATTTCTTATGTTTTTGTATAAACGTGCTAGAGCCGTGAGAAACTTTGAGGGTGGGGCAGCCGAAGAATGTTGGCCGCGCGGGGGAAAGACAATTTGAGGCTGCACCCTGCTGGCGAGTTTCCTTGTAATTGTTCGCGAGATTGAACAGATGGTGTTGGGCATCAACCGGCTGTGCGACTTCACACAAGTTTTGAGATAATCGTGTTCAAAGGTTTTATTACATTTTCAGCTCTAAAAACTGTAATTTAATTTATTTTATTCAAACTACACAAACATGAGTGGAATATCTGGTGCTTACCTGCATAATGTGAAATTAAGAACAGCAGATTTGAAGACCTAGAATTGTAGCCGGTTTTTACGAAACATAAAATCCCTGATGTGACTGATAGCGTTTACATTTCCATTAATTATAAGGCTATTTTTACATATTTGGCGCCAAAATTTTACGTACACTTAGAACATGGTCCAATGAAACCGATGGCGTCCAAATCTCATTTTTTTTCAAAATAGGCACTTAGCCGGTTGATGCATAACACCGTCCAATTGTAATGTTAAAACGCTGGTATACACTTCCCTTCTCAGAAAATGGAACCGTATGCTGGGATCCTTTCGGATTAGGTCAAATTCACGAGCAATACAAAAATCAGAAAAGAGCCTCTTTTTCTGGTAATACACCTGCTCAACATGAATTAATATCGCTCTGAAATCGCAGTAGGATAGCTAGACTTCGCGCTTTAATGCGTACCTAAGCTATGAGTGCATTTAATGTGGGAATCTGTGAAATGGGAAAATAAAAGTTGGAGGAAAGGTATTAGATATGGTTGCGTACGTGTTCGGTGGGTAGTTTCTTGTGGTGGTTGTTGGTAATAAACCAAGGGATTGTCTAAGGTGTAACTGATTATCTTTATATACTTGTTTTGGAAAATTCATTACTATTAGTTTATCCTGCTTTAATCCAGATGGAGCACGCGTAAAAAAGGAGGGGTCTTAAGATGGTTTTGTAAATTATTAACGCTGTTATATTTTTTTATTTTTAGCCATTAAATGTCTCGTAACGGGTAGTTGGCCTCCTAATACAGAGTAGTTAAATTCTATAAGGGTAGTCTTGTAGTTGGGTTTACAGTCCTTATATGGTTTACAGTGTTATATGGCAATGCGGAATTTCTATTAACGTGTTTATATCTGCTTGATTGACTTTGATTTTTATGTTTTATGGTTAAGTTTTCGTTTAATTTCAGTCCAAACTTGTGTTGTTCTGTGGGTGCCAGGTAGATTAAATTATAAGGGGAAAAGTAAGGACTGAGGGTAAATATTTTGTTATGAGTTTTTGATGGGTTAAGTTGAATTTTTCGTTTAGCCACACAGCTATCGATTATATTAAGGTATATTTGCATTTTATTAGGTTTTTTTTATACCGGGTACTGAGGAAATTTAGCCACTAATTGGGCGATTTTGATTGAATTTAGTGAAGGTAAGTCTATCACGTTGGTACTGAAGAGTATGTGGAACAATGGTGGTCTGTGGGGGCAAGTCTGCATGCATTTGCCTGGACTGGTGGTTATTAACTGAAAAGTTTCTTTATGATAAAAAAAACAACTGTGGATGGTTGAGGTGATGTAATGAATGGTTCCAATTTTTTTTTTTTTATTTTGTACAGTAACGGCTGATACTATGTTCTGTCGAAAGCTTGTGTTATGTTGATAAAGACACGAATTATATGAACTTTTTTCTGGAATGAAATGTATTATTCGTAATAGCTGGTACTGAGTACACATATGCATGGTGAAGCCGAATTGTACATGGTGAGTACATGGTGAAGCCGAATTGTTCCCAGGTGATGGCTTTCGTGGCTCGTAAATATTGAGTTCTAAGATCGAGATTTATTTTTCAAAATAATTTGGCTAATATAGGCAGTAAACGTATAGGACGATAGCTATTTGAAGCTGTCGCAATTTTGTTAGGTTTGGAATGATTGTTGTGTGGTTACAATGGTGGGGGTGTTACGTATTTCTGAAGGTTTCCGATGCAGGTTTTTAAAATCTTGTTATTTACGTTATAATGCTCAGGTGCTTTTTGAGGTAATGTTTTAATAATTACTTTTATTTCTCTTGGATGCATATTGTAGTTTTTGGTGTATATTTTAGCAGGGTTCAATTCGGTTTAAGTTAGGATAATTGTGTTATGTTTGGAGTGAAGTTTGGTCCTGTTTATTTTAAATGTTGACGCAAAGCAGTCGGCTAGCTCTTTATTAATTTATTATTGAAGAGTGTTGTGATTTTATGTCTCCTTTTATACCGACTTCAGAAATAGTTGTTTGAAGATTTTAAAAAACTACTGAGTATTTATTATTAGTGGTAACTTAATGTGTGTGAAAACAGTTTTGTAATTGTTTTAATTATTTTGCAAGATTCCTAAAACCTTCTTCAAAGGCTAAATTCATTTTATTTTGATCGATTTTGAAAATCGGTAATGAAATTTTTGGTAACTTTAGTTTCAAGTTCATTTATGAAGTCCCTGACGTTGGGAATATTAGCAATGTATGGGTGGAACTTTCTTTGCTGGAATTCTTTGTTCGATACATATTTTTTCTTGAGGTAACTTCTCTCAGGGAATTCACCAACCCGAAAAAACAAGTTTGCCGAACTTGTTTTTTATGAGCACGTAACGTACATAATCAGTGGAGGATTTTGTCATTTCACTCCCGCTTTCACTTGAACTTTTATTTACACTTCACATTTAGTGAAATCACATTTAGTTATTTTGAGCTTCCCTTTCTCTGTCACTTGTTCTGACTGACCTTTTGTTTTGTTGAGGTTGGGAGGGGCTGCAGGTGAGGGTAGAGCCCCGCAGAACAATCGAAAACGTTAGAGCCCCGAAGTATCATAAATAAAAGTGGTGGTAATGACAACGCCTTTTATTTAAATAGATAATCTAGATCGCAAATTAGTCTCATAAAATACACATTTTGAAAATAAGTTTGTTTTTACTTTTAGAGTATTTGTTCTGAAATATCGTTTGGGCAATTTAACTAAACTAATTCTTGCCTTTTCAGGGCGACTAGTAAAATGCTGGGCCTAATATGTGGTAATCGATGGTGTACCTTCAACACAGTGTTAATTTTTTGTTGTTAAATATTCTGTTAAAGCAAACATTAAATTATGTTTCAAAATTGATGCAGAATGAAATTCGGCTTGATTTCGGAAAAAGCTCCAATATTTTGTCATGAAAAAGGTTGCGGAAATATTATTCATATTGTTTCTAAATGTAATCCTACTTAATCTATAATTACGACTGTGTGTCTGTACATTTTGGAAAAAAAGTCCATTGAAACATTTGCAGATTGTATTACGAGTTATTTGTCGCATCGCTCCTCGTGATAAAGTTTTAAGTTGAATTCCTACGCTCACAAAATGGGTTCGTTGCGATTTTCCTCCCAATTACGCATCTTGTACTGAGCACGGAGTATCACATAGTAATAACAATGAAATACATCATTACACATTTTAATTTTGTGAATAACTTTTTTGCGCTTACATTATTTTATTTAAAATCGTTTTATTCATTGTTTTATTTCATATTAAATGTAAATTACAAATTGAAATGTTTATTATGAACCACACACACCCAATCCACAAATAATATCGCAAAAACGACATTTATAGACCGGAATGAATAATGTAGCAGGCCATATGATTTTTCAAAACTTTTTAAATTTTATATCCCCGTTATTCCATTAATTATTTACGTTTTAGTTCTCTACTGCACTTCTGCTCTTTCTTTTTCTTATTTGATGTTTTTAAACACAGTTGATATATTTATAGTATTTTCGGTTCATGTAAATGAATAGCGGAACTGGATTGTGGAGGGGGTTAAGTGCCAACCACTCTTCTCACAACGTTTTGGTTTCGATTCCCACGTAAATTCCACCTTGGGAGAGTGGCGTGGAAGACAATGCCAATTTACAAGTGTCTTATAATATCATCCATATTCATTAAGTCCTAATTGGCGCGGAGCGTAAAATTACTTGGAGGCTTTGCCTTCGATCAGCCAGAAAGCTGAGATCTAAAGGAAGAATTGAATGAGTGATGTAAGAGTGGAACTGATGTGACCGAAAATTGCAATTTACTGACGAGAGAATACAAGAGTTCTAGTTGAATGTGGCGTCGCCGACGCTGTAAACAGTTTTAAAAGTATATTCATGTGTTGAAAATTTCTTTCGAACTTCATTTCTTTCATGCGTAGCTTTGTTTAAATATGTTCTTAGAGTATCTGACATTAGACTAACCAATGAATCGTAGTATCTACTAATGTTATACTCCAGTTCAAAAACTCCCAACACTCAGTGGACTTGTATATTAATTCTAAACGGGAAATGAACTGGTCATATTGCAATTTTAAAATTATAATCACCGTAAAAAATACTTACAGGTAAATGAATGATGCGACAGCACAGCTATATTTTTTAAGTTTGTTTTCTAATATAAACATAAATGATCACCTGTAAGCAGTTGTTCTGCCTTATTCTCTAATGCTAATATAAGATCATTCTCAATTAGTTCTGAAAATTCTGACACAAAATCTTCTACAACTACATTTGATTCCCCTGAGTTGCTTAACACTTCCATATTTTTGTCCCCTATTTTAAGATTTTAAAACTCCACAAACTCTGTCTGATTTTTGTTCTGAAGGCGAATATTTATAAGCATTAATGTGTATAAGTTGTAAGTAACATTAAATTGAAAATCGATTTTTGCACGCTTAAGAAATGTATTGTTTAGTACTTACAGTTTTTGTTTCCTTCGTATTCACTTCAATTGAAGCTGGTTTTCAGGAAATGTCCTTTAAGCATTTCTGAAATCCCGCAAATTTGGTCGAATTTCCAATAATTGCTTTTTGTTTTTGAGAATGGGCCTAATTCATTTGAATAATCATTTGAAGCACACTTGAAACCCTTACTTGAAGCCCTTTGAAGCCCTTAAAAAATAAGTAACTATATAAAAAAGTCCGTAATGTAAATAATAACGACGTGAGAGATAGTTAAAAATCACATTTTTAAATTTTTGAAACATTTTAAATAGCATTAAAAATGGATTTTTTAGCCTTTTATTCCAAACATTTAGCATTATTCTTACAAAACGCTGAAAAAATTGAGCATTTTTGAGAATATATTGTCTTTTTCACTTTACACAAAATTGCGCGAAAACCACCATTATTTTCAAAAAGTTGTGCATGACGTTAAATAAAGTGCAAATTGAAGAGCAAAATTTCATTTCAAGAAAATAATCTCTATTTTGAATACTGTAGTTCTAGAAAGACGTTGCAAAACTGTTGAACCTTTGCAATTTTCGTCTGAGAATTCAACGAAAAAAAATCATGCACCTTTTTTACGGGCGTTTTTTTTTTTGTTTTGTTTTTAACCCAGAAGAAAAATTGGAATCATTTTTGAGAAAATTTTGAAGGAGCCTTCGTGTAAAGCATCCATAAAAATCCAACAATCCTTAAAAAATTCAAGGGGTCGCGACATCAGCAAGTCGATTTAGGAATATTAGTTTTGGTGGACTCCGTTGCCGTTGTTTACTGGCGGGCAGACTGACGGTTTGCCGTAAACAAATTTTTCGACATGAAAGAGCCACAATACGCGTTTTGCGGCCAAAAACTGCCATTTTTGCCGCAGGATTGTGGCGTTAAACTACATTCGTAATTTACGAGAAAGTAAAAATCTATTCGTTCTTGCATTTGCAATGCATTACAATAAAATTTCAGATTTCAAATTTAAGATTTCAAATCATAATTTCGTACTCGGGTATGAATTCATAACTTATTATTTTTATTGATATTATTTTTTAATGTCTTTTAAAATGTTAATACAGTTACATTTATGTAGTGGATGACATAGTGTCAAAAATTATGTAAAAACATTTTATTTGTGTAAACAATTTGAAATGTATATGTTCGCCTCTGTTGTTTGATCATGTGTTTTTACAAAGAAGGAGAAGAGGTTAGTAGTGGTTCGAACCCAATGACTATTGCAGTTTTGTGACTTTGACTGTACCATATTTAACTTAATTATTTATTTCGTTTGTTTTTATTCTATACTTTGTTCTCACTCTCCTGTATCCATTTTTATTTCCTGAAAAAAATCCCATGTACCGTTCGAAGTTTCATGAAAGTTTTTGGTTATTTCTATTCTCTATTAAAAATCAGGTGAAACGTTACAATTCATTTAAGAAATAACGTCTTTATGAGTCTCATGAGAATTAATTGAAACGGATTATTGCTTCCGCTTTGGATCCCTACCTTCGCACTCCTCCCCCGCGCCACGGACTGTTATTCATGTGCAGCCTTTGGGCGGGACGGCACTCGCGTGAAAAAATGTGCGACACGTGATAATTTACATATCTGGATCTGGCGCCCCGCTGGATTTTAGTTCAAATTGCGGCAGCAGCACAGTATCAGTCATGAGCTCTTGATCGATGTCCCCGTCATTTTCCTTTGTCCCTACTCCAACCCTGTCTTCGGTTTCCGAACTTAGTCCCTATTCCCGTCCATGATCCCGTGCTTACCTCCCAAGCCCTTCTTTTGCCGTTCTTCTTCCCATTCCCATCCCCCGCCGTATCCCGTCCCCCTTTGCCGTCCTTCGTCCCAGGTGCCCGACCTCTGACCCATTTCCCGTCTTCTCTTGTCCGACCTTCTTTCTTCTCCTCATACCGATCTCTCTCATTCAGTCAGAGGTTGTCATGAGAACACAGTGCTCTGTCTTTCGTTGTTTGTTCTCTGTCCTCCTTAAACTGTCTTCTTTTCTTCAACCCTTGTTTTTACTTCATCTTCTAAAGACCGCCCTATTCTAATTTCCTCTTCTTCTTCCTCAGACTTCCCCAGAGAGAACTCTGTTTTTACCAACCTTGATTCCATTTTTCCCGGAGCTACTCTTACACCACCCTACTCTCAGACTATTTGCCGTTCCTTTTGTCTTTTTCTGTTTTGCTTTCCTTCATCGCTCGCTTTGTCATCTTTCGTCACGTCCTCTTGGCGCTCACATTGCGCTAACCTCTGCCCTACATATTTCCCTCACCACAATCATCCGTCATCCCCAATGTAGCCCAACACCCTTGGACTCCTCGCCTTATCCAGCGATTCACTTACTCCATACCCTCTGTCCCACCCTCGTTTCTGCTCCTGCACGCAGTAGCGAGTGTTGAAATATTGTAAATGCTTTAAAAGTTTGATCAATGCATCAGTACGCTACTATGAATGCCCTTTAATAACAGCCCTGGATTCGGTATAAATGTTAGCTCTCTGGTTTATGTGTTGCAGCGTAGCGCTCTTGCTGTTTGGCCTATTGGCGAAGGGCTGTTTACATTTTGCATTTCTGCTCTCGGGAATTTCAAAGTTGGCGATATGAATAAGTATATTGTATTGTAGGAAACAGAAAAATTGAGTAAAACTTTGTTAAAGGCATATGCGACCAGTAATTTCATAAAAATATATACACTTCTCTGATAATTAAAATTCTTAATTTTCGACGCCATAAAAACTAGGTAATTACCTTCACTCGTAATTTATACTTACGACTATTCTTATGAATGTAAGTGAAATAGGTATATCTTTTCACATAACGAAACTGGCCCATTTTTTACACAGATACCATTCCTACAAATTTCTTCGCATCAAAGATTTTTGATAAGACTTTCTTTTTAATTATCTCTCAACTCTTGTGCGTTGTTGTTCTTATCAGCACACTCCACAATTGAATTTGATTTATTCTATGCAACTGTGCTGAAACGCAGTTAACGCGGGTAGTTAGAACCGTGACTATCGGAAGGTGTGTTAGAACGGAAGCGATTGATGAAGAAAAAGTTCCGTAAGAATTGCATGATAACAGGGGAAATGAATACAAGAATGCACTGCGTTGAAGACTCATGCTTGAATGAAGCTCCTCTTCACCACGCCACGCCCACAACGCGTCTCGTCACGCTCTGCCGTGACTCATCCCGTTCCGACACGCCCCGGTCCGGTCCAATCAGGCTCCGTCCTACCTTGTCCTACCCTGGTCTGTCCTGTCCTGTCCGGTACTGCCCTGCCCTGCCTGGCCTGTCCTAACATGACATGAATGACATGATCTGATCTGACCTATCCTGTCCTGTCACGTAAGACCCTAACGCGCGCCGGCAAAGGTCAAACCGATGAAAATGTGGCCGCCAAGTGAGTGTGGCGGGGAGACGGTGTCACTTGGGCTTCTGGATATAAAGTCAGTGAACGGGAAAATTGGCTGATTTAACGAAGGAGATAAGACTGAGATGTTTTATTAACGAAATTCTTTTAATTTGATAAATTAGCTATTTAGCTAAATATACAGATATATAATAAGATAAGTAGATAACTTTTAATATAAAAAATTTGCTTTGAAAACTAATAAATTGCTTTCAAGAAAAATAAGTTTTTAAATCGAAGAAACTTTTCTCGAATTTTTTCTCCATTTGTGCTCTGGTGTTAGTTCGTAATGTTCATGATGTACTTTTAGTTTGATGTGGAGAAAGCACATTGTCAGCTCGATATCTCTTAATGATCATGACAATTAATAACATTAATATTTTCCCAAAATGTTACCGAATTTTAATTTTTCAAAAGAAAAATGTACAAAATTAGGTTTCAAATGAACGAGGAGAAACAATAAAACGACTGCTTATCTAAGAATTACTGGCGCGTATTGAACTATTACAACGGTGTCTTGAATGTGTGAAGTGATATTTTAGTATTCTCTATTATGATGCCAATGATTGTGGCCTTGTAAATAGACTTGTGGCCAAAATTTATGAAGGGAGGATAGATGATTATAAAGATAGGTTAATGATGAGGCACGGGAGAGGACGCGATGGAACCTTTTGCGAACAGCGTTCCTATGCCACAAATTTGTCAAGTATCGAACGAATTATGAAACCGGGATCCAGCAGTGGATGACAAGCAATCTAATCTACAGCACGGCTATTTAATTAACGTTTTTGTTGTATCGTTTGTCCATAAGGTGGACAACAAAAGGACTTAACCCCGCCCCCAAACAAAGCCGCGATAAGGAGCGGAACGATTGCTTTCCTAGCACCTGCCTAAATTTCTTTTCATCCGCATCCGCGTGAATTGGCGTAACATCGCGAAACGAGTGCTCCCGAAACCTGCCCGCTCTCGCTTTCATTGGTTTCACGCGCTCGCAACGTTGGGTAATCGCGCTTCCTCCTGCGTTACGCAGCAGCACGTCCTCCCATTCAGGATGTCGTCGCTCGATCTCCGGACGCCTCCGGAAGATCCCACCGTCTCGGCCTATCGCCGCTCGCCGCTGCCGCCGCCATCGCTGCCGCCGCCCGCCCGCCCGCCGCCGCCCGCCGCCCGCCGCCGCCCGCCGCCGCCCGCCGCCGCCGCCACCACCCATTGTCATCTGTCCACCGCCGCCCGCCGCCACCGCTGCAGCCGCCGCCGCCCGCCTCCGCCCGCCTCCGCCCGCCTCCGCCCGCCTCCGCCCGCCTCCGCCCGCCTCCGCCCGCCTCCGCCCGCCTCCGCCCGCCTCCGCCCGCCTCCGCCCGCCTCCGCCCGCCTCCGCCCGCCTCCGCCCGCCTCCGCCCGCCTCCGCCCGCCGCCACCACCCATCGTCATCTGTCCACCGCCGCCCGCCGCCACCGCTGCAGCCGCCGCCGCCCACCACCGCCCACCACCGCCCGCCGCCGCCCACCACCGCCCGCCGCCGCCCGCCGCCGCCCGCCGACGCCCGCCACCGCCCGCCGCCGCCCGCCGCCGCCCGCCGCCGCCCGCCACCGCCCGCCGCCGCCCGCCGCTGCCGCCACCCACCGTCATTTGTCCACCGCCGCCCGCCGCCACCGCTTCAGCCGCCGCCGCCACCCATCGCCGCCACTGCCGCCGCCTCTTCCGCGCGTCTCACTCGGCGGCGCGCATTAGCTCAGCGGCATTTATTGGGTGTACGCACTGTTTCCGCTCGCTTTCGTGAGATGCGGCGGAGGAGGTTGCGAATGGGGAAAAGTGATGCCTTGATGATGTGAGAATTTCGTGTTTTCGAGCGCATAAAACTACTTCGGTTAATTATACCGGGAAAGTAAGGTTTCCTATTGCCGGAAGGTGGCGGTATCCTCCGTCTCCGGAACATGAAATTTGGTACTGACGTATGCTTTGCGGATTTTCCCCCTACGGTTATCTCCCCCTGAGACTTGGCCAAGCCGAGATATGCTCAACGCTAGCGACTGGTTTCCCGATAGGGTGTTCGGGTGTGTGGCAATCGGGGAAGTGGGGGGAGGACCGGAGAAGTTTGCGGAAGGAAGTATCATGCACGATTTCCGTCTCTTAAAAACTGCTCCGGCATTCGCCTGGTGTAGCTCGGGGAAACGTCAAAAAATTCCCGACCAGACAGCCTGAACAATTCTCCTCAATAATAGTCAATATAGCGGTTGAATTTGACGTAGCTCCATCGAAAACGGCGGTGTTGCACATAGAGGGGGGCGATGGGGGCAGCAATGGCTGAGGTGCAGAAGGTAGTTGTAATGGCTATGATTGTAGTGGCGGTAACTGTTGTGGTGGTGATGGTTGTTATGGTGGAAGCTGGTGCGACTCTGGAAATTATGGCAATGGTGATAGTGGCGGTTAATACAGGTATTAACAGAAATTTCTGAAGCACACCACTATACTTTAATAACTATACTTTAATCTAAATTAGCAATACTTACTGTACAATAAGGTAACTCTGTAACTTATTTTCGGTAGCGACACCTGTCAGAATTGCGGTGCAGGTTATTTGACCTCAGCCGCGATGTAAGGTTTGTGATACGGACAGTCATAGCAGATGCGACACTTTTCTGCTTCACAGATTGTGATAAAAAGTGATGAAATAAATTGAAACAAAAAGTTACGGAACCACTACTCATCAAAAAAACAAGGCTGAGGCGAACAGGCACAAGAGCACAACCGGAACGATTACTTTCTAAACAGCCTGATACATCACAGACGGAATTAAGCAAGAAGGGTGTATTTGTTTCAATCTGTCCTTTCCTAGAAAAATAAATTAATTTTAAAGTATATACAATATTTTATTGTAAATATACAATGAGTATTTGTCATTATGGGTCGACTTTCCGACTTTTTTTGGCTAGCTAGTGTGTCCCTCAGTCCTTTGCCTAGATAATTCACACGGGTACGGGGTAAGAGAGAGACATATGGCGAACATTACGTATTCCCTTAACGTAACTAGCACATTCCGCCTGTCTGTAGAAGCGGAAACGATACACAGCTACAGAAACTGAAACGATGTTGAAGGAAAGCTACAACTCTATTTTCTGGGAAACGAACCCGAGGTCGCTCCTGGGGAGCTAGTGCGCTGCCCTTGGGGCAAGAAATGTTTAGTGTGTTTTATGTAATTGAACAAAGTAATCGATAATTAATAAAATGTTTATAATTACTTAGATGGAGTAAAGGTATTAACAAAAATTTCTGAAGCCCCTGCCCAACAAAACAAACCACGGACGAGTAATAAAAAATGTAGACTTCATTCTTATAGTATTGATAGTTTCCATGCTTCTCAATTAATTTAGTAATTAATTCCGTGAATCCAGTGTATTGTATTGTATTTGTCAGGAGGTTGCTGCTCCGCTAAAAGGTGAGAGCGAACGCCGACCTACACACTAACCTGGTTGGGTTTCCACCTCCAGGTATCTTCCGCAGAGGATCACTGCTCCAGCTGGGGCAATGTCTCAAATCCCGGCTTTTCTCCGAAGACATGTCATGTGGTATTGTATTTCAGTGCGCGTGTGTGTGTCTGTGAATCTATGGGGGAAAGAAGAGATAAGTATGAGAAATCAGGGGGTGCTCGCGCGGTCCGTAGCTCATTTGTTATTGTACTGCTCCGGCATTCATCCGGTATTGATTGGAGAATACTATGAAAAACTGCTGGCCGTAGGAGCCGGCTGATAGAATTCTCCTCCAGTTAATAGTTGAATTTGACCTAGCTGTGTCGAAAATCTGCCCCAGCCAGACTCTAACCTTAGATCCTTCCGGTCAGAGACGCTGCCGTGGCAACAGGTATCGTCTGTGTGGCATCGCTATAGACCGGAAAAATATGTAGTATATAAGTCAAAATCTCTTTATAAATATGTAATGAAATGGTAGGAATGTGTAATAAATGTGTAAAATCGGATATAATATGTAATATTAAAATATTCTAATTATAAAACTCATTTACATAATACGAACTTACATATATAAAAAAATCCTATACCAATTATAATAACAAAGCGAACATTTTAAAAATCATTTGGAAAGCACAGGTTGATGTACTGTTACACCATACAACTTTCCCATCAGTAGTAAAACCTTCAAAAATTGTTGTCCAGGAATGTGGTTTAGCAGAGTAGACGCAATAGAAGCCATCGTTCAAACTGGCGAAATTTACGACCAGCAAACATTGCAGCGTAGAATATTGTGAGCCAAGTGTTACACGACGGCGATCGCCAAAGTTTCTTGGACATTAAGGTCGCCAAACGCGGCGTCAATGGTATTTTTCACACCTAAAGGTGAGAATGATTTTTTGCTGACGCTCATTTCCCGCCACAGCCCGCCATAACTGAAGCAGGCACGTCGGGCTGTTGAGAATATCCGACCCCGTCTTCATGCAGCGTACCAGGAGTAGAGTACGCAGTAGAATGCAGTAATAATGTAGGAAAAAGTTCTGATTTTTTTAAAAGTACTTTTTTCACGAAAATATGTAATAAAATTGATAAAATAAAAGAGTATGCTTAGAAAATAACGAAATATGTAAAATATGTAGTACAGTATCAAATATGTAAAAATATGTAACCAAATATTGGATTAAATATTGTGTTACGAGGGCGACAATTCGTCAAGAATAAATTTCTGAGAACGGTAAGTACAAAGACAAAAAATACATAATTACATAAAAATCCGGTCTCTGTTCATCTTAGCTGTTCTATTGGTAGTGGAAGTATAGGTGCAGTGTACGTACCGTCAGGAGGCTAGGGGCAATAAGACCGTCATACTGCAAGATGTCCGTCGAGCAGTCTAGGGCATCGGGCACTTGATTTTCGGTCGGAAACAAGAAATCGCTTTCTCTCCCTCCTTTTATGTTTTGCGTTTCCTTTCTTCGTGCGCCTCCCTGTTTTACTTCCATTTCACAATGGGAATCGGTTGTATTTGTTCACTAGTTAATTTATTGTTTTGGTGGTTCCGTTGGGTTTGTTTCATAATTTTATTGCTCTCCGTCTGTCTTTCCATTTTCTTCCTCGCCTTTGTTCGTGGGAATCCTGTCTGAATGGTATTCAGATTTACAAGATTCTGTACGTTTTCACAATGTATAAAGATGTGTTTATTCATTTGCTGCGCTATTGTTTCCTGTAGCTATAATATGAGACTATATTATTTAGTTGACTCGTATAGTTACATACTTAGATATTACCGAATGAATTGATAAAAAGTAATTTTCTTTTTAGTGAGTACATTGAATTACAATATAGCATATGCATCAACCAAATCCCATCAATTATTACATCAGTTAGAACCGTGGGATTTTTTTTAGATTTTCGCAGTATTAATATATTTGTAGATTAATTTTTAGGAACTTGATATAGTAAGTGGTACTTTTGCGCAATAAATACTTGGCTTAATGTATTTTGTGATGAAATTAAGAAATATTATCTAAAAAATTTATTTCATTTATAAATAAGGTAATTAATGTTAATAATTTATTTATAATTAAGGTAATTCATGAGTTCTTCGTAAATATCATTAGGATATGTTGCATGAACTGTTTTAAAGTAAATCATTTCTGTATACAAGTAACCATTACAGTGCGTTTGCATTTTCGAAGTAAAGGTAAATTATTGGATTGGTTCGAGAAGTTAACAAAACAAAATTTTGAATGATATTCATTTCCGAACAGCATTTTGGTATGCCTTCTTCCTACAAACATACTCGATTGTCATCTCTATATCGTTGACGTGTGTTTAATGGTACCTCATGTCCTACCTTTTAATACTACTATTCTCCCACAGTTTTAACTTATAAGAGCACTGTCATTTTCTGCCAAGCAGAAACTTTTTCTCGCTAACGTAACTATAAATTCGAGATAATGAAAATATAAATGATAATAAGCAAACACGTTTGTATTTTCTTATTTCTCGCGCACTTTTGACATTTTGTTCACATTTCACATTCACATTCCAGTTCACATTTCTATAATTGTAGAGCTCTTCAGATTATTTTTTCTATATTTATTTCTGATTTTGATTCATTAAGACTTACTAAGATTTCATATTCTATTTGCTCGTTTCCTGATGTCTTGTGCAATGAAAGTAGTAATAATACTGTTTTCATCTTATTCTTTTTAGCATCCTAATACTTGCAATAAAATTTCAAACTTTTTTATTATTTATATAATGTATTTTACATATTATTTACGTTGTCAACAACAATTAATAAATCATATACATTTATATTTTTATTTTCATATTTCTAGCAACTTTACATTTAAACCAGTGATGCCAAGGTCTCGTACTGGTGGCAGGGGCACGTTGCGTGGCACTGTGGCATGCCAGGAGCTTCTGAGCGTTAGGCGCAACCGGAAAGGAAAATATCAGTAGTAACTACGGAGTTTTCCAAGATGGTGGAATCGCATTTAAGAAAGAAGATATTTACAAAGAAATAAATGAAAATATTAATAATAAAGAATAAGACGTTCGTGTGTAAAGCGTAAAAGAGTTCAGGGCCACTTTGATTACCTACTGCTCACATTGTAGCGAGGTGTTGAACTGCATGGAGGGATGATTGCGTAGTGCTACTGGCGCTACTGGTGCTACCGATGCTACTGATGCTACTGGTGTTACTGGTGTTACTGGTGTTACTGGTGTTACTGGTGTTACTGGTGTTACTGGTGCTACTCGTGCCACTCGTGCCACTGGCACTGACCTTGAATCACTGATCCAAATCGTAAAATCAGACACGATTCTTCACCGTCTCCCCTTCAAGAGAAATTCCAGTTCTGAGTTCTCTACGCACGCTTAGTACTTCTCATTCATGTGATGAATGATGAGTCTTTCACACGGTCTGTCAGTCTGTCCGCGTCCGACGGCGCCCATCACGTAGACGCCCCGCCCCATCAACGTCAGCGGGGTTCTAGCGCCGCACTCGCGCGCTCTAACGACGGCAGCGTCAGGCGGCGCCCGCGGACGCCTCAAAGTGGCGCCGCAGGTCACAGGGCGCGACGCGACGCGACGCGACGCGCTCGGCTCCACGCCACCGGCACCCCAACGCCACGCCCTTCTACACAAACCCTCCACACACCAGCCCGCCTGGGGTCTCGAGGCATTTCTTCCTTCGCCACATCCATCACCTTCCTCGTCTCTCACACCAGACTTTCGGCAGAAAAACTCTTATTACAAGGCTCTGGTAATGAAAAAGTGGATAAATCCAGTTGCTGAATTTTGAAAAAATCTCTATCATGTGCTGTAGCCAGAATCCATGTTTTGTGGGTCCTTGATACCAAAAAATCGAATGACGGCAAAACGTCTGTCCGTCTGTGAACAACGTTAGCGACTTAAGTTTTCCGACTAACCGATTTTTAAAAAAAAAATGATATTTCGCAATCTTTATCGTGTATGTCACGATCCCGGATTCTGAAGTCGGTATTTTAATTTTGGGGGGTATTTTACATGAAATCCCTGGGACTTTTTCCAAATTTTCAAAAAATGCCTTAATCGTTTTTGATTAAATTTTGTTGTTAAATACTGTGAAGGGCGTTTAATAGAATTGTCTCATGTTCGTTGAAACACTGATTTTTCGAAAATTGCAAAAGTTCCAAATTTTTTTTGAGTGTTCTTACAACTAAAATATTAAAGATAGAGATTTATTCCCTTTTTTTAATCTGTTCAGTTAAAGATAGATTTTGAAATAAGTTCATGAAATAGTTTTCAAAAATTTGAGTAGTTTTTGCGCAATTATCCGTGAAATATGGGGAGAAAGTACGTGCCGTTGTAGCACCACTAGTGAAGCTACGTGACAACCATTGAAGTAACTCTGTATAGGAACTACCTTTCCTCCTCTCGTGTGTTAATTGCCTCAGCACTCCTACGGCCGGAAAAGGACACTTTTTTGAATGAAGCTAATGGGGAATAGAGGAGAATCTCCTTCCATGCACTTCTATTTGTAGATTTCGTTTTGAACGCAGATGAATGCAGATGAATGCATCATGAGCGGTGATTCAAAATATTTTCTGTCTAAGAAGTGTCAGACATGTGAAGATTAACAGGCTGTTATATTCTTACAATGTAGTCTGACAAGCCACAGGAAAACCAAACTGATAGATCTCTCTCCCTGTCTTATATCATTACAAGTCAATGCATGTAATCTTGTTTGTAGTAAGAAAGTGTAGACCTCTGCGGCCGGAGAAAATAAATGCATGACTGCCGAGGAGCCAGCTCTTCGCTGGCAACTGTTCCAAGGACGCGGTGCGTCCCAGTCAGCCAAGTGTCGAGAAAGAATTATGTTTCATTAGAAGAATTGTATGCATTGCACTTCTTTCTTCCTCTTAGGAAATGTGCACGAGCTGCCAAAGGTAGATAGCGGTTTTGGCAAATTTTAGATAATGCGGTATTCGATTTCATGTAATTAAAGCTATTTGCAACGGGAAATTATGTACAGTTTTTAGCCTTTGTCTCTTATTGTGCTTCACATCAAGGAACTGCCTTACTACCTCGAGAGCATGGAGAACAATTATTTTAATAATACCCTACTCATTAATACTCTAAAGAGTTAAAGAAAAGGTGCGCAAATGCGTTAGAATTTGGTTCTCCTTCTTTCCTGCAGCAGGCTATTCAATGCCTAACAACTTCTCAAGTCAATGACAAGTCAATGTTATTGCATAAGTGATGTCTACTGCTAGAGAATCTGTCAAATGTTAAAAATTGCGATCGGATGAGAAAAAACGTATACAATATGGCTATAAGTTCGTGATCCCATTCTCGCACTCATGAACAAACTACAAACTCGGACATAATAGTTTCTCTTGGGCACTTGTGGAGTAAATAATTTCAATTCACAAGATAATAAAATGGTTAAAGTTGGTAAGAACAAAGGAATATCATTCACATGGTAATAAAATGGTTGTTAAAGTGGCCAAGAAAGAGAAGTGTAATTGATAAAATTCTGAGATGGTAAATGGGCATTGGTATTAGTATTTTCAACACGAACATTAGAACGCGGATCTTTCACGTGACCTTCAGCTCAGCTATAGTTTTTTCCCTGCTTATAGTTTTATTTACGCATGTTTTCTACAGTAATACATATGACACTTTTCACTTGTTAGCAACATTGCAATCGATGTAGAACACTTAATATTTATGTGTATATTTAACGGCCTTAAAGGTCTTGGTAAATACGAAACTTAATTATTGTTGTGGATATGCAGTATTTTCTGTCATCACTTTCCTACAGCACTTACATAATTACTCTTGTGAGGCAAGCTCCACTTTCAAAATTGTTTTTGACGCAGCATTCGTGTACCTTTCAGACGAGAAATGATGTCTGGATTTTTAATAATCTGTTAAGCGCTGTAAATGTATTATTTACTTTTTATTACGAAGTTGTGATTTAATTAAATATTTTCAATTATTTATACGTGAAGCAATACCATCACATGCTTTAAGATATTGCTAACAATGTTTTCTTTCTGAGAGAACAGTACTTAAAAATATTATATTCTAAATAAATAGCAAATAGTATATTGACATTTAACACTTTGAAGAAGAAGTACCAAGTAAATAATACGTAAAAAAATTAAATGATTCAAGAAAATATCTCACTTCACACCAGTCATCGACCGATATTGTACAGTAATGTTAGAAAAAATATTGTACTATACTATTTCGAATTATTTTTGCTATACTTAGTGAAACAAATATTTTATATCCAAGGAATTTTTTTTATAATATTAGTGATTTTTTATTATATTTAGATGAGACTCCATTTACGGCAGAACGTGAGATGCATAACTGATATTATTTTTTCCTCTGTTGCAGGTAGGAACCGTATATAAGCACGCTGATGTCAAGATTGATGCTCAGTTTTAAGATGAACGTATTCTGGCTGAAAGGTAAGGAGTAGAAATTTAAGTTTTTATTTACAATTTCATAAAATAAAGTGTAGACATGTGACACCAAAGCGAGCTGGAAAGAACTTCAAACAGATAAAACTTTTTGAAGTTGCCAAATTGCTCGCAAATGTGTGTCACTAACATTTCTTATAATAAATACACATTTTATTTACATTTATAAAAAGTACCAAATGTACAGGAAAGCTGCAATGCATACGAATAATAAATTAAAAATGGTGTGAATAATAGTAATAATAATAATAATAATAATAATAATAATGATAGCACTTAAGGTATACAATTTTCTCTCAATAATGTGTCTAATAAAAAATACAATTATTTTTTAAACAGTCACACTGTATTTTCTGATTTATGGCCTATATAATTTATTAAATCTAGAATAGATTTTGATACTTCCAGAAAAAAATTAAATTTAAATGAATGAGGAAATTTTGCAGTGATTCGCATTCAAATATAAATTTGTACTTCATAAAATATTAATGATATTTAACATAAATACAATGAAATCATACAGTTTACGGAATCTAAACCTGAATTCAATAACATAAATTTAATATGAGGAACTCACTGTTTTTGAGTCCTATTTTGTACATGACTGAACTAGGATCTGCAAAACGGAAATTAGAAACGTTATTGTAGGAGTTGGAAGTGAAAAGCTTGGAGCAGTAACAAGAACAGCCACACCTGTCAGGAAAAGCATCGCACTATTCGTAAATGTTAATATTTCAACATTGATCAATGCGGTTTTACCTTGTTACCATCCCTAGCTCTTCAGTTCATTTCGACACATGTTCTTTTTGATTCAAGTTACACTACCACATGAGTTACCTCGCCTTTCCATATTCCTTCTTGATTTCGTCCGCCATTTTCTCTCCTATCATGTACGACGTGATTTGCAAGTGGCCGGAGATAACTAATGGCGTTATCGACGCATCCACTACCCGCAGACCCTTTATACCTACAACCTTGAGGTCAGGCGTCACCACTCCTGTGGGGTCACCTGGCGGGGCCATCTTGCAGGTACCGCACGGGTGATAGAGCGTGGCAGATGTTACGCGAATAGCGCACCGCCAGTAATCGTCCGTGTCAAAAACTATGTTTTCGCAACCGGGCAAATAGTGGTCCTTTATGGGACCAACAAGCTGTGCTCCATAACGTTGGAAACTGGGTGACGCGATGATCCTTTGCCACTCACGAACAGCCGCGAGTACCACCTCCACATCCTCCGGGTGCGAGAAGGCTCTGGGGTCGATTTCCGGCGGCGTCATGGGGTTTTTAGTCAGGAGGTATACTTTTCCACGGCTCTTCGGTCGTAGCCGCCATATGCACGAGATGAACACCGGCTTGCCCTCGACCTGCTTCAGCATGATGTCGTACGTCCGTCGAGTGATTCGGAAAAGAGCGGCGAAGCGGGGGTTGATGGCTGGGCTGACGGAGCTGTGCAGCATCTCGACCTCCGGCCACCCGGGGCTGTGGTAGGGCGTGCCCTTGAGGTCGTGGAAGGAGATGGTCTCGAAGGTCCCTGTTGACGTGAGTGGACCGGCCCGACGGGTGAAATAGTCCATTTGTGTGCTCGGGTTGAGCAAGATATCTGGAATGGACGGTGCGACGGTTTCGTTCAGCACGCCTATGGTGGAGATGACAGCTGTGTGGTCCATCAGATTGAGCCCCACCGGGAGATCCTGGAAGTGATGTAATATTTAGAAAAGTTACTCGTTAAATTTGTACATAATTGTTCGTTAAACTTTTAAGAACTTGTCTGTGTGACTGTTATCAATAGATCCCGGATTCCTAAGCAGAAAAAATGCCTTAAATATGGAATATAATGTGCACGCTCAATCTCTAAAATATGCAGTATAAAATTTACAAAAAAATGTTTTACAACTTTTCCATCTGTTAAAAAAACAATGTATTTTTGTCGAATGGCGCGATTCATTCATTTCATTTTCTACTAAATTACCGTAGTACCTGGGCATACCTGAAGCACTCCTACACACGTGCTGCTCGCACAATTGCCAAGACAAGACTGCCATCCAAGAATGAATCATTTCGTGTACAGTTCCAGGAACATACCCCGTGAGCATGTGGTGTTGCTGCCTGCTATTAGAGAGACCTTTCTTTTGTAGGCCCTACTGATAACAAGTGAACACATGATGCACACGCATGTAGGGCGAATTATTCAACTCTGCCCTTGGCATGTATCAGCTGTTGGCAAGTTCATCCAATTGGGAGCTTATATGTCACTATGACGTCACTATGGTGACGTTGAATCTCCCGATTGGATGAAATCGTCAACACCTAATACTTTTAGCCTCAAAACTATTGCCAACGGAAGCGGATGTAGTTTCTTTCGCCACATAATATGAAATATAAATATGACTATTTCACTCATGTCTGTCCGCGTCGTAAGTAGTCAATTGTAAGCGAGGATATATTCAAATTAAACCAATCCCAGATGTTTATCGCCATCAGCTTGTTTACTTTTTTTTATCGCTGTAAAACCTTTGTTTACCTTTTTAAGATAACGATAGCAATTGTTTCACCTCCAAAATAGCTCTTGTGCATCAATATAATATTAAAATGTGTGGTTTTGGTAATGTTTAAAACTCTGAAATAGAATCTATTATTAAAGATTCAGTGCCGAAAAACAGCGAAAGGAACAGAAAAAGTGTGTGAAAGAAATTTCAAGAATTTTGTCAAGATAGAAAATACAAATGGACAGCACAAACTACAAATGAAGAAATTACACATGTTTTAGGCAATAAATACACGAAGATTAGATTGTGAAGAGTACAAAGAATATGCCATCAAAACTATGTGGAACGTTACAACCAAAATTATTCAAGAAAATATTTTAATGAGTACACACGTGTGTTCAATCCATTCGAAAATGACAAATTCCGCTGCTAATTCAGCTTGTACATCTTCCATTTCAAATACTTCCACGGAAGGGCAAGACTTGGAAAACAATCTCCTACAACTTTAATGATTGTGCTTTTAATAAATGTTCTTTTAAGTATTCTTGTTATTATTGTTTTTCGAAACTTTTATTACCATAAAATTGAAACATATTTGAAATCATTTTCTGCATTAAACTTTTATTCAAATGTTACTTGATTATAAGTTATTCCAGGAGGCAGTGATAAGTCGGAGCTGAATAAAAGGTTTTCATTTTTTGGTTGTAATTTTGAGTAATATTTCCCTTTCTCGTAATTCCTGTGATTTAAATTATCCTTTCAAATCATGTAATGTGTTTATTCGTGAAATAGTCACACTAAATATCACCCGAAGTGCTGTGCTAGCCGGTAAATTCACTCCTCGCTACGCGAGTCGTGAATTTACCGGCTAGCACAGCACTTCTCGTGATATTACTTATGAAAATAATTGCAATATAAAAATTAATTTTGGACGAGGGGGTACGAGCCATTGCGCTGTGTCTCTGACTCCAATGAAATATAATATTGATCGTGTTATACTGTGGTTTGATTAATTATTAACGGATTAATTAAAGGAATTCATTCGTTTTTTCTTTAAAAATTAGGCAAAAATTATTTATCTAAATATATTTATGTCTAAGAAAAGAAAAAGACTCTTAAGAGTCCCTGGTTTCTGTTATTCAAATTTCAAGATCCTTAGTATGTAGCACTTTAGTTCAAATAATGAAGCTAATATTCTTTTGCTAAGTGGTTCAGTACATTGTCACTTTTTGTTTACACATAATGCACATATTGGTAAATGAGTATTGTTTTTATTTTGCAATGGTATGATGAATAGATTGACCTAAACATATGGAAGAACAAAGTTTTATACTACATGGTACTAACAGACAGGAATTTAGATACATATTTCTGTCATCTTCAAAATAATTATAAAAATAGACAATTACGTTTCAGCATCGACATTTTCATTTCCTTTTATGATTATGATTCATCAACTATTTTACATCTATGCCTATTATCTGATGTATCTACTAGTCTGCCCCTGCGAGAACTCTCGCATGGTATACTCCGCTTAAACCAGTATGTCCCTTTAAGGTCACGATTTGGCAGGAGATAAATTTTGAACCTTTCTTTACGAATATGATAGAAGAAAAAATATACCAAAAATTTAGTTTCACAATGTGGCAAATTATTGAAAGTATTGGTATAATATATAAAACTCTACAAAAAGAATATATGTGAGTCTAAAACTTTTTTATTTTGTAGTTTCGATTTGTTTATTGTTCTTAGTTATAAAGAGAATGTTTGGGAGATGGAACTCCTAGTAAGAAGATGTGAACTTTTTATAGTGGAAAAGTGAGCGTGATAGACCAGAAATTTCCAAATAGGGGGCAGGACTAGCTGGGCGAGGCAGGGTGGAGCAGGGATACAATGGGATAGAAGTAGTCAACACCGCAGGGCATGAATAAATGAAATTCCTCTTCCTAGCTAATAATTTACTGTAATAAATGCCCGGGCAACGTTGGGTGCTTTAACTTGTATTACAATAAAATTAGTGTACCCATGCAATCTTTCCACACATGTGAAACATTCCTGTAACTGTGTAAATTACTTCAAGCGGGCGTGCTCTGTACAGTGTGTAGCATCACACTACGCTGTACATGAGTGAAGGTCTAATTTTGTTATGCATTTACTTATCAATAGTGCGAGAGACAAGGGGTGTGAGGAAGAAAACATTGATTCTAGCTACACCACGTGTTAGAAGATTTTGTTTTCTAGATTTAGCAACAGAATTGATCCACTTTTTCATTACCAGAGCCCGAAAATAAGAGTTTTTCAGGAGAACATTTTCTGCAGTTCATGATTACATAACTTTCTCTTCTTACGAAGAACTTCGTTAGGCGAGAAAGTAAAAAAGAGAGAAAAAGAGAGAGAAAGCGAGAGGGAGGAACAGACAGATACACACACATACATACATACATACACACACACACACACACACACACACACACACACACACACACACACACACACACACCTATCCCACCCGACCCATGTAACGGTGGAAGAGTACTCAGAAGTAAATTATCGCATGATCGTACAATAGAAAGTCTCTAAAGTTTATTTATTTATTATTTATGTATTTATGTCAAAAACAGTTAAAAACTGTGTGTGACGAGCTATGGGGAGAAGTGAATTTTGTGCACGTTTTTATAATTCTGTGATCTTTAGTTTTGATACCTAAGAAACGCGCAAACTGCGCCACTAAAAAATTAGCTTTAAATGACAATCTGATTATTCCGTCAAGCAAACGCACT
The DNA here is from genome assembly GCA_031308135.1 of Acheta domesticus. NCBI lineage: Eukaryota > Metazoa > Arthropoda > Insecta > Orthoptera > Gryllidae > Acheta > Acheta domesticus. The sequence goes on along the minus strand of JAHLJT010008756.1, from coordinate 19,188,247 downwards.
GAATTTATGTCAAATGCAATTTCTTTGAAAGAACCAGTTTTATCGGAATATAAATATATTACATTAGAAAGTTGATCAATAATCATTCTTTTCAGACATCTATTGTGCGTTGTGCGTTTTCAAAGTATATTCAAAAAGGAAATGCTGACGAAATAAATATTAAGATAACAAAATTAATAATACAATAACTACATATAAGACAATAACAGGTAGCATCATGTTAATATAAATTATCTCTTCACGTACGAATGAAAATCTGTATAATTTTGAGAACCAGTCCATGGGAAAATACGTATGTAGTAGTCGTCAGATTATAAACAATTTCGGCTCGCGAATGAGCCCAAAAATTCTTCAAGATTAATCAAGAATACCGCTATTCATTGGATTTGGATGTTAATGAGTATATCATCTTCTGGCAAGCATATCTTTTTTACTTTCTCGTATACGTACGTATACACGGAGTGATATACGTAGTATAGGGAAAGTTATGTAATGCTGCGCGAAAAAATGGCCAATTTTCGGCGGAAAAAAATTAATTGCCGGGCCGTGAAAACGAATAAGTGGATAAAACCAGTTGCTAAATTAAGAAAAAAAAATCCTCTATCTCGTGGTGTGGTCAAAATCCATGATTTGTTGCTTCTTTATACTTAAAAATCGATTGACGGCAATCCGTCCGTCTGTCCGTCTGTGGTCAACGCTAGCGCCTAAACCGTTCGGTCGACTTTCTTCAAAATTGATATTCCCCAGTCGATCTAATTCTAGTCGAAGCTTTGTGATTTTGAAAAGATTCTTTAAAATTTGGGGGTACTTTATATGAAGCCCCCGGGGATTTTCAACATTTTCTCAAAAACGGCTCCAAATTTTTTCTTTAAATTTCTTGTATGAATACAGGAAAATACACTTTTTAACATGGCATAGGTCCGATTTTCACGTACAGCTCTGAATTTTCGAAAATTGTGAAAGTTTGAATTTTTTTCGGCGTCTTTCTCCAACTACAAAATTGAAGATAGAGATTTTTTCTTCAAATAAAATTTGTTCTGCATATTGAGTTCTTTAATAAAGGTCATGTAAATGTTTTTCACAATTTTTGTAGTTTTCGTGCAATATTGCGTGCAATATGTGCAATTTTAAAAAATTACAAAAACAAGATTTTCTCAAAAACGGCTCCAAATTTTTTCTTTAAACTTTTGGTAGGGATAGTGGTAAATGTACTCTATCAATGACATAAAAGCTGCGTCTAAACGTGCGTCTAGAATCGGTCGTCTAGAAACGAGCGTCTAAAAACGTGCATCTAGAAACGCGCATCTAGAAATGTGCGTCTAGAAACGTACGGCCCTAAACGTACGGCTCTAAAAGTACCGCCGTAAACGTACGGCTCTAAACGTACACCTGGTTGACTCTTGTCCCTTCGCTCGCACAACTACGTACCTTGACGAGGGGCACGCCCACTTGCTTGAGGTGTTCGGCCGGGCCGATGCCGGAGCGCAGCAGGATGGCCGGCGAGTTGACGGCGCCCGCGCACAGGATCACCTCCTTGATGGCCGTCACCTCGTACTCCAGGCCGTCGTGCACGTAGCGCACGCCGCGCGCGCGCCCGCCCTCCAGCACCAGCGTGGTGACGTAGCTGCGCGGCCGCAGGAAGAGGTTGGGGCGGCGGCGCGCCTTGCGCAGGTAGCCCGCGTTGGCCGACCAGCGCGCGCCGTGCCACGTGGTGGTCTGGATGCGGTGCATGCCCAGCTGGTCGCCCGCGTTGTAGTCGTCGGGCGTGGGGAAGCCCGCCTCCCGCGCGCCGCGCAGGAGCAGCTTGCCCATGTCTGCAACAAGCGCACCATCTTTTTATTATTGATCCCCAAAATGTACGTCGTCTCCAAATCAATTTGTAGGTTTAATAACAAGTTGTGAACTATTTTAAAAGCTGAAAAAGTCCGGCTGAATCATTTCACCGTAAATGATTCGTAATTTTTACAGAAAACTACGGGCCAGTATTATCCTCATAATATAATCAATAAAAAATGTATTTACAATTTTGGCCTCAGAAGCATAGACTACCGTAAAAAGTAATTATTTTTTTATTTCTCGATTTAATTTCAACCTGTATATTACTACAAACCGGATGCACATTTACGAGACTCGAAGCGCTGTTGTAAATTCGGGAAGTCATTTATGATTATTTGCAAACAGTGAGTTCACTGCAATCCTGACAGCCATCTAGCAGGCTAAATGCGTTTAATATACCCCACAAACATCCTGGCTCGGGGGAATATGTGTTAGTAAGTAAATACCACTGCCCCTCTTGCTAATTTTTATCCAAAAATATCTATCAAAATTTTATGAATTTTTATTGTTTCTCACATCAGCTTCATGCATATTCTCTTTTAAATAAATGATCTGGCGCGTTGTTTGACGTCGACGATTTGGCATTTCGTGTCACTTCATTGAGTCAAATTAATAATATGTAGTTACACCCAACGCTGTCTTAGAGCATTGTTCATGGCCTATCTTATTGTATGTTTAAATATGACTTTAATGCAAGAGTCTCCTCGTACCAGTATACGTTCAAAACATTTTGAAACAAGTTTTAGTTTTTCATTGCATTTGAAACTTTTAGATTTGACTCTTCTTGTCTCTTATCAGAAATATAAACGAACATCTCTGAGCTCCCAATCAGTGAAAATTCTTTCATATTTTCAACTGCGCAAACCATTTTATTTTTGGCAGTTAAAACATTTTCGAGGTAATTCAGCTCATGAGTTCAACTATTCTTACCTGAAAAATAGGGCGGATACGTAGTTCTAATTCTTCCTCCGTATCCTCTGTTTTCTCTGTTCTGAAGCTCCGGAATCCGCAAGTCTTCGACCTTCTTGAAGTAAGGAACGACATCCTTGTAACTCCAACCCTTGTTGCCCAAGGCTTCCCAATTGTCGAAGTCCCGTCTGTTGCCTCTTATGTTGAACATGTAGTTAATCGTAGTGCTGCCACCGACGTTGCGTCCCTTTACATAATTATCATTCATTATTTACATAATTTATTTAGTTTCTTAAATCAGATACATATTATCTCTTACAAGTATTTTATGATAATAATAAACGTCCTTAAAATTTTAATAAAATCATTAACAGCAGCAGAAGGGAAATAGTGATTCAAAATAGGGACTTTCTTGTGACTTGTCTGGTTAACGGTTTTTGAAGTGGAAAACTAATATTTTGATCCTTGCCGTAATATAATATTACGAAAACATAAGATTATTTTGCAATATGATATTACTTTACCTTTGACAATAATGCAAAGAAGTATTACTTTGTTATCATCACTGATTTTTTGTCATTAGAAGTAAGTTTTTCTAGTTTTATGATTTATTCTCTACTTGATTCTTGAATCTTGCATCAATCGGACGTATCTTTCAGGAATGTTTTCCTTAAAAATGGAACACATCCTTGTTTGTAAAGACATTTTTAAATGTATAAAGTATTGGCTCAAATAGGTTGAAATCACCCTTCACAACAAACAACGTCGAATGCTTTTCGCAGTCTGTGTTATTGTATCCGAGATAACAGCTTCCTACACATATGCCACAGCGCAGCTTCCTGGCTCACTTGTAAACCATCAACTAACTTGCACATAATGGACTCTTTTACCCAAATAAGTATAATTCAATTCAACTCGTGTGGCGGCAGCGTAGTGATTAGGACACTCGTTTGTAAACCTGAGGGACTGGGATTCAAACTCAAGCTTATTTCGGGCCATTCGGTTATGTCCTATTCAGAACGATAGTTAGGGCCATGTCTTTTACAGAGAAGTAACGTATGTTTACAATGTGTACCGTACTATGCATAATTATATTATATTTTCAAAGGTAATAATTTGATAAAATCAATATAATATTCAAAAATTACTTTTGTGCCCATACGTCTTTTTTAATGTACTTCAAAATTTTGAATCTATTGTGGCGGCACATTAGCGATGAGTTTATAATAAAATAGAATTTTAGACACAAGGGTAGTGTTCCTCGCCGCCCTGGCCGGCACCCCCGGCCCGCCAACACATAACAGTGACCCGAATTCAAAAGGAATTTATGACCTGCAGCTGTGCACGGTCGGGCCCGCCCGGAAGTAAGGATCCACTCTCCTTTGGGCGGCCCCCCCATAAAAAAAGAGGTGATTTGTTCCTCACGACAAGCAGTTCATGTCTAACTCAATAGGGGAAACCCAGGAACATTAACAAGCTTTCGTTATCAAAACGAGTGTTTACAGAGGCAGCCTGGGTACCATTGCGCACGTTCAAGTGCTAAAAGCAAGAGAGAGAAAGAGAATGACCGGCGTATGGAAAATTCTAGAGAATTCCTATAGCTGATTGGTGGAAAATTAATTACGACGCCACAGATCTAGCCCAATCAGTCAACATGTACCAGAGGAAGGGGTGAGTTTGGAAACGAGGGAACGATTGGGGGGAGGGCGAAGGTTCATGCCCGGAGCGTACGTCGGGAGATGCAGGGAGAGAAAAAGTGGGACTCGAAGGGAGAGTTTCATGCAAGGAACGCTAGCAGGGAAACCGTTATCAGACTCCACGTAGTTCCACAGGAAAAGTTTCTTTTACTTCATTCCGAATTTTCACGGGATTGGGCCGAGTTTTTTTTCGCGGAACGGTGCCAAAGCCAACCGCTTTCGGACACTGTTAGGCAGTTCACTGAATCTGGGCAAAGTGCATCCGCCATCTAGATTACGATTAAGGTTCTCGAGGAATTTTATTCAGCCAGTTAAAGACCCGCGAAATTAGCGACAGGCGAATGTTCGCCTTATAACCAATACCCAGAATTATCTGAGCCACACCGTGATCTGACGCCACTGCCACCGCCTGGACGGGGCGAAGACGTCAGGGAACTTCGGAGACTACGAGGCCGTCCCTCAGCCAGCCGCCGCGGCCCAGCCTGTGCCGCCGCCCCAGCTGATGAGGTCAACGACCGGGGAAGCTTCCCTGCTGGCGAAGCTCCACTGCTACCCCTTATAACATAAGTCGCCGAACAGGCAAAACCCACGCTAATGGGTTCTTTCTTACGCTTTTCAAGCGCAACGAGGACATTGTTGGTCATATTATCGTACAAGCGTTGCCGCGCTCTGGCACAAATTGTAATCAGAATTAGGAACCAAACTTGTTTGTAATTTTAGACTTTATTTTTTCAATTTCTTTTAATTTTAAACTTTCTTTTAAATGAGCTCCGTAGGTAGGGTCCTTTTCTTTAAATTTCTTTCAGTGTAACTTCCCTGATGCTCGTCAGAAATAAATTCAGTGCTTATCAGTTTATGTTTTTTTATCTTATGAAGTAGTGACTGCCAACCCCCTTCCACCGTCCAATTCAAAAGGAACTGGGACCTGACTGAGCTACCACCGGGCCGGCGCAATTCACACTGTGTCGTTCCAACGAGAACGCCGTGCGCTGACACTATATATCTGAAGCATTCTGATTGTTTTTCGTAGCAGCATGAAAATTGTTTTTCGTAGCAGCAGTGCAAAACAAATTTAGCATTAAAATCTAACAACACACCCAATAACGAACAATTTTCTCAAAATTAGCTACATCTATAGAAAATGATGCAAATTGAACGTATGTGTGAAGACAATAGTTTAATACATTTCACACAATATTTTTTGGTGAGGAAGTTGTGTTGGGAACAGGTAACGTTTTTACATTTTTCCCATGCTGCGGTCCCCTAATAGTGGAATGGAAATTCGTGTTGAAAAATATTGTAGAAGGGTAAAATCTGGTTCAAAATGCATATTTTCATTACTAAATTTGGGGCCAGATTTTGAAAAAATACAGTTTTTAGTATACCTGAAATCAGTTCTCGAACTCTTCCCCATAATTTCCTCATATATGTCCTAGCCGACCCCCAAAACTCGTGTTCTGTCAGAACTTAGTCAGTTCTGTTAGAACATGTCCTAAAAACGTCCTTGCCCAACGAGACCCGCAAATCTGGTTTACGAGTAAAAGGCCTAGGACGAATGGCTTCCTACAATCTTCCATTATAATGTGTCGCAATAATCTGTTTCGTATTTTTTCTTCTGAACCCGCTTGGATATATGACTATCTTCTACCCACCATTAGCAAACTTACAGGGACGATGGTTTCCTATAAACTGGCAAAAATTATCATCTTGCGCTATAATACAACATGTAAAGGATACAAACGAAAGGTAATTTTGATTATGAATGAAAATATCTTTCGCATTTGTAGTTGGTGCCGAGAAAATATAATTTTTTCGTAATATAAATTGTTGTTTTATTTTTCATATATCTTTAAATTAGAAACTGAAGGTACTGATAAATTGACGAAAGAAGTTAAAGTAAAAAAGTGTTTGACTGTAGTGTAGTGGGGGTGATAGGATGGAAGCTAAGGCCCCTTTCAAAAAAATTATTTTGTTATTTATAGTTTAACTGATACGTCATTTGGTTTGAGATACTATTTTAATACCTTATAGGGATAACTTTTGGCACGAATACTTTAAAGCGGATGGTAGTAAAAAAAGTATAGGTGATAAGCCAAAGACCCCACCCCTTTTAGGGAAAATTTGCATCGAGCGTGTAGCTACGTGGGAAATGTACGCATACAGAACGTCTAGAATCCAAAGAATAGACGTTGTTAAGGCAACGAATGAACAACTCTAAGATTCCATGTTTAATGTGAGGGCGTAATGCTGTTGCGCGGCATCATGGCCCCGTAGTCATTACATGCTATAAGTTTGGAGTAGGCATTGGAAGTCGTGATCATGCGGGAAGTTAGAAATCTGCCGACCTGGACACATGTAAGCAACTGGTGTGGTGCGAATGTTAGTTTTCAGCGTAGTCTGGTGTTGTTAGTAAATAGTATCGATGTAGATAAATGATGATTGCTGTTGACAGTTTAACATTATGTAGGATAATAGTTCGAAAGTTTTAGTAATATAAAATTATAATTGTGGTTTCTGTTGAAATGAATTTGAGATTCAAGTCAGACAGAATTCGTATTTCGGAAGGGATTTATGTCAGGATAACTTCGCATATGGGGAGGAATTCTTAAATAGTCGATTGAAAACTGGCAATCACGCATATTTCACCCGAAGCCTAGCGAGAGTATGCGAGGTACGCGTACGCGAAATAATTTCGATAGAAATCAGTGAATTATGTAAAGTATCAAATAGTCGAGGACATTCTGGGGACATTTTTAATTTACCCCAAGGATAGACAAGAGCTCGATAATAAGGGAACCTCAGACATTCCAAGGATTACGTTCATCCCGATGACATCAGAGAAGAACAACCGAGAAGTTATTATAGTAAGCTTACGAACTATATGTCCAAACCCGTATATTAATAATATTATTATAATTAAGTATGTTAATGTTGAACAGATAAAAATTATTACATTGAAAAGTTCTACAGAAGTTTGTAAAAATACTTTAATAAATGTTCAATTTGATTTTTTGAAAAAAGAAAAGGCTGATAATTTACAATAGTTACCATCAATCAAATAGTTTTAAATCCACAAAACTTTCAGGAATCGTAATTTCTGAATAGCTGCATGTCCACATGCAGCAGATAAGGTGAGCAATGCATCTCGAAAACCTTGATTGTATTTGAAAATGAAATTAATGTAAGAGTATTTTAACATCCAAAGACGTTTTTACCATAGCAGGGCAACGAAGAAATACCAATATTATTAATATCAGTAGGAAAATAAGAATGTCATAAATAGACGCCCATTGTAGCACATAAATGAAAGTTAATTAATAGAATTCGAGGCGCGTTCCAAATGTTGAACAACGAGGAAAATGAATAATATAAATAATTAGTAATGTGAATAGAACCGTTTCAAATGTGGGGCCCCACGCTGGGCGCCATTTGAAAGGGCCAGCTGTCGCACCTGCGGGTAGTCGCAGCGCGAGTCCTCCAACTCGGCGCAGGAGGTGTTCTGGCGCGTGGTGAGGAACTGCCAGTTGGCGTCGGTGTGGTGGAACTGGCCCAGCAGGAACGGGATGGTCATGACGGGCACCTCCTCGCCGCCCGCCTCCAGCAGCAGCACGCTCCAGTCGCCCACCTCGACGAGGCGCGTGGCCAGCGCGCTGCCCGCCGCGCCCGCGCCCACCACCACGAAGTCGAACTCCTTGCGGTGGCCGCTGTCCACGGGCTCGCGCACCACGCGGCGCTGCATGTGGAAGATGGCCGGCACGAAGTCGGTGAGCGCGTTGACGATGTTGAGGCGCGTGGGGCCGGGCACGAGCCCCCACCACAAGCCCTGCGCCGCGCCCGCCGCCCACAGCAGCGACAGCACGCTCAGCACGCCCGGCACCGTCCACCGCATCGTGCCCACGGCCTGCAACACAGCGGCGGTAGTCACAAGTTTTCGAAAGGGCTGTTGTGTTCCAAGAGCTCGTTCTCTCGCAGGTGCAAGTGATAACGGAATTGGGCGTATAGTGGCGGTTTCCTGATTCAATCTCTGCCTATTCAATCATTCTCTTTATTCAATTAGTCAAACATCATTTGTAATACTACTATTTCTGCTATTACTATTGCTACTGCCATTGTTACTGCCATTGTTACTGCCATTGCTACTGCTATTGCCACTGCAATTGCCAGTGCTATTGCTATTGCTACTGCTTTTGCTACTGCTTTTGCTACTGCTTTTGCTACTGCTTTTGCTACTGCTTTTGCTACTGCTGTTGCTACTGCTGTTGCTACTGCTACTGCCCATCAGCTATCACTTCTGCGTCTCTGCGTCCAGCAGGTCTTCGGCTTCGAGTCTTGACGATGGCGGATTTTTGACATAGTCTGTTGCATGGCTGAGTGGGATTCAGCCGCAGCCTGCAGAAGAATTCTAGCGACGGATTGCTCTGGTAGATGTTTGTTTTGTTGTTTCTCCTATTAATGCCTAGCGAATACCGGAGCAGTACACTCACAAACCGGCCGCAAACCCCCTTGATTTCCTCAACATTTTCCTCTTCTTTCCTCTAACACAAACACCTATACAATTTCACTTATATGCACTACACTGCCGCACATGATAGAAGAACATTTAGGAGCTTGGAGTTTTGCTTGATACTTCTTCCGGCTGAGGACGTGCCCTGCATCTAAAAGGTAAATTTCGCAAGCCGAAGTGGAGATCGGTTCCCCGAATATATCGTGCTCACGAGCGGGGAACAACGCCATCACAAAATATATAACATGCACTACGCGTATGGGAATAATGATGCGCCCGGAAGTAAAATAATAAAACAAATCTTAGAATGCACGCAACACGGCGAGGACCGATCACCGCATTGAGAGATTTGCTTCTTAAATTGCGGGCAGTGCCATTTATAAAAAAAAACTACTGCATGGTGATGTACGAATTTCGAAACTTTTTTTAAATTCACTTTAAAACAGTTTAGTATTATACGATGCTTTGTGGGAGAAATACTCTCTGCGGATTTTTTCTTGAGATCCTCAATTCCTACACCTCTTTTAACGGACTTAGGTGAATAGTGAAAAATGAAGCAGCGTTTTGGGAACATTTGAAAACATGAAATACTCATTGCCAAATAATAGACACTAGTTGCATCGACAAACGTGTTACATTTTATGCTGCTGACGAAATAACTTATGTATATAACACTTCACAAATCTCAAGAGAAAGTGTGTGAATGATGAAGCTACATTTACTTTTAAGAAGCAACGCAAGGAGCCATTTCGGCATTTGGTCAATAGAAGAAAGGAAACTGGAGTAAAAACCTGGAAATGGGGATAACTGAGCCAGAAAATGAAGTACAATACACATTTCAGACATACTTAATCTTTTACAATTGCTCGATGAATGGTAAATTAGAAATGATCGGGAATGCCCCTCGCTATTGAGATGAGTTTCTTATCCAAAATATCATAAAAGATGGCAACTCTATTTTAAGAAAGACTTCGGAAACATCCTGTGTATTAGGTTCTTTGGTAACTGGTGAATGGAAAGTAAAGGTTCGTTGTAAATATATACCTGGGCGACCTGGGGACTCGAAATCTGCGACATCTTAGCATGTCTGAAGGTTGTTGCATGTGTGTAATATATGATAGGCTTCAGTATAAATAGGTATGGGTTTACGTTATTTAACTTTATGTGCTGTGAATTGAATGAAAACATGAAAGGATAATTTTTTAAACAACGATTGAAAGATCGTGAATGTTATTATTATTATTTTAGAAAAGATTTGAGGTTAGGAGAAGCTAATAATTTACGTAAATAATAATTGCTTCCAGTTAGTTTATATTGTTTCCAGTCTCGGATGTTTGAAAAGTAAATTTTTGAGACGTCCACAAGCTAGCTTTTAGAATATTTTTGTAACTAAGACACTTAAACTCCGAAACGCAAACCTTCGTTGATTAGGGAGAACTTAAGCTTCCGCATTCCAACTGGGAGGCCGCGGAGAAGAGATCGGGGAGTAGTCAAACGCGTACAAGTAGACTTGCACGGAATCTGAGCAGATAGTAGAATCATCATCGTACGATAGTTTTTTAGACAGCTACTAGTACAAGCGGTTCTTTCAGGGCATGCCTAACGTGATAAAAGGTCAATTTCTAACACTAATGCTAAATGTTAGGCGATTCTCAAGTGTTAAGATGAAACTGGCAATGCAACAAAGAAAACAAAACACTTTCGGCTAGGCGAATAAGCTAATAGTAACCTTATTGTATCATTAAGTGATTTTTATACTTGAGTTAAAAGAACATGAGAGACTGTAATGCTGCATAAAGCATAGTGTACGTCACATGTGGTAAAAGCGATTTTATTTTGTTCTTAGGATTGAGTCTATTGGCTTCGTGCCGCAACCATTCTACACACGAAATAAAACTTGTGTTAGTTATTTGTGATACGAGTGTTAAAATTATTTCAGAATTAATGCATGGAAACTTTTCATCACTGCTTTTTTGCCTACGAATAGGCTGTCTTGAACCACACGTGCGTGCATTTTGCACTTACCGGGGCTCATTAACATTTTCTCGGTGACTGGAGCGTGTAATTTATCAAGGGATCAGCATTTAGCAGGATCCAATTTTTATCCCCCAGGGTTGCTAGCCGTGGGGAATGGAAGATGAAATTACGAAGATAATGAGGGGTAAATGGATGACACACACACACACATACACACATGCTCCAGATGGGACTCGAAATCGGCATCTGTGCGTCCGAGATCGCCACGGCACTATTGCTTAAGCGATCTCGGCTATCCGAACCTTCACTGTTTATTGATTGAAAAATGTTACTTTGTGGCAAAATAGACTTACGGGTACGTGTACCGCAAAGAAGTCTTTGAACGGGAAAGTGAAGAAACCATTGGGGCCACATCAATCAACAAGCGACTTCCTCTCTTGTTGAGAATGACTCGAAGATAATACTCTTCTAAGTTTCCATGAATTGGTGACAAAAAGAAAAAGTAATGAACACCAGTCTTTCGAAATTCTTCCTCGTATTAATTTCAAAGTTCCGGACTTGGCTTCTATCGTCTCCTCGGCCAACAATATTTCATTCGTACGCCGAAGACTCGCTTCTGTTCAATTTCCTTTTTCCAACTAGGACTTTTATCCAGCCGTCAGCCGGTTTCTTTTACATCCTGATGGGACGTATATTCGAACATGCACAGGACACCAACACACTTGCGGGCTCCTCTGATCTGCGGTCAGCTGAACGCGAAACCCTCCGCGACAACATATACAAGAGATTGGGACAAATAACCATTCTCATGGCGGGATTTGAACCCGGGACCCTTCGGACCAAAACGATGAGTCGGTACACGTTCTTAGCCACCTCGTCCGTCCGGATCGGCTTCTGTACACTTTACATGCCACTCTTATCCTCTCTCGACCGTTCTAATAATGAAAGCAAATATCGATGAAATAACTATTATCATGCAACGCATTCTGACGTGACATAACAAACATACCGTATAAGGAATAAACGAAAAGCTAATTCAGTTATGGAAAGAAAAAAATACAAATATACTGAAATTTCAGTTTCTACTTTTTATTGCAATGGGTAAGTTCCAGATAGGATTTCTCAGATCTTTCTTGTTTTCCGCCATCTCTCATTACATCGCATTGTCTTTCGTATTGATCATGAACTCATTATTGATATTATTATTACTATTGTTATTATTATTAATGTCTCAACTATAACGCTGTTTAGGTGAGGTCCGTCGACGCGACGATGGCATTGGTATTCTGGATGCGAAACTGCGACTATTTGTGACGTCTGTCGGCATTTATCATCATGCATAAATAAATAGCGACATTGTTTGTCAGTCTCATACATTTGTTTTGTTACAATACAGGCATCCTCATTAGTAATAGTAACGCAAGTGTGCCAAAGAATGGTACAAGGAACTGTGGGTTGACTTCGGTCAAGGTCCTCTGGAGTCAACCGGTTTTTCCGCTCGCGCCTTCAGGTCATCAGGTGGAACTTGTTGTAATGTTCCTTTTACTGCCCAATTCCGTACAGACCCGGCAGAAACGATGTCCACTCCTGAGGAACCGGAAATGAAAGTCCCCTTAAAGTAGCTCTCCTCCCAAAATTTCCTTGCGAAATAAACACTTTGCTCTAAATGTTGAGAAAACGGGGCGTTAACTTCTTTCATTTGCGGCAACGTTGGTTTGAAAAAAGAAACTATATTACTTTGTAATTAGTGAATAACCAACCTACATAATTGATAAAAGCTGTGGTGACAACTCCTTTACACGGAACGAAATGTTGTGGGTCCGAATTGCACGTAAACACGGATGATTTCACATTGCGACTTTAGTGCAGAAAGTGACGACAAACCATCACCATTTATACCCTAATACCAATAAAATACTTGTGTTTTAACTGAATTACTAAGTGAGTAAAGTCCCAACACAATTAAAAGTCTGATAATTAAATAGAGTAAAATATCAGAGAAGAATCATTTTTAAATTGAGTTGTTTTAGGGATTTTTTATATGTCGGGTCTCTACCTTTATAACCGTACCACCGAATGTAATCAGAACTAATAAGCAGAGTCAAGACATTATAATAAATGAAGGTTCTAGCAAGTATAAAACTGATAAACCGATAAGTCAAATTGATTTTCTCGTTAGTGGCTCACGGTCGAAGCACATTATGCCTTCCACGGCTGGGAGCCCTGGTTCAATTTCTCGCCGTTCCGTGTGGAATTTGTGATGAAACACTTGAGATCTCTGCGAGATTCCCGGGGTTTTCCCGTTTCTCTTGCATCTCACGCCATCATCGCTCTATCACCTCAATATTTTCTCTGTCAGTTCATTATTCTTAGGTCTTAAAAACCTGAGCAAGAGAAGGCTCCTGAGCCTCAATAAATAAATAGATATATAAGTTAATAAATAAGTATATAAAATAATAAGTATCTAATAAGTCGAAACACTAGTATTACTATAGAAGCATTAATTTTAACCTGTTTTTTGTAAGCACTTTATAGGCCGAATAAATGAAAAAAAATTAATGTAATTCACTTGATTTACGTCTAGTGGAATGAAACGTAGACTCATTTAGTTTATTCATTGCCAAATTGATTTTTTTGTAGAAAGAGTTTAATGAGATTAGTCAGTAAATCAACTTTTAAATAATACTAGAAAAACCCGGCAGACATTGTTCTGCCCTTCATCTACCTCTTTCTCCTCCTATCTCCCTTTCTCACCCTGTCCCTGTCTGTCTGTGTGTCTCTGTCTCTGCCACTCTCTGTCCCTCTCATTCACCTTTCCTTGCAGATTCTGTACGTATCTGAGCAGGTAAGGTAATATCGGGAAGCGCCGGACCAGCAAAAATGTTATAGAACGTTGAGGAAGAGTTCATAATGTAGATTACGGTGTGAGAAACGTTTCTTTGAGGATTTGGGCCTCAAAATTTTAGATTTAAAGGCCCTAGAACTTCTCGTTTAGGAGCTATTTCATGATATAGATTCAAAATTCTGCCGAGTGTATTGCAGGGTGCATTTGACGTAAATATTTAGTTTTGTTCTACAGCGTCATGTAGTGGAGTTACAACAGAATTAACAACACATCAACCTTCTGGTGAAAAAACACGTAGAAGTGACAACTTTATGTGAAAAACATTAGTGAAACTGTTTTTTACTCGATGAGGTGTACGCATTATGGCGCATGTCAATGCCCGCGGCCGTTTTTGTGTTTTCTCTTTAGATTCGCAAGGCTGTCATTCAGGAATACCGTAAGGCTAGCAAGAAATCTCGTTTGACTGGTTGGCCTACGTTACGTTCTGAGAACAGTTAGCATAACTGGTAGGTGTAATATTGTTGGTAAATCTACGATATCTATGTACGTTTGTCTAACATGCCTTATGACAGTTCCGTTCAAAATTCTCAAACAATTGTCCACATTTCACTGAAAATTGCGCGAAAACTAAGCCTACTAATATTTTCAAAACGATATACTTGACATTAAACAAAGAACTAATTATGAAGAATACATTTTATTTGAAGAAAAAAATCTCTTTTCAACTTATAATAGATATAGTTTGATGACATTTACTTATCTTATTTGTACAGTTATGTGGATGGGGGCGCTAACCTAAATCTTAAATCTAAACTTATACTAACTTTACAAACTACTAGTTTAAAGTTTACGCTGCTTACTTACATTATTTACACACTTTTGTACTTATAATCTAAATTTACATTATAGTTGTATGAAGACCTCCCAGCAATTTTAAACTTTTGATATTTTCAAAAATTCAGAGACGTTTTCAGTATCAAGGACCCACAACACATGGTTTTTGACCACACAAAGTGTTACGGGTAAATGTTTTACATGTTGGAACAAGGTTTATCCGCTCTTTTGCTATTAGGAACCCATAAAAAGGTTTTTCTCTCGAAAAATTGGCTTATGTTTTCTCTAAACTAAGAAATATTCAGTGTCCAGTGACAAAACAAGAGGCCATCTCAGTATTAATTGCTCGATAGATTAAAGAAAACTTGCCGAAAACCCTGACCGAGATGAGGTCGTTGAACCAGAAGCTGAAGTACGGTCCCTGTCACAGGCATATTTGCCCTTTTGAATTACACAGTACTGATGTTAAATGATATATTATATAATTGTTAGAATTAATATTATTTTATTCTGCATTCTTTATAACGCCAACATCTTCGATCGCTCATTTCTTGTCGAAGAACACTAGGTCAGTATTGAGCAGCATCTTAAAAAAGGGTACTTGACGCCGACACAATACTTTTACTACTTCTTGTGATCAAAATTAAATTTACAGTCGGGCGATGGGGCGAATACCCCTTGAATCCCTATGCGGCTTTTTTTATATCGCCGTATCTCTTATTTCACGATCTACAAAGACCCCGGTAATTTGGTGATTCGTTTGATACGTTGAAATTACTTCACTGCAGGAGAAATGCCGGTCGCATACTTGCTGGGTTTTTTTATTGGATCGATAATGAACTTCCGCAATCCTTTCAAGGAAGGGAGAAATCGCAAAAACCGTCAGTGACTTTCTGATATTATATTCCTCTTCTCTTTCCTGAACAACTTAATTTCATTTTTAAGTAAGTTTTTCATGTATATTCTTTCATTTCAGTATTCAGATATAACGGGGTTCTCTGAAGTCCTTAACTTAAATCATTAATGTTTACAAAATATAAGATCAGGGGTTAATATTATAACACTTGTTTTACCAATTGTAAATGTGTTTTGCTACAGTTTTTTACATGACATTATAAAGTAAAAGAACGGTAATCAGCCAAATTTCAAAACATATACTTGACATTTGGCTGTAATTACATAAGTGTAACTATTATACATTGTTTAATACTGGCTTAAAAAAGGTCTTCGTGTATATGAAGGCCTTTTTTTACCATATTGGAATGTTTTTTAATGAAAAATGTAATAATAATAATATATAATAATAATAATGATAATAATAATAACAATTTAATGAAATTGATTTCGTGGTTAGTACTTGCTACGTGGTTGCTAGTAAATTGGTAATCCACAAAAAAATCAATTGATTTCACTATTCAATTCAGTGGTTAAACTATAAATAAACGAAACACGTAATCACTGTCAGTGAAACAATCACATCCCTCAAATCCCACTAATCCCACTATTCCAGCGCGGGTTCCCTCACTCGTCGGCGCAGCGTGCCTGTCACGCGCGGGACTTACCTGAATCACGCAGCAGGCGTTGTCGCGTCGCTCTCTGCCACTCGCGTGCTCTGAGCGCACGCGTGCCTGTCGCTCGGCGCCTCCTCGCCTCCTCACACGTCGACTGGCACGGCCACTGCGGCGCTGGTGCTGGCGGCGGAGGCGGGGAGCGATGCAAAAGTAAAAGTGGCTGACCGCCTCTGTTGCGTGGATGGCGAGCTGCCCGGGGGGGGGAGGGGGGGGAGCCGCCGGCAGGTCGTCAACCCGTTACGTCTTCCCAAACGGGGCTCTGCCTCGTCTCTGCCCGCGGCCGCCGGACCACCGAGTGCGAGGGCCCGTGCCCGCACGTGCGTCTGCCCCACTCCTTCCGGCTCGCGCTCGTCTCTCGCGGAGGCGCTCTCGCGGATTGGTTGCTCGCCGCGATGGGCGGACGACTACCTCAACTTTTTTTAGAGCGTCTGTTGGCTCCACGCGTTGGTTCGCGGTCGTTTGTTCACCTCGCCCAGGTCCCGTTGACGCTCAGGTGGTGTCTTATGACTGCAGGGCTCGCGAGTGGCGGTGTAACTGATGTGCCTGGAGTGCCCGTCGTGTGTGATCTCTGGATTTGAGAGGTCATCATATGGGTTTATCTAGAGAAAATGTGATTCTACAACTGCGTGATTATTCTTGCAATTCCTCTACGACGTCGATGAACAGACATGATCTTACGATGTTTAGGAATATGAATTATTGACGCCCAATTGTTTGCATTTCAAATACTTGAATAAAAGTCTTTTTCATTACCAACATTTTCTATCAAAAATAATTTTACTTTTTCATTTGTTTGTTCGATGCACTTTTATTAAAATTAGTCTGAAGTATTAATAGTTATTTATATAACAAGAGGTTTAAGTAGACCTTTATTAACGAGGGAGAACAGTTAAGAATTAATTCTCCCGAGTGAATAAAGCTCAGATAAACACCGTGTCATAAACAAAACTTTATTTTTAAACAATATTTCTTCGCATGCACACTAATGCCACAAAGGACGAAGTAGTACAGTAGACGATGTGCATCCTTTTGCAGATCACCTTTAGGTGGCTGTGATTTCAATTAGTTTGCATTCTGCATGGAAGATTGAAAGGAGTTTTGAATCGAGCAAACGATAGAAGGAAAATGTGATGTTTCAAAGTTATTTTCTGAAAAATTAAGGCATATTTACGAAAAAAAGAGTATCCATGTTACTGCAAATGGAGATATGACTGGATAGTAAGAAGTTTCAGAAAAACTTACACTTGCGTATTTTAAGAATAAGTTCAAAAAATAGAAGTCTTCATCGTTTTGGAGGTATTATTCAATGGTGAGGAAAGCGTTAAGTATCAAACAAAATGTTGATATCTCTAAATCAGTACGTACGTATTTCTCTAAGAAAAATTGTTGACGTGTTTGACGTTCTAATTGATGTATAAATTTTTAGATATTGTAAATTAATCAATTTTCTGAAGAGTCGTCTTTCTGAAGAGACGGATTTCTGAAGAGACTTAGAAAAGGCTAGTAGCAAAAAAAAAACAACTACCTAAACTTTAACAAAGCTTGAATTTTAGAGATTTGTTAAAGAAGCTTGTGACTGTGTTTATTGTTGAAGGTTAGGTTTTAAACTTATGTGATTCTGTTAGACTTACAGTACATCCAAACTTTCTTTATTTCTAGAATTGTAATGATAATGGAAGTCGCTGAAGTCGGTTACTTTAATTCCAGAGGATAACATTAATCCCGCCCTGTGGTTACTTTAATTCCGGGAGGAATAAACACACATTTTAACATAGGAAAAGTGTGAGAAAAGGCACTTTAATCGCTTTTAAAAAGAGTATATATATTACATCATTTTATTTTCTGTCATTTAGACCAGTCAAATGGTGTTCAGAAAGAAAAAATAGTGGAAATTTATGGTAAAGATTTGAGATTTCTTTGGTGTCTTTTTTGCGTCACTAACGCTAGTATAATTTTTCCCAACAACATATAGGAAACAAAATACAAAACTACACAAAAACGGTCCTTTATTTTCGACTACTTGACTGGAATAACTTTGTTTAATAGTGTTTGTATCCCTTTTTAAATTCAAAATTTAATAGATGAATAATACTAAAGTATTAGTTTATATATTTATTTCAGTTACCAATATTTTGAATATTAGTATTGTGTTAGATCTGTTGATGGCGAAGTTGTCAAAAGCTGCTCCTATAATAAATAAAAATGTTGGTACAGAGAACGCGTTTTGTTTAAATAGATGAAATAGCAAGTTGAAAACAAGGACCAGGATGCTTAAAGTTATAATAACATCGGGCAGGATGCTTGAAGATATTATCTGCGGAAAATTTGTGTCTAGTAAAAATAATAATAAAAATAAATACATTTTGAAAATAACTTTATTTTTTCTTCTAGAGTATTCGTTCTGATGCATTGTTTGGACAATTGATGCTCTTTCAGAGCGATTGCAGTAGTAAAATTGTTGAGTTAGTATGTAGTAATTGATGGTTCCACAATATTGTGTTAATTCGTTGTTGTTGCCAAATAGTCTGTTAATGTACACGTTAAATTATTTTTCAAAAATGATACAGAATGAGATTTTGCTTGATTTCAGAGAAATCTCCAATAGTTTTGTCATGAGAAATGGTGCATTATTTATATTGATTCCAAATGTTAAACTGCTTAACCTACAAATTACGATTGTGTGTCTACATAATTTGAAAATGAAGTCTATTGAAAAATGTGCAGCGCGTCTTACGAGACATTCGTCGCGTCACTCCTCGTGAGGAACTTCGAATATTGAAGAGTCAAACAACTATGCTCGCGAAATGTTTACATTGCGCCTTTCTTCCCATTTATGCATCTTGTACTGGGAATGGAGTATCACATAGTATACATAGAAATAACACTGAAATACATCATTTCAAATTTAATTTGTGTGAATAACCTTTAAACGCTAAAACTTTAAACTTTAATATAGGTTTTTGGCTTTAAATTTTAATTAAAAATTGAAAATATTTACTTTTTAATTTGAAGCAGTCATATACAATCGACAAATAATATTCCAAAAACGGCATAAATTGACCGCAATGAATGATATTACGGGCTATATGATTTTTCATTATTTTATCATTTGTATTTCCATTATTTGATTAATTACTTACGTTTTAGATCACTGTGTCTCTCTTCTGCTCTATCAGTTTCTTCTTCATTCGTGATTATTAAACAGATTTGATCTGTGTAGAGTAGTTCTGTGTAGTTTTACTTCATGTACTAAATGAGTAGCCAAACGGCGTAGAAAATAAATTGTCAAACACTCTTCTCAGAAAATTTTGACTTAGATTTCCACGTAAAGAATATATGTTTCCACTTTAGAAAACTGGCATGGAAGACAATATAGACTTCCAGGTATCCCAGATCATCCTCCATATTCATTAAATCCTAATTGCTATGGGAAGTAAAATTATTCAGCGGATTTTCTTCCAACGATACCGAGGGTTGAGGATGAAAGAAATAATTGAATAACTGAAGTATTAGTTGTACTGATGTAACCAAAAATTTCATTTATTAATGAGAGAAAGAAGAGAATATCATCATTTTCAAGAGATACGCAATTCATAGATTAAAATAAGGTATACATTTTCAAACATTAGGCTATTTTGTTTACGTATTCTATACATACGTAATAAATAAAACGGATTCGGTTTGGTAATATTCGTAAAATAAAAACTAGTGGTGCTACAGAATGGCACAGACTTTCCCGTATTAGTTTTCTATTTTCTTGGGTCTTCGCTAGCTATTCGAAATTGCCACATACTCTTTCTTGCCAGCTACCATCTATCACCGCCAAAAGTACATTTTTTTTGTCATTTTCTTAATTTTTCGGTTTCCTATTGGTAGAACGAAAATATTAATTTTAGAATATTAAAGAACACAAAAACCTAGCCGTAAATGGCAATTTTCTTTTAAAAATTATGTGCCGTTTAAGAGAAAATGGCGTTTTAGCACTCCTAAAAATGCGAAATTTGAAGCTCATTTTCACAGAAAATGATTGAGTTTTCAAAATACTTTATTTGAAGTTATTTAAAGCACTTACACTCACAAATATAATAATGTTTATAAATTGCTGGTAATGTGCATATTAAAGATGTGAGAGATCTTTAAAAAAAATTACAATTATGTAATTTTTGAAAAAACAAAAAAAAACTCGAAATAATCTTTACGCTATACTAAAGAGTGTAATTAGCACTATCCGTTACAAACGTTTCAAGAAACAATTTGCAGCCATATACGAGAAAATGACGTTTGAGCATTTTTGAAAATGCCGAAATTTGAGCTACTTTTCACAGAAAACGGTAGTGTTCTCGAAAAACTTTACTTGACATTATTTAAAGCATATATACTCGTAAATATAATAATGTGAAAAAATCGCCGATAATGTAAATATTAATGACGTGAGAGAAAAGTAAAACAATTTACATTTTGGTAATTTTTGAAAAAAAACAACCGATAGACCAAAATGCCTTTTATGTCATTGATAGAGTACATTTACCACTATCCCTACCAAAAGTTTAAAGAAAAAATTTGGAGCCGTTTTTGAGAAAATTTTGTTTTTGTAATTTTTTAAAATTGCACATATTGCACGCAATATTGCACGAAAACTACCAAAATTTTGAAAAACATTTACAGGACCTTTATTAAAGAGCATAATATGCAGAACAAATTTTATTTGAAGAAAAAATCTCTATCTTCAATTTTGTAGTTGGAGAAAGACGCCGAAAAAAATTCAAACTTTCACAATTTTCGAAAATTCAGAGCTGTACGTGAAAATCGGACCTATGCCATGTTAAAAAGTGTATTTTCCTCTATTCATACAAGAAATTTAAAGAAAAAATTTGGAGCCGTTTTTGAGAAAATTTTGAAAATCCCCGGGGGTCTTCATATAAAGTACCCCCAAGTTTTGAAGATTCTTTTTCAAAATCTCAAAGCTTCGACTACAATCAGATCGACCGGGGAATATCCATTTTGGAAGAAATCGTATGTATGGTTTAGGCGCTAGCAGTGTTCACAGACGGAGAGACGGACGGACGGACGGACAGACGGACGTTTTCCTTTCAATTAGGTTTTCGGTATCAAGGACCTAGAAAACAGGGTTTCTGGCTACAGCACGTGTTAGGAGATTTTTGTTCTTAATTTAGCAACTGGTTTTATCCACTTATTCGTTTTCACGGCCCGGCAATGAATTTTTTTCCGCCGAAAATTGGCCATTTTTTCGCGCAGCATTACATAACTTTCCCTATACTACGTATATCACTCCGTGTATACGTACGTATACGTATAAGTAAAAACACATAATCGATTGCCTGCCAATGAAGCTTTCTCATTGCATTTCACGAACTTTTTATGCACAGAAGTACAGGTTCTCTGTGGCAGTGTTGTTGGGTGTGCATTTAATCGGCGATACATTTTTATTACTTCAGAGTAAAAACTGTTTATGCTTTAAGTTGTTGTTTGAACGATAAAGAATCCTGTTAATAGCAGCTCCGTTTTTTTACACACAAGATTTTCACACACAAGATTTTAATTCTTGTGTGTGTGCCGAAATATTCAGTATAATACTTTTTTGCATTGCTGTTCAGACATAATTCATACGGACATTACAAAACATCCCGAGGGAGGAAGCATATTTGATTACTTATTAATACTGTATTATTCTCAATACAGTATTATTCTCAGTCACGCGCCTCTGATCGACGCCCCCGTCATTCTTCTCGTGCCCTTACTCCATTCCCTGTCTTCGGTTCCCGAATCACCTCCTCATCACTGTTCACAATCCCGCCCTTGCCTCTTAACCTCTTCTCTGCTGTCCTTTTCCCGTCCCCATCCTCCGCCTTGTCCCATTCCTCGTTGCCGTTCCTCGTCCCAGGTGCCCGACCACTGACCCGTTTCGCGTCTTCTTTTGTTCCACTTTCTTTCCTCTCCTCTCCTTCTGCACTCTCTCATCCAGTCAGAGGCTGTTATGACATCACAGTGTTCGGTCTTCAATCTTTTGTTCTCTGTCCTCCTTAAACTGTCTTCCATCCTTCATTTTGTAAATACCGCCTCATCCTTAGTCTCTCTTTTCGTTCCGTACGTTCCGTATTCACCAACCCTGTTTCTATTCTCCCTCCAGCTACTCTTACACCCCTTCCCTATCCTAGTCCCTGCTCCGTCACCCCCAGGCCATACGTCCTTCAGTTTTGCCCTACATATTTTCCCTCTTCTCATTCATCTGTTCTCCTCCCCCGCCCAACTCCTCGCCCCACACTGCGTTTCACCCCCTCCACTCCCCCTGCCTCACCCTCATTCCCCACCCCGTCCGCGATAGCGAGTGTTGAAATATTGTAAGTGCTTTAAAATTTTGATCAATGCATCAATTCGCTATTATGAATGCCCTTTAATATCAGCCCTAGTTTCGGTATAAATACTCGCGCTCTGGTTTATGCGTTGCGGCGTGGCGCTCTCGTTGTTTGTGCTGTTGGCGAAGGGCTGTTTACATTCTGCATTTCTGCGCTCGGGAATTTCAACGTTGGCGATATGATTAAGATACAAACTGTGTATAGTAGGAAGCAGAAAAATAGAGTGAAACTTTGATAATGACATGACCGGCCAGTAATTTCATAAAAAGATGAGATATCTACTTCTCTGATAATTGCATTTGTGTGTTATGGAGGCCAGGGAATCTGGGAAACTACTTCAACGTGAAATTTCTTCTTATGACTTTTCTTATGAAACTAGGTGAAATCAGTATATCCTTTGACACCACGCAACTGGCTCATTTTAGACAACTACACATTCCTGTGAGTTTCTTCAGGTCCAGTCCTATGAAAATATGTTATTTTTAATTATCTCCTACCTCTCATTAAGCAATAAGGAGAAAACCAATTGTAAACTTATTTTTCTTTCTCGCCTTGCAAAGTTCTTCGTGAGAAGAGAAAGTTATGTATTTTAAATTTTGATACCCACTCTGGGGTGTTTGGTATTATTAAGAAGGTTCTTGCAAATTAATAAACACGTTATCATTTTTATTTTTTTAGATTTGATGTGTAATTATTGAAAACAACCCATTTTTAACGGTTTTTCGGTTATTTTGATTTTTGTCGATTACATTGTCACTTATCACGAAACATAAAAACGTTCAGGACACCGGTTTGGTATCCCCCCCCCCCAGAAAATCCGAACCTGCAATAAAAAAGGGGGTTTTCTATTTAACTTTTTAATTTCCCCTCCTCCCTCCCACCCCAGGGGGTTAGGTGCGGAAGATTTTGGTATCATGTTATATTCCCCGTCGATACGAGCAACTTTCATTATCCAATTTTTATGATCCGACGCGCTATTATCGAGATATTCTCCAAACTAATTTTAAATGTAACCTTCTGTACATGAAGAAAAAAGTACATAAAAATATATGGACAACAGCGATCTCTTATTTAATTACAAAAGTAAATCAGGTGTCTACGAAAATGACGTGCAAGGAAATGGTCACTGAAACTCGTAAATTCAGCGTATAATGAACGAGTAAGTGACCGTGGCACGCACGTAAAGTGATGGATAAGAAAATTGATGAGGTCTTACGAAATGAATATTTTACTGATAAAGTTTGTATATAGAGGCAGTGCTATTGTGGAAGGAGTGTAAAGAGAGTTGAAAATTAATGTCGTTGTTGAACAGACATCTGGTGAAAACTCCGGAAGTTTGAAGAAGGCAGACACGGAATCTGAGACCCCCTGAACACGACAAGATCCTGGAGAACGGAAGGGACATAATGCAAGTTGCTGCAAAAACTGAAAAATGGCATGTCTGACCTCTGGCGTTTGTGTCAATGTTTATTATTTGTGCAGGTTTTTCTTTTGCAACCTGGTGGGAGAACACTATACATTAAACAACATTATTAAATCAACAGAAGAATATAATAGAAGAATAATATATTACATCACACTATCATTTACATATTAATTAAGTATTTTCTTTTCTTACAGCACACATTTGGTATCTAATAATTTGAAACATGTAGAATCCTGAACGACTAAAACCCTGCCTTCACTACATCATACAATCTTTCGTGCGGGTACATAAAATGGCCGCAGAGCCTTCCCATCGATTGGGTTAGGTGGGGGACTCCCATTTTTGAAGCGATACCCTTACTAGTCTGCTTCGGGCAGTTGAGTTGTCAGAATTGCTATTTTCGCGTACCCTGTTTAGTGTCTGTCAAAGGAAACTCAAGCAAAGTTATACCTTAATGTTTTCTTCGAAATTGAACAAATCTTATCTACACAAATTCACAGTAGGGAAAAGTGTTTTACTACATGGTTGTTTGCCAACGTTTTGGGAAATATATTTCCATGATTAGGGCCAAAGAAGATCGGAATAACAAGAAAAAATTATATATTGCAACAATAACGTGTTAAACTATGGTCTGATTAAAATAAGTTGGTGATTGACAGTTGCGAATGGAAAGGAGCGTCGTCGGCAGGTTGCGTACCAATGAGCACACGTTCCCGGGACACGAAAATAATCACTTGAAGTAAATACTTATTAAAGTAATCAAATCACACACTCATAGTGTATAAAGCTACAGCTTTAGAAGCACAACTGTCAATCACCAACTTATTTTAATCAGACCGTACGCATCTCCAGAAAAAAGAGATTGGTTCGGCTGGAAGTGTTCCGCTGTGCGAGGTACCTGAAGGACGAAACACAGGAAAATAAGTGTGTAGGTCGGCTTCGGAATTCAAGTTCCAGCAGGGCAGCGAATACGTCACCTCCAAGCCTATAAAATGCATTACACTCATGAGAATAATGGCCAAAGTAGTTGAGAAGTCCGGAAACATTAAACACTCCCCCGCGCCCTTCTACGAACGGGCAATTTCATTACAAGAGCCTAAATTTTCTATTACCCCTCCGTGGTTTTGTAGTTAAGGGCCATTAAGGAAGTTTCTGTTAATCAGTTTTATTTTTCAATCGGGTATTATAAACATTTTCTTAATTAACGATTATTTTGTACAGTTATGTAGCATATTATATATTTACAATAAAATATTGTGTATATTTTATAATTAATTTAGTTTTCTAAGAAGGATCAAGTTCTAGTGTTGAAGCAACAAGGCCCTTTTTGCCACGCTCTCTCTCTCTTTACCGGGAGAGGTGGCTCAGTGCATCAACTGATGTTACTGCAGTGCTTCTGACCGGGAGATCCAAGGATTCCAGTCCCAAAAGCGCGGCAAGATTTTCGACACTAGCCAGATAGCTAGGTCGAGTTGTGTTGCTGTCTGGAGAAGAATTCCAGCGGCCGGCTGCTCTGATCGGTAGTTTTCCGTAGTTTCTCCTAACAACACCAGGCGAATGCCGGAGTAGTACACAAAAAACGGGCCACGATCGTGCGCGATATTTCCTTCCTCTTCCTCTCCTCTTACTTACACACACACATACACTTATATGCACTATCCTACCACACATGCCGAGAGACTGGTTGGGAGCTTAGAGCTTGTCTCGACTGGGGCTGTGCCCCGCTGGTGGGAGATTCCTGGTTGCAGAAAACCCCACTAGCCGATGATGGTCGGCGCCGAATCTCGCCATCCATCGGGGCAAGACCATCGCGGTCTCCCGAGCAGACACATGCCCTACACGTACGTGACTAATGACCTTAGCAGTTGACACGCCCCGAATCACTAGTAATCAGTCAATTAATCAGTCAGTCATTGCCGCGTTGTCTAATTGATGCATCGAAATGCTTAGAAAGTAAACATCCCAGTTATGGTCTTGTTGTCGTTCGCCTCAGAGTAGAGTTGCTTCAGTGTATAGTGATTTTTGTTTAAATTTTCGTCGTAAATTTTTATCACAATCTGTGAAATAGAAAAGTGTCACATTAAACACACGAACGTCAACATTTTTCAATGTTTTTCCAAACAGCATTTTCACATGCCCGATTCCTATAGACAACCTCAATTTTTACAACTTAAATAATACTATTCTCTCACAGTTTCTCTTTGTGACACCATTGAAATTTGCTACCGCGCAATTTCATCTGGCTGTCATAACTGTAAATTGTAGAGTCTTCAATTGCTGTATTGTAGCGGTCCTGAATCCGCTCAGGTAAGCTTATTATTTGGCAAATGCATACGTCGCCGGCGAGACCCGCCGCGCCCTCACGCGGTCGCTACGACGACCTTGTCGCCTTTGCTGTGGTCGCGGAGGGGGGGGCAGGAGGGGCGATCCGCCGCCCCTACACGGGGTAGAGAGCCGTTAGATCTGTCTCACAACGTTATCGGAGCTCGGAGCGGCAGGTTATGCGCAAGTAGTCTGGTCGTAAACTTATGTTAGCGAGGAGAAAGAGGTTCCTGCGGGCACGAGCTGGGGCTCACGATAGTACGTGCGCCGCCACGTTTCTTCGCTTGGGAGTTTTGCGCTAGTAGCAAACGCCACGGCCACTGGATTCAGGTATTTCTACGCTCATTGTGAACTATTTATGCAGTTTTTGTGATAGATGAACACGTATAGACTGTTTCATACGACTGGTGGTAATATTTCGTGTTCGTAACAACTATTTATGCAGTTTTTGTGATAAATGAACACGTGTAGATTGTTTCATGTAATTTGTGATAATATTTCGTGTTCATAATAACTATTTATGCAGTTTTTTGTGATAAATGAACACATGGAGTTTATTTCACATAACTGGTGATAATATTTCGTGTTCATAATAACTATTTATGCAGTTTCTTTGTGATAAATGAACACATGGAGTTGTTTCACACAACTGGTGGTAATATTTCGTGTTCGTAAAAACTATTTATGCAGTTTTTGTGATAAATGAACACGTGTAAATTGTTTCATGTAATTTGTGATAATATTTCGTGTTCATAATAACTATTTATGCAGTTTTTTTGTGATAAATGAACACATGGAGTTGTTTCACACAACTGGTGATAATATTTCGTGTTCATAAAAACTATTTATGCAGTTTTTTTGTGATAAATGAACACATGGAGTTTGTTTCATACAACTGGTGGTAATATTTCGTGTTCGTAAAAACTATTTATGCAGTTTTTGTGATAAATGAACACGTGTAGATTGTTTCATACAATTTGTGATAATATTTCGTGTTCGTAAAAACTATTTATGCAGTTTTTGTGATAAATGAACACGTGTAGATTGTTTCATACAATTTGTGATAACATTGTGTGTTCTTAAAACTACTTAGGCAATTTTTTTTTGTGATGAATGAACACGTGGAGTTTGTCTTATACAAGTTGTGATAATTCCAGTGAATTCTTTGCAAAGAATCAACTAGAGAATGTTTAAGCAGCAGCAGTGGGGGGGATGGTTAACTGCAATTTCCGTAAATTGTAAGCACCACGGCATTTTACGCCTGAAATACTGCTGACATTTTTCTTGTAAGGTAATTTCGTTGATATTTGATAAGATTCTTATTAGTGCATCTTTAAAAATTCATATTTTGCAGTTAATTATCCTTTCCAACGCATTTCTTTTTTTTTTTGTTTGTAATGATCAAGGGTTTTTGCTTGTTTTTTTTTTCTATGACCAATGTTGATGTCATACTGCATTTTTGTGTTTGGCCATCAAAGCTTATTTAATTGTTGTTCTGTGGTAACGGCTTTGTGTTTGTTTTTCCAAAATTTCAAGAAAAGAGCCACTTTCCCACGAATTCCCAACGACCGACACACGCGGTTGGTTTCAGTATGTGCTTTGAGATAATGAAAATGTTCATTTTAATTTGAGCAAACATGTTTACATTTCCTTATTGCTCTCTTATTTGTAATTTTATTTCTTTGCTTACTTTTGGCATCCTATCCAAGTGTCAATTTGCATTTATAATAAAAATGTAAGGCTCTTCTGATTCTTTTTGTTACATTCTTTTTTTACTGTCTTGTTTTGATTTATTAAAATTATTGATATTTCGCATTCAATTTACTCACTTCCTGATGGTTTAAATAATGAAGGTAATGAGAATACTGATTTCCCTTTATTACGTTTAGCATCACATTTCCTAAAATAAAATTTGAAATTTGTTTATTATATCTACGATGTCCCCCCTATTATTTATTTTCTGTCAACTATGTTAGATAAATAAATGATATATACATATTCTGCGTAATAAAAAATAAAATCAATTTGAATCTTCCATAATTTTACATACAACCAATTTGCAATATCAATAAATAACAGAACATTAAAAGAATACGTGTTTATTCATCACCTCCAAAATTAACAAAGAAATCGCTAGAAGGACATTTATGAAATGTAAATTAGTTAATAAATTTCCTAAAGATATGAAAGATTTTTGTGATAGTCAAAGCAAAAACAAATTAAATTTGTAAAATTGGCTTATCCGATTACCAGAGATCTCTATTAAAATATTAAAAGGTTATAATATAAAATAAACTAACACAAGTACATTTGTATAATTATATCATTCTCCCTAAAATGTATATTCATTTAATGCATAAAAATTGTGGTGTACGATGTGCATTATTTATTGGGGTGTTACTCGTGTATTTACTTTGTAAATTGAGTTTAAAACTTGCCTGTCCTTGTACATTCTTCATTTGTTTTTGCTCGCTTACTTCCATTGTAAGTTGAGCTTTAATTTTTTGTCTGTTTTGTGCTTTATTCGTTTAGTGTTTGTTTGTATTTTTCATTGTACGATGAGTTTTGAGTTTTTGTCTATTTTCTCTTTTTATTATACACTAACTTTTGATATCGTATTTTTTGTTTACTATATTAAGAATGTAAATATTTCTTAAGAGATTACTGGTTCGCCAACAGGTTTTTTAACATTTGCGAAGTACAATGTCCTTAACTAACAAATTGTATCTAATGAGAGCGTAGGCTTCTTCGGCCGGAGTCATAGCTGCTTGGCTGTTCTGGAGACGCCGCGTCACGACAGCTGACAGCTTTTGCCCTGAGGAGGGCGCAAAGTGGCGGCCGTAAAGTTGGCACCTGTGCCTAAGACGCGGCTTCTCTCGGACAGCCAAGTAGCTACATTATATCTAACATTGTGCAACGTTCTATCTGTAATATAATACACCTGAATACAACTATTGAAATTATTATTAAATAATGTTAATATCACATACTTGTAGCAACATTTTATTTAAATCGACATGAAATCAGACACTGTAGGATTCTTCACCGCCTTACCTGAGCACCCCTTCAAAACGAATGCCCGTTCTCAGTCCTCTACACGCGCGTAGTACTTTACATTGATGTGATGAGTTAGTCATTCACACGGTCCACGGCGCCCAACGCGAGGGCATCCCGCCCCCTCAGCGTCAGAGGGCCCCATCGCCGCACTCGCGCGCTCTAACGACGGCGCCAGGCGGCCCCAGTGGGCCGCCTCAAAGTGGCGCCGCAGGTCAAAGGACGCGCTCGCCCCCGCGCTACCGGCGTCAAACACCACTCCCCCCTCCCATACACATACACACCTCCATCATCGGGGCGAGACAGAATGTCTCCCGACTTTCGCCTTGTAATCCGAGGCTGATGATGACCGCAAACCGTCGAAAGGCGTCTCTCTGAATAAAATCTAAGTTCCGAAAGATGACTTTAGTAATTTCATTCTTTAATGACAACATCTCGTCAGGATTCTCACAATACATATACTGCGATTTTTGTATCTTTGCCCCTGACAGGAATCAGCTGTTTAGCTGCCATCCAATCGGCAGCTTATATTTCGCTACAGTGACGTCACCATGGTGACGTTCAAGCTCCCGATTGGATGAAACCGTAAACAGCTGATTCTTGTCAGGGGCAAAGTTACGAAAATCACAGTGTAGGCCAGGTATCTAATTATTACGTTTGTACTTCTGTGTGCATTGTACTTATTTCCTCATCTTAGGAAATATGCTCGATTCTTTATTGGGAGATAACGAGTATTTTTGGCAAGAGTTGGTATTAAAGTATTCGCTTTTGTGTAAATAAAGCTATATCCAAGAGCAAATTATGTACAGCTCATGTCGCTTATTGTGCGTCATGTGAAGGAACTGCCTCACTCGTACTACGGCGAGAGCCTGGAGACAATTGTTTGTATTTCTCACTAATAACCTAATCAAGAAAACGTGAGCAAACGCGTTAGAATATGGTTGGCCTTCTTCCCTGCAGCAGGATATACAATGCCTTACAACTTGCCAAGTCAATGTTATTCTATAACTGATGACTACTGTTGGAGAATGGGTCAAATGATAAAAACAGCGATCGGATGAAAAAAAAACGTAACATGGCTCAAAGGTCATTATTTGTTCTGGATCTCGCACTAATGAATAAACAACAAACTCGCTCATAATGGTCTTTTTAGGAACTTGTAGAGTAAACACCTATAATCCAGAAGATAATAAAATAGTAGTGAAAGTTGCAAAGAACAAGGGAATACACGGTAGCTGTAATGGATAAAATTCTTAGTTGATAACTGGGCTTTGGTATTAGTATTTTTCAACACGAACTCTAGAACGCGGGTCTTTCGCGTGACCTTCACATCAGTCATCGCGGACACTCGAATAAAAATTGTTTCGCTGGTTATAGTTTTCATCAACACATGTTTTCTACGTGTAATCTACAAGGTACTTTTTCTATGTTGCCTACGTGTTCAATGCAATCTATGTAAACTATTTAATATTTCACTTCAAAGAGTAAAAAGTTGTCAATAAAGTAGTGGTAGCGTTTTTATATTTGATATTGTTTTTTCGGGTCAGAAAGCTTAACGGAGAAGATAATGATTTTATAGACGTTTCATTATTCAGATCTTCCCTTCTCTTTACGGCAAAACGATGAAATAATGTTGCACGACATTAACAAAACATGAAATAACAAGACAAAATATTGGTCATCGTAAATACAAACTAAGTATAAACAGAAAAAACAAACGGAAGAATCCTAAACATGAATCTTGATATATTGAAAATATATTGACGCTATTTAAAAAATTTGGAGAAAATAGAACAGGATTTCTGAAATACCAACTATCTACAAATACGGTAGGTAAAAATTAACCAAAAGTCAAAACTGGGGTCCTAAACCTTCTATATCACTGCCCACAGCCCTTATCATTTTCTAACTGATATAGTAGGGATTTTTGTTTTTGTGCAATTCAGTGTTGTCTTTCTTTATTTTCAAAATATTAAATGTATTACGCAGACCCATAACCACAAGTTCACAAACCTAATCTCTGTTCTCAAATGAATGGTCTACCTTGAGCTAAATAAATTACGCTGTGTTTGTTATCTTCACATTGTTTACGTGTGGACGATAACGTGTAAGGATCTCAACGCGTAGACGCAGATCACGGACTCGAATACGCCTTCGCCTCCCCCCCCCCCATCGCCTCTACTACTTCATCTTCCCGCTCCTCCGCCGCTCCGTCGCGTCATTTTCCTGGCGTCGCCGGCGCCGCTCCGCCTCTGTCGTTGCCGTTGCCGACGCCGCGCCGCGCCACCGGCGAAGTGCGGGTCTGCGCCAACTTGTTTGCCGCCTCATCATCTCTCTATCTCTCGCTTCATCTGCATTATGGGCCGGGCCTCGTTACTTGTTACTTGTAGCACGTACCTCGTTTGCGTGAGCAACCTGGGTCGTATCTGCTTCCCGTGCTTGTTGCCTTTCCCGTTCCTGCCAAAGATCAGAAGTTTAGACAGAGAAGCATTGAAGAGTGGTTTGAAATATTACAAATATTACTCTTCAAAACACTTTCTATGTATTTCTCGTAATTCTGTTTAATAACTGAATAAACTTTGAGTGCAGTTTTATAAGTCTAAGTATAAAATCAATTAAAACACTTTTTCATTTTGCAGTCTAAAAAAGTGAATGTTTAACATGATGGCATGTACTTGTACAATCATCCTTTTACAGATAACATCACAAATCTGTTTAACACAATGTCATTTTCTACAAATTATTTTTATGAGCAAAGAAATGTATCTAAATATTTTGTCATTGTACCCATCCGAAAAGTTGAATAACGAATACATCGAAAGGCGAGAGATGTGTTTTCTTCTCTTATATAATTGTAATTGTTGATTTCTGTAAATTGTTGCCTTACATTTATTACAGTACGTTAATGCAAATTCTTACGAAATGCACAATCATTTTTGCGTGTGTTGCATTGAAGAGTGTAAGCCTTCACTTTTTGCCGTCCTGGTTTTCTCGTATTCAGATTCGCCTGCGTGAATCGCTTAGCTGCATTTCAAAATATTCCGTAGTGAAGTCTTGCATTGCAAGTTGCGGAAGCGTACTTCCCTGCTACAGCTGTTTCATTTGCATCAGGGGGATAACATGTCATTTTATGTCTCCTACGCAATGCTTCTCATTGTGCTCAGTGGTTCGCTGCGATCACAGGTGATCCGCACAGCGAAACGCATTTCCTAGAAAAGCCCGCGGGCTCTTAACTGAATACAGTGGCGGTGGTCGTGGTGGTAGCGGAGGCAGGTGAGCGGAGGCTAAGAGACGCACGACTCAAGTGGGGGAATGGCACATGATGCGGTCACGCGGTTTGAAAGATGATGGAGGCGGGGAAATTATGACACGACAGGAACTGGTATTTGTGCCTGGTGAAGGCAATGGTGGCGGCAACGTTTATTACATTGGGCTGACTGTTTTACATTTACGACGAAAATGGAATTGAAAAATTAAAATAGCCAATAATAATAGAAGATGACACTGCTCATTTAATCTATCTATCATCAATTTTCCATATGATTTTGATTCATTTTGTTATGATCCGTGGTTTTAGTACATGCCTTGGATGTATGTCATGAACGGTAGTGTTTGTGAGGAAACGTCCAAACACAGTATTCAATAGTATTTTAACATTAAATATTGATGGTTCTGGTAGATTGTGTGTCGGTGACATGACGGAGATACAAGATGCAGGAGGGGCATACATACGAGATACAGGCTTGTCGGTGTAGGTGTTGAAGGCGGTGGAGACAAAGGAGGCATTGGAAATGGCGATGGTAGAAGAGATGCAGGGGTGAGATTAGTGGAGGTGATGTAACTGAACCATTTACCATCAGCAAAAGGTCGTGGACTTACCAGAATACCAACCTTATTTGGACACATGCGAACTTGGTGGTGATGAAGGCGGTGGAGGTGATGGAGGTGATAGGACGAGGAAAGTGAAGAAAAGCGAAAGAGGCAGAGACGCGTGTGGTTGGGGAGGTGAGAGTGGTTGCGAGGCCCGTGGTGAGCGAGACAGAAATGGAGACCGGGCGGAAGTGGTACCGAAAGGGGACGCTGTGATAAAGCAGAGACGAGAGTGAAGGAGGAGATCATGGAGGAAGCAGAGTGACCTCTGCATTTCGTGATGATTATGTCCTGCACTCGCATATTCTGTTCTTGTTTACTTATTGTGTACCACTTCACATGTACGTAACACTGCTTATGAATTGTAGATGTGAAAGTTTTCTTTGTTTATGGGAAGTTATTCAGTCACTTAGTGGTCTGATATGATGTACAAGCGATCATTTGAGAATGATCTGGTGAAAATTGTCGGTGGGAAGGTACTTAAAAATATCACAAGTGGAACAATTTGAACGCAACATCACTAGTATGATGTGTCTTACTTTTCCGTTGGGTACTACAAATGGAAAATGTTGATTATATTTTCTTGTTGCAAATACAATTACATGTATCTAACTGCCAAGTCTACACTACTTTTCTTTACGTCACCTATATTACGTTAAACTTATTATGGGTAGAGATCTTGGTTCATTGAGAGACAACGAATGAAAACTTCAAATCGTGTCTCTGCACCCCCCGTATTGCTCTTTACTTTAACCGAGTATATTTTGAAAGTCAAAATAATCTTGCTGAAAATATATGCTAATGGTTATAATCATGTAATTACACTTTGGAAATGATGAGATGGTGACGCGAACATTAGAAGTGTAAGAAAACGTTTTAAATGGACGATAAATAGAAATAAAAGAGAGACATGAATAAGACCTTCACTTTTTACGACGTTGTACAATACTGTACATCTATCACAAATACTTTTTCACTCATTCTTAAACTCAACGAGACCGCATTGCTGTGAGATGGATGAGAAAAGCACTGTAAATCATGCAAATAAGGAACTCTCTGAAGGCGACATAACTTCACATGACTTCCAGAGGTGAGGCAACTTTGCATACACCTTCCAAGGGCATTTCTGATTTCTTTGTTTTCGTGTAGAACATAGTTCGCAAACTAAACAATTTTCCGAAATCTATATTACGAAAGATATGATATCAAGAAAGTAACAATAAACCCACACAAACCTTCTCATCTCGAATTATTATTTTTTTCAACTGAGTTTGAAACGGAAATAATTAATCACAATTTCTCTCTCTTTCTTTCTGTCTCTCTTTCATTTTTCTCACATTTATTTTTCCTCATAAGGAAAAATCTGCCATTAGAACCCAATGTCAATTACTGAGTGACAAATCTATATCCACACTTATAATATGAGGATTAGTTTATAATCTCTGGATGTACTGAACCACTTGCGATGAAGCAATTGCTAGCTTCGTTTTAAGATCAGGTGTACTATTGTCAGGAGGCTATGATTTATAACCATAAACATTTTTTTTACAAAATAATTACTTTTTCGTCTAGGATTACATCGCGGATCTACGATTGAGTTCATCAAGGCACAGAATTTCGAATCTATCAAACAGGAGAGGACTTTTTGTTTATTATGTATTCAATTCTATAATCCAAAATGGTCATAGTTTAGATTTATTCTGACAGTTTCTCTTTGCTCTATTTATAAATGTAATTTGCATATTAATTTTTATTGCGTATAGACGTGAATCGATTAAGTTTACAAGAGAGGTAAAATTACTGAAAAAAGGAATTTCGCAGATGGATGTGCTTGGTGATTATTAAGTGCGTATTTGCGAGTTGCACGAGCGGAAGTGAAACATATTATGAATGTGTTACGTGCTATGCTGAAACTGCGATATGTAAGATTTTTTTTGGAGGGAAGTTTTTATTATAGTGATAAGTAAAAGCATATATTTGGGGAACAAAAGAATTATTATTTAAATAGATGGGAGCACGTTCGCC
Organism: Acheta domesticus; assembly: GCA_031308135.1. Lineage (NCBI taxonomy): Eukaryota > Metazoa > Arthropoda > Insecta > Orthoptera > Gryllidae > Acheta > Acheta domesticus. The sequence continues at coordinate 19,153,003 of JAHLJT010008756.1, read as the reverse complement.
AAGAAGAAGTATACAACTGAAGTAAAAGAGTAAAGGGAAAATGGGAATTTGGAGAAACTGAACATGTGTAAGCGCTACTTCAAGGTTGTTGAAAATAGGACAAAAGATGTTATATTAAATAATAGAAAAAACTTTTGTTAAGCCGAGATCGACTATGATCTCAGATTTTTGGGGATATTATAATTGTCCAAGTGATTAATGACACCTTTCCGTCAACTACTATTTATCACGGACCTTTAAATGCGTATTCGAATTCAATTAAAAGCACTTTAATTATATTTCAGTGTCATTTGCGTCAACGTGGCGTTAAAGAATAATTTCAAACGTTTTTGTAAATTGCGGAGAAGAAAAAAATACGAGGAGTAAGTTTTACAATGTGGCAATTAGGAACCCCAATAAGAAACTAGTGGTGCTAAAACAGCACGTACTTTATCGCCTTTAGTAATAGTTATGTAATACTATTTATATCGCAATTTCTTTCCGAATTAACCTCAGTCTTATCGTTTGTAAAACTCATTACAAATCGCAGAAATTTCAGTGCAAAAAATAAATATATTCAGATAAATATCAACAAATATTTGATAATTATAACGGCTTTTCATGCAGCTAAATCATGTCTCAGAAATGAGACTTAATTCAAAGTAATTCCGCTGTTGAGTCGCGGTGCGGAATGCCATTTTTGCATTTTAATCAGATATTTCCTGAAGGGAAGTAATTTTTATTTCATATATTTCAAATAGGTTTTAAAGAATTTTTAAAAGATTAATTTGTAAACGCTTGATTTTAAGAAACGAATGAACAAATGCGAATTAATTTACAAATTTTTACTTACGTAGCATCCAACTGTATGGAATCACTCTTATTACGTTCAAGAACCGCAGGAAATTCAAAGAGGGCCACTATGTTTGACGCCAAATTACAAAAAACATAGTCATATTTTCGAAAAATTCAACAAAATCTTATTTGAAGATGTTTTTGATGATCACATTTCATTAAGAAAACAAATTGTATCTTCACAGTTGTAGTTGTAGGAAGGTGCCACAAATTTTAATTTTTTGTAAATTTTCGAAAAATCCGGCATTTTAAGGAACACGAGACCTAAACCATTCTCTTAATCTTTTTTACGCTATCTAAGGTCCAAAATAAATAATAAAATGTGTGGCGTTTTTAAGAAAAATGGTGTAAATAAAATAAAATTTCCTAAATTATAGCCAAAATTTCGCAAAAAATTGAACATTACATAGTTTGCATTTATATTTGTCTATTTATATTTTTGCAAAATTGAACATGACAATATTTGAAAATGTTTTTGAATTTTCGCAATTTACAAAAATTAGAATTTCCAACAAACGTGAGACCTGCACCAGTCTCTAACGCCCTTCACACACATCCAACAACAAAATTTAATCAAAAACGCTGGAGCTATTTTTTAAAATTTGGAAAATGTCCCAGGAACTTTATGAAAAGTACCCCTCCAAAAATTAAAATATCGGCTTTAAATTCAAAGGGTCGCGACATCAGGCAGATCGATTAAAGATTATCAATGTTGGAGAAAATCGGCTGAACGGTTTAGTCGCTAGCGTTGTTCACAGAAAGATTCGGACACACGTTTTGCCGTCAATCGTTTTTTCGGTATTAAGGACTCACAAAACAGGGGTTCTTCTGTTATATTTTGTTATTTTTGTTCTAAAGTTATCAACTAAATTTATAATAATAATAATAATAATAATAATAATAATAATAATAAAAATGTCTTTATTTCTGGCGAGGCCATAAGGCCTGCTCAGGCCATAAGGCCTGCTCTTCCGCCTAACCACTAAAATATTTACATTGACAATAAGTACAATTGAGGAGTTCGGGTGGAAACAATGGTAGCTGACATTTCACGTTAATTACGAAAGTGCAATGATCGTGTTAGGTAATGGAAATGTGCTGCACACAACAAATGAAACATAAAGTATGAATATATTTTCGTTAGTAATTTTTGGATTCTAAAACTAACATAATATAAAGAAAGCCCATGTTTCTTATTTTCAAGAAGGATGTGGAATGTTAATAATTTTATTTTCGCAAAATATCAGAAATTATTACCTACACCCGAATGCCTCAATTGTTGACAAATTACAAGAAGAAAGAAGGGCAGATTTTACATTTAAATCTGGGATGCAAGACTATCCCGGCATTCGCCTTAAGCTATTGAGTAAACCCAGGAAAACCTCAATCAGGATGGCGGTTTAGGGCCGTAACACAAGAAAAACGCAGTGTGAAAAAATAGAAAGATTAAAGGAAAAGGGTAAAGGCAAAAGGAAAGTAGAGTGAGTTAGAGGGAGTTAAAGGGTAAAGGCGATAGGGAAGCAGAGGGAGAAAGAGAGAGGGAGTAAGAATTAATTATGAAATTAAGGAAAGTGGGGAGGGGGAACGATGATAATATTATTATAAAGTTTTTCGTATATGTAAATGTAATTTTCTAGATGGACGCAGAAAATGGCTGAAGACTAGAAGATAATCTGTAACAGAAGAAGAAACGGAAACAGAAAGCAGGCAGATGAACAAGAAAAAATACAACATACCAAGAAAAATCATACAATACAAAGAATGAAAATGCGTTAAAAACTTATTATCTAGTACATGTAACATACTTGGCGTTAGGGCTTTCAGCGATGGACTAAAGAGGAAAAAAGTGCAGAAGAACAGCTTGACGTCTTGAAATGTAACAGTATTTGGTCAGTGGTAATAGCGTACGTGGTGTTTAATTAGGGTGTGAAAATGGAAATAGGAGTTTGTGTTATCTATAATTATTTGATTTAATTCAATCACTGAGTCGGGTTTTAAATTTTCTGAAATCGCTAATTTGTTTTAGATATGTGGGAAGTGAGTTCCATATTCTAATTAGCTACAGTAAATGACTTACTGTAGGATACTGTATTGTGCCGCGATATGCATAGCAATCGCGAGGAACGTGATCGTTCAAGCGTCAGCATTTTAATGTTGTTCAGTAATTGCGTTTGATAGCTATTATTCTAAATTTTTTTGGAGAAGGAGAAGTCTATGCATATTTCTCCTTTTTTCAATCGAGAGAATGTTTGTTTGACCGTAAAACTCATATACATGATCGTATCTTCTAAGATCGAATATGAAGCGGATGCATGCATTTTGTGATATTTGTAATTTGCGTTGTTGCTTGAGCTTTAAGTCCGTAAGCAGGAAATCACAAAAATCGAAATGAGGCATTATAAGTGAATTTGCTAGGCTTATGCGAGTGTTAATGGGTAGTAGTTCTCTGACTCGTTTTAGGGAATGGAGGCCTGCGAAGACTTTTTGGCAAATCTTACCTACTTGTGTGGTCCAACTAAGTGTGTTGTCTATATGTATTCCTAAGTTTTTACATCGCTACAATTTATCCACTTTCTCCTTACCAGGGGGCTGTAATGAGAGTTTTTCTAACGAAACTTATCCACTTTTTCGAGCAGCACTACATAACATTCTCTTTACTGCGTAAGGGGTAGCGAGAAAGTAAAAATATAATATGTATCTTTTAACGAGAAAGTGACTGAAGAAGGGTATTTCCAGATGGATGAAAGGCAGAGAGAAGGGGAAGGGCAATGCGGTGATGCAAGAGAATAGATAATAGGCTCTGCCACACAGTGGAAATAGAAATTCCTCTTCCTGTCTAATAAATTATGATAAATATCCACACAAAGAGGAGTACTTCAGCTAGTAGAAATATATTCCTGAAATTAAAAATTCAAACACACATCACTAAAAACAATCTCTCTCTGAGAATTTTTTTTAGCGTATGCATGTATACGAGCGTATGTATACGAACATATGTGTATGAGAGTATATGTGCCAACGTATGTGTATATACTTACTTAACATGCGCATGTGTGCGTGTGCATATGTGTGCGTGCGTATGTGTGCGCTTTCGGATGTATGAGTGCGTATGTATACATGCGTGTGTGCGTTCAGATGTGTGCGTGTGTGTACAAATGCTCATTGCGTTGAGCAAATTGCGACGCTTCATACAGCTCTGCCAATGATCTGTCGCCGGGAGCCCTTTGTTTTTCCCGCGCGGTCCCGCCTCCGTCTGCCTGCTGTGGATGTGGAGCGCTCAAACACCATCGTTCTCCGAAGCTGCTGCGTGTGGGGAGAACGCGGAAAGGTTTGTGACGGAGCGTTTCAACTACTAGTGATCTCCCTCGAAAGAGTAAAGTGGCGAGAAGAAGTATATTGAAATCCTCTACTCACAGGGCAGAAATTGTGGTATCGTAGCCATTTTTGATAAATTGTATTCACAAAGGTGGTGATTGGATATATAACAATTCACTTTTTTATTATTCTCTCTGTTCGGAATGTTACGGGTTTCCGGCACACATGAAATAATCGCATGGTGTATTTCAACGAATACATTTTTTTGAAAATGATGTTTCATATATAGCGTTGAAATTACATTTTTCTTGGAGAACATTTTTAGTAGCAATACTTTTATAAATATAACATTAAGTTATATTCTTGAGGTATAATATTATTCTCTGTCTTTCTTTTTAAACCAAAGGAAAAATAATATCGTACACGTTCGATATTGGATGTTGTACTTCCCTCAGAAAAAACACAAATGTAATGATGAAAATGATGATAATGAAAAATGAGAATATTTAAAAACCTCAAAACAGTACAATCCTTGTAATGCACAAATTATACACAGTATCAAAAGAGCGTTTCACGCATTTTCTTGCACGATAAATATTTCTGTAGATATTTCGATATATCGAAAATGAAACCAGAACAAAACACACATAAGATTGAACTTAATTATTAAAACACAATTACTACTCAGTAACAAGGCCACAACTTGTTATTCTTTTCGTCTGAGGAACACTTTCCGAGCATAAACGCGTCCAAAAAGGTGACAAGGCGGTGGCAATTATTATTTTTTTTCGAAATTGAAAAGAGTCATCTTCCGTGGTCTCTCGACACCTCAAATGAAAGTACATATCTTTCATATTTTCTAATATGCGAATTTTTCATCATCTCCATCATGATCGCATTTGTGTTTTGAAGTATACGAAGCAGATCTAAAACAGAGCTCAAAACAATTTTTCACTTCTTCAAAAAGCAACACTTGGTAACACACAACTCGCTAACATACCTAATATGTTAATATTTGCAACAAAGGTTGTCCCCCATAAGTCACATCGGCACAGGTGGTTAAGATATTAATTGATGGCACTGCAGTGCCTCTGATCGGGAGATCCTAGGCTTTGAGTCCCGGCGGTGGCAGGACATTCGACATTAGCTACTTAGCCAGTTCGAATGCAGCCGATTTTTTTGAAGTCAATGCTTTTTTAACATACATCTTTTGTGTTCAATGTTTCTAAGTGCTTCATATTTTATTTTTGAATAAAAAAGTACTATCAAAAGCTTGCGATAATTTTGACAGATCCATAATTTGGATATTCTTCAGGCCATATTTACCAAGGGTGCAAAATACTTAAAATAGAAGTTTCGTCGATAAGTGAAATCGTCATTACTTTTTAAATATCCAGTCAGTTAATAAAACTTTTTTAACTGTCCTATTAAGTTTTGAATTTATTTTACATCTTAAATCTTGAATTAAAATTTGATAAACGCGACCTCAGTTAAAATACTCTTCTTCCATGATTATTAATAATTAGAAATGCAGTTTTAAAAACATCGATGGTTTATGGACGATGTTTTATTGACATCAATGTTTAGAAATACCGACTTTTGTTCACGATGTCGCATCCTTAGTCGGGAGACCAGTCCGGAGCTTAGAGCTTGTTGTGGCTGGGGCACTGCCCTGCTGGTGTGAGATACCCGGTTGCGGAAATCCCCGCTAGCCGACGGGCCGGCGTCGGATCTCGCCATCTAGCGGTGAAAGATCATTTTGTATACATAAATTACAGATTATAGCATATATTTTTATGAAATTATAGATAGGTTTGCCGCCCTTAAATCTCGAAAAGAGTTTTTTCAATAAAAAAGCATGCATTTGTTAATTATTCTTCATTTTAGATTACTTATTTAAAAATTATATTTCAATTCTGAATTACGTAGTTTTTAATATATTATAAATAAATGTCATGTGCAAATATACTTCAAATTTTATTATATAATATATAAACTATTCTGTAATAGAAATTTTTATATTTAATTTATGGAGGGGGGTGTTACCACTGGTTTTGCCCCGGGTAACACGAACGAAAGCTACACCTCTACATGCTCTACACTTACCAGACTAATGACACTAGCAGTAGACGCGCCCAGAAACGATAATCAATCAATAAAACTCATACGTTACACATTATAACGAAAAATAACGTTAAATAAATATACACACACATAAAATAACGTTACTACGTTACGCTATTTTGTTTTTTGACGAAAATAAACCAAATGAAATCGCTCGTCGCTCGCTGTAGCTCGCTCTCACGGCTATTGACCTGGCCCCGCCGACGCACCGCCCGTTGGGGGCCTCCGATAGAGAGGTCGGCGCCCGCGTCGTCCCGCCTTTGTTGGCCTCGCCGCCAAAGCCGCTAGCGCTGTCACGCACAGAGCTCTGTCATGTAGATCTCGTTCGCGTCATCCACTCGGCTGTGCTGCAGGCTCTGCGCATGCCAAACGAGATGCACCGAGCCACTGATACGCCTGCGACATCGTCGACGTGAGCGGCGAGAATCGTGTCACAACGGGCGTTGCTAGTACTAGCGACCACCTTACCAATACTTATTCGTAACGAAGAAAGGCTTGCAAATTGTGAATAACATTTTACGAAGAGATTATCATTGATAGAATGACAGATTTTTTAAAAAAGAATAAATTTTAAGGCGGAAAAATGGCTTCAACTGCGATTAAGTTTTTCTAAGAATTATATTTTAATTCGATAAAAACACATAAATGGTTTCAGAACTTGTACTTAAAAATCTGGCTTGTGGCGTAGAAATTGTGATCAATTGCATGCATATCTTTCAAGGAGTATATTTCTGTATATTCATTATTAATAACTTAAAGACCGGATTCCCGTGCAGTTGCATCAATAAAATTGGATGAAACCTTGATTGAAATTTGAATCATGAAAGGGATGTTATTTTAGTACTAGTTTTATTTTGCATGAAATTGCACGTTTTGGGGGTTAGTGCACGATATTGCACGTTTTAGGTAATGCTGCCAGAAAATGGCAAATGTTGGGATTTTACTAGACGAATTTGCAAGATTCATAATTCATTGCTCAAAATATAATTTTGATATTATCAACTTGTTTTAATGTATCTATTTTAAATGTTTTATTTAAGAAAACGTTTTAATGACATAACCCAGTAATGCATTCGGATATCTATGAAACCGTTTAATATGTATTAATTCCGCATTTTATTGCTCTATGAACAGAGCGTCTATTCATTTCATGATGCCTATTGTCAAAATAAAATTTCTGTCAATGAGCTACTGCGGCACGGATATGCGGTGTTACCACTAACTAGGTCCGCGGTCCTTGGTTGCGGCCGCTCCGCCAACACTATGTCCGGGGTCTATCTTCCCAATCTATTTATTTATTTGTCAAAAAACAGTAAAAACTGTATATGACGTGTGGGCAAAGAAATTTATCTGCGCACGTTTTCTTGAGGGCCAGAAAAAAAAGAAAAAGAAAAAAAACGAAAAATGAATTTAGAAAATAATTATTTTAGAAAAATAAAAATATTTGAAAAATGTTTTGTCCCGAGTTATAGAAAATCAATTTCAACTGTAAATGAACTACAAGCAAAAGGAGCGCTCAACAAAACGTGCGCACAGTGAAGCTACATTTACGTCCAGAAGCAAAACAAGGGGCCATCTCAGCATTATTTGCTCAATGGATCAGGGAAACTGGACAAAAACCTGATCGAGAAGGGGGTCATTGACTCGGAAGCTGAAGTACATTGCTTGTTACAGGCCAATTAAATATTTTTTAAAAATGTATACAATGCAAATGTAAACTAATTCATTATATATCTTTGTTTTGCTACATTAAACATAATTTTTCTTTTTCACGATCACAATCGGGTCATATATCCGTTGTGTCAGTCTTCGCTGAACTTACCAACATGAGACTTCGTGCGCGCGTCACATTGGACCTCGCGTTCGGGCGCGAAGCTTGGTGGCAAGCGCAATAACTTTCAAATTCATCGAAATTCTCGGAACAGATTATGTCTTGGGAAACAAGAGAGAATCAACGCAGTTTTTGACCGCTTTTAGCTGCATGCACACGTACGCCAGAACGAGGCCCAGCACACTGACAAATGTAAATGTAGAACGAAACTCTCCCTTTCTGAAACACAGATTGATAGAAGGTATGATAATTTCTCAGAAAATAATTTGGAAATATACATAATTGTACCTGGCGGCTTAGTTCATTGGTCAGCGTGCTCGTTTTCCATAACGCGACCCCGGGTTCCATAGCGCGACTCCCCTATTAGTACAAACATAATTGTAAATTAGAATGAAAACAATGAACATTTCTTCTGTAACTTAATTATTTTTGATTTCTGAAAGTTTATTTGTATTTTTCAATTCTTGTATTTACTTTTTTTGCTAAATTAATTTTTTGTGCTCATAATATTTAAAATGTCTAATATGGTTTCATTAAACAATATGCGCAAAATTATAATAAAAACACAAAATCATAATATTTCAATTACCCTAAATCTTACACCACAAATATAAAATAAGTTGATAAATGAATGGACTGGAGTTTTTAGGCTGCATAACACGGTTTTGCAGAGTTTTGATCTTTTTATTGCAAGTTTTTGCACGTTTTGGTGTTTTTATTGCAAGTTTTAGAGAGTTTCATTGCATGAAAATTCGGTCATTATTAATAACAAATAGTTGTTTTTCACAATCATAAAAAGAGTATACTTTCGTATTTCCTTTCTCGAATAACTTGATATGGTTAGGCAATAATGTAGTTAAGTTACTTGTATCCAACTAATACTTCAGCCATCTCTTCAACAACTGATCACTAAGTGAAGTATGAAAATCACAAAACATACATTCTCTTAAGTTATCAACTGCTAAAAGTTTCAATAAAAATCGCGGAAAATAACCGAAAGTAGAATACTGTATAATATTTTCTATTTTTTGAAAGCGAGTTTTACTGTTCACAATAACATAACAATAAATTCCAAAAATGTAATCAATAATTCGTGCTCCTCTGAAATTAACGATGGTTATTTAACGACTTTTAAAAACTTAAAAGTACTCTTACATTTCCGGACAGTTTTACAACCCCGCTCTATGAGATTCAGTCTTGAACTGTTCAGTACAGTTTCGTATCGTCAGCATTGTTGTTTTAGAAACTTGCGTCGTACAAAACCTCGAATTCATCGGAAACTAGTTTCCGATATCCCTTGAATCAATAACAGCACTCTCGTCACTTGCAGTGAAACAAAAAAAATCTCGACGCCAGAAATTATCGTTATTGGATTGACGCGACGCTTCATGCGGAACTATCGGAAACCACTTGACCAATTGTTGTTATTCTGAACAGAGCAATTCCCTACATCAACCGAAACAGTGCTTATGCTGCTCCCAGTTTCTTCTGTGAACGAGACCGGCGGAAATTTCCAAAGAACGTAGTGAAAGTATTGGAAGGGAAATCTATTGAGAAAACGTGCTTTACATTTCTAAAAATAAATTTCCCCCAAAACTCTGTAATAGATCCATGCTTACACACTCTGAAGGAATTGTCTTTGCTCTTTATATACTCTGAAAAATCTCTATTTCTTACTTGATATTACATACAAGTTTTAACAAATGTGAAAACACCTTTTATTTCCGGGCTGTATAACCGTGGTCGATCGGACATTTTTCCGCCCAAACGTTTCGTCCACAACTGCGGTAGACTTCATCAGTGGTCCGTAGGTACGCACTGTTCTGCTGGACAGCTAATAAATATTTCTTCTTCTTTTCGATCGATAATAGCTATACAGCCAGGAAAAAAGGTATTTTTAATCATATATCCAGCCGTAAAAGCCTACATTGTTTTATTAAATGTGAAAAAAGTTAATCGTAATTATATAATTCAAAATAAGCTTCTTAATTCTCATGTCTATATCCTCTTCTTTATCTTCTTCTACTTATGTTTTTAAGCAAAGATCTCTGCTTGATGTGTTTTTTAAATTCTATTCATTGGGATTATTTCCTTCTCTTTTAGTTGTTGTTTCTTGCTCTTTGCGCCATGTACGTCTCACCTTTTCGCTCCAACAAAATCTTTTAACTTTTACGTTCTCTCATACTTCTGACGTAGCATCAAGTACATGTTGTGGCAAAAACGGCACTTTTGCAACAGAAATCTCTTTTTATGAGGCGCTGATATATAAAGAGTGGATAAGTTTTGTTCATATTTGTAGTCAATTAATTCTTTTTACGCATTGTAGGTATAAAAAGTTATCCAGATATCAATTTCCTTGAACTCTGTGTATTTTCAAAAATTGTAAAAGTTACTAATAATGTGAGATAGTATTTGATGTTCTAGCACCAGTACTTTTATGTTAGTTTCAACTATTACGTTTTATTCTATTACGTTTTATTTATAATCACGTTGAATTCTGTAATTATAAAAAACAAAGTGTTGAAATATTTTACAATTTTGTAAATCCCAGGGTACTCCGTATTTTCCCTTGAACATTCTTCCATATCTACCCGGTTCAGTGAGTTTGGTGCCTACCTTTACAGCAGATTAAATCAGCAGAGAGGAGATGCTGGGCACAACTGACTTGAAGAGCTGAGCACCGGAGATTTGAAAATCCTGTCTCCTCCAAAAGGGGGATCCGATATGGGGCTGCTGACACCGTCAATAGATCACCCAAAACTTAATATACCACTTCTCAAGATACATGAGACCGCCAAACACCAAACTCATCCAACGATGTTCTTCAGTCTTCGATTTCAATACAGGCCATCAAGAACCAACTCTTAAAATTCTATTTTTTTCTTTCGTCTCTTTTCAACCAAAAGTTTGCTTTTCCGCGCGTCTCACCCTGCCTTCCGTAGAGTACCTAGATAGAGAGAGTAGCGCATTCCATTGTTCCATCGATCCCGCCATTTTATGTCCAGTATTTGTCAGGAAAATTTGAACTGCGTAGTATTCTGTACTTTCACAACCATGACAACCATCTACCCCAAACCAATATTAATATTCTTGAAAATCGTCATCATGCCACCAGTTGTTATAATTTCCCTTCTGTTCCTGATTGCTATCTGACGGCGTTGTCAGGTGAGAGGATAAATGGCAGCGTTAGCGCTACTCTCTGTATCTAGGGACTCTAGCCTTCTGCAGCTCCTACCGCCAAACGGGTCTTGAGTTCCGGGGAATCCCCCGCCGTCCACGCGACATGCAGGAGGCCTGTGAGCGAGCGAATCCTCAGTTGACAACAATGCATCACCCGCCTGGGCTTTGCGCCTTACACGTGGATTCTGAATGAGCTCTCCTTTCGCCAGTGTCTCTCAGAGAGGAGATAGGAGCCCCCTCCCCAACATACTTCTTCTGCTTATGTGAAACGCATCGCATTAGCGATATTCAACACATTTTTTATCTAATTTTTATCGTTATCTACTTTCAAGTATATGCAAGTACAACTTGCTTAGTATTGTGGGTTAGATCTCCTCTATGTTAGTCTTTTCGTCACTTGTCTCTTCCTTCCGGGGCCTATTGTTAAGCCGGAAAGCTTAGAAGTAACTGGTCAAAGGATATCCTACTCGCGTTTTCGGAAGTGAGGAATGACATACGCCATGCTTCATCCGCAATTTTCTCAATCCTATTGTAAAAAAAGACTGTAACTATTGGTACTCGTTGGGAAAGCTGTGTGGGTCTCAGGATCACTTTGAATGACAAAATCGGGTAAAAATCCCTCGCTCTCCTGGGGGTTAAAATCCAGATCCCTCATACGATATCCTAATCACTACGCCGCCACAACTCCTTTAAACCAGTTATGCCCATATTAAGCGGCATGGCTCGCGCGCCCTTTGTTGCCTCTCCCACGCGCTTAGACCAATTGTTGGAGCTATCCGGTTGCGTTTTACTTTTTTGATACTGATTTTCACCAAAATGGATACTTCCCAAACGATCTGGCTGATGCCGTGGCCCATTGAATTGAATACTGGTGTTTTAATTCCGGGAAAGGAGGAGGTACTTTACATGAAGCCTCTAGGACTTTTTTAAAATTTTAAAAAATTGAAAGATTTTTTAATTAAATTTTGCCCTATGATAACGTCAAGGACAGTAAAGAGAGTGATGCAAGTCACGTTTTCGTTTAAAGTTCAGATATTTTAAAAATTTGCTAAAATTCAATTTTTTTTCAGCGTCTTCCTACAACTACAATTATTAAGATATTTTTTTAATGAAATATGTTCTTCAAAAATAGATGTTGAAATAAGGTCATGTTCACTTTTTCGTAAGTACGAGTATTTCTATGTAATTTTGGGTGTGTCTTAAACCTAGGCAATTTTTAAATTTTAAACAATTATTTTCTTTGAAACGGCTCCAATTCTTTAATATTTCCACGTATGTGTATGTAGCAAAGAATGGTGAAGAAAGTGGTGCTGAATCCATTTTCGACGCGCTCTTTGTTTAAAAAAACAAAAAAACAACAAAAAACGAAATGGCAAATTCGAATTTCCCGCGCTATGTTTCAGGCAGTGTCAGTCGCTTTTCGTCAGCCTCTTCTGTCAACTTCACTTCATGCATAAGGCAGCTAAGCTTTGTTTCAGAAGATTAGAACCGACGGAAGTCATGAATTCGCCCAGGTCAGGAAGGTACAATGCGTTTCCTATCTCGGCTAAATCAACGTCTAGTATTCAGAAGTTACAAAATTTGTTTTGTTTAGGGTTTAGGCCCGCTGAGGACATATAATCACAATACAAAACATGGGATCTAAGAAAAAGAAACGTTGAAGATGACAGTTTGAATGTTGCAACAATGAAAGGTTTAACACCACCAAGAGCGCTACTTCTGTCAACTTCGTTGCACTCCAGAGTCAGGCAATCTAATCACTTGATCTTATTTTTTTTATTACTTGATCACTTGATCTTATATTTTTAAGCATCATTTTAGCCTTACGAATGAGACTTAAAACAACAATAACATCAATAATATCGAGCGAAGTGGCGCAGGGCGTAGCACGCTGACCACATACAACCCTCGTGCCGGCCTTCCTGACCGGGGTTTTTCGTGGTTCCCCTCTGTCATCCAGGTGAATGCTGGGATGATTCTACTGAAATGTCATGACCGCGAAACCGGCATCGCGCTGAATGTGTTAACGACGTGAAGGTTAAGCGAACTCGAGATATCACTGTTCCTGGTTGGGCGACCAACTAAGAACCCGGGATCTAACGGTGCAGAGGCCAATTGCCCTTTACGAACATTTAACGGCTAAATACAAATACAAACATCGTTAATGTAAGATGGTAAGTCAATAAATTGTCTAATTGTATTTTGGTAGACTGCACTGCTTTACTCACTTATCAGCCTTTCGGTGAAATCGATTTTCTTAAGGTAAGTTTCAACGTTATTACTTGAGTTGTTGTTCGCTTGAGTTGTTGTGACGTAAATTCCCTTTGCTGAAGAAGTCTTTCGTAATCCCTTTTGTGATGTGAAATGAATGTGTACCAAAACTGAAATCTGTAGACAACTTTCAACACAATGTGGATGCAATGTTATTCCCTGGCGAAGAGTTTACCAGTGGATGGAACTATCTAAAAACAGTCAAACAAACAGAGAGATATGAGATATGAGCAAGATACCCCCCGCCGCTCCCTCTACTTTCTCAATAATGAGCATGGTCGTACCTTGACTTTCAATAACTAATGAGTGGATGATGGGAAAGTATATGGTCGCTGTCAGGTTCTGCACGTCAGATCGCGTAAATGGATTGTCGAAAGACATTCTTTTGTTGCAAGACAACGCGCATCCACATATCGCTGCCCAAACTCCTCAAAGTGTGTATTTCGAGGCGTCAGAGCATACCAGATACAGTTTCCATCTTGTCACATATAATGACTATCGGTTCGGCCCACTTTGAGGCCGAAGATTTCCCTCTGACCTACAGACAAAGGGGCGGTGCATACACGACCTTGCTGCTCAATCGAAAATCCTTTTTTTGCTGAGAATTGCGGAAATCTGTTTCTATGATGGGCCAAGCACATTGAAATGCATCGTCTCTTTGTTGAAAAATGGACTCATTATCAATCAATTTTGTACACTTGTATTCAATTATAAACATTGAGGGAAGTGAGTGACTCGAGTTTTACCAGAATTTACTTAACCACAGACAATTTACTAAATGTTCGATGCGCCAGGTGGTTCTCATGCAGATTGGACACGCCTCTTACCTCTCCTGATGTCTAGAATGGAGTGCATCGCACGAGAGCAGAGCAACTTTGCCAGGAACGCGAGTTCTGCGGTGCACAAACTGGAAAATACGCGTAAAAACAACTTAAATTATTTTCTGGATTATTCAGTTAATATGGTATGTTTTCTTCCAAATTTAACAAACGGAACCAAATGTTACTTTTATAATAACTACGTGTAATGATTTCTTTCTGCACGATCGAGTTCGTTGCTTTTTCGCGGACGTCCATAGGTCACCTTTTGCGATTCTTAATGCCAGAAAACATAACAACTATTGTTTTTCGTATCACTCCTTAGATTGCTATATTTAAAACAGATAACTGAGAAAACTGAAAATAAATGGTAACTAGTGCTGCTACAGAATGGCACAGACATTCCCGAATTAGTTTTCTACTTCCTTGGATCTGGGCTAGCTATTCGGAATTGCCACATACTCGTGCCAGCTGCCAACTATTGTCGCCCAAAATAAATGTTTTTGACATTTTCTTAATTTTTCGGCTTTTATTATGGTAAATTACGTTACTTGACATTATATAAAGTACATGTACTCATAAATTGTATAATATGAACAAATTGCCGCTAATGTAAATATTAAAGACATGAGAAACAAGTAAAAAAATTTAATTTTTGAAAAAAAACAACAAAAGAATGGAGCAATGAATGGTTGTTTATGTCATCTCATAGAGTACATTTGACACTACCCCTACCAAAACTGTAAAGAAAAACATTGGAGCCATTTTTGAGAAAATCTTGTTTTTGTAATATTTTAAAATCTTTTGCGCAATATTGCCAGAAAACTGCTAAAATTTTCAAAGAAATCTATGTGACCTTAATGAAAGAACTTACTTTCGAAACCAAATATTATTTGAAGGAAAATCTCTATCTTTAATTTTGTAGTTGTAGGAAGACGCCGAAGAAAATTCAAACTTTAGCAATTTTCGAAAATTCAGAGATAACTGTGAAAATCGGACCCATGTCACCTTTATAAATCTATTTTACTCTATTCTTACAAGAAATTTAAAGATAAAACTTGGAGCCGTGGTCAAGAAAATTTTGAAAATGTCCAGGGGGCCTTATGGTAGGAACCCCCAAATTTTTTAAAAAAGTTTTTGAAAATCGCGGCGCCTCGAGTGGAACCAGTTTGCGGGGGAATATTGATTTTGGAAGAAATTATAGTTTAGGTGCTAGTGTTTCTCACAGACACCGGACAGACGAACGGACGGACGTTTTGCTTTCAATTGTTTTTTCGGGAGCAGGGAGCTACAAAACAGGTATTATGGCTACACCACGTGTTAGGGGATTTTTTTCTTATTTAGCAACTGGTTTTATCCACTTTTTCGTTATCAGGGCCGCGCAAGGAATTTTTTCTGCCGAAAATCTGCCGGTTTTTCACGCAGCGTTACATAACTTTTCCCTAGACCACTTGTATTACTCCGTATATACGTATGTATACGGGAAAGTAAATATGTACCAAAAAATGTTTTCTTGGAATGAACAATAGGAAGAACGTTTTGTCCTTTGTTAACACCACTATTTTAAACTCGTAAAATGATTCTCAAAAGCTTTATATAGAAAGTATTTAAGGGGAAAATGTAACTTATTCGATTTCGCACTTACTAAGAATGAGACTTATGCTATTGTGTGTGTTCAATACAACAACGTGGGTTTCACTGTAAATTATGAAATTGAAAAGTCTTTATGTCCTAATTGACAAAATTTACACAAAACCTATAGTTAAATGCTTTAGGATATAGCAGCGCCAGTTCTGTCACAGGGGAATTCTTCTACTTCAGGACATATCTTAAAAGCTATAATTTCTATTGTTACTACTATTAATTGAACCAATTACTTTATACTCGCATCACTGCCCTATAAACTACATGGGAGGCACTATAGTAATAATCTTTTGTCTTTACCTTGAAACAATTATCATAAAACTTATAATAGTTGTTAGGTAGTCAATAATGGTAACATTCACAGTACAAAGAGAATAAATAAACCTTTTTTGTATCAATTTCCATGATAAAATTATAGTACAAAATTTTTGTTTCATTGTCCACTTTGGCACTAAGAGCACAAGTTGATTCATACTCTTTTTTTCCTAGACAGATATAAATATGTTTACTCGTACTATTGGCACAAAGCGGTCTACTGTTCGTTATAGAATATAAAAACTTATAATACTTCGAACTCACTTTCAGGAATCAGATCTTGGACTTATGTCATTTTGATAATTTGCTGACTTACAATATTTTTCCCAGGACAATGATTAAAAGACATCAAGCACAAAATAAGCCTAAATTTCTTAGCCTGGATTGAAATTGACCACCTGTAATCATGTCGCCTGTAAATGCATATTTTGTCATTTGATATGTGAGTTTTCAATTGTTTTTAATCTTCATAAAACGAGTATACATGACAGATTATGTTTGTTACATTTGGAAACAAATTATAAAAAAAATGCTGTATTAATCCTGTTTTGTGTTTGATATATTAAAACTTTTCCTTCAAGGGGTTTCTCTCTCCCAGTCCCGCATTCTCCTACTTGCGCTCTCCTTTTATTCCACTGCTGAGGACGCGTTCTCAAAACTGTCCTCAGAGAAAGTGTCCCCGATGAGTCAGCTCAATCTGGCCCGATGGCCTTCTTTAAAAGCTACCGTAACCGGTGTCGTAAACTGTCAGGTTACTGGCAAATATTTATTACTTCTCTCTATCTTTTCCTCCCTCTATCTCTTTCATTCTGTCTCTTTCTTCTCTAATTCTTTCTGTCTCTCTCGAGCTCTATCTTCCGGGCATTATCTCCCTGCCTCTACATATCACTCTTCGTTACTCTCTTTCCCTTTGCTTTCTTTAAATATATCCCTTCTCCTTCTTTCCAATAGCCCTACAGCTCTGATTGTACATTGGCCTAATAATAAATGAGTACTCGCAGAGTTGCTGAAATCTTTCAAGATCTTGAGGGTCATGAGACTCATCGTTGAGCCCTACGATACATAATTATGAAAATGAAGAAAGGAATGAAGGAAGAATGGCAAATTTCGATTGTTGTGGCTCATCACGCATCACTTGTACGAGAGGGTTTAAGTCCCTAAAGTGAAGCATCTTGGCCATGCGCATATATCCAAACTCCTCACCTCCCACGGTCTCCGAAGGCTGACATCTCTAGATCGAAATTAATCCGCTCTTTGTTTTCTCAATTCCGCCTCCCCAAGGCTAGGATCCTCGATAGGGCGTATTCTAGCCTTTGAGTTGGTCGGGTAGAAGAAAAACTCTGTACCCGGGATCATGACGATTCCCGACTGAGTTTTAACTGAGTCACGGAAATCTACTATGAAACCCTAATCGACGACCAACTCTGACAAATCTGGGGGACCGGGCGAACCTGCCCATCGACGAACTTGACACTAACGGCGAGGGTATCCTGACAAACTCGGAAAACCGGGCGGACGTTTCTCCACCATCGTCTGACGGAGGTTCTGCGGCATTCCCTACGAGGGGAGAACCGTCGCTGAATTAGAGAAATCCAGTGAAACGACCTATTATAGCAGCCGACCAGGATAGTTCTTACCCAGATAATCTCGATAGTCCCAATTCAACTGGGGTAGAAATGCATGAAATATTTTGACTCTACAAAAATAAGAATGTATTTGGAAAAAAATGAATTTAAATATATTAACAAACAGAATCACGAAGACCGTTTGCAGATGGTACTCCCATTTATCATTAAAAACTTTTCATGGTGAAAAGTTATTGATTCAGTTAAAAGAAAAAATAATATAATTGCTAAATGGTTAAATAAAAATTATCTTACATTAAGTATTAAAACATATATTTAACATGTAGAAGTTACGAAGGTATAATGATTGTTTAAATGATTGATTATTAGTGTAGGGTGTGTGTAGGGCCTAATTGAGTAAAGGAGTATTGATATAGGAAGAAACTGAATATGTATCGACACTGTTTTTCGAGGTAGGTGAAAATTGAACGAAAGAGGTTTAACAGAAAAACTTTGATCAAGCCAGGATCTACTATGTGATTATTTGAGTATTATAATTGTTTAAGTCGTTAATGGCACCTTTTTGTCTACCACTATTTATCAAGGATCCTAGAACGCCAACTTGAATTCAATTAAAACAACTTTATTTGTATTTATATTTCAATTATTTCGATGTGGGGTTAAAGATCAATTTCAAATTTTTCTGTATAAATACGCGAAAAGAAAAACAATATGGAACAGAATACGTTCTACCATGTGACAACTGATTGAAAGAATGGATATAGTATGTATAAAATTCCACATAAATAATATACTGTGATAAAATAATGAATTACTTTTGCTTTACTCTGCTAGCTCAATTTTTTTGGTTATCTACGATGACACCACGCTTTCCTGCAGGCTGGTTGTCACCGGGTTGCCCTCTATACAGAGAAACCTGGAAGTCTTGAATTATTTATATTACAAGGAATTGCATATAATTTGGCACAACAATAATTTTATTTATTGAAAATTGATTTGAATTTTAGATTAACAATGTACATTCTATTGATTTATTGCATGCATTTGGTTAATACGGTACCGAATTGTCTGGCCTTGTGAAACAAGGCCCCGCAGTTCGTAGCACCATTGGCTTCCGCGCCGAAAATCCCTTTTCGCGCCGGTCGTCGCCGAAGTCGTCTGCTTCTTTCTTGATGACTTACTTTACTTCTTGCACTATTGTTCCAAATTCTATTCTCCCTATTCACGGCGATGTCCTACTTAAATTACTCAAGACCACCTTCGCGCCGCTACCACAACGATGCCAGTCAACAACCAAACTCTAGTTCAGAGCCCCCTCCTGCACGTAAACAAACATTCGTTACCTAGTTACCGGTTCGCACCGTCCAGAGTAGCGCGGTGTTTGTTTTCCTGTAATATTTTGTATATTACAATACAAGTACATAAATTTTAGTCCTTGTTTAGATTTATTTATAATTTTTATTTACAAAGCGAATGAAGTTTGGGGGCGGGAACCTCCATTTAAAAAAATATGAACTTTTTTAGTGAGAAAGTGAGTGAGGAAGACAGAGCTTTTCCAGATGGGAGTGAAACAAAGAGAGGTTGGGCAAGACGGAGCGGGGATATAAAAAAATACATACAAGTAGGCTCCACGACAGGGCGGGAATAGATGGAATACCTCTTCCTGTCTAGTAAATTATTATGAAAATACTCCGGAAACGCGAGGTACTTCAACTAGTTATAAATAAAATCAATTTGAAAAACCAATATAAAAACGTAGAGAAAAGTAAAAGAAAACATGTTTATTTAGCTCCCCCAAATTTAACAAAGATAGAGGTAGAAGAACCATGAATGGAGCATCAATTGCTTCAGGCCACCACGCAATATTTCTAGAGTTCATTTCCAAACCAGTCATGGTTTTGCTTATGAGCATTCTTTGAACTGAACCAGCGCTTCGGGTTCAGAGAATTGCGTTGTTGTCTGCCCCGTTTTGCCAAAGGCCAGGTCAAAAACGGATCATGCATTACAGCGCGATATCTGCTTGGGTTCTGAGAATTAGGAAAACGTGCAAACTCCGACTGTCCGAGGGAAAGCTATTAATTCTACGCTTTTAATTCTCTTTATGAACCTTAGCAACAGAGACTTTTTTTTCAAAGGTAAAATGTTTTTTCATTTCATAATTTGTCGTATTTTGATTGTTTATATGCTTCAAAGAAGGTCGGGAAATGCATGCAGTAGTAGAGCACACTGACTTTCCCGATCATTTTTGACTTTTTTTCCAAATACATGGCCATTACAAACGATGCAGTCACTAGGAAAGCCTATAGGGACACATATTACGATATTTAAAAGCCAAAAATGTATAAAACATTTCAAGGAGGGCTTTTGTAACGATACTATTTATCACATTACGAAAATACAAAAGAAAATGTGTAACTAACATTATTCGTAACTTTAGGTTTTCTTCCTTTGAATCCTTTAATTTACAAATTATTGGATAGCTTCAATTTTTCACAGAAAGAAAAGTTGTACTTTTTTCAATAACCTTCCACTTTTCAGTAGATGTACAAACTCCAAATAACTTCCACCCTTTTTACAACCACAGATGTTGCACAACTTCCATTTCCCACAAGC
This sequence comes from Acheta domesticus, assembly GCA_031308135.1. NCBI lineage: Eukaryota > Metazoa > Arthropoda > Insecta > Orthoptera > Gryllidae > Acheta > Acheta domesticus. Next base: position 19,132,472 of record JAHLJT010008756.1, on the reverse strand, counting down.
GTCTTCCCTTAGATATATCTTCTGGACGAGATTGAAATGTACTCGAATCAGATTACTACTCGTTCTCCACTGTCGAGCATCATGCGAAACGTCGCAGACGCCCAGGCGACAGCGAACCATCGTTAACACAATAATGAGTGTCCTCTTCGGACACCGCAGACTTTTCTCCTTACAGACCTATTCTCCTCATAGAAAAGTGTGTTGAGGAATTCTACCATTTTTTTCTTCAGATGTTTGCATTTCGTGGTTTTAGTGTGCCCGAAATAGCCGCCTTGCCACCGAAAGATAATAATCGCCGAGAGATGTAGGGGGGCGGGGGCGAAAATGCTTTTATGTAAAATGCTATCGGCATTTTTATCCTGTGTGTTTCAAAACTAATTTTCTTGGACCTCGCAACTATAAACATCAGTGCCTCCAATGGATTCTAGCGTCTAGGTTTGGATAGTGCTCGGATGCGTCATGTCCTCCGAACTGACATCGCCAACAGAGGGGCCCCAACCGAATTCTGTTCTTGTTAGAAGTGCAACACGCTGTGGACAGCAGCGCATCGTGTCGCTGGCAAGGGGAGATAGAGCCCCAGCGTTTTGTAGTTTCATTGAAGAGCGTTGTTTAAAATGCGGGACATTGCGTATTGGCGCGACAGTTGTAACGTTTTCGGGGGTATCGACTTTCTCGTCAGTGCATTAGTCTACCGGGTGGACAGAAGGGTTGCAGTTTGTCACCATTTCAGGAAATACACGAGTGACATGTTTCGAAAGTTGAATGACGTTTTCCGAACTTGTGTTACGAGTGATGTTATGCTGTTTTAACTCACGAAATATGGTGCGTTGGCAATGCAGCTATTACAATGAGAATATATTATATAGATTTGCTGCATGTATCAGCGACGAATTTAAACGTAACACAAACAAGGTCACCTAGAAGGAGCTGGAGGGGAGGTAATTTGAGGCAAATTGTTCCAGACCCCGACTTAATAAGAAACCTAAATTTTTTAATAAAAATTAACTAGTGGTGCTACAACAGCACTTACTTTCCCGTATTAGAGGAAACGGCTATATAGTACTGAAATATTGCACTTTGTGCGCTACTAACATCTTAGCTTACAACTCACTGTTTCCATCGCAGTGTTGTCAGAACTGTGTGAATTCTACAACTGCACAAAATTTAATACAAACATTTTGTAAACGTATATTGGAAAAAGAAGCCTGATATCCTGGACAATATAGAAATGCATTCCATAGGGCCATGATTAGAGAAGAGTATTTTAAAACCATGCAACAAATTCTCTACTCACTACAAATGCTACAGCATTTGCTGCGAGAACTGAATATTTTCATGCAAATATCAACATAAATTAGACAATTATAACTCCTTTTCATACAGCTCCTTCAGGTCACAACAATGATACGTAATTCACAGAAATTCCAGTGAATTCCATTGTTGCAGACCCTGCATTGTCGCTATTCTGAGAGCTATTAATTCTTTTTACTTAATTCAAATATTTCAAAATAAACTATTTATAAAATATTAATGTGTAAGTGTATAACAAAAGTTCTAATGTAAGAAACGAAGAAAGAAATAATATACAAAATTGCCCATTCTAATTTACGACGCACCCAGCTGTCCGAAGCGCTGTAAATTTACAGCGGGCTATTATGTTTGTCACAAAATTATAGAAAAGCTACTCGTATTTTGAAAAAATTAAGCATGACCTTATTTGAAGATGTGGTTTTGATAAATACATGTAATTCAGAAACAAATGTATTTTTTAAATTTTAGTTGTGAGAATACGACGAAAGCGAAGCGCAGTCAATTCCGAGCGGACTTTCGTTTGTCAGGAAATTATAGAAAAAACAACTCATATTTTCAAAAAATTCAACACGACCTTATTTGAATGGCACAGACTTTCCCGTATTAGTTTTCTATTTTCCTGGGTCTTCGCTAGCTATTCGGAATTGCCACATACTCTTTCTTGCCAGCTACCATCTATCATCGCCAAAAGTACATTTTTTTGTCATTTTCTTAATTTTTCGGTTTCCTATTGGTAGAACGAAAATATTAATTTTAGAATATTAAAGAACACAAAAACCTAGCCGTAAATGGCAATTTTCTTATAAAAATTATGTGCCGTTTAAGAGAAAATGGCGTTTTAGCACTCCTAAAAATGCGAAATTTGAAGCTCGTTCTCACAGAAAATGATTGAGTTTTCAAAATACTTTATTTGAAGTTATTTAAAGCACTTACACTCACAAATATAATAATGTTTATAAATTGCTGGTAATGTGCATATTAAAGATGTGAGAGATCTTTAAAAAAATTACAATTATGTAATTTTTGAAAAAACAAAAAAATAACTCGAAATAATCTTTACGCTATACTAAAGAGTGTAATTAGCACTATCCGTTACAAACGTTTCAAGAAAAAAATTACAGCCATATACGAGAAAATGACGTTTGAGCATTTCTGAAAATGCCGAAATTTGAGCTACTTTTCACAGAAAACGGTAGTGTTCTCGAAAAACTTTACTTGACATTATTTAAAGCATATATACTCGTAAATATAATAATGTGAAAAAATCGTCGATAATGTAAATATTAACGACGTGAGAGACAAGTAAAAAACTTTACATTTTTGTAATTTTTGGAAAAAAAAAACAACCGATAGACCAAAATTCCTTTTATGTCATTGATAGAGTACATTTACCACTATCCCTACCAAAAGTTTAAAGAAAAAATTTGGAGCCGTTTTTGAGAAAATCTTGTTTTTGTAATTTTTTAAAATTGCACATATTGCACGCAATATTGCACGAAAACTACCAAAATTGTGAAAAACATTTACATGACCTTTATTAAATAACTCAATATGCAGAACAACTTTTATTTGAAGAAAAAATCTCTATCTTCAATTTTGTAGTTGGAGAAAGACGCCGAAAAAAATTCAAACTTTCACAATTTTCGAAAATTCAGAGCTGTACGTGAAAACCGGACCTATGCCATGTTAAAAAGTGTATTTTCCTCTATTCATACAAGAAATTTAAAGAAAAAATTTGGAGCCGTTTTTGAGAAAATGTTGAAAACCCCCGGGAGGCTTCATATAAAGTACCCCAAAATTTTAAAGAATGTTTTTCAAAATCTCAGAGCTTTGACTAGAATTGGATCGACTGGGGAATATCAATTTTGAAGAAAATCGACCGAACGGTTTAGGCGCTAGCGTTGACCACAGACGGACAGACGGACGGACGGACAGACGGACAGACGGACGGAATGCCGTCAATCGATTTTTAAGTATAAAGAAGCAATAAATCATGGATTTTGACCACACCACGAGATAGAGGATTTTTTTTTCTTAATTTAGCAACTGGTTTTATCCACTTATTTGTTTTCACGGCCCGACAATTAATTTTTTTCCGCCGAAAATTGGCCATTTTTTTCGTGCAGCATTACATAACTTTCCCTATACTACGTATATCACTCCGTGTATACGTACGTATACGGGAAAGTAAAAAATGTATTTACTTACACAAATTAATCGATGTAAGTTATTTCTTTTGCAATAAGATATTAATTTTTTTGAGACGTGGGAAAACTTTCGTTTGAAATAGGAGGCCCCATGATTACCGCCCTTGGCGTTTCGTTTCCTGTGGCCGCTTCTGGATATAAATATTACTCGTGTAATGTGTGCCGACGTATTATACATTTACTAGCTAATTTAATTAACTTTCTTTCTAGTACTTTTTGGGCCTAGTAATATTTTAAAAATACGTATAAAAAATCTGAATCTGAATGTTGAGCAAAGTCAACTAGTTCATTTTGTTTATTTGTTGAGGAAACAATTTATGAAACATGAAGCTTACGAATATACTTAATAATATGAATGTGAACTATTTAGACTACATATTCCTAACTATAAATAACATGTCCATTTCGTAAAATGCAGCTCTCGTAATAAGAGAAACTCATTGCGAACTTTCATTTCGATAATTCCATTATGGGTTTAGGTAACCGGAGATGCGCGGAGAGATCATTTTCAGAAGGATAGGTGGCGCATTGTAACATTGTTACGTGTTGTTCAACAGATTCTTTTTATTTAAAAAAATTGTTCCATCGACGAACAATGTATTTTGAGGTAACACGATATTAACAAAACAAACATGAATATTTGGGCAAGGATTCTTGAAGACGTTAATTTAGTTTATTTTGCCATGGAAAAAATAAGAATGCATCGTACAATATTCTAAATTAAAATTCGTCAAAATAATGCTTGTTATATATTCGACATATAATGTTAAAATTCAGGAAATGTAATTTTAGCTTCATAAATATGCACGTGTCATGACTCCTTATAATCCAGAATAAATAAAATATTTTTCCTTCCTAGCGGCAAGAGTTCAAGACGGTTGAACCAAAGTGAGTATTGTAGCAAATGATGTCAACTGGTAGGAACCTTCTGAACAGATTATAACACCGAAATCTCATCATCGAATTTTTTGGAGAAAATCTAATACTTTTCCTCCATATTAGACATTGCCAAGAAAAGGTAAAATAAAATAAATCTAACAGCCTGCAACAACAAAAAAGTTAATTGTCAAATATGTAGAAAATGGGCCCTGGATTAACAAAAAATATCTTCTGAAATGACACACATTAACACTGAAACTTCTGTTCGCTTCGTTGCATGACGTCAGAAGTGTGTTAGGCAGTTATTAACAAATTATGAAAATACGTACGTGAAATCGCCAAAAAACGTAATTAAATTTTGGCATTTATCAGTCAAAATCGAAACTGTTTCATTATTTTCGTATTTTTTTCCAGTTCATGTGATTCTAACGAAACTATTGACAACTCTCGCTGGGTCAGAATCTGCTTAGCTTTTTGTTAATTTATGCGTATATTCGAAATTAGCAATATAAAGTGTCCAGTACAAGCACAAATTCTGCTGAACGGAAACAGACAAAATGGTTTTGCAAAAAGCACGCGTACTGCTCAAGAACAAGTAAAATACTCTTGTTAAAGTTTGCCATAAATTAGATATTTTAACAAAAACTCTTCTGAAGAATACTGCAGTAACTTAGAATGTTCTGATAAACAGGACAACAGTTCGTGATCTGGGCTGTCCGGGTGACGCCGCGTCGAAGGCTGAGGTGCAGACATTTTGACCAATATATCGTGATCTTCAGGGCTGTATTCGCTGCTCCACCACAGCCCTAAAGAAGACCACATTATAGCTAAAACGTCGGCACCTCAGCCGTCGATTTGGCGTTACCCGGACAATATTATGACTGGCCGCGACCTACGCCATCAGTACAACAGTTTAAAAAAATGTTTCAAATACAACATATGAAAACAAATATTTAATGTCGGGTGACTTCTTCTTTGGAGTCTTGATGTCGCATGACGTTAGTTGTCTCATAAACAAGATTGTTGACTCGTAAACGCAGTTGTTCTGCTCGTTTGAAGTCGAATATATTTATGCATAACCAGTTCCACTTGGGAGACCTGCAAGTGAAGGTCCGCTGGGTGGCAATGTCTGATATGTCAACTGCCATGTTACCTTTCAAAAGAAAAGTAGCTTTTATTAGTCGTAGAAAAAGTAATATATGAAACTCAACGTAATAGACTATTAATCTGCTCGTGTGAAGTTTACGACATTTTCTCATTCCCCGCTCACATCGTAACATCACTTTACACTTATGTATTTAATGTCCATCATTACATCATCGTTTCTTAATAACTATTTTCTAAGAGCGAGTAGGTATTGCAGTACTAAAGAGTAATCACGTGGAAGGAACTCTTTTAGCGGAGTAATTCTCGTGTAATTCGCTTTGACCAGGAACACTCTTCATACTTCTTAGTTTACTAAGTAATAAAATGAGATATTTTTGGGGTATCTTTGCAGCAAACCCACATGAAACATTCGGACGTAATAGTGCAAGTGGAGGCAGTAGTGAGACACTGAAGGTCGTTTAACACTAGAGCAAGTGCCTACGGACCAGTACACGATTGCTGGTCGGAGTCAGGAGTAAATGTTCTTAACATTTCGTAGAAATTTGAGAAAGAAGAGGGAATAACTATTTGCTATATCGAAAATAAACCTCTGATTTTTTTGGTTGTGTGATTGTAAATAGTTAAGGCTGGTTATTGTTTTATAAATAATATTTTAAAAGTTAGGCATTGGTTAATGTTGGTAGAGCTAGGTTAATGTATAACTTTTTCGAAACGAATATAAATAATTGTAAATGTGTATCGGGTAATTTAATTCTTGAATGTATTCTTATATAGTTCTACATAAGTGTGAACTATTGTGAAACATAGGTTTTATTGCAACAATATTTAAATTAATTTGATGTCCCTAAATAAAGGAATGGAAATAATTGAATTATTCTCAACCTCAAGAAGGCGACAGTTAAGAAGGATTCCATACTTAGATTGTGTAGTAAGGTGTAATTTTATGTGTGGTAAATTTTTATTTTATGTGATTAGATTTTCTATAGTACAAGACTAGTTTATGTATTTTGTTTGATTTTTATCTTCTATATAGCTGTTATAGATATAATATAATCTCTAAATTTATATAATGTTAATAAATAAAATATAATGTTTTTATATTTTATCTGTGATCAATGTAAATAATTAGTTTACAAGAGGTGATTTGTCTTTTAGCGTGAGTCAGTATGATGATTTCAGTTATTTCTGGATCCCTAGTCCTCAGGAAAAATCCCTGAGATTTTAATAATTGTCATAGTTTTTGTTAGAATAAAATGTATCATCTCGAAGCATTCTGCACCCTTAACATAGAGTAAGTAAACGTCTGGCCAGTAGCGTAGTTAGTAACCGGTCCAGGTGATATGACTCATTCCAAGTCGGGAAGGATCGTCAATCCGAAAATTTGCCTAAGCCAGGGAGGGAGGCTGCAATATTTGAGTACAATTTAATACATTTTAGTGTGCTATGTCTAGATAGAATTACTTCCTATTGATAAAAATAGTTCAGTTGCTGTACTCAGCGAGTTATATGAGTATTGGAGTTAAAAGACAACAATATTTGAATTGGACGCATGATCGAGAGTCGATTAAAATTTTTTCCACAGATAATGAGGAAAAATAAAGACGGAATTGCTGTAAAGTGTATGTAAATCAAGGAAAAATATCAGCGCCTCACTTTTGTACAAACAAGAGCAAGCTGTTAGAAAGAAAATAAATGTGTTTCAGTATGAAAAACGATTCTTTTGCCCAGAGTAAAGATTCTCATTGTTTTGGACATTTGTTTGTATTCTTTTTAAAACCAATTTTATTTATTAGTTCATATTGTTCACAAAACGGATTTTGGTTGAAATGTTATGGAAATTGAACTAAAGTGATGCTAATGACAGTTTGCGACATCGTTTATTATAAATTCATTTAAATATCATGCTTGAGCGATTAGGATACTAAGTTATGAAGAAAACAACAAATTTCTTTAAAGCGCGACACACCGAATATACTTTCGTCTTTTAACTTTCTGAAGCTTAAGTTATTACTTCAATCGCCTCAAGCTCATTAAAAATGCAGGACTTGCATATTTCTTGCATAAGAAAGCACGTAGTTACCACGCGCAAGTAACGCGGGCCCTAAAAGCAAAGTCGCATACGGCGGCAAAGTTTCCCTCCTGTTCAATGCGGATTAATGGCTGGTTCCGTCTTAACGGTTCATAACGCTTCATTATCGTAATACCTAGACTTCGCCCGAGCCGAGCGCTGCTAACGCGTTTGAAAGCGTTGGCTCCTGCTGGCCATTTGCCTGAGCAGGGCTAGCGCCCGCCGCCTCCCAATTTATTCAGAGGATCCGCCGAAGACGATGTTGCTTCTGAGAAGGCGGCAGAGTGACCGACGCCCATCTTGCTGTCTTCTCCTTGCTTCTTAAGAGCTTCTTAGAGCATACACAAGAAGCTTCCTGCTGCACGGAGGTATTAGGGCATTGTTAACCAGCTTTTGCCTTGGCTGGGTTCGTAGGATTTCGACGCCGTTCATAATGCGGCTAATGGTAATAAGAGGGAAGGAAGAATTACGTCGGTATTCACTTTTTATCAGGTGAAAAGCGTCTTCTTCTAAAGCAATTTTCGGGGAAAACATTTCTTTTCATGTACGAAAAGAAATAAAAGTCTTACTATCAAAGGAAGCTGTTAACATTTTTCCCTAGAAAAGAAAGAAAATTCTAAAGGCAAGGCATATTTTTACTATAAATTATTTTATTGTTCTCGCCCATAGAACATATAAATTATAATAAATTTTAAAAAAATCTATTGGACTTTAAACTTTTTTATTTCTGACACACACGGAATCTATGCAATTTCGGTTTTTAATTATCGGAAACACGAATTTAATTCAGCGACATTGCATTCGTGTGGACATTAAAATATTATTAATAACTTCGGAGATGACAATTTATATTGTTTTCATAGGTATTGTTATTATATTTTAAAATATAATAACATATTATATTTTAAAATATAATGGTTAATATATTTAAAATTTATATAAATATGTTAATTTAAATTTATATAAATATGTTATTATATTTTAAAATATAATGGTTAATATATTTAAAAAAACAGCCAATTAATTTCAATAAAATAAAAGTGTTTATTCTAATTCGATAGAAATATAGCTGTCATTAAATGTTTATTATTCCGGAGTGATTTCCTAATCGATAGTGGTTTTCGGCCCCAAACATGCATCATTCAGTATCTGGATTGCGCCATACTGTAAAATGGTGACAGACACAACGAACGCTTGGCGAAACTTGTCGGGGTTGACTCGTCAAAGTTACCAGCAGCCGGGACTCCTGGGAGTTTTGGCTCGCTGGTTGCAAGCGTCTGCTCTCAGCCGAGTCGTGGCTTTACAGCGTGTGCTCACAAGATACAGGATGGATATACGAGTAAAACTTTTTTGATACCGAAGGTGTTTGCGAAGGATATGTAGGATAAAGAGGCCAACTCCAAGCGAACAGAAATGTGGAAAAGTGCTCGAAATAAATTTCGACGTAAATGAACAAGTAAACATCTGTATAACCTCAAATAGTTTTATTTATGTTAAAAAGTTATTTGAGGAAAGGATTAATCAATCAAAGCACTAGAAACTAAACGACATTTTCATAACCAATTACCAAACGCAATTCTTGTGAGTACACAATTGGATGATTATACTGGAATTTAAGAAAAAATCTCATAATTGACCTATTGGTTGGCGATCCTGTACTATATTCTTTTATAACGTTATGAGAATTGTATTAAATAGCGTTATTCAGAGGACTATAAAATCATTATATATAATAATAGTGTTTTTGAAAAACACCCATGCACTTCACAATTCTTTCTCTAAGTTAACATCAGATTGGTTAATATTCTTTTCATAACGTAACGTCTATGTGCTTTTAATTCTGCTGTAACTCCACCACATGGCGCTGTAGTACAAAACTAAATATTCACGTCAAATTCAACCTGCAATACCTGTCAGCATTTTGAATGTAAATCGTGAAATAACTCCTAAACGAAGTGTTCTAGGGCATTAAAAACTACAATAAAAACTCAAAATATAATTTCAAATTCAAGAGGCCAAGTCGTTCGATGCCAGGTCCTTCGGGGAAAACCAAATTTGATGAACATTTTTATATTGATGCCAGACACTATTCACAGGCAAGTTAAGTGTTCCTGCAAAGTATCATATGCAAGAAAGCAGATTATACAAAGTAACACGAAGCCAAGCCAAAATACTAACAGAGCCCCATGGTCTCCGCGACTCTTAAAGTTGCCTGCAAATACATATACAATTTCACAGCTGCACACGGCAGCATTAAGCATAACGTAGTCAAACATTATACACGTTAGTCAATATACAAAAGTGAATGTACCGTACGTGGGAGTCTTCATTCCGCAGAACTTGCACCAAAATGCAGAAGCCAAAGAAACAAAATATCAAGGGCCCCCAGGATCCGGATACTCCAGTTAGGGGTTGAGGGTTAGGGGTTAGCATTAAGCATAACGTAGTCAAACATTATACACGTTAGTCAATATACAAAAGTGAATATACCGTACGTGGGAGTCTTGATTCCGCAGAACTTGCACCAAAATGCAGAAGCCAAAGAAAATATCAAGGGCCCCCAGGATCCGGATACCCAAGTTAGGGGTTAACGTTTCCGTGTCTTTATCAAACACGTTCAATTCAACTATGCTAATGTTTGTGCGAGTAATAGATTCTTTTCCTCAGAGCAGGGTATTTCATGTAACGAGGGGGAATGCAGCCCCTATGTCGCATACCCCTCGCCAGGTCCCTTTCGCGTCGTGCGGAGGCGTAGCCGTGTCCCAACTTCTTGTGCTCGCGTGACAGCTGCCCTCCCCTACCCCTTTCCCGGTACACCCCTTCCCCCACCTCCCTCCCGAGCACAAGCGTCATATTGTCGGAATGGCGTGTGGTGGCGGCGGCCAGACGTGATTTTCACGTTCTCTCGGCTAACATGTGGCGCCACTTCGGAAATGTCACAAGGTTGCTCTGTGTTTGGCGCGAGAGCATTTTTTTGTTTTGAGTTTTTTTGTTGTATTTCCTTTTGTTGTTTTTTTGTGAATGAAACAATCAGAACGTGTGTGACACGCTGTATTTTTAGAGAACCGTTGTCATTCTGTTATTGGTCAGTGATTGGTATCGGATAAGCGCCTGAGTTGATTTTTTTCCGACGCGTTGGGTAAATTGTGCCGAGGTATATACATTACACTTCTTCACAAAGAGGCAATATTAAGCGAAATAAAACTTGAAGAGACGTCACTCACTCATTGAAAAGTTTTCTAATAAATATAGCAGAGGTGTTGATGCATACTTCAGTACTTAAATTTAAAACGGAAATATAAAGAAGGAATGTCAGTGATATTTCAAACGTCTTGTAATTTAATCAGTAAATTATTTTAAGAGTATGTTACAAAAGATTAAGGTATTTTGGTTTCCATCGTATTTATCAGTCATTCTTTCATGTTCACTCATGTTCTCACTAAGACAGCAGTAAAACTATCAACAATTTAGGAGATAGTTTAATTCATTTTTTTAAATATTATGTTTTGTTTCATAAAAATATGTAAATTTTGTAGAAGATTTAATTAATAGAACTCATCAAATGATTCCCTTGTATTTGTAGGGTATTTTTAATCACAGTCTTCTATTGAGCTTCCTCGTTTTCTCCGTACTTTTTGTCCGTCTGCTCCGCTCGCTTCTTCGGTCTACATTGGTCGATCTGCCGACTCCTGCCAACCCGCCCATCCAACTCTTTCCGGTCTGTAGAGGCCGGAACTACAGTACCGACAGCGTATAAGAGACTCTGACAGTTCGATGCGATTTCGCCACATTACTACGCACATGGCTCCACCTACACGACAGATAAATGAAATCTCAATACATTACGACTTAAAGGCAGGCGATCACGCGTGTTGATATTATGTTCATTACGCATCTTGATATTATGTTCATAACCTTCGCCACAGCCGAACTTTATCGCCTCCGCGAATGCGTTTGAGCCAGATGAGCGGCAACGCTTAACCCTGGCTGTGTGAAAGTAAACAAATTTTCGCAACCTGATTGGTTCAGAGCGGATCACATGACGTTCCACAGCACGTGGTGAGAGAACTGTCAGAGTCACACGCTGCCGGTTCTTGTAGAGAATGTCTCTCTGCCTCTTTCTGCACAAGCGCGGCCGTCGTGTTCCTAAATGAAAAACAGCTCTTTCCGTCATCACCGATAGTATCCGTGTGATTTCGTGTTTCGATGTCACAATGCGATAGTGTCAGAGAGTCACTTACGCAGTGACAAGCCCCAGTCGTCATCTGACAAATTTTTGACTAAGGGAAATCTGGTGGACGTGACGGTCAGTGTTTTCAGTTCGACTCTTAGTGCAAGTTGATTCATATTTCGCGGCAAATCGCCAGGGATATCCTTTAGTGCCGGTTTATATGCCGGTTCCTCCAGCTCATGCCCGCTTCTTCAGCTCTTGCCACTTCCCCCACTCCTTTGGTTCGGCCCCTTTTGTTGCCCGACCATCTACTTCCGCTCCGACTTCTCCTTCTCCTCCTTTCTTTCCTCAGACTCCTCCCGTTTCATTCACTCCTTTTGCTTATTCTATTCTTTACGCTACACCACAGATTTGCAATATTTTTCTAGCATTGACCCCTTTCACAAAATTCTTCGCTTCATTAACCCTTTCAATTTTTCTATAATATACAACAAACAACTTAATATTATTGATCAGTCCGTTGTATATTCGACTATTGACTGTCAATAGACCCCTTATTCATCACTGACCCCTTTCAAATTTCGTAGGCCCCCAGGGGGTTGATACCGACCGGTTGGGTACCCCTGGGCTACATCCATTCCTTCCGATTATTCCTTTTTTCGCTCCATGTGTTCCGTCCGCTCATCACTTTCCTTTCGCTTCTTCGATCCCCTTCATGCCCCAGACGTTTGTAATATTCATTCTGAGCCACATTGTATATTGTCCCTGAGACATTACGTTGAAACTATTGAATCTTCCCCGTTTCCTTTGAGCCTCAACCACTGTGCGGCGGCGGCGGCGGTGGCGGCGACGCGGTGCGGGCGGAGCGGCGCCGGGTGCGTCAGTCGCTTTTTCACTTACACCTTGTTGAACACCTTCAAAAGCCATTAAACGTTAATGATCCGGGGCCCGAGTAATTGGATTCCGGGCGCACGCTTTTTGCGCCTGTTTCTAATTAGTGGCGCCGCGATCGGCGAGGGGCACGGGGAAGGGGACGTGGTCAGGGCCCCGTAAGAGGGGGCGGCGGCGGAGACGCAGCCGCAGACGGAGTGGACGGGGCGGAAGGAGGGTGACGAACGGGGAACGTTGAGGTTGTGTTGAGGATGTGGAGGCAATAGGAACACGGAGGGGATGAGGGGACGGAAGGGATCGAAAGAACAAAGGATTAATTGATTGTTAGTGATTCCTGGCGCGTCATAAGGTCATTAGTCCCGTAGGTATAGTGCATGTTTTTCACCGGGAGAGAGGGGGGTGGTGATCTTTTCCCGCTGGCGAGATCCGGCGCCGACCTACGTCAACTAGCGGAGATTTTCCCAACCAGATTTCTCCCTCACCACTGTGACACCGCCCCAGCTGGGACAAGCTCTAAGCTCCCGACCGGTCTCCCGGCATTTGTGCTGTGCATGTTAGTACGTGAGGGGTGAGGAAAGGACAAGAAAGAGGAAGGGAAGATCGCCCGCGGTCCGTGGCCCGTTTGTTAGGGTACTTCTCCGGCATTCGCCTGGTGTTGAACGGAGAGACTACGGAAAACTATCAATCACAGTAGTTGCCCGCTAGAACACTCCTCCAGACAGCGACTGAATTCGACCTACCGGACAAGCTTGTGTCGAAAATTCTGCCGCTTTTGGGACTCGAACTTAGAATTTCCCGGTCAGAAGCACTGTATTATGTGATGCACATCAGGTGATACCGTCTCCGGATAGGGGACGAGAGGACGGAAGGGGATTGAAAGAACAAAAGAAAAGTTAAAATAATGGAAAGAGTTGAAACTGAGGATTTAACTGGTGATTGCAACGCCGATGAAGACGATGAAAAACAATACAATAATAGAGAAGTTGAGGGGATTTGGAGGAGGTTGAGGGAAAGAGGAGAGGTTAATAGTGAGCGGAGCTGATGCGTGGCAGTGGAGAGATTGTATGCTTACTGGGAGGTTAGGCAGCGGGTATGTAAGGTTGGTAGAGGTCGACGCTGCAACGGGACACAAGAAACGGTTCAATAAGAATGGTGTAAATGTCGAAGTGGCGAGAGTACGGAATCATGGGAAGAGAGAGCGAGGTGTAAGCGGAGGGAGGGAGATTGCGAAGGATTCCGAAAGAGCGGCAAAAAGAAGAGAACGAAGCGTTTGGACGATGGCGAGAATGGTGGAAGTGTCTGAGTGAGGAGACTACATGGTAGCTTAATAAGACTAATAGCGACTAGAGAATTTGCGGCGTTGCGGAGAGAGACACTAACTGGGGTAGAAGAGATAATATTCTTTGCTAGCACCTTGAGACAGGATTTTTGTGACCGGCGTGATGACCAACAAGTGATATTGTTGAAGCCCCATTGTGATGTACTGTCATGCTACGCACAAAGGACATATTAGTATCTGCAACTGAACTCATAACGAGAAATCGAGGTTTGAAATTTAATAGCGTTCATTGCCTGATTTTCATTTCCTATATGCGGAATAGAAATCACTTTAAATGCTTACTACTGTCAGGACTAAATAACCTAGGTAATCTACATAATAAGAGCAGATATCACTTTATTCAAAAGGCCTTTTTTAATACTGCCCATCGTAATACGACTATCAAACCTCAATATTTGGTGGAGAAAATTATGAGCCACATAATAACAATTACTCAGTTTGGCCGAAAACGTCAGCTCTGAACTATTCCAATAGCGGAGTGAGATGATTTCAGGGATGATGAGATGTTGAGGACATTATATTTATGGGAATGTCGCAACCAGGAAGCATGTTGGCTGTCCGTGTGAGGAAGCATTCATGCAGACTGGAGCTTAAGACCTCTACGGCCCGCCACCCCATTCACCTCGGTCGTTAAAATAGCCGACTAACAAGGCCTCACCTTGAACTATAATTCGAATGTCTGAACAATTTTAGAGTAGTAAGAATATTTGTGAGATTTTAAAAATGTCATTATTGAATTAAAAGGAAAGACAATCAAAACATACAAACTCCACAGCTTTTTAGCTAGCAATTTAAATGGTTTACAAGGCACTTGGAATGGTATCTGATTAAATGCTAAATATTTCAGTAATGTCGAGGTTTGTTTTCTCATTTCTGCAGTAAAATGTCGATTTTGTCGTCGCATCGCAAAAGCAAAAGGATCAATGTTCAGCTGTGCTGTACTTCACTCGCCGTCTGGTCAAAGTTTCCGGCTTCGTTCCAATGGCAGCTTGATCGCAACGACCTCTGCCATCTCAGAGTGCAATCTTCGGATTTCGGGAAACCTGGGGAGCGAGGGCTTAAAATATCTGGGGGAAGCACTACCCAATCGGTGTGACGGGCAGGCGGTGCAGGCAAGTGGTGGAGCAGTGGTGTCAAGGTCTTCTACTGGTGGCAGTGGCACGCGTCGTGGCACCGTGACATGCCACGAGCTTCTCTGCCCAACTAGTGTCCGGAAAATAAACTATTAGTCACCCCGCCGTTTTACAATAGGAATGGCGTTGTCTCTGGTGGCAGGATAATGAAGTGCGTGGAGGGGCGATTTCGTCGTGGCACTCGTGGCATCGACCTTGACAACACTGTTGTAGAGGCAACAGGAACAACGCGGGGAGACGGTGACGATTCTCGCGCCTGACCTACCGGCAAAATCCCGGTCACCGGCGACCTTTGGCGGAGAAATGGAGGGCGGCGGAAGTGGATGCTTGGTGGTTTGCCTTCTTCCGGTCATAGAGTGCGCGCGCGGCGGTCGCGTCATCGATCACCGCTGCGGCGCCGCCGCTCGCCCGTGGCTCGTAAAGTGCTTCTCGACGCTCGACTTCGCCCCGTTGGTTATTTAGAGGCTGAAATTGATTTCACGACGAGGACTTCCCACTTCCCGCAAGAGCATTTCGCGAAGACGTCTCGTAAGGTCGGACGTATGACGGTCAAAATTTGATCATACTTGCTGAAGACTTTCGAAGCTGTAACTGATAGAGATGGCACATTAACAAGAAATGTGGTCGCTGCAGTTTCGCTGATTGAGTGTCGCAGGTTTGGAGTTCCTGAGGTAGAGAATTTTTGTTACTACCTGTATAGCGAGGTCAGATTCAACCGCTGTAAGAGAATCCTTGCTACCTGATGCTCTAATCAATTGGAGAAGATACCTGAAGGGGGAAAACCCCGAAGTCAAAATGTAAGTCGGTGCCAGACCTTAACGTTTCAATAAAAATACTTGTAAAATATTTGAAGAAAATAGAATATTATTTAAATGTTTAACAAGTATGAATATCATAAATTTGTGTCAAATGAATGCGGCTATTATCGTAAAGTTCAGATCTTTCTATTCACTTGAGTTGATGAAAATCAGTTTAATAAGAGACCTTCAGTTACGTGTCTAGTTCCTTCTTAGAGATAATTAATTTGATTTTATTAATTAAATTGATAATTTAAAGATCGCTGAACGCGCCAATAAAGGAGTCATTTTCACTGTTTGGAGTTTAGCAGACATAAGAGAGTGTATTGTATAGATTTTATATGTTTCCTGTGCTGTTTAAAAGTATGTTCAAGGTGATAACGTTTTCACAAATAATATTTTAAACATCAGATGAAAATATAAGCAAAGGATTCAAAAATAAAAGCATATTTATATGGAAGCTATGAGTTAGTACAATGCCATAGGTAATACCATTGCGTATTTCCGATAATTTTACGAGTCTAGAAACGAGGGAATTTATATGAAAATTTCCAATGCACGAGTGGTATTTACTAAGACTATTCCACGAATGAAATTACATCCAATAAAATTTCAAAATGGACCGAACGTTAATTGTTTTGTAATAGCGTTCCAAGTGAAAACGACAGTGCTCCTTACGATTGATGTTTTGCACCTTGTGATTGGCCAACAGTCAGAAGATGGCAAGAAAAACCGATAATTTGCTTGGTGTATATTGGAATATGTCAGATATATAATTCACAGTTATTTGAGTTAATTTTACTTACGGAGTAGCCATAGGTAATACCAGGAGTGCATTCGTTCCTTCTGACAACCACTGCTGGTTTACATTGTGAGGAAACAATTGTTCGAGTAATTGGTCACTGATAGTTTCGCAGAGGAGTTACTCTCAAAACCCTTCGCTTAAGTTTCGTACGTGGAATAATCAGAGATAAAATTTCTTTAATAAATACCTTTAGACCCCTCGTATGAAGAAATGTTCGGGATAAATTGTAACCCGAAAATGCAAAGATACGCGTAGTAGCTACCCAAATGTGAATTATAGTTTTTGCGATATTCGGTTATGAGATAAAACGAATACTAATTTTCTACACAACTTTCATGACCTTCCCTCAGTTTAAAAGCTCTTCATTATTTATGTGTTTATTCGGTTATGTACTTTTTACATGACTATTGAGTATAAAAAATGCATTTCATGTTTAGCAACACTCGTATGCCTTTTTCATTTGAATGAACGGCTTATTTATTTCTAATTTTTGAGTTAAAGTTGTTTTTGCATTATTCACTTTGACAAATCAAATGACCTAGATCTCTAGTACGGAAAATGGTCACATGAATTAAGTGCTCATGATACTTGATGCTCTCTGGTATAAGGGAAAACATTGAAAAATTATTGGAAAAATATATCAATTCAGATTTGTATGAATTTATTCAGCAAGTTCTTGGGTAGATGTTTCAGGAAGTGATTTGTGCGAAGTTTCCCCGGGTATTCAAGCAAGAACTTGGTGTGTGATGCAATAGGGAGAAAATGTGTAACGCCAATCGGGCGCCTAAGAGATTAAATTGTGAGACCAAGTTCCGAGCTGTCAAATTGAACGGGTGCCAATTTTGTAATAATTCGTACGCACGAGTAATGAGCAAGAATATCCCATTAGCGTTACATTACTATTTACCTTCCTTTGATTTGGATCAAAGGATTTAGTGAGTTATAGTATGAGTTGCTCTCTAAAGGAGTGTTCTAGTACTCGGACAGAAACTTTCACAGGAGTTCAAGTAGGTTGACGAACCATGTGAGCGGTGTCATAAGCCAGGATTTCGAACGCGAGAGAGTTTTACGAGTGCGACCAAACTTCGCGCTGTGGATAGAACGGGCTTGGTGTGAAAACCGGTAGGCTGGAGGAACGCCCGAGATCGACCGCTTTGTCCCTTCAGCATCACGTTACTGTTTACCTTCCATTTGGGGCCTAAATATTTTCATCGCTCGATTGTTTTTCTTTGCCCGACGGTCGTTACGCGCGCCTTGTATTGAAAACTCGTTTACTGGCACCGCTGGCAGAGAACAGGAGAGCAGCGGTGGAGGAGGGAGCTGCAAAGGGCAGAGCGATTTAAGCGCTTGCCGGAGGGCGTGAGCGCGTTTGTTCGGTGTGGTTTCCATGGACAAAATTCTCACATGCGTCGTAGTAACATTTACATTACGAACATTTTGAGATATTATTTTCAGTACATTGATGATAACGACAATTGACGATAACATCATCGCTTGTTATGTTACTGGCAATGTAACTGTTCAGTAGGCAAGAAATAATTAACAAGAAATAAAATAATAATTATATAATAATAATTATTATTGTAAAGAACGTAAAAATGAGAACCGTTAAAAGGAGCAACTATTTGCCGGATATGTCAGTGTTTTCTTTAGACAACCTATTTTGTCATATTGAATATAACATATTATAATCATCAGATAGTATCCAATTTAAGTAATTTTCAAAAGTGTATAGAAATATGTTTAACGTAAAAGAAATTTCATTCCATTGTAATTTGCCATTCCGTTTTATTTATTTATTTATTTATTTGTCAAAAAACAGTAAAAAAAGTATATGACGTGTGGGGAAAGAAATTTATCTGCGCACATTTTCTTGAGGGCCAGAATTAAAAAAAGAAAAAAAGAAAAAAAGAAAAAAAGAAACAATTAATTTAGAAAATAATTATTTTAGAAAAATAAAGATATTTGAAAATGTTTTTTCCCGAGTTATAGAAAATCAATTTCAACTGTAAATGAACTACAAGCAAAAGGAGTGCTCAACAAAACGTGCGCACAGTGAAGCTACATTTACGTCCAGAAGCAAAACAAGGGGCCATTTCAGCATTTGCTCAATGGATCAGGGAAAATGGACAAAAACCTGATCGAGATGGGGGTCATTGACCCGGAAGCTGAAGTACATTACTTGTTACAGGCGTATTAAATATTTTTTTAAATATATACAATGCAAACATAAACTAATTCATTATATATCTTTGTTTGTTACATTAAACATTATTTTTCTTTTTCACGATCAGTATAGTCTCTAATTGTATAGAAACAGTTTTGCAGCAGAAAAGATTTTACTTTTAACTTAAATTTGTGTACCGACTTTAATTCTTTTATGTCATCTGGCAATGCGTTGTAAAGTAACGTACATGTATTGTATGTTGATTTCTTGTACTGAGCTGTTGATACTGACACTTGATGCACGTGATTTCTACGGCGTGTGTAGTAATTATAAATATCAATATTGCATGAAAATATGTTCCCTCCGTTAAGTAGGTCATTTTTGACAAATATTACAGATTCGTAAATAAATAGACAAGGCAATGGTAGGATTCCCAGCTCAATGAAAAGAGGCTTGCAGGAATCACGTGGAAGGCATTTTTTCATTATTCGAATAATTTTCTTTTGCAATCTGAACGTCTGAATACTACAGGATGAGCTTCCCCAGAATATTATGCCATATCTCAGGCGGGAATGAACATTTGCAAAATAAACGCAACGAGCTGCATGAAGGCTGACAGAATTTGAAAGAATTCTGAATGCATAGCATAATGAACTTAATTTAGTGTTTAATTCTGTTATATGTACATTCCATTTGAGGTTTGATTGAATTGAAATACCTAAAAATTTTGTTGCCTCAACATCAGCTAATTGCATATTGTTCATTTTCAATGGAACATTCGATTTTCGATTTGAGATGCAAAAATGCATTGAAACAGTTTTTCTTTCGTTAACAATTAATTTGTTATTATTAAACCAATTTGAAACTTCTGGAATTGTACTATTTACTGCTTCTTTTTTGCAAAGAACATTCGTGGCATCAGCAAACAGAACCGTTCTTCCATTTTTAATAGACGAGGGCATATAGTTTACATATAACAGAAAGAGAATAGGACCTAAGATCGAATCTTGCGGGACCCCATGCTCAATTGGCAAAGAATTGGAAATATAAGTATGTAATGTCCTTTCCTGCCAGTATGGTTTTTCTACTCTTTGAGTCCGATGTTTAAGGTAAGAAGTTATCCAATCTAGGGCAATACCACGAATTCCATACGAAGGTAATTTTGAGAGCAAGATCTTATGGTCAATAACGTCAAAAGCTTTCGAGAGATCTAAGAATATTCCAATGGGTACTTCATTTTGGTCTATTGATGAAGCAACATCTTTGAGAAAAGAAAAAATGGCAGTTTCCGTAGATTTTGATTTTCTAAAACCGTGTTGTGAGTCTGAAAACGCTCTGTTTTTCCTGAGAAATGTTTCCATTCGTAAGTAGAAATGCCTTTCTAATATTTTGAGAAAATTGACAAAAGAGAAATTGGCCGGTAATTTTGAATATCATTTTTGTTCCCTTTTTTAAAAAGTGGCTTAATTTTTGCTGTTTTGAAAAGATCTGGAAATATTCCTGTACATAAAGAAGCATTGAAAATGTGAGTTAACGGATGTATAAAGGCAGGTGCACAAGTTTTTAATAGACAATCCGGAAATTCATCTAAGCCAGATGAATATTTATTTTTTAGTTTACTGACTATTCTGAGGATTTCTTTGGGAGAAGTTTCGGAAATAAACATCGTATCTGAAATTTTTTGGAAAGTGTAAAATGTTGAATTTTGTGATTTTAGTCCCTTCGTGAGATTAGACGCAATTCTGGAAAACTGTTTGTTGAAGAGATTGGCAACTTTTTCCGGATTACTCGTTTCTCTTCCATTATCTTTTAAAATAACATTCTCTACAAGGTATCGAGATGATGTGGTTGTATTTTTTACGATATCCCACATTGCTTTAGTTTTGTTACTAGCGCTCAAAATGTCCTGACTATTTTTCATTATTTTTGCCTGAACTATTACTTTTCTTAAAATTCTTTTATATTCTCGGAAGTATATATGGAAACCGGGTGATACATTATGATGTTTAGAAATAAAGTAAAGCATACGTTTGTTTTTACACGATGTTCTAATTCCTTGTGTGATCCAAGTATTACTTTTGCTTGAAATGTTTAATTTTCTCTTTTTAAGAGGAAAGCACGCGTTAAAATGAATTGAAAGCTTGGAGAAAAATAAATTATATTTTTCATTTGTGTCAACAGCGTTATAAACTTCGTCCCATGATTCCTTCATCAAGTAGTCCATAAATAATTTTATATTAACTTTAGTGAATGCTCTGCACATGGGTGTATTATTTATTGTGTCAGTGTTTATGTTCTTAGTAATTGTAAGAATTTGTGCATCGTGGTCACTGTATCCTAGATTATTCGTTATTATTTCATATGTAGTCGTGGTTTTGTTAATTATAATTTGATCTAATGCTTTTTGTGATTTAAGCGTATTCCATGTAGGTACATTCACTGTAATGTCTAAATTAAAAGAATGAAGTAAATTGAGAAACTTCTCTTTTTCGTGGGATTCGCTCAGAAAATCAATATTGAAATCTCCACATACAACAATGGATTTAAAAGAGAGTTTACTAATTTTGTTCAGAATTATCACTAGATTTTCCAAGAAAGTGAAATAATCTGAAGCTCGCTTTGTTGGAGGTCTGTAAATGCAAAGTAAGATAATTTTGAGCGTAGTAAGATGTACTACTGTTGTTTCAAAAACTTTTTCAACTGCATATAAATTGAATTCTGACAAGAAGGTAGAATCAATATAATTTCTTATGTAAGTACACGAACCTCCGTAAGCAGGGCCCTTATTTGATTCCTTCGCTCTGCAATACGATCCTGCAAGGTAAAAGCTAGGAATTTGGAGTGTGTTTATATCATTTTGAGACAACCAATGTTCTGTAAAGCAAAAAACGTCTATTTGTCTTAGATCACATTGTAATGCTGCCTCGATAAATTCAATTTTATTTGAAAGAGATTGCACATTATGATGCATTATTCGAATCTTTTGCATGTACCTACACGGATGTTTTTCTGCTGCATCTGACAGTAGTTGCTATTTATTTATTTCATTTTTACCTCGAGTGCGTGGTCGAAGGAAGTATCGTGTCCCAGCAGTGACAAGAGGTGAGGAAGGAGGGGTGACAGATGTAGAGGAATGAATAGTGGGAGAGGTAATACACGGATTAGGTTCAGGGGATAAGGTAATTGGGTCCAAAGGGGTCCCAGGGGATGGAAGAGAACTAGGAGATGTGGGTGGGGATGGGTCTTGGGCAGGACACTGCCAAGTTTGTGAAATGATGTGTTTTGCAAGCTCACTACCGAGTGCATGTTTTCCGACAAGGTTCAGGTGAAGACCATGTCGGGTGAAGTGTTTTTCTGAGAGAAAGTTTGGCTCAAACAATTTAACATGTGTGTCTCTTAGATGCAGTTTCAATTGGTTGTTTGCGTGACTAATTTCTTTGCATAGTGTGGGCTTGGTGTACCAGAAGGGAAGAGTCGAGACTACAATGTTCTTGTTTTGACTATCCTATTACCACTCAAACACACCATATGAAATTTCATTGATATTTGTTTCATTTTTCAAATATATTATTTTTAGTAGGGTTGAACACAAATTTGATCCCGTGTAATGACACAAATACCTTTAATTCGTTAAGATGCTCTAAATTTTTAAGCAAGCGATATCAGGTACTCATTCCATTCATTCTTTCCATCTTTCCACGATTCCAGAATGTTTGATGAACTCCAAAGGAAAGATAATGTTTGGAGAGGGGGACAACGCGAGAGTAAAGAACATGGCGTCAGGAAACAATGGATATCTTAACCCATTCTACCTAAGTGACCAAAAATTGCATTACAAATGACGCACATTATTTCTTTGCGCATTTACTTATGGGACTCTTTTATTGAATATTATAAGAATATGAAAAGTGAATAACGTAAACGATAATCATATCTACGTGCAATTACTAGGTCAGGTTTTCAGCCACATGTATACAAAAGAATTAAGTATCCTGCATTTACATTCTTTTCCTTTTCACGCCACTTGACTTACTGGTTTTTAATACAGTTTTATATTTTCTTGAAACTCCGTCGTAGCTTTTAGTACTGTTATTTGCGCCTTTAGATATTTAAAACATTAGGCAAATTTTCTCTCGCTTTTAAGGAGCCTGTTTTCGACGATAACAGACACATCTGCCTGTTATTACATATTGTCTTACTAGAGCAATTCACTTTCTACACTCTTAGGTCAGAACTCAAAAGAAAATCCGACTTAGAGCTGCAATTTACAACAGGAAAATATTTAAGAACCAACATTACACATTTTATGAAAAAGCAAATTAATTCCTCCGCGCGGATTTTATAGGTTTCAGACGATATTTCAGCTATGGAATCCAACAATGTATCCGAAGAAAGAAAAGTAGTACTAAACCTTCTCCACTTATCCTCTTCTTTGTTCGCCCAAAAACCTTAGGGGATGTTTGACCATCCAGTACATGGTAATTTACGAAATGTGTCTGACCACCGTCTGGTGACCGCTTGAAAGAAGGCATATTTCACATCTGCCTTATTATATAGAAAAATCAATAGGTTACATGGATACGTGACCGCCGTTAATGGGGTTAACGCGTAATGGAGGTGACTGTTTCAGCAGGACTCAGTGTAAATGTAAAAATACCACAGGCTTTACGATAATGGCAACATTATTTAGGGTAACACTTCCCTAATGCCTCTTCCCAAAGACCCCGCCCTCTCCTAACTCACACCCAAGGAATGTCGCCGATTGACGCGGCCGCACATGCAAAGAACCGAGTCCCTCACACACAGAGTAAATTAAACGCAGCATTACCTAGAGTGGAAGTTCTTGGAGGCCCATTGTTTGTTATTCATATATTATAACTTTTAATAATCTTAATATCATTTATATTGTTTATGAAGTACTGTCTGTTCCGAATAAGATACCATTTTTAATACAGCTCTTGTTAAACTTTAAGTTAATAGAACGTCTTTGGCTGTGTGTAAAAAATTTCGGGGCTAGGCACTGAAAATCTGAAATGAGAATATATTTTGAATATAATTATACTGACTTAAAATACTATAAATAAAATAAACTCTTTGTAATAGAAAGGAAGATAAGTTGGCGTCTACTTGACACAAATATTTAACGTTTTGTTATTAATATTAAATGTAAATATTGTGCGAAAGTGTTTTATTGACTGACAATTGTAAAACTTGTAAATAAAACACGTTTTTTTACATGAGTAAACAAACGTATTAATTGATTGAATTTATTAATTTAGGAAAACTGTCTAATACTTCAATAGAATGTAAATTTAATCTGAAGCTCTGGATGTTCCGCCTTCCTTCATGATTGCAGGGGCTATTTTATTTCTTGGTGTTACTAAGGCTAAAGAGTGTGCCGTCTACCTGCCCCATTACTCACCGTATTTTGCCACTACTACTCATTTTGCATGCAGATTGCTCTCGAAATCGTGGTTAAACCTCCAAAGACCAAGAAGGGCCACTAACGACCCCTATCCGTTTCTTATGAAACTGGCTGGATATTTTAGCGACAACATTGATGCATTGGCAGCGTTATTGGTCGGAAGGTAGGTTTAAATATCGACTGACGGATTTCCGACAGTAGTTACATATTCTTTTTAGAGACAAGATACCCACCCGGAGCTTGCTCCCTCAAAGATACAACATGACAATCGAGTAGCTACATATCCAGGTCGAATTGAACCACTACTGTATCTGTAGAAGAATTCTAGCTATTAGGTAGTTTTTCGTCCTAGTTTATATCAACAGCAAGAGAATAACTACTAGTGGCAAACGAATGAAATGTTGATATTTCAAATGTGTATATGGAAGGCAGATTAATTAAGTTATTTAATTAAGTAATTTAATTAAGTTTATTACGACTTGCGTACTTTACTTTGTAGTTTGTATTCATGGCAACTTCCACCTGTATTCTCTTAGGATAATTCACTATTTGCGAGATGATAGCCATTGTAATTCATCTCTCCACAGTGTTCCATTTATTTTGTTGTGTTTACTTTGGTGTTTTATTTACTTTGAAGCACGTGTCCCGCTCTATTGCCGTACGCTTCACGCAAACTAAATTTCCCATCATTAAACAGTGAAGGGAAGAACTAGTTTTCATGCATGACTGCTTCAAGGTGTATTTTTGTGTAAAATATAAAGCGTAATTTTCCATCACTGTTTTTACGATTATAATATATGATCTTATGTCTTCGATGAATCGTTTTATCATTCGCGTATATATCCGTAGATCGTGATGGCACTACAATGACGTTTATCCACAATTCCAAATTTCTATTTCAAGTTTCACGTTTATTCGCGAAAATACACATTAGCCTTATCTGTTGTTTATTAATGTTTTTATTGCAGATTTATTATTACTGTTAACTTGTACGTATGATAATTAATTTTGAATGATCTTTTTCACTTTGAAAGAAGTCGCGTGTAATTAGGGAGAAACAAAGAAATAAATTACCTCTTTGATATCGTTGACATTGGGTGATGACGTTACACATGGCATGCATCACGAACGGAGTATATTATTATCGAGTTTCTAATAATATGAACATATAATGATATCCATTGATAAAAATTGTATAATGTGTTCTCTGCACCATTCTTTGTTATATATAGAAATATATTATTCTTAAATTTTTTTGTTTCAGGTACAATTCCAGTTTTTAGATTCAAAATCTTCCTGAACAATTATTTGGTGAGTCATTTAAATGTATTTATCAGTTTAAAAATTCCTCACATTGCTTGTTATGCGTAATGTATATATCACAACTTATTTATTTCACACTCAGTAAATTGTATAGTGCATTACACTCTGAAATCTAGGTTTAGAAGGCATGTACGCATATTTCGTTGTTGCGAGGTTTGTAACCATCTCAGCATCCACAGTTTATTGATGATTTAAAGCATATCTCTCTTTACACTTTTAGGGCATGCTTGGTGTAATTTGGGTCACGCAGATCCTTCGTAACCAGTACCGTAACAGATGAGCAACGAACCGCGTTCAATATTTCCTCTCACCTACTTACCTGCTTCCCCATCCCTTAAACCTGGCCCTATTTTGATTATGACATTCCTACATAATGTATCATATACCTTCCTCCTAGTATAATTTTTTCTCTACCATTATTTTTTAATATAAATGGAAAATTTGTATAATGATAAATTGTGAATTGTAATTTTCTCGCATTCTTGCTTCAAACTCATTATTTGACATTAATTCGCTTCATGTTTTCCCTCTCCTCTTTTCTCGTATTGTGTCTGATTACCCATTTATTTTATAAATTGTGTATTTTAAAAGAAGTTTTGTTCCTTAGACATAAACTTCATTTTTCCTCTACTTTCCCAACGAAAAATGGCAATGGCCAACGCCTACGATTTCCCTGAAGTGCTAACGACAACGAATGCACCACGGGACACATCGCCTTACTTGGGGCCTCCCAAAAAAGTGCCACCCGCTGCCCCCGCCTTGCCATCCGCTTCACACCCGCTTCTTACCCGCAACGGCAACCCTTCACTCCGCCAATATCTCTATCTACTCCTACAATCCACTTCCGCAACCCACTGTCACGACCCACTCCTGCAAGCCACTACCGTAACCCAGTTCTCCAACCCACTCCCGTAACCCACTCCCACTCCCCAATGCTGCAACCCTCTCCCACATCCCACTCCCTCCACCACTCCCGCAATCCACTCCCGCAACCCACCCCCGCTACCCACCCCACTCCCCACTCCCGCAAACCCATCCACTCCCGCAATCCGCTCACACTTCTGCTCCCACATTCCATTCCCCAATCCGCTCTCGCTTCCTGCCCCCTTTACTCTCACTCGCAACCCATCGTATCCCACTTGCCCGCCGTCCACCCTCTGCACCAGCGGCATTCCCCCATTGCCCACCTTACTCTCCTACCTTTCGCTTCTCCCTTTCTTTCATCCTCCCTCTCCTATCGCCTTCGCCATCCCTTTCCCCTCGTTCATCCGCTCACCCCTCTCGGCCACCTCGCCCACCCCACCACCTGCAACCCCTCGCGTTCTGTCTTTGCCTCTTTAGTTCGACTCGGCGTGTGGGCATCGATTCCACCCGTAATTGCTGCTCGTTTTGTGCGCGCGACGGCACAAGTAAGCCAGGACGTTCGTAACCCGAGGGTTAATTAAGACGGGCGAGCACGGTTTAGATTTCACGGAACTCGCCGATTTTCGGTTGTACTGAATTTTCTGAGGAAGCGCTATTCAGTGACCTGATATTAAACTTCTTAATAAATATTCAAATATTCAGTTTATTGTTTTCTGCGCTTGTCATTGGTGGTTCTAGTCTCGAGAACCCACTGAGTTCTTGAAGGAACGTTGGTAGCGATAGGTGAGTTAATGTAAGAGAATAGGAGCAAAATCCGTACGTCAAATATAATTATTTGACCTGTGACCGTAAAAGCTAATGTCTACAGATTATTTACGTTATTAGATAAGCAATTTATCTGAGATATTTTTACGAAAAACATAACCATTTATGGATCGTATGTTATTAATGCAGCTCGACTACCGCATGGTACATTTTTGTAGTGTGTTGTATGCAATTGTTGAAATAACAAATTAATACGTTCGTTATTATGTTACGTTAAGGGAACTTAAATTATAGGAATGTAATAACAATAGGATATCGTTTTTGCATGTATCTCGGTTAATCGAATGTTGACTCTCACTACCTGAAATATAGTAAATATATATTCAATATATTAATTGAAAGGTCTAAATAAAGTGTGAGAGATGAATATTACAGAAACATGAAAATTTATTTACATGTTATGAACATTTTTATTTCACATTTAAATTTCAAATACAACTTATAAAATAATTCTTATCACATTTGAAAAACAGTATCAGGATTGATGAGTATTGGATTGCGTATGTTTTCGATTAACTTTAGACAAGGGTCGGCCAGGAGATTCGTTATTCTCTTGATTATTTTGGCAGCCAGCGTGTTAAAAGTAACATTACACAGATATAAAAAGTACCCAATGGTGAGTCTCAGTGATTTATAGACAAACCTAAAATGATATTAATACATTAAATTTAAAGTTGAAAATTTAACAAGTTCCATCTTGACAGTTCCATTATAAGCGGGAAATGAATACTGTGTGTACCCAAGTGGTTCCTTCAGTATTTCGTGTTTATGTTGATTTGTGCTTCAACAGAAAATAAGATTCTGTTCTTGAAGCATCATCAGCAGAATTTGTAGTTCTTTTGACAGTTGCGAAATGAAACCTCCAAATACGTCATCCGAATGAAACATTTCTCGTTTAAACACAAAGGTCTATTCTATTTCACTTGCGCGTGAAATTGCAACTTGCATATCGTTCGCAACAACTCTATTCTCCACGTGCTATTCGACATTTGCCACAAGTGCCTTTCTCGCTGTCTCACTTCCGCCGCCAAATTATCCATTACGTTTCGATTTCGAGACAAATATGCAGGGAAATGCGCTGATGCTACTTACAAACTATTTGCATAGAGAATTCTGTGAACGGTGTACACCGTGTATCCGGGAATACACAAATATTGACTTGCATGCAAATATGCCACTTGGATATCCGATATGGAATCCGGTGTTTTTAATAGGCATCGAGGCGGGATGACGGGATTTCGATAACGTTCAATTTGTATCCTGGTATTGTCATCCGCGCCTCTACGTCACGGCCACCGAATTTTTGTTTTTGTTTTTTTCTCGTGTTGTTACAGGGGTTGTTTCAGTTTTTTGCGGTTATATTTGATAAGGAGATGAATGTGATATGCGGTTCTAAATTCTGATATATTTTTGCATCGCAGGTGTTACACAAAACCAAACCAAATCTGACGCTTTTGATAGCATATCTGGATGGATGAAATTATATGACACAATACCTTAGAGAAACAAATCAGGTATGTTTTGAAATCATACAAATGAATGATATATTGTAATGGAGCACCAAATGAATGTGTTAATATCTGAAAGTTATTGAAATTTATTACATCATTAGTTTATATCTGCAATTCCCAGAGTGTAATTTACAAATACCTATTTATTCCAAATATATACACTTTATTTTTTAAGCATTTTATTCTTAATTTTAAACTGAATGAAAACATATGAATGTTAATGTGGAAAATTGCAAATTTCACTTTTTAATTCAACTCAATGAGCCAAATAAACGATTTTGAAAGTTACGAATTTATAATTTATTTACACAATTGGTTTTGAAAATGCAATAAAAATAACAAATGAGTTAGTTTACTAAAAATATTATTAATTATAATCATTATCATAACAATGAAATCTCTTGTAGATATCCTATAAATTATCTTGGTATTCAGAAAGGAAAACCAGCCAATGTTCATTTTAAATTCCTTTTTTTGTATTTTATAAAAAATATTTAACAAAAATGATATTCTTATTAATAAGTAAACTAATACGAGTGATTTAATCTGTTTCTTACTTTTGAGATGCACTTACTTCTCCTGCCTTCTTGAAAAAGTATCTTATTGATTTATTTCTTCAAAAATCTGTAAAAATTACAACATACCACGTAACAGGGAGAAGTATAATCTGCGTATGTTTTCTTGGGACCCAAAATCCCTAACCGATCATTTGACTACACATACATTTGAATGATGAAATATATATGAACAATGCGTGCCAATGAACATTTAAAAAGTATAAATTTTTGCTTCCGAGGAATATTTATTTTCATCGGTAAACGAACAACTAATTTGATTTGATTGTATTGCTAGCCAAATATCACCGGCCCAAATCCTACTACAATTAGCAAAAATGAGAGCTGAGTAAAACTAAAACATTTCGAGTCGGCATTTGTAGAAGCAAAACAAGAGATCACGTTAGCATTTGCTCAATGGATCACGGAAATTGGACAAAAAAAAAGATCAAGATGGGGTACATAACACAGAACCTCAAGTACACTACTTGTTAAAGGCATATTTAGTATATTTAAAATTTTACAGACCAACCTTAATGGCTGAGGTGAGTAAGAGCGTGATCCGAGTCGGCCCTTTAGTCCTAGAGGTCGCGGGTTCGAGTCCCGCCAATGCATGAATTGTTTGTCTCTTGTCTCTTATGACTGTGTTGTCGGGAAGGGCCTCGTGTTCTGCTGACTCCAGATCAGAGGAACCCATAAGTGTGTTGGTTTCTGGTGTATGGTCGAATATGCAACGGGACGGAAATGCTAACGGCTGTCAGCTGGGTAAAAGCCCTAGAAAAATATATTCAGTAAAAATGTTAATTAATGCATTTCTGGGCGGGGGAAGCCGTCTGTATTCTTGTAGTGGGGTGACAGTCCCATCGCAATAGCTAACACAGCTCCCTGCAATCTAGGTCGCAAGCTGCCCTAATTGTACAAGGCACCACTTCGTGAAGACGGGCCCCGATCTCTACCTCCGCTCTGTTCGAGCGAGCCATCACAATGGTGTAACAAGGGTGGAATCACCATGGTCACCAACCATGTCATATAATTCAAAGTTTCGAAGTCGATATAAATATTTCTTGGATCCCTGCTAGCTGCACCGCCCTTCCGTGCCCATCTCTCATTCAATAGAACATTATATAAGATTGATCAAATAAATATAATTTCCCTTGTCTGATTGTCAGTATAGTCTCTCATTACTTCGAAACAGTCATGCAACAGAAAATACTGTACTTGGTGTTTCAACTTTTGAATCGATTTTAATTGTTTAATGTCATCTGGCGATGAGGTGTAGAATTTTATGTAGTGAGCTGTTGATACTGACTCTGATTAATATGATTCCTATGACGCATGCAATTGTTAATGCCTTCATTGCATGAAAATGTTCCCATCCTTAAGTAAGCCAATTTTGACAAAAATTAAGAATTGGCAAATAAATATGAAAGGTAGAGGTAAGATTCTAAGGTCGGTGAAGGAAAGCTTACATGAATCACCTGGAAGTCATTTGCTTATTGTTTGTTCGATTTCTTCTGTAATGAAAAACCTGGGTAATGTAGGATGTAATTCGCAAGATTATTGTGCCTTTTCTCAGGCAGGGATGCACGTTCGTAAAGTTTAAACAACGAGTGCATGAAGGCTGACTGAATTACAAAGAATTATGAATGTGTAACATAATAAACTTAATTTAATGTTTAATTCTTTTATGAATATATCATTGCTGTTTGACAGATTTGAGAGACCCAGTCATTTTTACCAGCCAATTGTATATTGCTCATTTTCAAAGTGCATGCGTAATTGCCTGTTTAAAATGTAATATTATTGATAGAAGTACAGAAACTGTTCGTTTACTCTACTTCTGACGACATAAAAACAGTTCAGAATATCTGTAGTAATACAATTTATTGTTTCTTTTTCTATTTTTGCAAAGAACATTCGAGTCATCTGCGGAGAGAACCGTTCTTCTGGTTTTATGGACGAAGAGATATAATTAACAAATAAAAGAAAAGCGATGCAGCGTAAGGTCGATCTTTGGGAGACCCAATGCTCAATTGGGGGAAAAATTGGAAAGATGAATAAGCATTTTTTATTCGTACTAGAATGGTATTTCGTTAATTTCAGATCGATATTTAAGGTACGAAGGTATCAAATCTGGGGCAATAACACGAATTCCAAATAATTAAGGTAATTTTGAAAGCTACATTTTATGGTAAATGACGTTAAATGTTTTCAAAAGATATTCCAATACGTGTTTCATCTGAAGCCACTGATCAAGCAACATAATGAAGAAAATAAACTAGTGCACATACATTCTCGCTATATTTCTAACTTTTGGAATTTTCGAAAATTTATAGACTTCAATGAAAATGTTACCTGGGGCAATTTTTAAGCAAGCATTGTTTTATCAGTGGCCAAAGGGTTCTAATGTTCGAGCGGTGACAAAAAGCCCTCGGACTGTTCGTCGCCGCTTGACCGTTAGAACCAGTTAACGCCCGTGGAACATACAAGATTTTATATACTAGATGTTAAATTTTTAGAAAAAAATGTTAAGTCATTTTTAAGAAAAAAATATTGCATTAACTTCAAGCAGAAATTGCGTACAAAACTTGTTTGTTCAAAAAAAATTGTTCATTATGTTATTTAAAGATGTTTTAAAAATGTTTCTTATGAAAAACGCTACCATCAATATAGTGCATTTGTAATTTTAAGTTTTGCAATTTTTGAAAATACAGAGTTCGCCACAAACGGGACCAGCACTATTTTTGAACCTCCTTTGCTATATAAGAAAAAATAACGGACGGGCGGACGGACGGGCGGACGGACGGACGGGCGGACGGACGGGCGGACGGACGGGCGGACGGACGGGCGGGCGGACGGACGGGCGGACGGACGGGCGGACGGACGGGCGGACGGACGGGCGGGCGGACGGGCGGGCGGACGGACGGGCGGACGGACGGGCGGACGGACGGGCGGACGGGCGGACGGACGGGCGGACGGACGGGCGGACGGACGAACGGGCGGACGGGCGGACGGACGGGCGGACGGACGGGCGGACGGACGGGCGGACGGACGGGCGGACGGACGGGCGGACGGACGGGCGGACGGACGGACGGACGGCCTGACTGACGAACAAGTCGGACGGATGGACGAACGCACGGATGGACGGACTAACGGATGGACGGACGGGCAGAGGAACGGACAGACTGAGTGACGGGCTGACTCGCTGACGGGCTGACTCGCTGACGGGCTGACTCGCTGACGGGCTGACTCGCTGACGGGCTGACTCGCTGACGGGCTGACTCGCTGACGGGCTGACGGGTTGACGGGCTGACGGGCTGACGGGCTGAAAGGCGGACAGACCAGTTTTGCCATCAACCGACTGTTTGGTATCAAGGCCCCACAAAACGTAGATTCTGATTCCATAACGTGTTACAGAAAATAATTTTTCTAATAAGAGTAATAAGAGGTTTTCTGTCGAAAAGTATTGGATGACCTCCACAGTGTTGCAACACTTTCTATTTACTACTTAAACGTAGTAAGACGAACAAGTAAAAATGGCTGTTTCCTTTGATTTGGATTTTCAAACACCATGATGAGTGTTTGAATACGCTTTCTTTATTTCTCCCATTACCTATTAAAATATCCTGATTACATTTGCATGTGATATAAATTTCCTTAACATGCTTTTGTATTTGGATAGATAATTCTTGTTTCTGCTAGTATGTTTACGGAACATGATGGCAGAACACTCTAATTTACAATCATTTCAATTAAGTTTATCAATATTCTTGAGAATATTAATTTTATATTACAAGAATATTCTTAAAAATATTAATTTTCGGTAATTGATGTGGAAACCGACTGATATGTAATGTTGGTTAGAAACAGATAATTTTCGTCTCGATGTTCAAATTTTTGGAGTTATCAAAGAATTGTTTATCCATTAAATGTTTAATTTTATTTTCTGAAGAGGAAACCACGTGTTAAAGTAATATGTAATATTCGAAAAAATAAATTATATATATCTTATGTATCAACAGAGGTGTAAACTGCATCACTTGATTGCTGCAGCAAGGCGTCCAAAGATAAACTTCATTCTACCCTTAGTAAATAATCTACGCATAAAAGTGTATTTAATGTGTCAGTGTTCAATTGATTAGTTACTTTAACAGGGCTTTCTTTTCATCGTTCATCTGAGAGTACTTTCAGTTAATGATATCGTACAAATAT
This sequence comes from Acheta domesticus, assembly GCA_031308135.1. Classification (NCBI taxonomy): domain Eukaryota; kingdom Metazoa; phylum Arthropoda; class Insecta; order Orthoptera; family Gryllidae; genus Acheta; species Acheta domesticus. The sequence continues at coordinate 19,098,883 of JAHLJT010008756.1, read as the reverse complement.
GAACACACTATGTTTTTACTTACATGATGTTTTCAAAATCTCATTGTAAGTCACAGAAAAAACAATGTTTAATATTTAAAACACTAAGAGTTTACCTTTAGAACGTCGTTAGAGCTTCCTTTTAAATCAAATTTCATGATTACTACGTACGTAGTAAAGAGTAAGTATTGTAATGCAGCTGCGGAAATTGGTGATTTCTTTCGATTGAAAATCTAGTACTAAAGGGCCCTTAAAATTCATATTCCTCTATTGATAAGAACGAAATCAAGATATATGAGACATGAGTTTGAAATCGATATTTAAATTTTTGCTATTACTTTCCTTGAAGCCACAACATTATCAAAATTTTCTCAAAAATGGCCCATATTTGTTTAATTAACAACTTTCCTCGCATTGCATAAAGGATGCTTAAAAATGGCACAGGTTTAGTTTTTGTTGAACTTTCTGAATTTTCGAACATTACAATGGTTAAATATAATGCAAGAAAGTTTGCGCTGTTGTAGTACCACTAGTTTTCATTAACTACAAGGCAGCGGTCTCTAGATACGTCAAATGACCTCTAGTTTTTAGTAGTGTTAAAGTTATTAATGTTCCGTCCTTCCAAATACACTTAGTATTTTATAGATTTGACTCCATGGTTTTCTTTCTTTTGAAGCTATTTGTTATAAAGTATATGAACAAAGATCACGATTGGTTTGTATTTTTATTTAAAAACAGAATAACAAGGTATTGAGAATAAATGTATTATTCCTTTCCTTTTTTGGAATAACTTTCTACATTTTTACTGCAATAAATAAAGTCAGCCTTAACTTACGTTATTCAAAAGTACTTTTTGGTAATAGAATTAACTTTTATGACATTCATTCACAAAACGCTCTTTTGGACCAAATCAAAACAACACCTGCCGAATAGTGGAAAATTGTCCACCGCCACCTTTCAGGGTTTCAGACCCCAATGCTCCGGTAAGTATCCTACGAATTATGCAAATTAGAATCGTAAACCAACACATGGAGAACAAAGGATCGCAATAAACGTAAAGCTAGCGACCGCGGCCCTTTTAAACCTGCCCTCGATGCGCTCTCTAATATCGAAATATGATCGACTAGTAATGAGTTCGATTTCATAACACAGCTGCGTAGTAAATTCGCATGTGCCTCTTCCCCCGCTTTGTGATTCAAATGTAGCGCACTGGGCTGAGCAAGCTTATTCAGATTTCACGGTCAGTGTGTTAATGACAGTGTCGTACCTAGTAATTCTGTAACACATTTCTCGCGAAGATTTTCGGGGTGTCCACTAAAAGCGTCCTTGTGTTTGAAATGGGTTGTATTGGTGGATTTAATGATACGTACTTATTGTACGCAGTGTGTCTCTGAAGAGACAGTAAAACTGAATTTTGAATATCATGTATTTCTTTGTAAATCACGCTTTAGTTTGTATATGTCTCGCGTGACGGAGAATGAGTCATAAAAATAGTACTTTATTCACATCTAAGTTTCCAAGTACAAATGATATCCTTACAAATGCTTCTTTTGTTTTTCCAAGACTGTAAACCTAATTGACATTTGGTTAGGTAGTTAATTGAATCCAAATAACTTTATATAGTTTACAAAGTGCACACTTATTTATCTGCTATTAACCATTTCAATAAACACTTTTCTCAAGTAGATATTAAATTTTCTTATGAGATATCTGCTTCAATTTGGGTTTGAAGCATATCTGCAGGATTTACTTTAAAGGATCGGAATAAAGGACGAAGACTAGGAGACGCCAAACGTTTCAAATGCACTATGTCGTCAAAACAATGAGCAGTTTTCAAGTTTACCAAGTAATCCAGTGATAGTCATTGTTCAATTGCTGTTTACAAAGCTAAGTGTACTGAATTAGTTTGCTTCGTCGTAGAAAATTCCCCAACAGAACGTACCTTTTGCAAAAATTTGGTCAGAGTCAAATATGATTTAATGCGTGATTGATTTAATAGCTTTGTTTTAAGTATTGATTGATTGTTAGGGATTCAGGACGATACGGTCATTATTCTCGTAAGCATTTTGAAAAACTCAAAATCAAAATTTTAAATTTAAATTTGAAAAACGTTTTGAACGCAACCCCTATAGAGTTGTATATCATATAAAAGGCCATAAAGAAAGATGAAAAATGACACCTGTTCCAGCTCTCTATCTTAATTTAGAGAGGTTCTACATCAATTGAAAAATGTTCTGGAACCCAATTTTGCAAAATTTTACATGGCTATATTTCACAGACGCACTGCAGTGGCATCAGTTGATGCTCTGAGCTACCTCTCCCGGTGATGTTGCCTGAGAGATATACCTGGTTAAGACCTTGGAGATATACAGAGGGAGTTGTTTCTCATGTGACCAAGTGTTGATCGTCTTTTAACAACTAACTGTGATGATATTTCACAACGAGGTGTGGTGACATTTCATTATGTACAATTTAGTCCGTAAGTTGAATTGGGAATAGTTTTGAATGACGTACGTAGTTTAATCCAAATATTGACTGGGAGTAATTGCAACATGAATTCCCTCTTAAAACTTATTAATACAAAGGGGGAGACTGAGAGGCCCATCAGTGATTTTTTTTGTAGTTTTTTGGGAAGCTAAAGAACATTGATATTGTTTCTGATGAGCTTTAGGATTAAAATATGTTGCAATTTGTCAAAAGTGTTTATGATTTTATTTCTTTCAGCACCTTTGGCTGTGGTTATAGTTAAATATTGTTGAAGTAATATAAAATAGTTTAATACATTATGTAATTTGCTGAGAAGATAATAGATCTTTTTTTGACATAGAAATATAATAGTTTCTATGATTGTATCTGAATAAACAAAATATTTTTCTCATTTTCAGAGGCACAAAGTGAATCATATGTTTGTTTCAACGAATATGAATGCGTATTATTAGTCATAATAATTTAATTATTTATTAACCTCCAGCAATCCCCTAGTGAGGCTCCACTACTCGTATCTGAATCTCCCGGTCAGAGGACACCCAGCTGGAGAGCCAAGTGTAATGTTACTCTAAACCATTTCAGCAGGCGATTTCATATTGAAAATTTCTTCTCTGCCCTACTTTAGTGTGAAAACAAATAGTTGCGACAAATTTTACGGCAACCCTCTCATTATTCCCAGCGGCAAAGTGATTGAATCGATCCTGATTCCGTGGGAAGGAAAACATGACACCCATCGCCCACGACAACTCTCGCCGCCGAAGCGCGCAGAAGCTCCTGTAGCGACGACGGTGAGGCGCGGGCAGGGCGCGGAGGGGGCGGAGGTGGAGGGGGTGTCTCTTGTGACTCGCCCCGCAGAGACCTGCATGCGCACGCTCATTTTTCACCCGCCTCCCCTCCCCGCCTGCCCTCCCCTCCCCGCCGCGCCGCGCCCCGCCCCCGCCTCCGCACGGCGCATCCATCTAATGAATTTCGGCCGCTGACCCGCGCGCTCCGCGACGCGACGCGGAGACACCGGGAAGAGAAGACTGAGGAAGAGACTGGAGAAGTGGGAGGGAAGGTACCTCCGTCAAGCTGCAACCCCCACTTGTCAGAATTCCAAAATCAACTAGTCTATAATTTTGAACTAATTTTGTACCAAAATAAAAATAATTGTACGTAACTATAAACCACTAAAAAACGACATTTAAAAGTAAGGGTGCTAAGATGACGTCAACCTACAACCCCTACTTTCCAGAAATTCAACACACATCTTTCTGGTAAACGATGAAGCAACAACATGTTCAACAATTTACCAAAGAATCACAATACATATTTGTATGTAAAAAATAAATAAAAATGTACAGGTGATTTAATACCAATCTCTTCTCCTTTATTTGTTTCTGAATAATGAAAGAATAAAATCCTTTGTACGAAATACATTGGAATGCAAGAGTTCGAAAGTCCAGGGCGAACATTTATTTAATTCTGAGAATGAGGAACGACACTTATAATGAAAGTCATTCTGTTAATTGTTTTACTCTAAAAAAACAACACTCAGTATAAGTAAAGTAACATATAGTATATCTCTTACCTATTAGTTTATTTCAAATATACAACTAAATCAGTTATGCACGTAGAATTGGGAATCCTCGTTCACACGACATTCACTATAAAAGTCGAGAAGAGTTGGTGGTGAAGAAAAAGGAAAAGAACGAGAAAGAAAGGAAACTATTTGCGGGTAGGCTGGGAAAGACCCAAGTCAAATAAGTAAGCCAAGTCATGAAGGGAAGGAATTGGTGGAATGAATGTCGAAGACTTACATAACAGAGAAGCCACCCTTATTGTAAAGACTGCTTTTTACATGAATGTCAATCAACCAGGAAGTTGATAGGAAGGTGGAGGAGAGGTAATATTATTGAAAGCACCATAGTGAAAATAGCAAGAACGAATGAAGAGATAAATGAATAATGAAGGGAAAATACAAAGGCCGTGAGAAAATGTGAAGAGACACAAGTCGCAACGAAATAAAGTTCGTGAAAGAAAAGTCGTACATCACTAAACGACTTGATTCAGGGTCTCCTTTATACGCTCCAAGGGAGAGTCGAGCGGGCACAAGTCGACCGAGTGACTGGGGCAGGGAGAAGGCATAGGACGAGTTGGACGAATGAGACATGTAGGCGACAGAGGACTGAGGGCATCAACTGATGTCACTAAAGTGCCTCTGACTAGAAGGTTTTATGTTCAAGTCCCGACGGTGACAGGATTTTCGACACTATCTACATATTAGCTAGGTCGAATTCAGTCTCTGTCTGAAGGAGAATTGTAACGGCGAACTGCTCTGATCGGTAATGTTCCTTGGCTACCCCGATCAATATCAGGCGAATACCGGAACAGTACCCTTGGGCCACGGCCGTCCGCGATCTTTCCTTCCCCTTCCTCTTCCATTACTTATACACACACATACATGCCTTACCCTACCACACATGCCGGGAGACCGGTCTGGAGCGAGCTTCTCTCGACTAGAGTGATGCCCCGCTGATGGGAGATACCTGGTTGAGAAAATCGCCGCTAGCCGACGGTAGACCGGCGCCGGATCTCAATATCTAGCAGTGGAAGATCACCGATTTGTCCCGAGGAAAAAACAAGCAATGATGTTACGGGAATAATGACTTCGGTAGTTGACGCGCCCGGAATCCCTAATCAATCAAAGCGAAAGAGAACATACGTGATGAGCGGGCCTGAGCATGGAGGGGTGTGGAGAAGAGGGGTGGGGCAGTGCGGGACGCTTTGTGACGAGACGTGGTAGGAAGTGACAGAAAATGTTAGTTGCAGCGGAGAGTTCAGGGTTCGCGGAGGCGAGGAAAAGCAAGAAAGGACTGGTGAAGGAATGCAGCTTTGGGAGGGGACGTAATGCTTGACCGGTGTTGGGAGGGAAGGTGGGAGTGGTTGCGAGGGGAGAGTAAGAAGGGTTGCGGGGGGTGGGTAGGGCTTTGTGAAGGGAAACACTGATTATCGCTTTTATAAAAAAAAGGGGGGTCGTCCCTTGTTGCACTTTCCATGCCTATCTTCTAAGCTATTTAGGAGTACAATCTTCCTATGTAAGAGTATAAGAGATGTGGCAGAGGTAGAACGTGGCCTACACACTACACAAGTAGTACAACTGTTGTGTATTACAATTATCAACTTTTTTGCCAGTTCTAAAAACGCACATCTGCGAACACACTCTTCCCTTTAAATGATTAATACGAAAAAATATATGGAGGTAGGTATGAATAATATTTCCTGTATTGATCACATACACAGAATGAAAAGCAAATGTATTTTTCATTTGTAATGTGCAAATGATGGAACTTCATTTTATTCACTCCGTTCTTCTGAAACAGATATAAAAAATTCACAATCTATGTTGAAAAGTGTGTTCCTGCACGGAAAACAGAACGTGCATTCTATAAAAATTCATAATTTTAATTTCCATCTTACTTCTTTCATAAACCCATTTTAGGGGACACACCTCCCCATTATTCCTATTGTGTTGTGAAGGACGTGCGTCTTAAAGATTGTGTTTTCCGAGCGAGAGAATTATCATGCGAGAGAAACGTTGACGTGCGAACAACGTAACTGCAACTGCTTACCACTGCCATCGCAGACACTTCAGCCGTTAGCGTGATTGCTCATCTCGACACGTTCCCGCAACATAAAGACTACCGCATTGTCATGAATAGAAGGTGGATTTTAACGAAATGCCATTTTTTCTTTTCACTTTAGAAAATGTCGTGTATTATACAAATTCATTTTATGTTATGTCTAAAGCAACTGAGCCATTTTTATACAGTTTTGTTTGCATTTTTCGTCGATTTCGGATAGTATGTAATTTTTTAAAACTATTTTCATTTTGTTTAATGTATTTTCGCCGATTTCATCGATGTTAATATAATTTTAATGGTCCTTGCTCCGAATAATATTTATGAGATGCAACAAATGTTCTTCACAGAATTTCTGAGTACCTATACCTGGTAGCCCAGTCAATTTCTTAGCTAAGAAGTTGTAATGCGAGCCATTGTAAGGATGGAATCTAAGGTTCCTGTGACGCCTGTCAGAGTCTTTGATGGTTCAGGCGATTTTGGGATAACTAAAGATAGTGATTTTCTGGTAAAGCACAGTGCAAACTAAAAGTTTGAAAGCTTAGATCACTTGAACGAATGAAAGAATTCTCGATTACATCAGTTGCGCTTCCAACAGCTTAAGTTGTTCACGCGCACTGGCTTTCATCACATTTTTATGTAATTTTCTTAGCTTTTAGGGCATTCTTAAAACATTTTGGGATCCGACCTCTAGTCGTAAAGAACGCAATATCACATATTATTTTTAAAGCAATATATACTACTACTTCTTTTGTGAATGTAGTACCCTGCATTTGTTTCGGAAAAATGGAGTAAATAAAAAGTGCAGTTAACATTACCATTACCATAACTACCATTACCGTAACCACAACATCCACTACCACTACAACATCCACATCTACATGGATAACCACTACCACTACCTCTAAAACTACCACTGTCACTACCCTACCACTACTACTATCACTTTCACGTCCACTTTTTCTTCAATTATCACTACCCATACCATTACCATCATTCACAACAGCCCAAAACAAAGGCAAAGTGCTCATTATCATTATGGCTCTCACTTCCACTGTTACTATCTTTGTTATTGCTATTCCAACGCAAAAAACCTCGTCTCCACTATTTCAGTTGACACAGGCAATGAATTGTGCCCTTATGAAAGCTCAGAAAGACCCAATTTACCCACTTACTTTTGGCGTACGATTTCGGGAGTTTTAACGTACGCAAACATGAGCATGCTCACTTCTGAGGCGGCACAGTGTGCATGCGCACGAGTGCTAAAACTCCGGAAATTTTGTGTCAAAAGGAAGCATGTAAATCTGGTCTAAGAGTCACAACTTCATCGGCGTCATCAAAACATTTTCCTTGCTGTTACTTCAATTACAGTGACTGTCATCGTCTGTGTCTGTGTTTGTGATCGGCCCCACTACCCTCATTATGTGCCATTTGTGAGTGGAGTGGTGGAGCCAATTTTAGTGGTTATTTGAAGGGGAAGGGACAATAATTGGCACTTTCTCTTATGATATCTCGCGCTTCAGGAATCATAACCGACGTTGCAGCGTTTTACGATGCCCTGCAGATTTTTACAGCCACTTGATGATGCCAATAATGTTTGCAATTGAAGAAGAAATTAAGCTTATGTTTCATAAAATGAATTTTTGTAAACTCACTTCCATTAAACTTTCAATTGTTTCCTAATAGAAGAGCTTTACAACAGATTGTAGTATATAAACAATTGATGTGAAGAAAGGACTTAAATTATTATCGAGTAAATTATAAAAATGGTAATTCACTTGAACCAATAGCTGTTTCGGCCACAGAGTGAACACGAGAACCGATTACTAGAAGACTGCGGACTCTGATTTGGGTAAATGGTGGTAACTTTAATGTGTTAAACATCAACGAATTTGAATGAAAGCAGTAATCAATGAATGAAAAAGACATATTGAAAGGATTTTGCTCCTTCTCACTAGCCCCTTACATCTAAGGACCTACGGGGTTTTCAATCCCTCAAGCGCTCGCAGCACTACACGTGGGTGCACCACGCCATTCTCCACCCACACCACACACAACGCACCCATCGCCAGACCACATACTGCACGCCGGACGCCACCAGCCACACAATACAAATACATCATACGCCACACCACACTTCATATCTCATACCTCACGACGAGCCACACCAGACGCCTCACCACGCGCCATACCTTACGCCACACCACACGCGTCACCACACACCACACGCCACACACCACGCCACACCACACCACTAGCTCGCGGCCTCGTTTCATAATTTAGTGGCGCGCGTGGGGGAGCAGCGTGTAGCGGCAAAGCGGGGCTTTGTCGGGCGTCGCGGACGGCAGGCGCGCGCTAGAATGCCTAGCATGCCGCCCCCACCCCACCCCACCAACCACCCGTGCCCCAAACTCCCCCTCACCCTACTCTTTCCTCCGCCACTGCCCCAGTTCCCGCCCCTTCCCACTCCTGTTCACGCCTTCGCCACCACCCTCACGCCTCACTCCCCACGGCCTCGACTCTGTCCCTGCCGCGCCGCCGCCCTTACCACCCTGCTTCTGCCCCGGCCTCGGTCCCTGCCTCCACCCCTTTCCTCGCGGGACCCATTCCCCCATTCCGCGCCCGGAATTTTGGCCTCTGGTGGCGCGCGAACGAAACATCATTAATTAAGGGATTGTCTTAACACCTCCAATTAAGTTCCACGTAATCTCTCGCGCAGTATTTTGTCGCGAAAACAGCCGCCCGGTGCGTGTAGCCTTTTCATGCGCTTACGGCGCAATTTCTGAAGAAAATTAGGTTGGGCGTAATTGTTTTGTAGCTAGCGGTCTTTACCAAGTGGCGGATGGTACCGTACATTCTTAGAATTTAGGGATGGCAATGTTAGTTTGAAGAAACGATTAATGAAATGAAATTTCGTGCATTTCGTGGGATTTACGTGCAAAAGAGTGTTTTCTCTCTTATTGAAGTCTTTTTAGACAAATAGAAAGATTCCATTTGTAATTTCATTACTGTACATATTTTACTCTTTTGTTAAACGAAATATTCTTTTGCTTAAATAAGACGAGCTTCAATGATGCATTCTCCTGACGACGTGAAGAAATTACCTGAAATATTTTCACAGTGCCATTCCAATGCCATTCCATGAATGACTGTCATAACAGTAAGACATTATCAGTCCTACACCAATGAGGAGAGGGTGGATCTCGGAAAAAAATGGAATATAATTGCAGAAAAATTTTATAATTAAAGAACTAATTGCCTCTCTCTCTCTTTCTTTCTTTCTTTCTCCTTTTCTCTCCCTATCTCTTTCTCTCTCCTTTTCTCTTGATCTCACTTTCTCTCTCTTTCACTATTTTATATATAGTTTGAATGCTTCCTGTCCTTGCTGTTCTTTCCTATGAGATTCAATTAGGGAACGTTTTTTTTAAAAACTAGTTCATCATTCACTATGTTGTTCCGAAAACAAACTTGTTTATGGGCAGGTCTGGCTGCAATTCAATGCCGGATTTTCTATGAAGTGATTACGCAGAGCGGCGTTTATGGATTATTTTGTAAACTTCCGATAAGAGTTGAGAAACGAAATTATCACTTACGGACAAGAAAGGTTCTAAAAATAAAAGTCCTAAACGATGTGACTACAACAAAGAGAAAAAACAATGCTGGGGTTCAGGGTTGACCTCTCGTAAATTGATAAGCGACTATTAAAATGGAAAACAAGGACAAACATAAAAACAAACATAATTCGTACTTTCATATTTTAGTTTTTCTCAGCATATTTGCTTATTCAGATGAATACGAACAAGAGAGCGAAATGAGAAATCACCACTCAATGACTCAACGCCCGCAGTCTCAACTTGCGGGCGCAATTTAGGTAATGATGCGCCTGTTTCCAACTCCTCTCATTGGTCGCCCTCTCCTTTTCTCTTTGGTTAGTCCTTCCTCTGTTCTCTCTGGTCACCCCTTCCTCTCTTCCCTCTGGTCTCCGTATCTTCTGTCCTCTCGCCATGGCTCTCCACATTTTTCTCTTCGAATCTGAGAAGAGAATTGACATTTACGACCACGCCAACATGCGAACATGATTGTTACGATACGTGTATTGTTATCACTTTTGTGACACTGTCAAAACAGAAAGAAACAACTCATATCAAATTGACTCATTGTCTTATATAGATAACATCGCTAGGTAATCATTTATATTTCATACTGTGAAATAATTTGTTACACGTTACCCTATTGTAAAAAAAAATAAACATATCATTTTTAACCACACGGATATGGTAAGACGAGTTCACTTTGGCTATGATAATTGACGATAGTTGCCACACCAATTCTTCTTGATCGAATACCATAATCTGTCGCCTAGAAATGTTCACGATTAACAAGTTTTTTTATTTCTATTTTACTTGAATTAATTGGTCAGAAATTTGAAGGAAATTACACTCAGAGTACGACACTGATTCTACACATTACAATACGCAGAAATTGAGCTTCGTTCAATAAAATAGGTTCCAGTAAAATGCTATATCTTGCATCATTGAACATCATAACATAACATAATTAACTTCATTGCGTTTTAATGCTTGATCCAAATCGTTTTAAATCTAGACACTTTGCGGACAGGCACTTAACTGGTCGTTATATGGGTATTCTGATGCCCATAAAACGGATATTATTATGCCTCAAGTCCTACAGTTCATATTATCTCATTTGTTTATCTTTTCTTTCTCGTATATTGCGTACGTAGTACAGAGTAAGTGTTAAAATTCTGCAGCATAAAATGGTAAATATTTTATGTTCCACCTTGAACAACGACGGACGGACGTAAAACCCGGGATATTGTTTAAAATGTACCCCGCAATGCGGTTTCGCTGTTTCCGCGTCTCGCCCCTCGCACCCGCGCGCCCTGCCAGGCGCAGTTAACACTCGCGTTAACGCCCTCTGCCCCCGCAGCCCTTCGCGCGCGCGCCGCCGTCTTGGGCGGCGCCGAGAACAAGATGGACACGCGCGATACACGGCCTCGTTGGCGGCTGAGCGCGGCGCGGGGCGGGGCGCGGCGCGGGGCGCGGGCGACGGCTGGCGTGGGATCGAGATAGCGCTCAACAAGGCACGCGCGCCGCCCGCACCCGCGCCGCCCCCGCCCCATCCCGTCGCCCGCCGCCCACGCCCAGCGCACCACACCCCCGTCCCCGCTCGCCTCCCCAGCCCCGCCCTTAACCACTCTTCTCACGTCCGCTTTTTTTTTTTGCCCTCTGACCGGGAGGTCCTAGGTTCGAGTCCCGACGGCGGCAGCATTTTGGACTCTATCTTGTCAGATAGATCCAATTCAGTCGCTGTCTGGAGGAGAATTCTAGCGGCCGGCTGCTCTGATTGATAGTTTTCCGTGCTTTCCGTGCTTACAATATATGCCGGGAGACCAGTCGGGAACTTAGAGCTTGTCCCTGCTGGGGCGGTGCCTCGGTGGTGGGAGATACCTGGTTGAGAGGAAAATCCCGCTAGTTGACGGTAAGTCAGCGCGGGATCTCGCCATCCATCGGGGAAAATATCACCACCGTCTCCCGAGGAAAGTACGCACTACACTTACGGGACTAATGACATCTGCAGTTAACATGGCGGAATTACGAATCAATCAATCACGTCCGCTTTTGCCCACGCCCATTTTCATCTAGCTACCACTCACTTGATCTTGTCTCTCCTCGCTCTCATGTCCAACGCCTACTTACCTCGCCTTATCCTCCGCCTCTCATCGACCTCCTGCATGCATTCTTTCCTGCGTTGTAGGCCTCGCCTCCAGGCTTACAGTCTTCGGCGCTTCCCCTGCTCTTCTCACCGCCCATTCTCACACTCTAACTTTGTCCTAGCTGCCACTCACTCCCCCATCTTTCTCACCGCTCTCCACACGTCATATGCCTTTGGACCCCACCTTATTCTCCGCCTCTCGTCGTCTTCCGGCCCAGAACTCTACGCCTTGTGCCCAAGCTTATTCTCTTTTACACTACCTCCGCTCGTCTCGCCGCGCATTCGCAAACGCCCACGTAATTTTGCCATTTGTCGCTTTGGACTCGGCCAACGCCTCTTTTCCCCCCACCTTCTCCTCCTCCTCCTCTTCATCCTCGTCACTTTCTCCCCAATCTTGCATTCTTTGACCAAGCTCAAGCGCCCTCCCCCTCACTACCGGCCTACACTTCAGTCTTTTCGCCTCAGCGTTCGTTCCCACTTGTGCCCCCACTGCTTTCCTCTTCTCCGTCTTCCTCGACATAGCCCCTCACCTGCTTCTCTTTATTCCTGTTGATCTTCTTCCTCCCGTATTCCTCTCCGTTATTGCATTCTTCTCCTTCGACCGCCCATAATAATCAGTTTCCATCTCCAACTCCCCTCTTCCCCGGTCACCTTCGCTCTCACCCTCTCTCTCCCTCCCCAGCCTTCTCTTATCCGTCCCCACTTTCTTCTTTGTCCCACCTTCTCCTCCGGCTCGCATCCTTAGCCCACGCCCGAGCGGCCTACATACCCCCAGTCACATTCTATTCCCGGATTCCACCCTAGGACTCCTCGACCAACCACGCCTTCTGCTCCTCTCTTCTCATTGCCGAATTCGCCGACGCTCACGCTCCCACTTGCTCTCCCTTTCCCGTCCCCGCTCACCACCCGCCCTACGCATTCTGCACGACCGCCTCCTCCTCCTCACTTCTTTCGGTCTGCCTCCTTCTTCCTTCTTCTTTGCTACCTGCTCCACCTTCCACATTGTCCCACGTGTTTGCTTCCTCTGATCTCTCGAACCCCTCATTGGTCCTAACTCACACGCGCTATCTTCCCAGCTTCTGCCCCGCACTTCCGCGCTCATTGCCCTTGCTTCGGCCCGGGCCTTGTTTGCTTTGGTCCCTTCCCTTCCTTCGTTACCTTCCCTTCACCTCTTCGCCCTTTTCTTTTCTTGCGTAATATTTTGTTCTGGATTATTCCTGCCTGCGACTGAGCCTCAAACATAACTCCATCTTCTCGGAGCCCCTCCTACCTCCTCATCGCCTTTGCCCCCGCCTACACCTCTCCTTTCTGCCGTCTCTCCTCCATCTCTTCTTTATCTCTCTCCGCCTCGCCTTCGCCTCTACCCGTCATCTGCTCTTCTTAATATTTATGCCTCCTATTCGTCTCCGCTACTCTGCATCTTCATTCACGTCTGGCCTTAACTCATCTGTATCTTTCTTCACTCTTGTCCGAGGTCTGAACAACCCCCTCCACTCCCAACTTTGCCATCTGATACCTGCCTCACTCCCCCTGCCCGTCTCTGCCCTAACTTATTCCCCGATCTCCATCTCTATCTCATCTCCATTACCACACATTACCCGTAAATACGTCCGTGCATATTTGGTCATAGAACCTATGAGCAAACTAAAGAAGGAAACGTAATATGATAAAGGCAATATGTCATTTTGTTACAAGCTACAGGGAGATAAATTCTATTTGAGAATGGCTTTCGTGTTCATTCAAGTACAAAGTTGATAATAGGAAAAGGATTTTATCCGGACTCCCAAAGCCCATGTAAAACATACGTAGGTTATTTAGATGGAAAAGTAATCTAGAATGAACAATCATTTGTAATAAAAATAGCAGAGACTTGTAACGTTTTAAAGCACTTTCTCTTCGTGTCATGGCTGTTATAAAATCACTTTTCATTTTACTGATAATGAAATTGCATTTACATTCTTATGTATGTATCAGATACTTCATGCTCAAGTTTCAAGGTATAAGTTACTTTGATAATTCGCAGCACCGCAAAATCATGCCTTTTAAACAGTTGAAGGATAGTTTTTTTGCTTCTCTTTATATTTTCTTTTGTCTTTAGAAGGTTTAAGAAAAGAAGTTCCTTATTGGAGTAGCACGTTTATTAAATTATTCAATTGTGTTTTCAGTAATTTTAACTACATAGATTCAAAAATTCGTTTTCCTTAGAAATAAAATACAGTTAATATGGTTTATAATAGAATAACCAGTCCAGTGAGTAAAATAGTATTTTCGAAAAAAAACTGAATAAAGAAGAAAGTAAAATATAAAGAGAAGAGATATAAAATGTATGAAAGAAACAGTTGATAGCGTTTCCACAAATGATTTCCTTGAAAATATTTCACAGTATAAAAAGCTAAAAAGTAAACCAACACACTGATGCTAACCATGGTTCGTTGATAACTTTTATTTTTCGCTCTCAAGCTATCACGTATTTTATTTTTTACTCGTACGTCATTGCTTGTTATTGACTTCGATACGTCACTCGATATACATTATATAACTTGCCTAGTTTGAGAGAATCGTAGTTACGAGGTAAATATGAAAACAGTTGAATGATGCTACGAATTTTCTTATGAAGGGAATTATGAGAGGGAATTATGAACGGGAATTATGGAGCGAAATATGAAAAGGCAACCCTAGAAAAGTTGATATCTAGTTAATTAGTAAATAAGTAAATCTGTATCAATAATATGAAGTCAAAAATAAAATTGTATATGCACCACAGGGATTAACTAGTTCTGAGTTAGGTAAAAATAGCTATCGGGTATTTTTGTATAAATTAATAAAAATGTCAACGGAATAAGATAGGAAGGAAGGGAAAATGTGGGAAATATAAGCAGAAACGAAACATATGGAACGTAAGGCGTCGATAAATTGCAATAAATACGTATTTGCTTAAATATTTAAATATTAGAAACTTATTTTTTAAGATATTATTGTGAACGTAAGAAACATTGTTAAAAATGACAAAAGCTTCTGGATAAGCCTTGGGCAGGGACACGTCAGTATCGTTTTCAGAGGGATAATAATGTAGAACATGTGAATGTGAAAAGACAAGTTGATCCGATAGAAGAAAATTGTATAGGAGTATACTCGGTCTGGTATAGCTCGGACGCTCTGCAAGCAGATCGCTGTAAAGTCGAAATAGAGTTCGGATGTACAGCAGATTTGATACGAAGTGCTATAGTAGACAAGCTTGTACAGCGAAAATAAGTTTTTCTTTTTGAATTAGCAGAACAGTTATTGCCGAGTTCTGTAAGGTGAAACGAAGATAGAAGTGTTCGTGGGATCCACACATCGTCCAAGCCTGCTGCGCTGACTTCGAAAAAAAAGTGAAAATAAGAAAAAGAAAAGAAAAAGAAAAGGCAAAAAGCTCTCTTGTGTAAAGGCCCTCGCTACTCGATGATGAGAAAAATCGCCAGCCGATCATTAGAAAGATCCCTACTCATTCATTAGAACTCATATAACGCCCTAGGTGAATAAATATGTCTGAGCGATCTGCATCCCAACTACTTCCTATATCCTCCAGTACTTCAAGCTCCTCTGGTATCCGTAGCACCTTCCTGGTCCTCGCTGGGATGGATGATTACATACCTCTTCTCGATATCGCTGCCTGCGGGAAGTTTGTAGCCCCATCTCAGCTATAATAAACATAAGCGCTCATACAAATCAAGGGGTCAGAGGCCCTAGGTCCACAGGAATCCCCCTATTTCAATCAAAAGTTTTGCTCCTGCCGTACATATACAGAGTGCAACTTTCCATGCAACAGAAATAACTTGTAGCAGTTCATTTGAATTATAAATAAAAACTGTTTTATGTATTGAAACAATTTTTTTCTACTCCCATTCTATAATTTTGTTATTTGATGGCTGCAGCCAGTTGCATAATGATAGTCATTTTGATACAGTGTTCATTACGATACAGGTTCTTTACCAATCACAGAGAAGTTTACAAATCAAGTATTGGCACTTCATTAATCATTGAGAATCGTTTTAGCAAATGTTTCGTTCGATTGTGTACATTAAAATTGTATTTGATATTATATTATGCTCAATAGATTTAATTTATTTTATTATTAGTATTTTTTCGTGGTATATTATTTAAAATAGAGTGGATTGTAATTTCACTTTGTTCCTATTTGACCAGCGCAGTACTCCCTAGCAGGCGGACAAGTAACCACAGTCACCTGCGGCAGCATTCGAGGGTAGATTTAGATAGCTGCCCGCTAGGTGGCCTTGGCTGAATCAACTGCCACGAAACTATTCACTGCAAAAGTTTAACTTATTAAATTCATAAAAAATATTCACGATTTACTCGCTCGTATCGTAATATCACACTTCTATATTGTATTAATACCCTTCATTACAACATCGTTTCATAATGTACTATTTGAGGCCACTCTTAAGTCGGGGCAATGGGCAAGTTGCTCCAGCTACCCGTTTCTCCTCTGAACGCCACTTATGAACCGGGTGTGCGGACCCATTCATGGAGGTGTGAGAAGGTCGCCATGCCATGAAAACCTCACTCGCCATTCGAACCTATAGCGGCAGCGGCAGCGATAACGATAGCGGCAGCGAATAGGCGACTAGGACATTTCGGTTTTCAGTTGCCATACACTATTATGCACATGGCACCACCTACATGATACATAAATGAATTCTCAAAACACTACCTTTTACGGTAGAAGCGGATCTATGGGGAGGGAAATGAAGGAAATGAGGGAAATTCCCCTCCCCCTAAATTTTCTGGTAACTATTAATTTTAATTTGTCAAGAAAATTTCAAGCAAAAATATTTTCGCATAATCATTAAAACTAATAAAATCGTATCGCAACATGAGCTGTTGAGCCAGAGACATTTTACCAAGTCTGTAATGATACATTCGACCAAAAGATTTTTAATTTCCCTCCCAAAATTTGTCTCTGGATCCATCGCTGCTTTTATACAGGCAAACACACATCTTAATATAATATTCATATCCTTCGCTACAGCCTTTCCGACTACCTGTGAGTCAGATTAGCGGCAATGCTGAAACCTGGCTGTAAGAAAGTAAACAAATTCTCGCAACCTGATTGCTTCAGACATAATTGCCCAAGCGCCCTTCTCTGCCAGGAAGGCTAAATTTTTACTATTCATTGTTTTATTTTAAACTAGTTGTTGCTCAAATGGGGTCAAAAGAAAAATTCAACAAAATTGTAAGTTGAAAGTATTTTGTCAGCATTAATTTGGTGAGTTATTAGCTTCTCTTATAAACAATCAATATCAAAAATTTCAGGGTCGAATGTTCGTGGTCAACATGCTGATGTCGAAAACTTATATTCACACCATTCGAGATATGTATCTAATCAATGCGTATATTAGCCAGCAGGACTGCTTTTGCGCCGATCATTCGAGAGAATCCCCTAGTTGCGAATATCTGAATGTATCTGTCCATTTCATTGGCACTTCTACTGTATGAATCACATTATTCCATAGCAGGCGAAGGAATTATGAGTGAACTAACTTGTTGACACAATACCATCTCATCCATCCGAATTCGAAATGACGCAAAATGCGACAGGTTGACAAAGGGATTTAGCCAGTAACATGACATCCACTGCAGCAGCAGATATTAAAGAAGATTTAGTCGTTAGTCGTTAGAAGATTTACAAAGGAAATACTCCCATATCTAGGACGAATATATATATATATATATATATATATATATATATATATATATATATACCAATATTTTTATTAGTTTATTAGTAGATGTTTGAAATGTTCGTAAAGGCAATTCTATTTAGTCAAACATATAAATGAATGTCTGTGGAAGATGGACAACTTAAAAAAAATGTATTGGTTTTTCATTAATTCCACAATTTTAGTATACATTGTTGATGTATGTAAACGTCATCAGGGGTAATTAGACCCCACATTAGTCTAAAGTTTTGCCTTTTCGATATTTTCATATGGCACGTCTGAAAAAATGTGAGAAATAGTACCCGTACAATATGTTTGTATGAAACAATGTAGAGTAAATAAGGTGAACACCCAAGTTTATTAACTGATGGCAAAAAATGGGTTATTTAAAACGTTTTTAATATAAAGAGAGAAATAATTAACTGCAAGAAAATGGAAAATTTAATCATTGTGCATTCAAATTTTCATGTCTGTATTTTAGAAGACTTTTTGTTATTTTTTTAAACCCTAGGATGCATGTACTCCCTGGAAATCTAAATGAATGCATATGCAAGACCTCTGACGCCCTGCATAATATGCTCTGGAAAATGAACATAAAATTGTTTTTTTAATAACTCATTTCTGAATAATTTCCATAAAAGTTAATTCTTAATGTTAAACACAATTATTTATTTAAATATTAAAGAGTGCTATCACTTCCATTCTTTGAAGTAAATTTTAAGTGTATATATCATGAGTATGTCAGTCTATCAATCCTTTCTAAAACACAAAAGGAAATGAAGGATTATTAATGTAAAATCTGATTTTTTAATCCGTCGCGAATGCATCATTCCACCTTAAAACTAACAAACTACTCGTACTCTGTGCGTTGTTATATTATTACACGTATTTTACTAGTTAAAGTCGTGAATTCTTTTTGATTTATAATGCTCCTTATTACATTGTTCCATAATGGTTTCATTTTTTCATCACGGTATGATTGATTCAGTTCATGCATTCTCTAAAATTACATTTTGTTACATCACGCAACGGAATTCAAATTTCCTCGCATTACGAGAGAAAGTGTTTGAATGTGCGGAAACCTTCGACGTACAATCATTAAATAACATCGAAAAAAATAAAAAAAAATGAACCAAAAGAATCACATCATTCACGTTCCCTTATTTCGTGTCATGTTTTGGTAGTCTTTCATTGAAACTTCCTGAATTTTCCGTAACTTTCCGAATTCCGTGCCACAGGGCTTAAATTATTTTCTTTGCCATGAAAAATAAATTTCGTTGCAGGACCCCTAGATCGCTGCACGAGAGGTTCGCACCTCCTACACAGCTTTTCTCAGAGTTGCCCCTTCCGCTTCCGATGGTGGCGAGAGTTTTCCGATTTCCCGGCGTTGTCGACGTAATGGATTAAAATCCCCGGCGGAGAGGAGAACGAGGGAGAGAGAGAGAGAGAGAGAGAGGAAGGAAAAGGAAGAGACAAACTTTTTCTCTGAATTGTTTGTCAGTTCGAACGTAAGTTCCCACAGCACGCACGGCCCGTCAGTGCAGGGAAACTAATTTACAGAAAGGGAGAAAGTGTCATAAATTTCCCGGGAAACGCGACCGCCCGGACGCAGTTCCCGGCTCGTGCCACGTGGCCTTCTCGCAAAAGACCCGGGTGGGTGACATGAGTGCGCGGATTGGGGTTGAAATCAAACGGCGAGTTGATTGACACACTCATATCTCAATGAAATTTAATTACCCCATGCTAATGCCCAAGGCCTTCTCCCAAAAGACCCGGGTGGGTGACATGAGTGCGCGGATTGGGGTTGAAATCAAACGGCGAGTATATTGACACACTCATATCTCAATGAAATTTAATTACTCCATGCTAATGCCCAAGGCCTTCTCCCAAAAGATCCGGGTGGGTGACATGAGTGCGCGGATTGGGGTTGAAATCAAGCGGCGAATAGATAGACACACCCATATCTCAATGAAATTTAATTACCCCATGCTATTGCCCAAGGCCGTGTCCCAAAAGACCCGGGTGGGTGACATGAGTGCGCGGATTGGGGTAGAAATCAAACGGCGAGTATATTGACACACTCATATCTCAATGAAATTTAATTACCCCATGCTATTGCCCAAGGCCTTCTTCCAAAAGACCCGGGTGGGTGACATGAGTGCGCGGATTGGGGTTGAAATCAAGCGGCGAATAGATAGACACACCCATATCTCAATGAAATTTAATTACCCCATGCTATTGCCCAAGGCCTTCTTCCAAAAGACCCGGGTGGGTGACATGAGTGCGCGGATTGGGGTTGAAATCAAACGGCGAGTATATTGACACACTCATATCTCAATGAAATTTAATTACCCCATGCTATTGCCCAAGGCCTTCTCTCAAAAGACCCGGGTGGGTGACATGAGTGCGCGGATTGGGGTTGAAATCAAACGGCGAGTAGATTGACATACTCATGCCTCAATGAAATTTCTTTGCGCCTCGCTATTGTCAGGGATATGTGTGCTGTGTTTCCGCGCCCTATGCTAAGTCCCTCAGACCCGCGAGAAGCATGTGACCGCAGCCATTCATAGAAATGTTATCTTATGGAGGGAATTATGAGAGAGAATTATGAACAGGAATTATGGAAGGGAACTACGCAATGACAAACCGAGTCAAGTTAACTAGTTAATTTGTCAATAAATAAATGTGAATGGTTAAAATGAGGTAAAAAGGAAATCATATGTGTAACACAGGCATTAACTGGTTCTAATGATCTCGGGCCTCGAAAAGCTCTTTTTTCACCCCTCACCGCTCGGTCACTAGAACCCTGTAACGCCCCTAGTGCGTAAATAACTATTAAGGTCTGTACAGCTTGAAAATCACATTTAATATGTATTATAGTAGGTTTTCGCTTCAACCATACCTCAGTTTTCCACGATTTCCTGAGGAAAAAATTGGAAATAATGCAGAATTGAAGTAATGCAACTCTAGTAATATGTCCAAAATACATTAATCCACTTAAAAGCAGATGAAGTTTCAACACAAACACAAACAACGCATGTGGAACCATCACCACAACTTTAACACAAACATACTCTGAACAGATAACCTCTCACAAAATACAAACGCAAAATGGGCGCACGTGTGTTTACACGGAAGATGTTTGGTTGATTGGTTTTCAAGTTTGAAGTAATGACAGTGTGCAAATGGAAATGTTTCTGATTAGTAGTAGCCTTTTATCAACAATCGGACAGAAAGCAATTTAATTTACAGTTATTATGCTTAATTTTGCAGATGAAGAGACAATTGTGGCTGAAGATGGAGGTGCTCGTGCACTGTGGAAAGCTAAATGTGCCATACGAATGGGTACTTAAAATAAAACCTCTTAAGACATTGTTCATTGTAGTAGATTGGCAACATGCGTATATGAAAATAAGTAAAGATTATATTTTAAAACAATCACACACACACACACACACATACTCTCATATATGCGGGTTTAAGTCAATTAGTTGAGCCGAGTTAAGATTACCCAGACATTGCAATAGTATTTTCTAGAAAATAAGAACTACAAAGGAGACAAACATTCAGAACACATGTATTCCTTAATTATTGCTATTTATGGAACGTAACTTTGTGAAATAAGAAAAGCCAAATGGAAAAGAAAATGGACTGTGAAAATAAATTACAGGCATGGATGTTCTACAGAGACAAGTGAACAAATAGATATTGACCTTGATTGAATGTATTCGTACAAAGGAATTAAAGAGGTTATAATGTTCAGTAAATTACATTTTTATTTGAAAATTACTTTTAAATTTTGTTGTATTATTTATTATATTTATTTATTTGGCATTACTTTGTTTGAAATGTGTCTTAAAATTACGTTTGTTTGGTAATTTTTTTGTTTTACTTTAGTACTTTTTAATATAAAATTACATTTTTATTTTAAATCACGTTTAATTTTCATTTAAATTTAAATTTATATTTAAATTTAAATTTTATTTTCGAAACCTTTTGATATTTTGGATGTATCATTATTGGAAATAATATTAAGGTCGTGATGGCGAGTTCAAGTACTAAGTATTTGAGGATTTTCTCTCAAACTTTCTATGATTTCAATCTTTCAAACAAATAACGAGTGTTTTATTATAGAAATAAATATGGTTTTGTCATGTTTATTGGTGCATAAAGTTTTTTCGGTCGCATTGCGACCGTCTTGATTGCGATTGTGAGGTGGCTCCAGGCCCCGGTACAGACACAACAGTACATCCTTTACTTCCACAGACTGTTTTGGTGCTCATAAAACATGTTTAGATTAACTAGAGGTGTAGGTTTCAGAATGGGAATTGTTTGAAGAATCTGAAGTAATACGAACTTTCTGGAAAGCGAAAACAACGGATGGCGTTGGCAGAAGTTCTAGGATTTGAAGACGTTTTGTGTACGCGTTGTGGGAATCCTGCATCACGGTGTCCCAAACGAGCCCGATTCCGCGTACCGGCCCGCGCCGGAAGCGGAAACAGACGGCGCGGCATCGGCGACGTCGCCAAGTGCGTTAATGAGACGCGTCACGGCACGTCACGGCAGGGAAGGCGCGTGCGTCACCGACACGCTCGGCGCCAAGCCCCCGACGCGCACGCCCGCCCCGCGCACCTGCAGCGAGCGAGCAGTTGTTCCGCCCGGAGAGACGCCGTGCCACGCGTGGCGCCGCTCGCATTCCCAGACGCTGCGTTTCCTTCCGTGCTCTAGCAGGAAGCACTTTTTCCTCTTGGAGTAAGACCAAGGACGTGTTATTTCACCGAGATCGTTTGAGGCAGTGTTGACAAGGTCGATGCTACGAGCGGGGGGTCTGCGGCAAGAATGCTACGACGATTTTTTTTTATTCTGGCCCTCAAGAAAATGTCCGCAGATAAATCTCTTTCCCCATACGTCATATAGTTTTTACTGTTTTTTGACAAATATATAAAGAAAATCGCCCCTCCTCGCAGTTAATTACCCCGCCATCAGAGACAACGCCATCCCTATTGTAAAAAGACGGGTTACTATTAGTTCCCTTTCCCGATGCTAGTGGCGCAGAGAAGCTCGTGGCATGCTACGGTGCCACGACGCGTGCCACTGCCACCAGTACAAGACCTTGACACCTCTAGTTGAAGATGTGTTATCGCCTGGGTCGATCAGTGGGTTTCTACTATGAATATCTGAGGAATGACGGAGGAGTACTCTAGCAGGAGGATCACAGTGGTGTGCGTCGGTGGTTTTTCTCAAACGAGGGAAATGACCAGAGAAGTTGACACTCATTTTAACAGGAAATACTCTCTCGATCAGTCATTCTCTTTCCCTTTGGATTTATTTCCTTTAGCCAATTGTCGATTGCAATTTTGTTTTTTGTTTGACGCAAAGAGGCATTTAATGCTGTTGTCTTGGAGCGTTGTATTTTAAGCCGTTCGCATTCTCAGACGCTGCGTTTCGTTCCGTGCTCTGGCAGGAAGCACTTTTCCTCTTGGAATGGGACCAAGGACGTGCTCTTTCGCCGAGATTGTTTAAAGTGTCTGTTATCGCCTGGGTCGATCAGTGGGTTTCTACTCTCAATATCTGATGAATGCCGAAGTACCCTATACTGCGATTTTTCTAACTGCGTCCATCTAGGCCACTCAAATCCCATCTTCGCGTTGGAATATGTCACGGCATTTCGCGTCTTTTCTCGGTCTTGCCGGTAGAAGTCGCATGATCGCAAGCATTTCTTTATACGGTCGCGATCGTGCGAAATTTAGCGGAACGATTAAAAAAGACGCGAAATGCCTGACATATTCCATCGCGAAGATGGGATTCGAGTGGCCTTGAGGGACGCAGTTAGAGAAATCGCAGTATAACAAGCGGGTCACAATTATGTGGGTCGGGGGCCTCACGAATAGTGGAGGCGGAGAAAAACTATCCGGCTCTAACATGCATTTCACACACGATACTAATAACCAAACGCTCCCGATGTTGACGCTTCTTGAAACAGGAAACAATCTGACCATCAATAATTTTCTTTCCTTTTTTCTTATTGTCTTTAAACCACTTTCCGATGGAGGTTTTACTGTTTGCTGTTTTGACGGTAATTGTTTTGAAGCATTACTTTTTAAGGTTTTAAAACCGTAATTAAGCTTTTTTTGTGGATCCTACAAAATCCCTTCGAATGTTCTGTGAAAGCGTTTCGGAAACCAACGGAATAGATTCATTTAACTCTTCCGAATTTGGCTTCTAATTTGGTCCTGGATCTTCTGACTCCCAGTTTCTCCCCTGACTCCTAATGGTGCGTCGCGCAGGCGCTGCCTTTACCCTTCTTTGTGCCTTGCATTCCACATCGCTCACCCCTTCAGAGATTCGGGGCGTCAACAGGAACCGATACTTTGCGCCCACACCCCCGCACATTCACTCCCCTGGCGTCGCCCTCCCTGCCCCGCATACCTCTCCTACACTCCGGCCGCTCCCGGGTTTCCGTCCTCCAAGTTATCGACCCCATCGTTAGCCATCTCTACACTCTCTGGGTAATCTCCGTCATGGACTAAGGATGTATACATCTTTACTCTATGTCTCCGTCATGTCTGTAGCCTCCATCGCGCCTGTTGTCTCCAACACATTTGTTTTCTGTCGGTCTTTAGTCTCCATTGCACTTGAAGTCTTCTCCATTGCTTTGTCCTCGCTTTACCTGCGCTTCTCCGTCGCTTTACCCTCGCTTCTCCTTGGCTTCGCCGTCGTTTCGCCCCGTTTTGTCCTCCTTTCGCTCTCTCATCGCCCTCGTTTCGTCCTCGCTTCTCCATCGCGTCGCCTCGCTCCGCGCGTCATCCCCACCGCTTCCACGGCCGCCGTCTCAGCGCCTCCGGTGGCCGCGCGGCCGCCGCTCCGCCCTGGGAACTTGTGCGGAGGCGCCTCGGGCGAGCGGCTCTGCGGCGGGGGCGGCCGTTGCCGTCCTCTCCGTGCGCCGCCCGCGAAACCGACACGAGACGAGCCAAGAGGAGACGTCTGACACTTGGCGCCGCCGGCGCGCCGGCACGGCTCCATCCGTCTCCCGGCTTCTGCGCTTGCGGTTTGCGTCCGAAATTTAATAATAATAATAATAATAATAATAATAATAATAATAATAATAATAATAAATTTTGCAAGGCTAATATGAAGTCGTGGAGTACCAGGTTACTAATACACAGCGGAAAGGAAGCAGTAGACACCAGAAGTACTCAGATTAACAGGGGTATTTTTCAAGGAGATTCACTATCCCCTATGCTGTTTCGCATTAGTTTGATCCCACTATCTAGACAGTTGTCGCAAGCTGACTTTGGTTACAAGCTCCATGGTGATGAAAGGCCAGTATCACATTTGTTTTACATGGATGATCTGAAAGTGTTTGCTAAGAATGAAGCGATTCTCTCCCAAATGCTGTCTGTCGTGAATGACTTTAGCAATGACATCTGCATAAAGTTTGGTCTTGACAAGTGTGCAAAAATCAATTTAAAAAGAGGGAAACTTACAATGTCTGAGAACATTGAAATTGATACGCACACTGTGATTCAAGATCTTGAGCCAGGTAAAACTATCTGGACATTGAAGAATGTGAATCCATCTCGAACGACACAATGAAAGAGAGAATTCGTAGGGAGTATTATAGGAGAGTGAGACTGGTCGTGTAGTCCGCTCTGAACTCAAGGAATAAAATATCAACAATAGGTAGTTTGGCAGTGCCTGTAGCCGAATACAGTTTCGGACTAGTAGACTGGACTGAACAGGAAATTCGCATCATGTGTCGAAAAAACAGAAAACTGCTTACAATGCATTATGTTGCCCACCCCCGAGCTGATGTACATAGACTTCATGTGTCACGTAAGGAAGGTGTAAGAGGCGTGAGACAAATTGAAGCCTCCTGGCACAATGCAATAACTGGAATGGTAAAGTATGTAGTCAGCCAGCAAGATTACCCTCTAATGAGACAGGTCATGAAATCTGACCGAAGAATGGAAACTGAGGCATTGTTAGTGCATGTGTTCAGCAAGAAGCATTGCGAAGAAAACTAGGCAAGACACGTCGAATAACACAAACACTGAACTTCTGATGCTGCTAAACATGAAATGTGAGACACAAAAAATGTTAAATAAATCGTGGAGAGACAAATCACTCCACGGACAATATCTAAAAAGAATGGACAAGGTGCAGATCAATAAATATCAATCATTTATGTGGCTTAAAAGGGGAAGAATGAATCCAGAATCGGAAGCAGTTCTAGTAGCTGCTCAAGATCAGGCGTTGAGAACACGACATTATGATAAAGCGGATCTCAAAATTCCCCAAAATGATAAATGCCGCATTTGCCAGTAGCAAGTAGCAAATGCATTTGCCAGTAGCAACTTCCAGGACGTAACCATTGATCATATTGCCTCAGCTGTCCAATCCTAGCAAAGACCGAATACCTGAAAAGACATGGCAGGGTGCGTAGCTACCTCCATAGGCAGATCTGTACAGCTCTCGAAGTTCCAAACACAGCACAAATTACAGCACATGTACAATTTCACTACATTCTTTTGAGACAGATTAATTCTTCGGATTTTATCATACATCTTATAATATTCAGCAATTTTTGTGCTTCCCCAATTCATCCAATTCAACTTAAAATGTTTTCTCCGCTGTATTCAATTTGTGTTATTCGCATTGATTCCTTGCAGCCAATAGTTGTAAAATCTTAAATATTTATTTTTTGATTCATACGCTTTTAATTGTATACGTATGTAATGCTTTACATCTTAATTTTAAGATGTTTTTTCTAAATATTTTTTTTCTATTCTTCCGGTTTTGCAGTTTTCCTTCTTGACGTTTTCCTTCTTTGATTCACTACTTTTTTATTTATTTCAAGATTGCTAAGTTGATACCGAGTGTGTTGTATGTTTATTTAAAGCTCTTAAAAAGTAAAATAATGAATAATTTCCTTTGATAAAGTAAATTTAAAATTACAAATTGGGGTAAAATCAGTTATTGCTCGAATTGGCATAAACATTTCAAACAAATGAAAAAAAGAGGAAACGGACAATAGAGAATTTTAAAGAAAAATATAATAAAATAATTTTTAAAATAAACTGTTGTAGTGAATAAAAATGTTCAAAAATGCAAGTTTATTTGCTTTCCAGAAGTTGATGAGTGTTTTCCAGAAATGAAAATTATACAAGTAAGAGTCATCGTAGACAGTTCCATTTTTAGGAAAAATATTGTAAAAGTTTCAGGAGAAAAAGAAGGAAACGAAAGCATTTTTTACTAAAATAATGCTGAAAGGTAAATGGTAAATAACTGAAAGAATATTAGAAAGCAAGCCACATAAGAGTAAGAAGAGAGAAATAAAAATCTTTTACGACGACAATAGTTGAATTACAACTAAATTCCTTTTGTAAGGTGTCTTAGGGGTCTTCTTGCCGGTGCTTGGCGTTAATCCCTGGACCCTCGCGCGTGATTGGTCGGGCGTTCTCCCCCGCCCCCACCCGGCGCCGCGCACGTCGCCGCCGGCCGCCACGCCACCTGGTGGAGACAGCCCGGGGCGCCGCACGCTCTGAAAGGCCGCAGGCGGAGGCGGCGGAGAGGGCGGAGGCGGCGGAGGCGAGGAATGTTCCGGACTGGTGGCGCGGTCGAGGCGTGTTGGGGGAGGGGGGCTGTGGTGGCGGGGGCGGCAGACGCAGCGCGGGCGGAGGTGCTTGTAGGTCGGCGAAGGTTTAGAGACAGGGGGGACGGCACGAGGGGATAGGTGGGAGAGGCAGCAAGGCGTGGTCGAAGTGGATGATTCCAGACCTAAAGCGTCACGAAGGATGAGGTTGGAAACTACTGAAATACCCTGAGGTAGGGCAAAAAGAGAAGAGCTACTGAGTTCACGAAAAGTAAAGGAGGAGTCAGAGGTGATGTTAAAGTACAGAAGTGGGATCAGATATTAGAAGTGGCGGTAGAAAAAAATACTAGTAGTAGAAAACGAAGTAAAAAATTACACTTTAGAGAAACAGAGCGAGAAGAATGGTGAATGCGATGCGGTAAAGAAAATTAAAAGAGGAAAAATATGAAGTGGTGAGGAAAGTGAAATAAAACTGGGAAACAAGAACCACTTTTTATTGAAAGGAGTTGAGTGGCAGACGAGGAGCCAGTGAAGTCGTTTGAAAAAAGATGAGGAGACCAACGAAATATCCAAACATGGGCGCGTCCCGGTGTGGTGGAGACCAAGCGGAAGAGGCAGTCTTGCGATGAGGGTGTTAGAAGGCGAACGCCGGGGGCCCCGGAGGCGAGATTGTCGCGAGCGACGGGTCTGCGAGAAGACAAAGGAGCCCAAGGTGTCGCGGAGATCCAGGCGCCAGTGGGAGAGCACCAGGTGCGCAAAGGAAGGTGGCGGGCGACTGCGAAGCACCTTCAGAGAGCTGCCACTGGCGGTCGCGCTTTCTGGCAGAGGGCGGCGTCTTAAATAGGCGTGAGCGTGTGCAGAGGGTACGTGCAAGAGTATTACCCGGAGTTTGTACATTATTTTTGTAGTAACTAAACGTATGAAAACTTGTATTATCGTTGCAAGTAGAGTAGACTTTAGTGAGAGCAATTTGTCAAATAATTCGGGCATACGTACATACAAGCTCGTTAGTTTGAGCAACTTTGCTTTTGGAATGTTTATAAAATCTCCAAATAAGCAGCTTAAATTTAATTATTAGGAATACGAATAGTTTTGATGAAAGAAAATTACTTTATTTATAAAATTTCAGAGTCTCTACAAAAAGAAGAGAGATTTTGTGATGCGCTCAAGATGTCAGCAAACATTTTAAAGTTGAAATAAATATTGAATACATCGTGAATACATCAATAAAAAGAAGTAAAGGAAGAGGCGTGTCTAGTGCTATTAGAACTTAAACCGACGATTAAATGGATACTCGTATTGAAAGTTATTTTAATTTTAAGGGTTGAAATTGTTTGTTTTTTTTGTATAGAATGTACTAACAATCACCATTTTATCATATTTTGCCACATACTATAAGGTTTCTATACTCGTATGGTTTTCTATTGTAATTCTGTACATATTCATGCCCCATATGGGTAGTACAGTTAAGTATGTCTTCAGGGATATTTCAGTGTTAGGACAGCGGCTTTAAATTCGTGTTCAGTGCCTACTCGAATTCTAATTTTTACCTCTCGGTCTCACTTGGCATTATTATTCACCCAAGCTCAATGGTGGCACCTGTGCCCAGGAGATGGCCATTCGTGATACGCACTTCGGTTGATTTAATCCCTACATTAATCACTCTTTCCAGTATGTAATTCAGCTGCCAGGCGCCCGCAAAGCATTACGAAACGAGGACGTGTGATGAAGGGGCGACTAAATTTAGGCTGCAATGAAACGTATGTGTACTCTACGCTCGGCATCAGTCTTTTATTGTGCAGAACGCTTCGAGACTCTTTACATCTTTTGTATGAATTTTCTAGTAATCCCTTCCTGTACATGGTTTCTTGTTACGAAAAAATACTAGAAAATATTTAGGATGAGTCTCTACTTCGTCAAAACCCATCAAATACATTTTCATAATATTAGCAATACATAATTATTGTTTTGGCTTCAGAATCATACTTTAAAATACGCTCATTAGCATCATTTTCTGTCAATTTCAGACGACTGGCTGTTGGGATAAAGTTCTGACGGCGTAAAATCGGGTGCAATGGCAATGCCTCACTCGGTATAGGTCTGTTGTACTACGCACCCCAAATATGTCAATTCACAAACTTATATTCATTTTATGTATCCAAAAAACAATATTTATTCTTTGACAGTGCTTAGAACTATCTTCAGAGCTTCCGATCGCTATTTGCACATTATTTTGAACGTTATAGAAGAAGAGATATAATCAAGAAACTGCTGTGGAGAAAGGAATTTTTTCTCATTACAATGACATAAGAAACACTTGTTGATCCGATTGAGCTGACAATGGGGTATTTTATTGCTACCTGAAATAACGCGTCTTGTGTAATGTATAATAAATAACTACATAATAATGTCATAAATAAATGACATAATAATGTCAATAACTCGTCATGTATATTACGTATTGTATGAGTGTTTCAAACATTCTGGCAACATGTGAGCAATTATATGTGGGCGTATAAAATGTGAAATGAATTTAGGAGTAATCTATAACAATTTACTCCGAGGTGTTTGATGTTCTTCAGATACCGAAGTTACATTGGTGTGCGACTGTCACAAATCAGTGGGAACCACGGAAACGATGACAGTGGTGGCGGTAGAAATGTTAGAGCAGTATTTTTGAAAATAAGTGCTCATTTGTTCTCTTCCTCAGTTACGAAAATTCATGCGCGTTAAAGTAGTCATACATTTATTTGCACGTTTGGGGCCTTCTTCACAATACTCCTTGTCAATGCGTTTTTGACTAATGAAGGACATCACAAATTGTTCGTGGCCATCATGTAGTCCATTCAGCATGAATGATATATAACTAACTAGGAAAACCCTGCAGACATTGTTTGGCGTTTCATCTCCCTCTTTTCCCTCCCATCACCATCACTGTCTCTCCCTCGCTCCCTCCCTCGCCCTTTCCCTGTCTGTCTCTGCCGCTCTCTGTCCTCATTCACATTTAATAGCAGATTCTGCACATCTCTGAGCAGATGAGGTAATATCGGAAAGCGCCGGACCAGCAAAATTGTAATAGACTGTTCAAGGAGGTTTTATCCTGTAGATTACGTTGTGAAAAACGTTTCTTTGAGGCCTTCGGCCTCAAATTTTAGTTTTTAATACCATAAAACGCATCGTTTAGGAATTATTTACCGATGTAGATTCAAAATCCTGCCTAATGTGTCGCGGGTTGCATTTAATGTAAATTTTTAGTTTAGCGCCGTGTAGTGGAGTTACAACAGATATAACAACACATAAACGTTCTCGGTGAAAAAACACGCAAAAGTGCCAACTTTCATGAAGATCGGTCCAACGGTATCGAAGTTTAGCTCTTATATAACATACTAACATCCAGTTTTCTATAGATAGATATCATCGTTCCTGTTTCACAAATTTTTTACACAAATCAAAACAGTATTAAATACATGATGTAGGAACAGAAAAATATTGAGAAGGGCGATGCTAATAAGTGATGCTCTGCTGCTTCTTTACTGCAAGGCAACTGTCAGTTTCTGGTAAAAAGTTCATTTAGAGCAATTCACAACCTGGCGTTAAGGTAACAATGTCGACGTACAAAAAAGGGCTTCACGATAAATGTCAGATTTTATTGTAATAAACACAATTTCAAATTCGTTCGATGGCGTCAACAAGAGTAGACACTTCATCTCAAACGCTGCGTCTCTAGGTGGCCGCTACGACATCATTGGAGGAAGCGACCTCACATGTCTCACAAACGCAATGACGGATTAACAATTCCGTCACTTATAAGCATCCGAAAAATTGCTGCATATACTTTTTCAAAAAACCCAATAAAAAGTTATATATAATAACAAGTATTTATGCTTAAAGCTTGGAGCACATATTTATGACTAAAAGATGATTTAATTATAAATTAATGGTTGTTCAACTTTTTCTATGAGGAATCAATTAATTTTTAAATCCTTTACTCGTCTTTTGATGTACAGAAATGACAAATCCATCTCACTTTTGTAGTTAGAGATTATAAAAATTACATTACGTAAGTATGTATAATTTCTTAACAATTTATAATGTGAATAATTTAATATCTCGCCAAATCTAGAAGAAATTCCGCTGATCTAGCAACACTGACTATATCAGAGAATTTTAAAATTCTAAGAATTGCAATAAAGGTAACTGAAATCGAAGCAACATGAAGACTTTTTCGATAATTGTAATTAATCTCTCAATTTTACTTATCAAAAATCATATAATAGAAGATATTATCAGCCTGTTAACAAATTGATTTCAAATATTTAATAATTTTGTTAAATAAATTAACAGAATACAAATTAAAAAGTAAAAGAAAAATCGCCGCCCCAAGCAATGTTGCACCGTAGGCTCCGCCTCCTGTGCCTAAGCGTAAATCCGCTCCTGCCAAACGTCAAGCACAAAGCAGATTGGCGCGCGACGTAATGAAATATTGCTCCATCGCTTCAAATCGTCTTCCTTTCCGCATCGCGCGTCGGCTCTCGTTCGGACGCAATATTGCAGTCCGAAATTCCGAAGCGGCGCGTAGAATCCATATCCGCTCACGCGACCGCCTTCCTATTCATTTCGCACGGCGCGGCGCGGGGCGGGGCGGCGCGGGGCGGGGCGGGGCGGGGCGGGGCGGGGCGGCGTCGGCTGCACGGGTGACGTCACTCCGAAGAGATTGCGTTTCTTCGCCGGGGCTTTACGAGGGCGCGATAAGGCAGCGCGACACGACTTAAACACACGGACTAATATACGCGCGGCGGACACGTGGGGCGGGAAGGCGTTATCTGTGACAAACGCGCGCCTTTGTTTCGTGTGTGTGCGCGCGCGCGCACGACCGGCTGGCCCCGCTACGCCCCCGCCGCAGCGCCGTCCGTGCTTCCGAACTGCGCCCCTGCCGCCGTCGCCTCCAACATCCGCGTCGTCCGGCAACCGCGTTGTCTCTGCTGCCACCTTCACAGCCCCCCTCCTCCGCGTGGCCCTGTTGCCGTCTCTCATGCCACCGTGCCCTCACCGACTCCGTGTGTCCCTGTTGCCGTCTCCGCTGCAGCCGTCACCACTCCTCTCACCCTCTCCACGTGGCCCTGTTGCCGTCTCCACTGGAACCGTCACAGCTCCACTCACCCTCTCCACGTGGCCCTGTTGCCGTCACCGCCCCCCTCACTCTCCACGTGGCCCTGTTGCCGTCTCTGCTGCAACCGTCACCGCTACCCTCACTCTCTCCACGTGGCCCTGTTGCCGTCTCTGCTGCAACCGTCACCGCTCCTCTCACCCTCTCCACGTGGCCCTGTTGCCGTCACCGCCCCCCTCACTCTCCACGTGGCCCTGTTGCCGTCTCTGCTGCAACCGTCACCGGACCCCTCCCCGCCTCCACACTAACACTTACATGCACCACTCTATCCCATGTCGAGAGGCCTGTTGGCAGCGTGCACCGTGTGTAGGCTGCGGCGTTTTTCCGCAGGTGGAGATACCTCGAAGTCAGAAACCGTTTAGCCACTTGTACGTCGGCTCCCAATGCTATGTTCCAGTGGAGGAGGAACTCCGCAATCTCCCGGAATATTATGTGCACATCACGAACAGTGGTAATGGTCGCAGCTGTTGACATGCCTGGAAACATTAAATAGTCAATCAGTCCTGCTCTTACTCTTCCTCCCGCGTCAACGAACTTCAAAAACAATTCCCTCCACCTCTCCCATCACCAGTGTTAATATTCTATTGTCACGTTCCCACCTCCACCTCTGTCGCCTCAGCTTCCCCTCTTTCAGAATCACTGCCCCAACTTCCATCCCTATCATCACGTATGCCACAGTTACGGTCGATCCGACCAAGCAATGATAATAAAAGGAATCATGGTTATTACAATAGCTGTCATTTTATTTTTTTTATTTTAACTTCTCGATAAAATCTGGTGCTATTAACTCTTTAATTTATAAAGTCCGCATATTGTTCCAATGCAATGAAGGAAAATTGTAAAAGTGAGAGACAAAGGAACGAGAATAGCAGTTGTTGACATGTCTATGCGTTCGCCTTTTTCAATTTTGCGCCAATGCTTTACTTAACAATACAAGTCCTCCATGGTACAAATCTTATCGAAGCCGGTACACTTTTGATTTCCTCGGCGTCAGTCCTTATCAAACTACTAATACGGAATATATTGAATATTATGGAATGTTAAACTGACTATAACGTAAGCAGTCAGATTTCCAAGGCCACTAGAACTTCCTCTCTTGGTTCCGAGAGCAACACCGAGGAAGCATACGACAGCCAACGGCGTCGTGCGAATTAAATACGAATGAAGAGGAAAGCATCAGCAACTTATTGGAAAAGATGATGACTCTTTTAAGGTGTAATGGCAAGTTGTAATGTAAAGTTGTTGAAAGATATCACGGAAGAGACGATTTTGGCCACTGTCACGAGCTCAGTGACCCGTCATCGCCTATACAACTCGGTGAGTTAATGAGTCTGATTCCGCGACATGGATTCTCCTTGCATCTACTGCTACCCGCGCGATAAGGTTACCCTCTTGCTCCGGTCTTCATCCGCAATTGAAAACAGGTATAAAAATAAACAACAACCAGGTGATATTTAAGCTTGTTATTAATGTACATAGCGTTAATAACACGACTCTAACAGTGGCTTGTGCCGACAACATTCTTATTATATTCCAGGAAGTCGAATATTAAATCGCTTCAAAAGATTAACAATCCATCAAAACACGGTCGCCTCTCCGAATCATTCTTTTCAAGGCGGCTCCACACTTTCCGTATTCGGCGAATGGCGAGCAACCGTTCGCCGAATCCCGTGTAGTGTGGATAAGTTGCTTGCTATTTGCCGAGCGACGAACATTCGGTGATCGATTCCTATCTACCGCGTGTCGCTATTTTGGACACGTCAAAAGAAGCGAACATTGCCGAACCCTCATCTGTTCGGGATTGAGTGAGCAGAAGCTCGCCGCTCGGCGAATGCCGAATGTGTGGAGTCGCCTTCACATTAATACTCTCTCAAAATATCTAGAAAAGTATTTCGAAGCCTTAATACAAGTTATCTACTTTAAATACTGGAGGTGTGAAAGGGTCATGTTCTTAATGTTCATTACTCTTTTGGTTTGTTCTGTAAGTACTTAAGAAAATTTTTATTTCATGTGTTACTTTTTCCTACTTCTTAATATTAAGTTCTTTTGCGTAGTTTACAGTAAACCATCCCAAAAAATATAATTCCAAGGGGCTGTGTATCGCGATTCATCGCATTACTCTATTGATATATTTTAACGATGGAAAAAGTTTTCTGTCGCTTACCACCAAACATTTACAAGCATTTACGTACTTCAATAGATGAATGATTAACAAAAATATAATTTTAAAAATTTTGTTAATTGTGGATATTTGTATGAAATATCCCCGATAGTTTTTATATTGTAATTGTTTCCAAATGTTAAATACTATTTTTATATTGATTGTACCGCAGGCCACTTTTATAAAAGCGATTGAAAACTAATAAATTAATTGTCCAGAATTTGCCATGTAATGAAATTTGAGAAACAGAATCATTTTCGTTGTTTTCATTAGCATAAAAGAATAATATTGCAAATTAAATTATCCGATAGATTGTTTGAAACAATAAATGTTACGAGAACCAGGGTTTCATATTAGGTTTGATTATAGCGCAAAAATGTAACGTTATTCGTTCATTGCATAATGAATGCGGGACGTTGGAAAAGAAAAAAATATTTATTGTTGAATTCAAGACGAAAAAAAATATGCTGTGGTTATTCGTTACTTTTCGTTGATATCCAAATCTTGAATTGTAATTGTGAAAACATCCTTTTGCCCGATATATTGGCCAATTAGATATAAGGGGGAAAATGTAATATACTAGCAGATATGGATAATCGAATGATATATCTAAAAAGTTTTCGTATAATGCAAATTCTGTGTGACCTATGAGTATGAATGTCTGTGTGTGTATATATATAATGTGTGTGTGTGTGTGCGTGTGCGTGTGTATGTGTGTGTTAAAAAGCCTGAAAAAAAAGTTGAAAAAATAGTGAATTTAAATGAAGCTAAAAACGAAAACAAAGCTAGAACTGCCTGGAATAATTAAAGACGACCTACTTGAGCTAGACAGATTTAGTGCAAAGGCTATCAAGAGTGAAAATTAAAGTTAAAATTAAACTAAATTGCATTTCATGCAATGAGGGAGTAAACACTTAAACATTAAAATTGTTCTGAGCTTTTGGGATATAACATTTAAGTTGAAGTCTTGTATAACGTTTCAGGGGATTGCATAATTCCTATTTATTAACTTCCTTTCAGTGTGACTCTTTAAATACTTTTAAAGAGCTTATACACAAGTAGTCGTGTAAGGAGCTTTAATTTAACCTAATTACTTCTTCTATTACGATATATTTATATTCAATACGGTAATTTTTACCATTAATCCGTAAGATATCTTATTCAACAAGGTTTTTCTACCAATTACTCCACCAAAAACATTTGAATTACTCCTATCGCTCTTCTTTTTCTCTCTTAACAGTACAAAGAATGCTAATAGTCTTGATGTTCCAATGCCTTTAAGCTACTTGTTATCTCTGAAGGGAGTTTATTCAAATCCTTTGATGTCATTACCTTCCTAATTCAGCGCATGTTCATTTTTACCATAAGGTCGTGTTGTTAGCTTCCTGCAGTTGGTGCGCGCGTCGGCGCAGGCGTGAGCGTGCGAGAGCCCCGGGTTTAGCTCTCGAGGTGATAGATGGGATGCGGCGGGGGCGGAGAGCCCGGGTTGCGTGGCGCTGCAAGCGATCTTCCATCAAACGGCGCGCCCCCCCTCCCCGCGCTCTCATTCGCAGCGCCCTCGGCTGAGGTGGCTCAGTGCATCAACCGGTGCCACTGCAGTGACGCTGACTGGCTGGTCCTAGTGTCGTGATGACATGGATGGGAGGGAGTATGTGACGGGAGAAAGACGAACTCTTGGTTGGCTATTAACATCGGTTTATTATAAGCCCTGGTTTCCCGTACATAGTCACATCCTAACAGAGGCTACGCAGTCCAGCACTCAGTCGGTCGTTGCCATGAGGATGGGGCAGATGTGGTAGGCAGCGGCAGCGGCGGCGGCAAAGGCGGTAACAAAGGCAGATAGGCTGGCGGTGGGTCGCTTGGCTCAGCCTTGCGTCGATTCCCGACTTGGTCAACCCGAGGGCAACCGTGGAGTCGGGACGCCGGCGATCAGTACCATGCTCACGAGGAGCGGTAAACAAGCGACATCTCGGCGGCCGTACGCCGCCTTTATATACTGCCGGGTCAGTCCATCCCTGCGGCAGCGGGGGTGGCATTGCCCTCGTTCGGGTCACTCACAGGGAGCAGGGGACGGGCGGTCAGCCCGCACATCTGGTAGCCATGCCTGCTCGACCCGGGCGAAGTGAAAGCGGAAGCGTCCAAGGCGGCGTCGCTTCACCACACTAGGGTACGAGGGTTTTCGACACTAGCTGTAGAGAATTCTACCAGCCGGCAGCTACGATCGATAGTTTTTCGTGATATATGCGAACAACACCAAAGGAAGGCCGGAGAAGTGCCCTTACAAACGAGTCACGGAGGGCGCGCGATGTGTCCTTTCTCTTTCTTGTCGTCGTCTCACCCATTGCTTACACACACTTATTCTTACATGCACTGAACTACTCGGGACACCAGTCGGGGGCTAGAGCTTTCTCTGACTGGGGTGGTTCGCCGCTGATGGGAGATATCTGGCTGAAGGAAAACCCGCTAGCCGATGGAAAGGTCGACGCTCATAGGAGGGTCGACGTTGATGGGAAGGTCCGCTAGGTGAAGGTCGATATCACTAACCAGACACCTCGCTTGATAAAACATGCAATACAAGTACAGGACCATAGCAGTTGATGCGCCCCGAAAGACGAAATAATACAGGCATTCCAAAAAAGGAAGACCAATCTATAGAAAGGAAGACCAACCCATAACTGACTGATTTCACAGGAATACAAAAGAAAGTTCTCAGACCCAAAGACTCTACATGTTCCTCTATATACGTTGCGCTGAATCCGGATCTGAAGCCAGAATTGCGCCCCACCCTTCAGTTTTTCGCGATTTAAAATGAACTTGAGGTTGATGACGCAATTCTAATTTCAGATACAGAGGGTCGACATACATAGAGAAACATGTCAAGCCTTTGAGTCTGACAACTTTTTTGGAATGCCTGTATTATTTCGTCTTTCTAGGGGCATCAACTGTTATGGTCCTGGGTCATCAACTGTTTGGGTCGGCTGCCACGATACTGGCGTCGCCCCCATTCATCAACCGTCACTACTCTCTTTCTAAAGGAAGAGATGCCACTTGAACCATGGCAAAGAGTTTGATTTTAAAGTAGGTTCGCTTTATCCGTCATTCCAAAAAAGTTGTCAGACTCAAAGATTTGACATGTTTCTCTATGTATGTCGACCCTCTGAATCTGAAATTAGAATTGCGTCATCAACCTCAAGTTCATTTTAAATCGCGAAAAACTGGAGAGTGTGGCGCAATTCTGGCTCTGATTCGGTTTCAGCGCAACATATATAGAGGAACATGTCAAGTCTTTGGGTCTGAGAACTTTTTTTTGTATGCCTGTGAAATCAATCAGCTATGGATGCCGCACAGGAGATGGTGGACACCGCACAACAACAATTAAAAGAATAATAATAATAACAATAATAATAAATGTAATAAAACTTTCTGAGGAATTTTCTCGAAAGGTTAGAAAAGTGTTGAAAACAAAACTCGATGGAAAAATATTATCAAGATTATTAAGACCTTTGCTGTTTGAAAGGGATGAAGCGCCCGTGAGCAAGGGGACTATTCTTCAGAGGATTTGAGGGCACTTAAAATTCCGTTCCCTCCAATAACTTACAATCAAAAGAAATCCAATAAAAATAATTTGTTTAATTACAGAGCCTTCATTATTACATTAAGATTCAAAATAATGATAATTTTAATAGAAGCAGTCATATGACTACTTTATTATTGAGTGTGATTTTTCTTGCTTGCTAAACTATGTAGGTTTTTGGTAATACAAATACATAATGACAAGTTGAAGACACAGTCCACTCTTAAATACGAAGTTTCACGCTAAATAAAACCCCAAGGAAACAAATTATATAAAACACGTAACAGACAGATCAATTGAGATTACACATTATGACACAAGGGTCAAATGACTTATCACAAATCGTAGATCAAACGCCTGAAGGTTGTCAACTGTTGACACATTTTAAAATCCCGACAACATGCACACCGATCAGAGGTTGCAAGAAGAAACGGCTATGTCCGCCGTCATGCAGCTGAATTGTTTCCACTCGCGCGTAAATCACATAAAAGAGATTTAATAAAGTTTTCTTTACAGCTTTTCCGCGAGTACCAATTGCCAGATAGGTGCAGTTTTGATGTTGCTTAGACAACTTCAAGTTCAATTTGGTAAAACACGTCCATCTCTTAATCGCAAAGCACATGACTTGATGAATAACTAGTGACAATACACATCACTGCACATTTTGTCCTGTTTTGATGACACTTTTCAACTCTGATGAGTACCGCACTTTTAGAGATCCAAGTAGATTCTGGCGGATCAAAATTAAGGTGTGCCACATGTTCGCGCCGCCATTGTCTTATGCTCAGTGCATCACCCAAAGTGCTCATGTGCTCGGCTACCATGTTATTAGCGTCGCCCCCAATCATCAACCGTCACTACTCTCTTTCTAAAGAAAGAGATGCCACTTGAACCATGGCAAAGAGTTTGATTTTAAAGTAGGTTCGCTTTATCCGACACTGTTCCAGTCTTGAACTACCCATGTAGCATTATTAAGTAAAGCAGAATCGACGAGAACTTACTTTGGAAGATGAGAGTATTAAGGAGAAAATTATGCATTCACCTCACGAAATCTCCCGTTGAACGTAGAAGACAGAGAGAGAGGGGGAGAGAGAGAGAGAAGAGAATATGCGAGAGAGAATATGACTATGTGATTGTTGATACATATTGGCACTCAACTTGGTCGGCAAGTGAATAACATGAGTGTGTTCTTCCATTCAGCAGCAAAAATATCAGGTGCTGAAAGCAATTGTGAAACAGATATTTACACCTTTAGATATCATGGCAAGACATTGGCATCTTATCATGCAGTGATCGTCAAAAGCTGGATTCATGGATGGCAAAATATCTTCTCGGAAGACATCCCCATGAGGTGAGACAAGCACATGTGGACATGAAAGCTTCGATCTTTTGTCTCGTAACAGGACAGATATTTCCAGAAACCGAAGGTTTAACGCAAGTTAGGGCCAAATTATACCGACACGAAGCTATTTCAAGTCAATTTTTAAAGATGAAGTTGCGTCGAATGTGTTTGCCAATTAATTCGATATGGTTTTTCAGCAGTAGAATTTATCCAGCATATTACTTCCGGGTGTAAGCATTTCTCTGGTGTTGAATATAAACAATGGTATGCCTTAGTGGCCAAAACGTGGTATTTGTTGAGAAATTTCAATTTCTCACTGAATACAGTATGTAATATTGCAAGTTACAACCTGTAAGTGTGCTGGAGAATGAAGATAGGCGTTTGTATTGGGATATACCTATTTTAGCAGATCAAACTGTAATGCATAAGATACCAGTTCTAATTGTAATTACTAACACAGAGAAAGATAGAGAGAAATGTCGTGATGATATTTTGATTCAAAATACTGGAAACCTACAAGGTAAATAATTGGAAAAAATTAATAAGTACCCAAAATAATTGAACCATCAAGAGACCATAGCATCTTGAAAACTTGACATTATTCCAGTTACTGTCTGAAGCGCAAGTGTCGTCCTTGGAAATCTGATGTGGCGCCTGGTGTGAAAATGGACGTGTACAAACGTATACGGAATGCAGTGCTAATAGCAATAACAAGAATCTAGCATTCATTTGTGGGAAGTGATGAAGTATTCTTTAAATTCATTGTCATATTAAGCTAATAATGTGTATTGATTGGGCTTTATTTTTATTAATCAATGTACAAGTAGTAATATCATATGAATGTACCAACAACTGGAAAAAATAAACAATTACAATAATGTTAATAATAATATTGGATACTTAATACGCCAAAACACTCTTTATGATTTTAAAATGAATAAAAGAATTTTGTTCGAAAAAGTTTGAGAATTCAAAACATTTGTAATTTCTTCTGAATGTGTGAATCGCGTACACGCACATTCAGTTAGACATTTATTGATGCACTTACTTGACTAGACCAAAGTACTATGCAGATTTGAGGTCACTAATTTGGTCAATAACATTTCCATTTTCCCCGTAATGGGAATACTAGCTGACTCCAGAATTCTCTGCATTTAATTTGAACAAATTAAACACTGCATTTGAGTTTGATAGAAACGTGAATGACCTAAGCCCTTTAAGCAATGCATTGCATTACACTGATGAGACCATGATGCACCAATGCACTACCCTCACTCTCAGCATAGCTTGCAGCCGCCTTCACGCATCAGTACACCTTCATCCATACACACACACATTCACACACGCACACACGCATATACGCGTGCCTGTTTATTCCACTCGATTCCACTGCTTCGCGGGACTTCACCATCCACTTACTTGATGTCAACGAACAAGTCCCCTGTGCCCACTCGTCGCCCTCTCATTTCGTGCCTTTTATACGCCCTGTAATGCGACATTTATTTTCTTTTTCCTCGTGTTCTGTTTTTCGTTTTAATTTGTATTTGTCTACTCTCTCTCTACTGGTTTTTATTTTGTATTTTCTGTTCGTGAATGCTCAAAGGAGTTTCTACTCTGACCTCCCTTTGCTCTTCCTCTTTTCTAATTTTTGTTGCTTTCTCTTTACTTTGGTCGGTCATACTCGTTATTTTGGTCGATGTACTGTCCTCCCATCCTATGTCTTCCATCCATATACTACCTAGCATATTGTATCGTTTACTCTATACATATCTCGTATTCTTATCCACCTTTAAATCAGCTTTTACTGCCAATGTATCTGCTTCAGACTCCTTTGTTGTGTTTTCCTTTTTCTCATTTATTGCCTTCTTTTTCACGTACTTACACACACACTTATCCACAATGTTACAAACCTCTTGCGTTTCTCTTCATTCTCGTGACCCATCTTTCCCGCCTATAATCAAGCCCACTGTCTTTCCTGCACTCTTGCCGATCTCCTTGCCTGCTCTCTGGCCCGCCATGTTATGGCTCCTTGCCCCAGTTCACGCCCGATCTACCACCTCATTGCCTGGTTTTCTCTTGTCACCTACGCCCTGCCCTACCTCTTCGTCTCCAGTTGCCCTTCTTTTCCCACCCTCTAGATCACCCATTCCTTCCTCCGTCCTTCCCCCTGGCGTGCTATCTTTCGGCCCTCTTGACCTCATCGCCCCATCAACTGGGGTGATGCCAGATCTCCCGCCTTATTTCCTGCTTTTTCTCTCCTTGCCTGCTTGACCTCTTCTTCGTCTTCAGTGGCCCTTCTTTCCCCGCCTTCTAATCCACCCAAGCTTTTCTCCGCGCCGTCCCCTGGCCCGACAACTTATGGCCTCTTTGCCCCAGTTTACGCCCGATCTCCCACCTCAATGCCTGCTTTTTGTCCGTTCTTCAGTTGTCTTTCGTCTTCAGTTGTCTTTCTTTCCGCACCCTCTAGCCCACCCACGGCTTACTCCGCTCCGCCGTCATGCCAACCATCTTGCGGCCCTCTTGCTCGACGCCAGATATCCCACACGTTTGCCTTTCGTCATCTGCACCCTGCCCCACCTCTTTTTTTTTTTTCATTTATTCTAGCTTGGCCA
Source organism: Acheta domesticus (assembly GCA_031308135.1). Taxonomy (NCBI): domain Eukaryota; kingdom Metazoa; phylum Arthropoda; class Insecta; order Orthoptera; family Gryllidae; genus Acheta; species Acheta domesticus. The sequence continues at coordinate 19,056,890 of JAHLJT010008756.1, read as the reverse complement.
ATGGCCCTCTGCAGCCGCATAAGATATATACATTTGAAAGAAATATATACATGAATATTCGGATACATTAGAGACACTATTCTAGTTTTAAATATAATGCATTTGCGTGCTTATGTGATATGTCATGAGAAAAGACTCATCGGTTCTACATTATGGGGGATCGAAAAATTCTCTTGGAAGCTTTCTTTTTAGTCTTTTTCGATGAGGATTCTGCTTACCAATATGAAAGTGAATGGCTGATGGGATCTTTAATATCTTAGGATAGAATTTTGCGGCTAAGAGGGAGAAGTGGACGGGGATGGGTGTAATGCCAAGTTCGATATGTAATTGCGCATTTGGAATGTACCAGGGAGCTTTAGTAATGGTTCGAAGGAATCTATTTTGAAAAATTTGAATTTTGTTTATGTTTGTTTTGGCTGCGGCAGCCCAGATTGGGGAAGCATAAGAAAGTATGGGTCGTATCATTGCTTTATAGAGGTGAGTAGCCACATGTAACTGTAGGGGGGATGATTTTTTGAGAATCGGATACAATTGGTGGACTCTACTAGTCGCTAGAGCTATTCGGTGTTTAATATTTTGCTGCCACGTAAGTCTTTTGTCGAACAGAACTCCAAGATATTTGACAGTTTTATTGTGAGGAAGCCATGTGATGCTTTGGTTTTGGTATGTGAGATTTGGGGGGACGTCTGGTCTACGGAGGGTGAATATTTTTGCCTGGCTTTTATTTGGATTTATTTGGATGTGCCATTTTTTGGCCCAGCTGGAGAATAAAGTGAGGTGATGTTGCAAATCTTCCAGGGCAGAATCGAGATTTCTATTAGAAGAATAAAGTACTGTATCATCAGCAAATAGTGCTATTGCTGTATTTTGAGTGATTGGTATATCCGATGTGTAAACGTTAAATAAAGTGGGGGAGAGGGTGGAGCCTTGGGATACTCCTGCTTTGATGGTGAATGGTGCTGAGAGAGCTCCTGGGAGACGTACAGAAAAAGTACGCTTATTAAGAAAACTTTCAATGATGCGTGAGAGATATGATGGAGTACCTAAACTGCGTAATTTGAAAATTAACCCTGGGTGCCAAACGGTATCGAATGCTTTTGCTACATCTAGAAAAACTGCTGCTGTATGCTTGTGGTCATGGAATCCTTCGATGATATCTTCTGTTAGGCGTAAGATTTGATGATACGTAGACAAAAGGGGTTGGAATCCGAACTGATGAGGTGGTATGGCATTGATCGAACTGAGGTAAGAATTTAGGCGAGAGAGTATACATTTTTCAAATAGCTTTCCCATTGTGGGTAGCAGGCTTATTGGGCGATAGCTAGATGGATCATTTTGTACTTTCCCTGGCTTTAGAATGGGAATAATGTGAGCATGTTTCCATTTATCAGGGAAGTACGTTTGTCTCAAGGCGGCGTTAAATATTGCTGTAATATGCACTATTACTTTTAAAGGAAGGCGTTTTAATAAAAATGTTGATATTTGGTCATGGCCATTTGATAATTTCGGGGTTGCTAGTGAAAGATACTTAATAATTTCGGCTGGTGAAATAAATTTTGGGCATTCAGGAACTGTTATTTCTGGTTGTGAAATTACTTCTTGAATATGATTATCGTGTTGCCAATTATGAGAAGGATGAGAAGTAAAAGTTGATGCAAAGTAATTTCCCAGCATATCGCATTTATCGGAAGGAGAAGATGCTTCTCCAGTTGGAGTAACAAGGGTGGGTAGTTTGGTAGGTTTGCGCAGCAGACGTCGCGTAATGTTCCATAATGTTTGATCAGATGGGTTTGCCGTTTGAGTTTGGAAATGAATCTTTTGCGCGTGAACGAAGGCCAAAAGTTGTCTCACAATTTTAGTTAGAAGATTTAAATAAGATTTTAAAAAAGGGGATCGATGTCTCAACCAGTGATTTCGAATATAACGTTTGTAACCTATCAGCATTTTCACTACAGGTGGTATTGTTGGAAGTGGCGTGTGTTGACGGGCTGTGGGGGCCGTTAAGTCTAGGGCATCTAAAATGGTATGAGTAAGTGAATCAATGGCGCTGTCGATTTCCTGCGTAGTTCGAGGTAATGGCAATGGAGGTAAAAGATGTGTAACTAGCATCTGATAATATGGCCAGTTTACCTTACGTAACTGATAAGGTTGAGCGGGTCGAATTTCTTCTGGGGTTGTGCCGAGTGAGAAAACTACAGGGCGATGATCAGATTGCAGGGCGATATGAATCTCGACTTGAATGTTACAACTAATGTTGTTAGAAATACCGAAATCTAGGATATCAGCTTGCACTGACGCGCAGTAGGGGTAGTAACTGGGCGCATCAGGAGCATGCACCGCCAGATTTAATCTTTGTATATCGGCTAGCAGCAGATTACCAGCAGGTGAGTTTAGTCTGCTTCCCCACGCAATGTGTTTCGCGTTCCAGTCGCCGATTACTAATGTGGGTTGGCGGGAGGAAAATAAGGTGTCAATGTCACCTGATCTGTATGGAATATTAGGGGGTTTGTAAATTGACGTAATTATTAAAGTATATTGATATTTCTGCTGAATAGCTATACTAACATTTTCAAAAGTATTATTTATATTTAGCGGTAGCTGGTGATGTGTTACAGAATTTTTTACAAAGATAGCTACCCCACCGCTGCACCGATTACGCGGTCGGTCATAGCGATATAGAATATAACCGGGAATATAAATTTTCATGGAAGGGCAAAGATGAGTTTCCTGAATGCAAGCTATTTGTATTTTATTATTATGCAAAAAGTGGGCTAGCATGTGAATATTGGGTTTAATACCGTTTGCATTCCAAGAAATGAGACGAAGTGAAGAATGAGTTACACTTCTTATATGCATGATTTTTATGGAAAATAAACTTTAATTGATTGAAGGATGGAGTTTGTGAGAGAAGGAATAATTTGACTCATGAGTCTGGAGAAGAAATGTTCTATCTGATGGGAGATGAATTGTTCCAGCTGGAATGGCTGTCCAGTGGGTGGGTACATGGGCTGTTTGAGGACATCTGCATATTGGGGCATTTGGTTTGACAATGATGGTTGTGGAATTCTACGATGGGTGAAATAGGATTCTTGTGGCATTGTGATAGGGTTAGAAGGGGGAGGATGAGGATAGGCTACAGGAGAAGGTCTTGGAGGGGTTAATGAGCGAGGATGATAGCGCATTGCTTGTTGTGAGACTTGCTGACGGGTGGGGTTGCGAGTTGGGAGCGATTTCCTTAGGAGGATATTTTGATAAATTTCACAGTCACGACTAGAGGACCGATGAGCCTTTCCGCATAGTGAACATTTGGTATCCGTACTAGAACATTCGGCCGTGGCATGCGGCCCTGCACATTTACCACAACGAGGAGGGTTCCCACAGTTCTTTTTTGTGTGTCCAAATAATTGACAACCACGACACTGCACTGGCCCGGGTCTATGACGACGCTCTTCAACCGTGATTATAGCATTAAATAATTCCTTTAGTTCATATATTGCCCTGCTTTCTGCTGATTTGGTAAGAGTAACTGCACATAAAGGCCAAGGTTTGCGATTAGAATCAGTCAGTCTGATAACCGTTATTACTGGTAAACTTTTTTTTACTAGTTCTTCAAGTATTTCTTGTTCACTATAGGATATTGGAACATTTCGTAGCACCACAGAAATAGTAGTTTTTGTCGGGTCCCGGTATGTGTGATAGTACAATCCTTTCGTTGACAAGTGCTTACGAAGTAAAGTAAAGTCTTCGACTGTACTTGCTCTGATTTCAGTATATGGTCCTCTGACTTTAGTAACAAAATTTCATGTTTGAGCAGATCCTTAATTTTTTGTAGAAGTTCCACATGAACCGGTGGATCATGAATAATGATGGGAGGTATCTTGATTGGTTGTGGGGGAGGAGAATTATTGTTTGCGACACCTTGCTCTGGATCAGGGTCGGGGTCGGGGTCAGAAGCGAGAGGGGAGTATCTATTGCCAGTTGGGATGTTGTATGAGGGCATATTTGCAATATAAGACATGCTGCTGGGGCCCTGCACATATGAAGTTTGGTTATACATTGCGTCTTGCAATCTGGGGCGCTTAAGCGAAGGAGGTTGCACTGTACTTATCTGCAGAGGAGGTTGAGAATATCCCACGGGTGGTGAGGACAGCTGCGTGAAGGTTGAATTTGCAGGTTGGCTTGCTGCGTATAGGTGATGTTGCTGCTGCTGCTGCTGCTGTAGGTGATTAATTAGATGCGGCTTCGTATAATGAAAGTCGTTTAATGCGTGTAGAGCTGACGACACGACATCTGAGAGCGGCGGAAATGATGCATTTGCGTTTTCTGCCATTGTGTATTAAACTACAAACTTTTCGAAACTATGTTCACTTCCGAAAACTTGTCTACGAGAATCGCACTAGTGGCCCGATCGGGCCCGTCGCCGAGGCGACAACACCTCGTGCTGATGTGTTTCCTAATAAAACACTGATTAATATGCACTTCACTGCACTAAGATATTTGCACAAGACACTCGCTTTCTGAACGGCCGTGTCACGGCCCCGCTAGGGCCTTCCTTATCACTGGTCGCAGTGGAGGTACTTACCCCACCTCTTCTTCGTCTTCAATTGACCTTCTTTCCCAACCTTCCAGTCCATCCAAGCTTTCCTCCGCCCCGCCCCCGACCCCCATCTTATGGCCCCCTTGCCCCTGTTTATGCCCGATCTCCCACCTCATCCCCTTCTTTTTCACTCTCGTCTTACCTGACCCTTGCCCCTACCTCTTCTTCGTCTTCAGCTGCCCTCCTTTCCCCACCCTCCATCCCACCCGCGCCTTCCTGCGCCCCGCCCCCTCGCCGCGCCCTGCCTGGCCTCGCGCGGGGCCCGTGGATCGATGTGGCCATTTACGGCGCCGCGCCGCGTCTACACAACGCACGCGCGGCCGAGCGCGCGGGCACGCGTGCATGCGTGCGCGCTATGTGGGCGAAGGCGGGCGCGGAGGGCGGGGGCGCCCCGGCGGAGGCGTTTGCTGACCGGATGTTGCGATGGTGGAAGCGATACGCGGCGGGTCGAGTGATGAAGGAAGCGGTGGCGGAGATGAGAAGGCAGGAGGATCGCATCGGAGTACTCTGTTGCCAACCAATTATGTTACCAGCTGCATGTGGCATCGCCGACGCTTTCAACTGTTTTAGGAATATTTTTGTATATTAAAAATAAGTTGTCTGGTTCTTTCATTCTCGGGTCTTATACGTAAAAGACAATCTATTAAGAAATAAAACAAAATAATAATATTTATAATAATAACATTAATAATAATATTAATAATAATATTGATAATAATAATAATAATAATAATAATAATAATAATAATAATAATAACTCAAAAATTTGCGGTCGCAACACATCTTGTCGGGTGTTCTTTAAGGCTATGATCATCACTTACACGAAAATACGGAGTTGGAGAACCTAATCTGTATGTTCCTAGAAGAGTACTGTCTTTCAATGTATTATCAGGTGGCTTTAAAAAAATTGTAGGCCTGAAAGCTTTTTTTCTAATATATACCGTTTCATTCTTATAGACTTAGAATATAATTAAAATGTTTTCAAGCGCTTTAGAAGGACGACAGCGTGCTGGAGAAAAATAATGACATTGCTGGAGACCAAAGAGAAGATCAGTTGCCGGTGATAGATTCATTGGTTGGTTAGTGTTTCCGGGCGCGTCAAATGATAATCTCGTTAGTCCCATAAGTGTAGTGCGCGTTTTTTCTGCGAGATGTAGCGCCGATCTTCCGCCCTGGATGGTGACATCCGGCGCAGACTTTCCCGTCGGCTAGTGAGGGTTTTCCACAACTACGTATCTCCCACCAGCGGGGCATCTCCCCAACCGGGACAAGATCTCACGATTTGTCTCTCGGTATTTGTGGCAGTGAAGCGTAAGAGTGTGTGTAACGAAGTGGCGAGGATGGAACAAGAAAGAGGAAGGATAGATTGCGCGCGGTCCGTGCCCCGTTTGTTAAAGTACTGCTTCGGCATTCACCTGGTGTTGATCGGAGTAACCACGGAAAAACTGTCAAAGCAGCCGGCCGCTAGAATTCTTATCATACAGCAGCTGATTTGGACCTAATGTCGAAAATCCAGCCACTATCGGGATGCGAACCCTAGGACCTCCCGCTCAGAGGCATTGAAGTAGTATCAATTGACACCCTGAGGCACAGAATCCGGTTGGTGCTGGTGAAATTCAGTGTATAGGTGAAATGATTTCGAATATACCATTTCTTGATTTGACCTGATTTGAATTCAATATAATATTTATTACTTTTTTACGTAGAATAATTTCATAAACCCAATATATTAAAACCAGTTTTATTTTTAGATACCATGCTTTTGATGATGCCAAAGCAGAAAAAAGTATAAAATAAAAATGTAAAAAAAGAAATTCGGAATCAGAAAATTGGTAGATAAAGCATTGGAGCTCAAATTAAAAGAAAAGAAGTTGGAATATGTAACAGCAGCATGGGAACTGTTTATTACACAAGCATAGCTAACTTAAGTAATATTGAATGCCCTGAAATTCGTGTATCTAAATTGGTAGCATGTTGAAGTTATAATATGATGAAAAATTACGTTACATTTCAGGTATGTTTTGCGTTGTCTGAAATTAAACTGCGATATACTTGGTGAATATTCTTCAATATACTTGAAATCATGATTATTGCTACATATTACTGGGAACATCACTGAAGGAGATATGCTTCTGGTATTATTCACTTTTATTTATTAAATATCTATTTTAAAGGTTTATTGTTGTGATGACATAAAATAACTCAAACATAATTCATATTTACTACCTATTCACAACAGTAAAGAAACAAATCGACATGTAAAATATTTTAGAATCATTAAAGCAAAAAGAAAGCTGATGCAAACCGCGGACAATGGTGAAAGGGCTCAATAGACATGTGATTATAGTTAATCGTATTAAGGAATTGTGTAGAGCAGGGTTGTCCAAGTGGCGACCCGCGGGCCGCATGTGGCTCGCAGTGCCGTTTATTATGGCCCGCGAAAAGTTTTTAGTCAAGTTAATCACCCTTGCATCCAAATCGAGCTAGAACATAGCGAGCCTAGCGCACCTTGCCTGTCGGATTCAAAAGTGTAAAAGTAAAGTAAAAATAGTATAAAAATAGGTTAGAGTTTAGATTTAAGATTTTTTCTAGTAAATTCAGAAATTCAAAGTTATCCCAACGTGCTTCACAGCGTTATGTTTGCTACGACGTGATATCTTCAACGGTTTCAGGCTGCCCTGTTCCAGAGCAGCAGGGCAAAGTGACGAGATCAACAATACGGGAAAGTCAGGTGTAGATCGCCCGAGTAACGAAAGTATGTCCCGCAACCAAATTCAAGGTTTTAGTTGTGGCCCTTGAGGCCTAGCAGGTTGGACACCCCTGGTCTAGCGGAAACCTAACTTCTTCGTGAAGTGCGAGAGCCCAGAGCAGTGGCACAGACTCAGCGAGCGCGCGGGTGGGGTGAGGCGGGAGCAGCACGCAGCGCAGCGCGCCCTGGCGGAGATCGTCGAGGGCGGAGGAGCGTGCGAGCGAGCGCTTGCGGCCGAGGGAGCGTGAGCGAGCGTGTTGCAAGTGAGTGGGTGGCGTGCACTCGCGCGCACGCCTGGGCGCTCCCGCCACGCCCACCCATCCGTCAGCGCAGCGCCGCCGCGCCAGCCCTCGCAGCCCACGGCGCCACCTTCGCCCTCGCACATGCCCCCGTCTCTCCGCCGCCGCCCGCCACCGCCGCTATCACCCTCTCCGACTTGACCTCAGTCACTACAAACACCGAATACTCGACCGTTGACACGACTAGCTACAACATTATCATCAGCGATCACTGTCACCATCTCCGACTTGGCTTCAGTCACTGCAAACACCGAATACTCGACCGTTGACACGACTAGCAACAACACTATCATCAGCGATCACTGTCACCATCTCCGACTTGACCGCAGTCACTCAAACACCGAATACTCGGCCGTTGACACGACTAGCAACAACACTATCATCAGCGATCACTGTCACCATCTCCGACTTGACCTCAGTCACTGCAAACACCGAATACTCGGCCGTTGACACGACTAGCAACAACACTATCATCAGCGATCACTGTCACCATCTCCGACTTGACTTCAGTCCCTACAAACACCGAATACTCGGCCGTTGACACGACTAGCAACAACACTATCATCATCGATCACTGTCACCATCTCCGACTTGACTTCAGTCACTATAAACATCGAATACTCGAGCCCTGACACGAACAGCACCGACACCATGATCACGGGCACCATGACCACCGATACCACGACCACCGATTTCATATCGGGAGGTTCAGAGCATCCGCTGATGACACTGTTAGGCCTCTGATCGGGAGGTTCTAAATTCGAGTCCCACCGATGGCACGATTTTCGACGCTAGATACATAGCTACTTCGAATACAGTCGCTGTCTGGAGAAGAGTTCTAGCGGCCGTCTGTTCTGGTCCTTACTTTTCTGTGATTTGTCCGATCAACACCAGGCGAATGCCAGAGCAGCACCTTAACAAATGGGTCACGGACCGCGCGCGATCTTCCCTTCCCCTTCCTCATTTCTTATTACACACTCTTACACCAACATGCACTGCAATACCACATATGCCGGGAGATCGGCTAAAAGCTTAGAGCTTATCTCGACTGAGGTGGTGTCTCGTTGGGGAGAGATACCTGGTTGAAGAAACCCTGCTAACCGAAAGGTGGGTCGGCGGCGGATCTCACCATTCGGCGGGGGAAGATCACCGCCACCTTCCGATTAAAACGCTCACTACACTTACGGGACCGACGACCTTAGCAGTTGACACTACAACCACCGCCACTATCATCACCGCTTCCACAACCAACGGCGCTCACAATCGCTTCTGCGCCAACATGCCGGGACGTGGCCTCGCCCATCCCCTCGAACGCCGCCAGGGCCGCCGCCACCTCCCGAGTTCGCTGGGCGCCCGGTCGCCCATCCCCCAGCCCTCCTCCCAACGCTCGCCGGCTGCGACTCCCGCGCCGTGCGTTGCGCCACAGGCCCAGCAGCAGCTGCCACAGGCCGCACGCTGGCTGCGCTTCGTTGACTCCCTCCTTCCGCCCCGCCCCGCCCCGCACTACCCTAGCCTGCCCCGCCCCGTCCCGCCCCGTCCCGCCCCATCCCGCCCCGTCCCGCCCCGTCCCGCCCCTCACCGCCCCTCACCGCCTCTCCCCGCCTCGCCCCGCCTCGCCCCACCTCGCCCCGCCTCGCCCCGCCTCGCCCCGCCTCGCCCCGCCTCGCCCGCCTCGCCCCGCCTCGCCCCATCTTTCCCCACCTCGCCCCGCCCCACCCCGCCCCGTCCCACCCATCACCGCCTCGCCCCGCCTCGCCTCTGAGCAGCCCTCTTCTCATTGCGATGGGGTTTTCAGGTGAGTGGCCATCACGTAGGCGTGTTCCATAGTTCTCGTTGCCTCTTACACCCTTCTGCACTCCATTGTCGTTTTCATTTCCATTGTCTCCGTCACAACCGTACTCGTTAACTTCCTCACAATACATGGATTTCAACGTTCCTCGTTCCTCTGGGCTCCTGAACTAATCATTTCCGACCCCTGACCTAACCCATTCTGCAGTTTTCAGGTTTGCACTGTCCTCTCTCTCTCTCTCTCTTGCCACTTGTCGCTTCGTACAAACAGATTTTCATTCCATTTTCCTTTACAGTTTTCACCGTGCCCTTTTGCCTCGTCTTCCATGTGTACTCCCTACCTTGTATTTTCTGGCTGATGGGAGATGAGATTCATGACACGGGGTTAGGGGCCTAGCCTTCGCAAAATATGAACAGACGGGTTCCCACAACTATTGAGCGACATATCACTAGCATCACTATCTAAAACACAAATATCTCTATTTTAGCTACAGTGTTGTTGTCGATATCTTTGGCATCATGTTATATACTATTTATACTACCGTGATATCTTTTCTACGTGTGGTCACAACGGTTTAGGAACCCGCGCAATGTTCACACACATTGGTGTGGCGGGAAAACGTATGGGATGCGATGACGATAACGTTTTTACAAATGTGCATGTTTGAGGGTTCGACTGCGTGTTATTTCGAGAATGCGCATGCATGGTGGCGCGTAGCGTGTGTTCATGAACAACTGCAATTTACGAACACGTTCTGACAGGTGACACGTAAACGTTTTCAGGATAGATGGTTATATGTACTGGTTTAAAGAGTAAATTCAACGATGGAATCGCAACTAATGCATTGTTGACCCGAGAGACCTAGGTTCGAGTCTACATGTTATCGACACTAGAACCTAGTTGAATAGGATGATGTTACTTAAGAGATGGGAATTGGGTTTGATTATTGGCTTGGTGACTTGGCTTCGGTTCCTGGCTTATGAAGGAACGGCAACTCCATGGCTAGCCATCCGCCTCTTACTGGAGAAAACGTCTCAGTATTACTGGGATTATGGATGTAGATTTCAGTCAGTAGAGGGTCAAATTAGGCTCCGATGTTCCAAAGAAAATATAATATTTATTGATTAGGTTTCGATGAGATGGTACTTTAGCTCGAATTTAAAACGGATTTCTCATTCCAACATCGAAAATACATTGAACTTTGATTTATTTTTTAATAACTATAGAATACTTCCTTAAATTTAACACTTTAATTAAATTTCAAATCACAAAAATATTCACCTGTGTATACTTACTACATTATAATACATTTAAATAACAGTAATTTGTGCCTATTATTACAGACATTACAATTTCCACCAATGTAGTAAGGGAATAAATAATAAAATATGCTTGCAATTGGGAGAGTGTTATATTAATCCAAATAAAACTGAATATGTATTACAAAAAATCAACTTCTGTGCTGTGTTTGCAATGCTGTAATTGTCAATCATTATTATTTTAATTTCGGGGTCTTACAGTTATTACAAGTTAAGAAACGTTACTCATTAGTTAAGATGTTTTATTGCCTTGGTGCAGTTCAAAATCATGAAAGTTATTCGAAAAATTACGAAAGTTTATCGAAGAACTGTTAAAAATGTGTAATATTGAACATTGCTTGAATTAAGGGAATCGATGCTCTATGTAGATATTTTACAACAATCCTTAGAAATGTTGATGACATTTTAATTGGAAACTCAAGCATTTTTTACGGCAAACGTTTGTACACTCACTAACATTAAAACTACTGCGATTTTTTGTATTCTTTTCTTTCAAATTCAAAGATCTTATCAATTTATTTACACTTGTGTGTAATAATGATTATTTCTAGATATCTATGTTTTTTATTACAACCCGGCTTTTTAAGTTTTTCTGCTAAATTCCAAATTATCTTTGAAGATAAGTACATCAACAATCATAAAAATGACTGGATGTGTAGGAGAAAGATCTGTTTATACAGGGTTTTAGATGGGAGTTTCTTAATTTATAATGAACACAACTATATTGTTTTTCGACAGGGTAAGATAGATTTCGACAGGGTTGTTTAAAAATACTTTTACAAACTTAGGAATTCTTACACAAACGGTAATCCTTACGTAAAAGAAGACTATACGATGTAATGAATATGTGTCTCACAATTTTTCCTGTGCTAGAGACACAATTTGATCTTCGTGCAGATAAAAATGTCCTGGACATTCCTTCCATTAATGCTGCACTGGTCCGCGTCGATGTCACCTTGCGTGCCCATTCTATTTCTTCTTCGTAGCCCTCATGCCATAACGAATCACATGGTACCGTATCACTTTCTCTTTTATTACTTTTCTAACTGTTCATCTGAATTCTTATTAACTCGTTCCTCCCCTAATTACTTCTGTTAACAAATTTCGAAAATCTCTACCACTCGCTTTATCCACCTGACCTCCACCAATGTCCATCCCGTTCTCTCATGCTGACTCCTTCAACCACCTGCAGCCTTCTTACCTCTCTTCTTTTCGACAATACAATCACAATTCACATGTCTATTTCACCCTCCGTATTTATAGTGGTCAGTCTCAACTATTTATAGAAATGCATTGGTTTATCCTACAATCACTGTTGACAGGAAATGTACGCAAACCTTACTTAAACGTCCTGTTATTTCCAATATAAAATTTGATAGTCTAACAGTAAATTTTGTCTAGCAATAATAAGCTTCTTACATTTGGATATTTAAATACCAATCAGAAATATATGAACGAGTAGTATAAATTATTTACCTATTGGCTTTAATCTCAGTTAACGCCAGGACACAATTATGGAAATAATGAACAATAGTCAAATCAGTAAGAATACAGTTACTCAAAAACACAAAAACTTAATTGCAAAAAACTTAAAACAAACAAATTTTTAACATATTTACATTATACTAATATTAATAACGTTTGTAGGTAAAAAAATCTTCGTTGTATTTCAATTATCAAATTGACAATATTTTAAGAAAACGTACATTAATTGTCTCCTTAAGCATAAAATAGCGATCAACACATTCTTGGTCGATATATCAGAAGAAAATGACATACTTCCTATAACCTAGATTAATTATACGTTTTACTGGTTTAATAATTTCTTTATATTCTGCAGTAAAAATACTAATAGAAGGAGTCCTAAATGTTACAAGAAAATCTAAAATTTTCCCTAGAACTCTAAGCAGTAAACTCGACTTGACTTTTTAATTTTTAATTATATTTATTTTGGATCCATCTCTGAAAATAAGATCAATTTTATTATTGTCAAGAAAGATGTTTTTTTTAAAGTCACTATTCGGCGCGCATAACTCAATCTTTCTTCAGCTTTCCAAGTATAAATTAGGTTTTTTAAGAAATATACCAAGATGCCAAAAATGATGTGTTACAGGGAGTTTTCACAAACCATGATTTTGAATAGCATTCTACTATCAAACACTACCAAACATTATTCAATAAGAAATATTAAAATGTAATAATTTTAGTAGAAACGTGTTTCTGCCAGCTGTCCGCAATTACATGAATTTTGTCTGCGCGGAGGCGCGGGAAGATCGTTAGGTGTCCCTCTGATGGCCTCCGATGTGGGACGCCAAAGGTGTAGCGTCATCCGGCGTCTCTCACAAAAGTCGCTCACGAAATTTCACAAGTCACACGCAAAACTCGGGGCCCGGGCGGGGGCTGTGGCGACAAGGGGCTCCTGACAGGAGCCGGGGGCTGAAGCAAGGGCGGGGGTGGGTCGCCGGCGGGGCTGGACGCGGGAGCGGATGGGGATGCTAGAGGCGAGGAGCTGATTAGGGCGGGGTGTGGGGAGCTTGCGAGCTGTATGAGGATGCGGGAGCGGGTGGAAGAGGGCGAGGCTGGGCGGGTTGGGACTGGCTCGGGCGGGGCGCGGGAGCAGGACGGGGCGTTGGGTGGCGGTAGGGGCGGGGGAGGGAGGCTGGTTGGTGGGGAGCGGGGCAGAGGGACCGAGCGCGGGTGGAGGAAAGGTGAGGCTGACCGGGACAGAGCTGAGGAGTGTTGGGAAGGATAGCGTTTTAGGTGGAACGCGGGAGCGGGGCGGGGCGTTGGGAGGCTCGGGCGGGGTTTGAAGGCTCGTCGGCGGAAAGGTGGGAAGAAGGGGCGTCTGCGGGGGCGGTGTGCGAGTGCGGGAGAAAGGAAGGTGTGTCTGACAGGGACAGAGCTGGAAAGGAATGTTCAAGGGAGAACGGCGTTGCCAGTGTGGAGCTGACTTGGCTGGATGAACGGGTGGAAGGGGGTGGGGCTGGGTTGGTTGATAGTGCGGCACTTCAGGTTGGGGGGGAAGGTTGGGTGGAGGGGTCTGGTCGGCGTAGCGCATGGGTCAAAAGCTAGATGAGTACGGGTTGGGTGGGATAGGACGAACCTGGGCGAGGTGAGGGTCGGGTGGTTGAGTCGCAGGGATAGGTCGGACCATAGGTGGGGGAAGGGCGAGGCTAGGCACTGCGGACTGCGATGAGCGGCCAGCGGGGGCGGGGGCTTGAGCGCGCGTGGGTGGAGGGCGAAGCTTGTCTGCGCGGGGCGGGGCGGAGGCGCGGGAAGGGCGTATTAACGCCGACGCTGCTGCAATTAGCGCGAGTGCGGGGGCGGGGGCGGGGCGCGCGCGGCGAATACGCAACTGCGGTTCTAGTGGCGTCCCTTGGCTCTTCTCGTCACCGCCTCCTCTCCGTCTCCCGCGCCCCGCGCCCCTCGCACCTCCGCAGCCGCATCCACCCAGCTCTGCGCCGAGCTCTCCCGTTCTGTTTCTCGGACTGTTGCTCCTTTCCTGTATCGCTTTCCTTGCTCTACTTCTTCTCTTCCTCCTCCACTTCACTTCTCTTCCTCTTCCACTTAATTTCTCTTCCTCTTCCTCCTCCTTCACTTTACTTCTCTTCCCTTTCCTCCTCCTTCACTTTACTTCTCTTTCCCTTCCACCTCCTCCACTTCACTTCCCTTCCTCCTTCAGTTCCTACTTTTCTTTACATCTTCATCACTATCGCATTTTTTCCGTCTCATCCAATGCATTTTCTTCTCTTCCTTCATAATACTTTTTTTAATCTTTCAGTCTCTTTATTCCTTCTGTTCTCATTTCTTTGATTTCCACACCACTTATTTTCTGTCAAAGTTTTTTGTTCATCTCTTTTTCCATTCTTTCCATTTTTCTTTAATTTATTTTCTATTCTTCTCTTTTCCATCTCTCTTCTTTCTACACCTCACCTCGTTTTTCCTTTCATACATTTTTTTTCACTCCCACTATCTCCTCTCCGCTCACCTCAAAACACCTTTTTCTCTTGTATTCCTTCTCCACATTCCTTCCAACGTATGCCACGCTGGTACCCTCCCGGTGTGCCACAGCGTTCGCCGCTGCCCTCTTGATGCTCGCCGCACCTGTTCGCCGCGTGCGTCGCCCGCCCGTCGGCCGGCCGGGCCCCCGTCCCCCGCGTCCACGGGCCCCGGCGCTCCGCGTACGTGCGCAGGCCGCTGGGCACGGAGGTGCTTAGGGGCGGGCGCCGGCACGTACAGGTCGTAACGGCGAGAATAAGGGACATCCTGCTTGTAATAACGTACGTTCAGTTCGGGACGTGAGCGTTATAGAGAAAGAACGAGCGTGCCTGTACTACAAGGGGACTTTAGAAAGTGACGTCTCTATTTAATTACCGGTACTGTACTACGTGCATTGAGATGGCACATGGGCGGTTGTTGTAAAGTTCATGCATTGCGAAGTTAGTGAAGTAATGAATCCCATCAACTACCCTCTAAATTTAGAAAATGTCAATCTATGGTAATGTTGTTGTGTAGAAATATAATACCTTATTCCCTAGAAAATGGTAGTTATGCAAACTTTGGAACAACTATATTGTATCCGCCTAGGAAATTTCTAACTGCGAAGAAATTCAACAGAAGAGCATTTTGAAAGTTTGACTATGTCTAATAATGATATGCAAAATGCATTGTGTTAAAATATATTTTACAAGTCTTATTAGCCAGCTGTTTAAATATCTTGAATATCTGACATTGCAAAGTTCCAACATAAAAACACATTCTTTTTTGCAAAAAAAAACGCAGATAGAAATGCTTTATTCAAGACATTCTCAATAAAATATAAATCTTATTTTTTATCCAATTAAAATGAAAGATGATTTATATTTTGTATTATTCTGTAATTATAATTATTTTACATTGGTAAGCATTCAAATGGTTTCATGTAAGAGAATTCAGATGAAATCGGTCTTTAAATATATAGATATTTTAGAACAATATCCTACGAACTACGTACTACAAATCAGGCATTATTTCAGACAAGGCTTAGTTTTTACTGTAACATTTTTGTAATAACTTTATTTAGGTTCTTAATTTAAAAGCCAAACTATTTTCAAGAGAAGGAAGGTAATGACCATTCTTCTGCAAATACTACAGAATTTGAAACAAATAGGTGAAAATAAGTACTTTAATATTCTATAAAGTCTATTCTTCGAACTTTGAAGGAATAGAAACGATAAATCACAATTGAATCGTTTGCAAGTGTATTTGATGAAAGTATCATTCAGGAGTGTAGGGTAAATGTCTGCAACTGATGTGATGCCTGATTACTGAGTACTAATGTCCAGGTATCAGACCGGATATGCATAACGTTCTCATGCTAACGGCTGTGGTTTTCATAAGGGCCCAAGGGGAATACGCCCCTTGCTACTCCTACCTACGGATGGAAGAACTTTTAGTTGGTTTGCCAGCTGGACGTAAGAACAACCATCTTCTTGATGTGCAACTCTTAACCAAGAGTTCTTACCAGCCCGCTAGAAGTTTTTTAATAATTTATTATTCTTGGTCAATAGAACATTATTTTCCAAGGGGTTGACATTAATACAAAAATAATTCGATCTTACGAGGAATACTTACAGTATTAACCTCATAAATTATGACTATAACATAATAAATTTGCATAATTATAAATTGAATTATTAGATATTAGCAGTACAATTATAGGCAATAATAATAAATTTTATCATAAGTAATATCACGAGAAGTGCTGTGCTAGCCGGTAAATTCACGACTCGCGTAGCGAGGAGTGAATTTACCGGCTAGCACAGCACTTCGAGTGATATTTAGTGTGACTATTTCACGAATAAACACATTACATGATTTGAAAGGATAATTTAAATCACAGGAATTACAAAAAAGGGAAATATTACTAAAAATTACAACCGAAAAATGAAAACCTTTCATTCGGCTCCGACTTATCACATTTATAAATATTATTGTTTGATTTTTGTTTTTTATAAGTAGAAAGGAAGAGCTAATTACGGAGGTTGTTATAACTATGTAGCATAACGTGAACGAATACATGGGTAAGGGTAAGCTGATTTGCCCAGATTGAAAATATGAGTAGAAGAAGCAGAGAGACTGGAGAAAAATTTAGTACAGAGAATATTTTCAATATTTTTTTCAAAAACCGCTCCAATTTTTCTCTTTAAATTTCTTGTAAGAATAGAGTAAAATACACTTATAAATGTGGCATAGGTCCGATTTTCATGTTTAACTTGAATGTTCGAAAATTGCAAAAGTTGGAATGTTTTTCGGTGTCTTCCTATTAACTAAAAAGTTGAAGATAAAGATTTTTCCTTCAAATGAAATTTGTTCTCCATAGCCAATTATTTCATTAAAGCTATGTACATTTTTTTGAAAATGTTAGTAGTTTTCCAATAATATTGCGTACACTATGTGGAATTTTAAAAAATAAAAACAAGACTTTTTCAAAAACGGCTCCATTTTTTTCTTTAAACTTTGGGTAAGGATAGTGCTAAATGACTATGAGATGACATAAACACCAAGTTGCTCTATTCTTTTGTTTTTACAAAAATTACAAAAATGATTTTTTTTACTTCTCGTCACTAACATTTACATTAGCGGTGATTTGTTCACACTATTGTATTTTTGAGATCATGTGTTTTAAATAACGTCATATAAAGTTTCTCGAAAACTCCGTTTTTGTGAAAACTACCTCTAAATTCCGCCTTTTCAGAAACGCTCAAACGTCATTTTCTCGTAAATGGCTTCAAAATTTTTTCTTCACACTTTTCGAACGGATAGTGGTAATTGCACTCTTTAATATGACATAATGTTCATTTTGGTTTTTTTGTTTGTTTTTTATAAAATTAGCAAATGTAATTTTTTTGATAAATCTCTCACACCTTTAATATGCACATTAACAGCAACTTGTAAACACTATTGTATTTGTGAGGTAATGTGCTTCAAATGATTTAAAAGGAAGTTTTTTGAAAACTCAAAAATTGTCTGCGAAACAGAGCTCCAAGTTTCGCATTTTTAGTAGTGCTTAAACTCCATTTCCTTAAAAACGACTCCAAATTTTTCAAACAAAATTGTCATTTACGACAAGTTTTTAGTGTTCTTTAATATTTTAAAATTAATATTTCCGTTCTACCATTAGGAAATAAAAAAATTACGAAAATGTCAAAAAAAAATTAACTTTGGGCGGCAATCGATGGCAGCTGGCAAGAGTATGTGGCAATTCCGAATAGGTAGCCCAACCCAAGGAAATAGAAAACGAATACCGGAAAGTCTGTGCCATTCTGTAGGACCACTAGTGTTTTGTGACCTAAAATCTTGCTTCAAGACTAAATTCGCCTAACTTGTTTCTTTTTTTTTTCTGTTGTCCTTTCATGTAATTGTCTTTTATAAAATGTATTTATGACGGTGTAAATTTGGGCTCACGATATTGAAGGGGCAGTGTTTTATTTCTAGGTGGTTTGAATAGCTATTTACAAACCTCGCGCGTTATGTAGATGAGTGAGCGGTAGGAAATTTTCCCTAAAGCATTTGTCCCGAGGTCTGTTTGTGCATGTCACTATGTTAGAACGGAAAAACACACGTGTCCGATAGAAAGCTTGATTTGTTTTATAAAATTATCCATAAAACAAATTTGCATTTCGTTTTAACCCTCAGTATGTCTAGCTTGTTGTCTCACAGTGATCTATATAAGTGTGGCTGTTGCTTAAAAATGAAACTAAGTGTGTAATAAAAAGACATTACCGTTTATTGACCATACTTTAGTATTATTTTGTGTAGCCTAATTACAATGTACGCCTTATTACTATTGTCAATGTAATTGTGATTTTTATTTGATATTTTCTTACTTAACTACTATTTTACTTACCTAACTACCTAACTACTACTTTAACTCTAATTTATAAGTCCAAAAAACACAAATTAATAAAAAATGTGCAGTTAATTTAGCAAAGAGTTCTTTGTCACGAGAATCAAAGTTTATTTTGATACTTTAAGAAGAAGGAAAAACATTAACATGTTTATTCTAATGCTCTTATATGCTGAAAATGGTGTTTAAACTCGTCTGGGTGTATTGTCTGAATTTCGATGATAATAATAGTAATAGCAATTGTAGCAATAATGACTAGTGGTGCTACAGAATGGCACAGAGTTGACCGTATCAGTTTTCAATTTCCTTTGGTCTCGGCTAGCTATTCAGAATTGCTATCAGTATTTGTGCCAGCTGCCATCCATCGCCGCCCAAAGTAAATTTTTTTGACATTTTGTGGATGACGAAATTCATCAACAACATCTTTCATAGATTTTATTGCAACAAATTCAAGTCCTTGAAGCAATTTTTTTTGATAAGGACTAAATATGGCTGGTGGAGGTGGGAGGTTCCTTAGGGCATAAACGGTAGCGAAGCTTTTTGTCCTTTCCCTATGCTTCTCACGGCGTAAATCAATCTCAAATTGACTTTATATTTTTTTCAATGAATTTGGAGGTCATACCAAGGTTTTTGCTTCACACTGCATACATTTTAGTTCTATTTTAGTAGCTAACCCTCCCCTACTTGCTTGTCTTTCAACTATTTCAATGCAATGTATAGAATCACAAAATTTGCATTTCTCAAATTTTTTCAGTCTGACCATACACTAATATTCACAATTAAATATCTGCCATAACTAGATGGATTTACACTGAAACTTTAATCAGTTGCTTCACAAAACATCAGCTTTCTTTCCGAAGCATTAGGTGGAGTTGACACAATTGGAAAAACATTATGTCCATTAATGGATTAGTAGAATTGGTTTTTCGCTTGTGATATTTTCCTTTGTTGAAGAGCTTTATTCCTTGCATTATGCCACACGAAAACGAGAATTGCACGAAAATGGAAACTTACGTCTATAACCCACGTGCACAACACAATTCAAACACGGTTTGAACACACTAGAAGCTATCGTTGTCAACTGTTTCAACATGGATGCTGTTTACAATTGTTCTGCCAACATAAGAACAGACACACATGAAAGAGGTACGTGAAAAACGCCGCAGAAAGGAAAACTAAGACATTTTGTTACTCCATGACAAATAGAGTCGTGCGTAGGGCCTCCGCCCGCCATTTTTCATTCGATTTTTAAAGGCATTTCAAGGTTCGAAAACGTAAACAAATTATATTGGGATAATCTACGCACTATTGCGAATCAAATTACATTAAAAAATTCGATTTTTTTCATCTTAAACTCGTCCACATGTCCTTCGCTGAGTATCACAATATGAGAAATTGTCTATGTAAATCAAATAATTAAAGTTGCACTTTAAAAGAGTTTATAATAAGCGCTATTAAATACAGAAAAAACAACACATACTTTTGTAAAATATCGCCTACCTAATTCTTTGGTCATTATTATCGTGATGCAATGAAAACATCATTTAACCGTCAGCCGAAGCTATGACAAAATGTGAGGTTTATTAGATAGTAGATTCATTGGTAATCATTTTTGTGGTAATACGTTCGTCCCCTTCATTGCTCTTCACATTTCAGCAATTCTGTGCTATTTGTCATAATTTGTGAATTGTCCATTAGCAGTAACTGTTTTAAAAGCTCTTAAACCGCTTTTCAGTCAACAGGAAAATTTATATCCTTCCCGATTTATTATGGGGAGAAGAACATCGTTTGTTTCAAAACTCAGCTTTCGCATACGAACGTTAAAATGGACTCAGTAATTAAATCGTTTAAATGATGAATGAGATTAATTTGTTACTTATGTTACAAATCATTACACGGAAGTATGAAATGATTATTGGGGTTGTAGTGGAATTCCTAGTAAATTTACGTCTAGGTGAGGTTAGTAGCGAGCAGATTACGTTAGAACATGTTAAATGTATTAAAAGAAGTGGTGTCCCTTTATCTTTAATTCCGTTTTAGCTTACGCCATCGTCTAGCAAAAGACTAATTTGAGTATAATTCCAGTCGAGGGCGAGACGAGGGCGAGACGAGGGCGAGACGAGGGCGAGACGAGGGCGAGACGAGGGCGAGACGAGGGCGAGACGAGGGCGAGACGAGGGCGAGACGAGGGCGAGACGAGGGCGAGACGAGGGCGAGACGAGGGCGAGACGAGGGCGAGACGAGGGCGAGACGAGGGCGAGACGAGGGCGAGACGAGGGCGAGACGAGGGCGAGACGAGGGCGAGACGAGGGCGAGACGAGGGCGAGACGAGGGCGAGA
Source organism: Acheta domesticus (assembly GCA_031308135.1). Taxonomy (NCBI): domain Eukaryota; kingdom Metazoa; phylum Arthropoda; class Insecta; order Orthoptera; family Gryllidae; genus Acheta; species Acheta domesticus. The sequence continues at coordinate 19,035,910 of JAHLJT010008756.1, read as the reverse complement.
CGAGGGCGAGACGAGGGCGAGACGAGGGCGAGACGAGGGCGAGACGAGGGCGAGACGAGGGCGAGACGAGGGCGAGACGAGGGCGAGACGAGGGCGAGACGAGGGCGAGACGAGGGCGAGACGAGGGCGAGACGAGGGCGAGACGAGGGCGAGACGAGGGCGAGACGAGGGCGAGACGAGGGCGAGACGAGGGCGAGACGAGGGCGAGACGAGGGCGAGAGGAGGGCGAGACGAGGGCGAGACGAGGGCGAGACGAGGGCGAGACGAGGGCGAGACGAAGGAGAGACGAAGGAGAGACGAAGGAGAGACGAAGGAGAAACGAAGGAGAGACGAAGGAGAGACGAAGGAGAGACGAAGGAGAGACGAAGGAGAGACGAAGGAGAGACGAAGGAGAGACGAAGGAGAGACGAAGGAGAGACGAAGGAGAGACGAAGGAGAGACGAAGGAGAGACGAAGGAGAGACGAAGGAGAGACGAAGGAGAGACGAAGGAGAGACGAAGGAGAGACGAAGGAGAGACGAAGGAGAGACGAAGGAGAGACGAAGGAGAGACGAAGGAGAGACGAAGGAGAGACGAAGGAGAGACGAAGTAGAGACGAAGTAGAGACGAAAGAGGGTCGAGGGAGAGACGAAAGGGAGACGAGAGAGAGACGTGCCGAGAGGGTGGCGAGTGGTCGGCGAGCTGGAGGCGGGCGGGGCTAACCGGGATGAAGGGGCGGGAGGAGGCGGTAGACAAGGAGAACCAGAGCGCTGGACGGAGAGTGCAGCCAAAGGCGTGGGATGCAAAGGCGTGCGAGGGCGGCGGAGGGGGCCATGCCGTGCGGCGCCGATAGTGCGCGGCGTGTGTGCTCTCACAACACCCTCGACACCGCCGGCCGCCAGGTGTTTGGCCAGCCCCTCGCCCCCATCCCCGCGCGCGGCCCTTTGTTAGACTCGTAAGCCGCGGACGGGCCGTCCCTTGCTGACCTCCCCGCCCACTCCCTTCCCCGCCCGCCCCGCCCCCCGCCGGCGAGATTTCTCAGCTCGGCTCAGCCGCCCGCGCGGCGCGTCTGAAGGTGCACGTGTGGGCCAATCCTCTTATCGCGCCGCCCCTCGTTGCTGTCGCGTTTGTCCCCTGCCCCCTCACTCATCCTATTGATTATCCTCGTTCTTTTCAAACATTTCCAACTACTAACCTTTTTATTTCTCGCTACCGCTTATGCAGTAGAGAGAAACTTATGTAATGTTGCGGAAAACTAGTGTTGCTAAAACCGCACATACTTTCTCACCCGTGTTTTCACGCGGAATCGCGTGGAAAGTACTCAAAGTTTCAAGAAATTCTGCATCATCTTATTTCAAAATCTATCTTGAAGGAAATATTTCATTAGAGAAAATTCTCTATTTTTAATATTTTAGTGGAAGGAAGATGCCGAAAAATGTGTGTAATTTTCGAATAATCAGGGTTTTCGACGTGAATGAGATCCGCAACATTCTCTTAAACGTCATTCACTCTATCCTACAACAAAATTTAATTAAAAACGATGGAGCCATTTTTTTAAATTTTGAAAATGTCCTAAGTGCTTCATGTAAAATACTCCCCAAAATGAAAGCTTTTATTTCAAATTTAAGCACCATTAGCCAGATCGTATGGGAAATTTAAATTTTGGAGAAAATAAGCTCAACGGTTTAGCTGCTAATATCATAGATTGCCTACTATAAAATATTATATAATTGATAAATTATTATCTGCCAACTCATTCAATAAAATGTGTTTTTAATAATTATTTATTTTCTGTAGTTACAAACACCTAGCTTCTAATGCAACGCCATTGATGTTTGTGGGAGAGTTTGGAAAGATATTAGGTCGTATTGATTTGAAATCTACCGTAATATTGAGGTTCGTTACATAAACCTCTGATCTGTTTCAATTCCATTCCCGTTGTCGGAGTTAAAAATTTACACCACTAATACGAAAAGCATTTAGGTAGGTTTCATAGTCTTCTAGTTTACTGTTCCCTTAAAAAACCAATTAATGATCCTCCTCAGATATTCTAACTCCTCACCTTACTGCGTTAACTTAGTCATCCTTGTATTCATTACAATAGTAGCTTAGTAATTTATAGAGAATTCTTTCATCTTATGTTCTGTTTTCTGAGTGACATATGAATTCTTTGTTTATACGCATTCTTTGTTAATTTAACTAAAACGGTTTTTGATTAAAATCTTTTCGTTCTTTCTCACAGTCAGTGTTTTGTAAGTGAATTTTAAGATGTTCAAATAATTATTAGCTGCTTCCCTTCTGTAAGTATACTCGAAAGATTTGTTTTCTTTTTGATGTTTAATACTAGGTAATTAATAATTTCTTTACTAGATGGTTTGGATGTAAAAAGAAACTCTTCTACCTCTATATTGTGCTTCTATGGTTAAACTACCCGTGTGAAAATGTGTGCTTAAAAGGAAAGTGTGCCGATCATATTTTTAAATTAACTTTGTTTTGGCGCATAATTTTTTGTTTAATCGTTTTGGCGCACATTTGGAGCATTTGTACTTGTCGCATAATGTAATGTATTTTAAAGAAATTAATTCAGCAACATTAGAAACCGATGAAAATGATGGGATGAAATTTTAAGGTGTTTCACGAGATATCACTTTTGCTTCCACCTTTCGGGGGCCCCCGGTGCCTCTCTTCTGCTGGCGTCCACTCCTTTCCCTCCCAGCGATTAAATGGTTCCTACTCGCTGGGCACCCACACCGGTGGACCGCCAGTCCACGGAATAAATACTACACAGAAAGGAAAGCTACCCACAATCGGTGCGCCGATATGTCGGGGATGGTCGCTATATTCAAAGTGCGTAAACTACTGTATGACACGGCATTTGTTATGTGGTGAACGGTGTCTTTTATTTCCGTTTTTAGTCGTTACATTTGGTGTGTGTATAGAACAAACATACGTAACCTGAGGGGCATTTGCTTAGTGTAGGCAAATACTAATATCACACAAAGGCAAATTTTACAAACAAATAGAGTTAAAAAGGTAAAGAATTATACTAAATACATAAGTAGTAGTGCTACAGAATACACAGAGCTAGTATTAGCTTTTTATTTTCTTTGGTGGGGTAGTTTATCAAACTTGCCAGATACTGTAGCCAGCTGCCATCTATCTCCGCCCGAATTAAAGTTTTTGAAATTTTCTCAGTTCTGCGGTTTCTTAATAGTAGAACCGAAATATTTCTTTAAGAATATTAAAGAAGAGTAAAACTTCGTACTAAATGACAAATTTCATTAAAAAATTTGAAGATATTTTTAAGATAATATCGTTTAACCGTTACTAAAAGTGTGAAACCGAAGCTCTTGTGCACAGAAAAGTGTTGAGTTTTTGGAAAACTTTATTTTAAATCATCTAAAGCATTCACAAATGCAAAAGTGTTCCCAAAACGCTGGAAATGTTCATACAGCGTGAGAGATATTTCATATTTTATATTGATTTTTGGAAAAACATTATATTACACCAAAATGAATTTTGCGTCATAAACAGTGGAAATAGCACTACTCCGTGAAAAAGTTAGAAGGAAAAATTTGGTACAGTTTTTGAGAAAATGGTGTTTGAGCTGACTACTGTAGTTCCTTTCGACAGTTTCAAGATGGCGGTCCGCGCTGCGCGGTGGCTCACTGAAAATCAAAGGAGCCGCTCTTTACTTTCCTTTCTATGTTCATCTATTCTGTGGTCAGTCGATGGGGACTGCTCACGGGAGACGACTGTCTTCATGGAATCTTCATATGAACGAACGCATTCTTGATCATTGATACGTGTATTTGTATTTAGCCATCATTCGACCCCTAAAGGGCAATTGGCCTCGGCACCGTTGGATCCCGGGGTTCCTAGTCGGTCACCCAACCAGAAACTCGCCAGGTCTCCAATTTGCTTAACCTTCGTGACTTCACGTCATTAACGAATTCGGCCAACACGACGGTGTTGCGGTCGCGGTCATGGCCTTTCAGTAGAACCATCCCAGCATTCGCCTGGATGGCCAAAGGAAACCACGAAAACCCTTGTCAGGATGGCCGGCAAGGGGATTGAACTCGGGACTTCCGAATGCGAAGTCAGAGCGGTACGCCATGAGCCACTTCTCACAGTGTTCTTGATAATACAACACAGTTAACCGCCAAGTGGATGTGATAGCACGATCTAGTACTTCAGCTCCCCGCGTTTCACGAGCCAGATAAGTGGAGCTAGCTCCCTGGGGAGTTTTGACCACCATATAAAACGTAACCAAGAATTTCGTACACGTTTTATCCATTTTATAAATATTCCAATGCATTATAATTGTGGTTTAAATTTGACTGTTCTTCCTATAAAGGATGACCTAGGATTTACGCAGAATTTTTACATTTTTTGTCATTTTAATACATATGTTCAAAATCGTCGACGATGGATGTAGGTCTTATTTAGACTTGAATTTTGAATTAAAATGTCTGTTTCGTTTCTGTATCATATAAGGCTTTGAAAGGATTGAAAGTTATATTAGTCTAAAGTTTTTCAATTTCATCTCAATCGTAATTGCTTGTTGAAGACAAATACGACTAGTTTTCTAATTCATTGAAGTTTGTGTTGAAGCGTTTTGATTATTTTCGATTTTAAAGGGGACCTAAACCAGTTAATTTAGAGTAAATTATAAATGCTCTTATTTTCTCGTTGAACTCTAACACGTATGGTCGCTTGTGAATTTATGCTTGCACCATCGTGTAGCCCCTCCAATTAACTAGATCCCTATGCTGCCATACATTGTTGTGAAAGGCAATCAGAGCGGCTTCGCTAACTGCCTTGGCCTCGTCCCTAATGGAAGGGGATTCCCCCAGCGAAAGAGAATACCCGCCGGGCGCTTCGCTTCATTTCACTTTGCATTCTCTTTGATCCCCAAACAATTCAGCTGTACGATGCAACTCTTTGACTTCCTACATTCTTCTCCAACGAGTGCGCGGAATTTTCCGTTTTCAGAGAAATTCTAATTTTTCGCTTTAGTATTGGAATCGTTAAAGTCCAGGAAATTTAATTAACAAATTCTGCATATTGGAAATTCATTAGGAATAATTACATAGTTACTTTGTATAATTGGAAAGTTTAATACGTTTTAGTTTTTTGCATATTTGACCTGTTTTTTTGAGATGTTCAACATTGTCGTTGCCATTGTTTAAATTCCTGAATTCATTCACAATAATTTATTTCCTATTAGCCAACTACCCTAGTGCTCGTGCATTTATATATCACAATCAGCTATTGAGAATATCTGACCTCCTCGTCCGTCCAGTTTGCTCTGCCCGCTACTACCCGCACGACCTGTCTGGCATGCCCAGCCATCCTCCTGTCCTGTTCGTTCAGCCTGTCCTGCACACTCCGCTTTATGTTTTGGATTCACAAACCTCTATTTTGTCGAATTTTCAAATGTGTTAGAGCAAAATTTGCTGGCAACATCTGTGGTGTTTCAAACGTTTTTCTATAACACACACACACACACACACACACACACAGAAACACACGAAAACTTTTCACACAAACAAAAACTTACTTTTAAAAAACGGTTTTACAATTCGTAACTTTCTGTAATCCTCGTGTACTGGCGACGTACGTTTTTGGAGTAATTCTCCTTTAATCTAGTCAGTCATTATCAGTTGTCACTTTTTTGTCTCTATGGCTAGGAGCTCGGGGCCCTTATATACGGATTCCCAGACGGTCACCCATCCAGAAACCTTCTCGAATCGCTTAACCGCCGTGACTTCACGAAGCGAAGTTAAGGAATTCGGGTAGTGAAGTCGAATTCCACATTAAAAATGTTACCTATTCTTTATAAAATTGGGATCGAATGTAGCTACATACCAATAATAAAACTTTCAATTAGGTATATTATTTATATTATCTTACATTGTAATAGAAAATTAATGCCTCAAATGACAGATTTCAACAAAACTGTATTTAAGAATTTTCTTTTAAAAATCATGGGGCGACATTAATAATGAAAATTATTTGCATTCTCACAAATCATATATTATTTTTTTGAATAGTCACTTCTTTCGTCTCTCCTTATTTGTAAGTCTATAAGGAAACGATTACATTCTCTTAGTTATATTATACGCTATCTCTCTAACAAGTACTTCATCCATTCTAGTTGGAATTCTTTCTTCTTTCACTTTGTCTTTCTCCTTTGAGATATTCCTATTTTCTTCTTTCTCGTCATTGGCTTGGTGTCCTGAAAGCCTTATTGAACTTTATTAATTTATTGTGATAATCTATACCTTCTATAAGAATTTCAGTTGTCATTTTTTAATAAACAGATGTAGTGGTAGAGTAAGCAAATTCCATTCAAATAAATTATGCAGTGTCTAGATTTTAAATTATGAGTTATGATTAACGACGATTTACAGAACAATTAGTTTAAGAGGGCAAATACTTAAAAGAGAACACAATGGTATACTTAGACAAAATTGAGTTTACAACAGTTGGAAACCGAAAGAGTGACACTAGGAAAACGATGGAACATTATTAGGTACAGATTTGCGCGTTGGCGTCAGATGTTAAGAAGAATTGAAAGTAAAATGGGATTCGCAGAGAAGCGGAAGGAAAAACAGTCGGAGATGCAATGGCGAACAAATGTATTGTTAGTGAAAGATGAGGTGCAAATGAGGGAAATTATTAAAATAATATTTTTGTGTTAAGAACTTAGTATGAAACAAATTTTTATCAAACCAGAAAGAGCCAGTTACAGGCTAATGATTATATATTAAATAATAAATAAATAGATAAAATAATAGTATTTCACTAAAAAAGGTGTTAAAAATGTACGAAATTATGAATTTTGAATTTGACTACATTCTAGCTTTCATTATTACAGTTATGAATATTTCTTAGCGTCTAATGTACATTGGACAATGTTTGAAGCATCTACATAACTAGGAATTAACGCAAGAGATTTACGAAATCTTCGTACCTGGGGACCCACCATTGCCATTTGTCAGGGACAATTCAAGCAATAAACTCTATCACATGATCTAAAAGTCTCTCACAACTGCGAATGCGGAGAGGAAGAGACCGGTCTTAATTTATTACGCTCTTGTCCGAGGTGGCAGACTTCCAGAAAGCTAATGGAAATAAAACGCGGTGTACAAGTAGAACCGCGGCCAGATTATTACCGATTCCAAGATATAGCTCAAGGCAGTGTTTTGCAAAATTGTAGACCCTCTCAATTCCCGGGCCACATATGGCAACGCGGAGGTTGTGAAAACACTAGCTCTTTCTGATCTCGTCGGCCAAAAGTCGGAATACGCACTTGAAGATAATTCTCTTCTTCGAGAAGACACTGCGCAAACAATGACTTGTAGGCATGTAAATATCAAATTAGCTCTAAATGATAAAAATGACAGTTGTTAGCAAGATTAAATAAAATTTGAAAGTTTGAGTTATAAAAAAAATTACCACAATAGAAGAACATAGTTTTTACTTATAGCTACTAATAAAAGAAAATAGTGATAAGAAATAAAACAAGTAAGCAGCCCGGAACAGTGACTGGAGTCCATTACCCAGGCACTGATAATTTGTCTGTGTCAGTTTGCCGATGTACGCAGCGTATTGTAATTTCAATGAAAAAATAAAACACAATACTGATCCCTTCCTGTAACTTAAATGACGCTTACTCAAAGTCCAATACTTGTGTTTCCAGCTAGAAACCGCACACTGACTTGTTATCTAGACTATGCACAATTGTAATCTCTGGGGCTTACTCTGTGACGTCACAATGAGCATTTCCGGTTCCGGCTCTCTAAATAGACATTATTCTCTGCACTTTCTCGTTTGACACGTATGAGCGAGTAAGTATGCGAGCGAGTGAGCTGTTGTGCAAGTGAGTAAGCGAGTATGCGAGTGAGTGAGGGAGAAGGTAAATGAGCCAACGCGTATGTGAGTAGATGATTGAGTGAGCTAGTACTTGAGGAAGTGAGCGAGTATGCGAGTGTGCGAGCGAATATGCAAACGAGTGAGTATGTGAGTGAGCGAGTATGAGTTTGACTGAGTGAGTACGTGAATGAGTGAGCGTCCGGCCGAGCACGTGAACGGATTAGCGGGAGAATCGATCGATGGGAAAAATGAATGCTAGTGGAGAGGGTTATATTATAATGGATTAAATAACGGTACGAATTCTCATTCTTAGCCATTCAGTGAAACACTACATACCATACTCCACATTCTCCCCATAGCTCCCAGTGGGTCAGCAGACTGCTCTCCCCCATAGAGAGACCCCCATAGAGAGGCGTTTGCAAGCCCCGGCCTAGCGAGGGAGCCCCTACCCTCCACCTAATTTCTATCTCCCGAGCCATAGACATGTCCGCCGGTCCGCTCGGCTCCAGGGCTGCAGGCCGCGAGTGATGTATAGGTCCTTTGAGGCATATCGTGATCCTATCGGAGAAATTTGTGTGCGTCCGTTGCTTCAATACGGCTCAATATACGCGCCACGCCGCGTATGGCAACCTGTTGAGAAGCCAAAGAACTGATGTGAGTTCACGTTATTTTGCTGCTAGAGTTTCGATTACTATGTGTCATATCGTAAGGAAAGGATCACGGAACCAATTTCAAAATTAATGGACTCAAGAACACTTTTCTCAGATTATTTCCTAGGATTGATATGCATTTTTGGTTCTATTAACGTCGTTTAATAGTTCGGTAAAGTATTATAAGATCTAGCTTTCTTTACTGTCTCCCCCCACAATGTAATTTCGTAGAAAAATATTGTAATGCTGTAGCGGAAATCGGCAATTTTTCGTTAGAAAAACCCGTATTGTTGTGGCCTAGTATCAAAAATGTGAACAAATATTTTTCTTAAATGTAGTAAACAACTTCCTCTGACACTGTGTAGTTAGAATCCCCATTTTCCTGTGTCGTTGATTCCGAAAAATCGATTGAAGATCGTCTGTGTATCCGTCCGTCCGTCCGTCCCTCCGTCCGTCCCTCCGTCCGTCCGCCCGCCCGCCCGTCCGCCCGCCCGTCCGCCCGTCCGCCCGCCCGTCCGCCCGCCCGTCCGCCCGCCCGCCCGCCCGCCCGCCCGCCCGCCCGTCCGCCCGCCCGTCCGCCCGCCCGTCCGCCCGCCCGTCCGCACCTAAACGGTTCAGAAAACTTTCTCCAAAATAGGTATTCGCCGATCGATCAGAAGAACTCGGGGTCCTGTTAGTTTGAAACGGATTATTTGATTTTTGAGGATAGTTTACTTGAAGCCTCAATATTTTCAAAATTTTCTCAAAAATGTCTGAAAAATTTTGATTACACATCGTCCTCGGATAGTGTAAAGACCACTTAAAAATGGCGAAGATTCCACTTTATTTGAAATCTCTGAATTTTCAAAAAAGTGCTTAAGTTCAAAACATTTTCGGTGTCGTCTTCAAACTACACTAATAGAGATAAATATTTTTCTTTAGTCAAATCTGTTTTTCAAAGACAAGTCTTGAAAGAAGGTCATGAACAGTTTGCAAAATATGATTAGGTTTTGCGTAATTTTGCGTAAAATACAGGTAAATTTCAAAAAACGGCTCCAAATTTTTCTTTAATTTTCTAGACTAGATTAATAGATAATTTTAGAAATGGTTCTGTTTCAATTTTTGGTGAATTCTTTGCATTTATGAAAATATTAAAACAATATTTCAGACTCGCCATGTTGACGAAAGAGATGTTTTTCCGTCAAAGAAATGTGTTCTAAACAATAGGTTCTTAAATGCAATTAATACCTAATATCTTAAAAAAAGAGTAGTTTTTGCGTCTCTGTATTTGAAACAAAAAATTAATATTCCAAAATTATAAACACAAATGTTCAACTGATTTTAAATGATTGTGAAGGTTTAGTAAACATCTTGTGTGGTATGTAAGAGTAACCTGAATGGCGTGCTAACTCTTCAGGACGTGCTCGAATCCCACCACACAAAAAAATGTTTGCTGGTTGGAAGCTATTTTGTGGGTTCATAGTGCAGTATAATAATATTGCGTAGGTGTTACAAATAATGCGAGAAAATATGCACCGTTACAGCACCACTAGTTCTAGTAAGTATTTGAAAGTGAATCAGAGGAAACACGCATGTGAAAATGAAAAGAAAACATGCAAATTCGATTTTAGTCCTTCATTATTTTTTGTGTTTATTAGCAATTCTCACTGAAACTATAAAAATTCTTTGTACGTTAATCACTATGAAGAATAGTATTTCAGAAAAGTTATCATAATAATTTATTTACTATGACTTATTTGGCAAATCAAGTCAAGGTTAAATAGGTTTGGAAATTATATATCTTTAATGAAATACTCGGAGGTGCATAATAGAGATCTTACAGTTCATTTTGCTACGCTTTGCCTTCTAGAAGTTGTGCCTTGAGTTTGAAGTTAAGATTAAAGGAACATCGTCCAGAAGAAAATGAAAGGAAGAAACCTTACTAGAATGTCATTAAAAGAATGGCTGCTATTTTGAAGTTAATCTCTTAATGTGTTTTCTTTTTCGTTCATAACAAATGGAATATGAATTTCGCTTTATCTGCTTTGAAGAAGAAAAAAATACAGCAAACGATCGTGCGAGAGGTCGATGTTTATTCCATTAAATTTCTGAGAAATGTGAAGTAGAAGCGGAAATGTGTTTCTCTTTCTCTCCATGCTTTTAAAATAATTGTTTGTGCCCTATTACTTCCAAAGAGAATTTGAAGTTTTGGGTTTTTACGTGCCAAAACATAATCGAGAACTGTCCAAATTATTTGTGCACATACAATTTTATAACAGACCATATCATCGTAATCATTTTGTAAACCTTTTAAATTCCTCTCTCTACAAATATTTATTATATTAAACGTTAATTACACTAATTGTTTTAAATCCTTTTTACAGCGATCACATTAAATTTCTATTTTTATTTCTTTTACTAATTTTCAGATATTATTTTTTTAAATAGTATTTTTGCTGCTATAGCCCATTATAGATTTTGTATAAGTGACTTCATTATTAGCTTGTTTGAACATAACATGCTTATTGCATTCACACTGCTTTAAATTTGCAGTGAATACAACGCATGTGGCTTTTGGCAAAATAATATTTGATTGGTGTAGGGAAAACATACAAAGGGAAATTAATTGTAAATGCGGCATGAGAGGAAGAACAAACTATAGAACAGTTGCATTTGCGAGCTCGGTCACTCATTTGAATTTTAAACAAACTACTTTTAAAACTATGTTCGTAGAACAGTATGCATCTAGATATGCAGATAGATTCTTCAGATCCACTCCCAACCTCATCTCCTGCGTAGATCCTCCGTCGACAGATTGCCCTGGCTGTACCGGCTCAAATGATCCCGCTCGCTCCAGGTTTCTTCTCGTTCAGGCCTGTTCCTCTGCCGGCAGCCTCCCGCTCCCGAATCGTCAGGGGCTGCTTTTCTCTTCGGGGAGGCCATTCACGGGTGCAGATAGACTTCGCCCCAATCAAGGTGCAGGCAGAAATTTACCTCAAACACTGGCGGCGGTCTCAGTCACCCGTCCGCGTCCGTCGGCTTCGGAGTCGCTATTTCCTGTTGATTGTTCCGACTCGCGGGGAAGTCGGGTTTCTGAGATCTTCCTCCGGTCGCAGACAAAGGGGGCCCCGACTCGCGCAAACAGATGCAAAGAAGGAAGCGGGAAGTTGAGGCGGATGGGGTCTGAAAGGAACTCTCCGCCCCAAATCCTGCTTTCGCTGTACCTCACCCTCCTGGTTATCCTTCCTCCCGCCCCACTGCCACCCCTATCGCCTGCGCCTACAGCCTCACGCTTATTCCTCCGCACCTTCACCGTTTCAACCCGTGTACCTCCCTCTTCGGAGCCCTTCTTCCTCACTCTTACCTGTGCTTACTTCACCCCCCCCTTCCACCTGGGTCAATTGCTCAACCACTGTGCTTCCCAAATTAATCCCCACCGTGCTGGAAATGTCGGTGGTGGCTGGAAGGAACCTGTGAAGGGCACTGGTTTTTGTAACGCATTGCTTCCTATGTTCCCGCTGGGCGGATTGCCTGTCACTGCTCCCCCATAGTTCTCGCCAACACTCACTCCGCCGGCATCGCCATCGACCCCATCGCCACCGCCGCCACCACCCCACCACCAATGCACCCCGCCCAACTGCTGTCAAGGCCCCCTCCGCCCTCACTGCCAACTCTCTCCACCTTCGCCGTCAACGCCCCCTCCGCCGTCACCGCCAACGCCCCCTCCACCTTCGCCGCCAACGCCCCCTCCTCTACCATCGCCGCCAACGCCCCCTCTTCCATCGTCGCCAACGCCCCCTTCGCCACCACTGCCGCCGTCGCCGCCGCCGTCCCACCCGGCGCGTGTCGGAACGGGGCGTAATGAAATTTCGTAATTCTGCTTCCTGGAACTTAAATGAGCGTCGGCAGTGACGGGCGGCGGTCGCGCCGCCTGGGGCTCGACGTCGACGCGGCCCGAGGTGTGGGTCGATGCGTGGGTGGCTGGCACCGCACGAGCTCCCTGCGGCGTACTCGCCCCCGGACCGGGGCTGCGGCTTCGTTCCGCCAAACATCGGCCGTCTGGGCCTCCCCGCGCGTTGGGCAACGTCCATGGCGCTGGGGGGGGGGATGCGGTGAAAGGTTTTCGCTTCACTGAAACACGTCTTCTTTATACCAAAGGTCTTTGAAATCATTGAGTCTTTGACTTACAGATGTAAGCCGCAATTTTGAATTATCCAAGTTCACGATCTGTAAATAGGATTGTATATTACTTAATGAATCTAGCCACAGATTATTCACAACAGATGAAACGTTTTTATTCAGATTTCCAGGTACAAAGATGAAATTTTGATCAGCGACGTTTCGAGGAATACATTTTTTCTCATCTTCAGCTATAAACAGTAAAAATAAGAAGATATAATCCATACATTGACAAGAGTATGAATATGTAGTGTCTAATAGTCCACGACTGATAGTGTCTAATTGTTACCTATTTTAGGTGCCTCAATCATCACTTCTTTTGTGCCTAAACGTCCGAGCTCTAGTTATTATTTTCTTGGCACCAAACATTTCCAGATTCCAAATGTTAACCTCGCTTCGTTGGTACTTTAATTCATCATTCATTTGTGTATATTAAAAGAATATGGCAAGCATTCTATGTCTCAAGGAAACGTGCGAAGATTATTCTTTTCCTCCATATATCACATACAGATTTCACTGTTCTTTAATGAAAATAAATACAAATTTAAATCAACCATCTATTCATAAAACTTATGTTTCCATTTTCTCGCCAAGGGAATGAACATGACCTGACATATTCTTGATATCCCACCCCAATTCTTTTTACCTGCCTACCACATAGGAATTGAGCTGCATGTTCAAAACTACGTATGCTGGGTATCGATATTCTCTCGTATTAACCCCTTCAAATCCAAAGCATTGTAAAGAATTATCAAAATTTTACAAACAACGTTGTTTTACAATTCTACACAATATCATTTGACACATCCTTCTTGTTTCTAGCTCCCAACTGGTCTCCTGAACTTTTCTTCACTATATTTTCCGTATTATACGTAATACCTATTGTTTTGTCTCACAATTCTGGTCTGTCAGGTCTTCTCCAACTTTCTTCACCGCAAATGCTTCATCAATTACGAAATATGCAATCTCCATTTACTATTGCCATCCGGATAGCCATGTGAGTACTGACTCCGGCCTCGGAAGCCTACGCTCTTACTATTGTCTTGTTTCCCGAAGACCAATCCAAAATCTTAAACAGTTTAGAAGTATCTAGAATCGTTTCCCGCAATAATTTTGATGGTCAATGTAATTTAAACTTGTAAATCAAGTGGCTGTCGTGGCAAAATAATAATTATTTTTAAGTAGCCACTTCCCATTCATCCTCTTGGTAAACTGACCACTCCACGAATTTGTAATACGTGAAGTGTTCGACACATATGTTCTGGAATTTTAATATTTTCTGTTATCTCAATTCACATATAGCTATACGTCAGGCTAACTAATTATTATTATTAATATTATCAGCATCATCATCATATGAATCATCATTATTTAACAATATCATATTTGGCTGTAAGCATGTTCAAGTAGATCTGACGCTCACTCAATTACCAAATCATCGAAAATTAATGTTGTTATACAAATTGTTTTATAGTATCAGATTTTACTTTATTGGAAGAAGGTATGTTGCTACAAGGACACGCGTCTACCAACTAAGATATTCTACTATTGATTTGTATAAACTAATTTCTTGTAAATAATAAATAACAATAATAAATTTTCATAGTATTTTTAATTTGATACTATTTGGATTACAATATAAATTCAGGTAAGCTTGACAGCATTTTACCTTTACCTTCAAAGAATGCTTTTTGGTGAGAAAGACCCACTTGGGAAAATATCCAATCAGAAATAACCTATATGTCTAACGTAATATATCTTATAATGTAATAAATAGAAAGGAGATAATTTGTGAAATATATTTTCCTATACAGCTCATAGTTTAACGAATATGAGATGTGAAAATCTTCAATAAGGCAGTGAAAGGATTGGTGCACAAAAGAACTAATATTTAGTGAAGTAAACGGTCGTGCATCAAACGTGAGTTTTGAGATCAATTCATTTGTCTGTTGAAAAAGTAAATTAAAATGCCGTCTTCGCAAGAAATAACAAAATTACGCAAAATATTATTTTTAATATTTTACAAAAGATTAGAGAATGTCATTACACAGATGGCAAAATTGTTAACATTATCAGCAACAACATGTCAACTGCACTTACCGACGCAATTGTGGAGACACCAGCGTGTTTTTTGTTTTGTTTTTTGTTTTTCTTCGACACAACGCGCTCTTTTTGGCCCGTTGGGAACCACTGTGCTTCGTGTCGTACGCGCGGGAGGCCGACCGACCGGCCGGCAGGCGCCGGGGCAACGCGCAAAAAGCCTTCATTAATTTCGCTCTTTGTGCGTGGGTTTTTGCTTTTGTCGGTTTCTCCGCTCCCGCTCGCCTGCCTGCTCGCCCGCCTGCTCGCCCGCTCACCCGACCGCTCGCCTACCCCCCTCTCCCGCTCGCTCGCCCGCTCTGCCGATTGCTCGCCCGCCTTCTCGCCCGCCCGCCTTCCTGCACACCCACACACTCGCCCGCACGCCCGCCCGCCCGCTCGCATGCTTGTTCTCTCGCCCACTCTCTTGCCCTCTCGCTCTCTTGCCCGCTCTCTCGCCCGCTCACTCTCCAATCCGCTCGTTCACCCGCTCGCTCTCTCGACCGTTTGCTCTCTCGACCGCTCGCTCTCTCGATCGCTCGCTCTCTCGCCTGTTCGCTTTCTCGACCACTCGCTCTCTCGACCGCTCTCTCTCTCTCTCGACCGTTCACTCTCTCGACCACTCGCTCTCTCGGCCGCTCGCTCTCTCGGTCGCTCGCTCTCTCGACCGCTCGCTCTCTCGACCGCTCGCTCTCTCGCCTGCTCGCTCTCTCGACCGCTTGCTCTCTCGACCGCTTGCTCTCTCGATCCCGCGCTCTCTCGACCGCTCGTTTTCTCGACAACTCGTTCTCTCGACCGCTCGCTCTCTTGCCACTCACACTCGTGCCCGGTCGTTCGTCCATGTGCCAGCGAGTTTTGTTTTCCGGAGTGTCGTTCCCGTGAGAAGCGCGCCTGTCCTTTTTTTCTTTTTGAGGGCGTGGCAATGCGGATGTGAGGCAGTTTGGTTGCCCTTATTTTTCGCGGAAACCGTTTTGTCCGGCAGCTGCAAACAGGATGCGGAAAAGTGAAATGATAATATTAGATAATGCCGTGTGGTGAGCTAACAATTATTTCAGATGATAATTGGTTGTGGGCAAATATTGAATTGTAGTTTGTTTGCTGATGGTCTACACGTGCACTGAGAGTTCTGGCAGCGACGGAATTGCACAAATTTTACGTTACATATTACATTTGCCAGAGCGAAACAAGATTAATACAACATCAAGATTTTTGTTCATTTTGATTTCAAAGAAATCGAATCAAAATATTTTCGAAACATCGTTCATTGGTTAGAAATATTACGTGTTATATTAAAAATTCAGGCAAAACGAGTTGACTAATATGACAGATCTTACGTTATATGATACCGTGGTTAATGGCAAATAATCATTACTACAGATTACAACAGCGAGATGCAGCTTTTAGAGATGAAAGTCGTAGTAAATGAGAATTTGGAATTGCATATTGGGAAGATTACGTTTATTCTGTAGAAATTAATTGTATTAGTGTTTGATTGCAGAAAAAGAGAATAATGTATTATAAAAAGTTACGAGACAAGTAACATAAAAATTCACACAATTATTCATTTTGTGACATCTTATATTGTTAGCTCTTATCTGATAGCACTTTGTCATATTTGTAATTATTATCTTCATTTAATTTTTGTTCATTGATTCTGCACTCATCTACTTATCGATATTTAAATATTTGGTTTAATTTTAACCACAGTGACTAACATAGAATATATTTATTTTCACTAGTCTCTAAACGTTTTCTTAAGACTCACAAAACTGTACACAGTTTTCTTCATTACAAGCAACAAAATTCCTTCGTGACAACTGCAAGAAATGAGATGTTCTTTTTCACCGCTCTTGCGCCACTTTACGGAACTTTCAATAATTGCCTCCATTGCACATTGGCAGGGTCTGCCGGTCCTGCAACATTCCTGTGTGCACCATACCTCGCGACGGAGCAGTGCACCGGGCAAAACTTTAAAAACTCTGCAAAGAACCAAACTTCGCGTGCTTTTTTGTACAGCGTCTTATAATTTTGTCGCGCAGCCTCTTCTTTGTCACGCGGCTTCTTTCGCGGCGGCGGTGGCGGAGCTACGGATGCTGTGGCGTTGAATGGCCCCGTAAAGCTCATGCCCCTTTCGGCCCTCCCTCCGGCCCACCCTAGCCAACCCTAGCTTCCCCTCACACCCTCAAGTTCTTGACAATATTCCTCCGCCGCTTGTCCTTTTCCTCCGTTACCTCTCGCTCCCCCTGATATATTCCGCCAATGAGTCTCGTTTCTTCTCACCATTCATACTTGACTGTTACTCTTTGTCCTAGACTTCACGCGCCGCTCACTTGTTTGTCACCTTTTCTTTTGCTTTCCTCAGTTTCCATCCTCTCCTGCCTGCTTTTCCCGTTCTTATCCACCCCTCGTCCATGTTCCGTTTGGCACTTTTCTCTCTCTTCCGTTTGTTTCTATACATTGCCGACCTTTCCCGCCTTTCGTTCTTTCCCTTGTTTCTACCTTTCCGTTGCTCCGACTTAACGGTCCCCTTGTCCCCGTGCGCTCCTCCCCCTCTGTTCGTCCCCGTCTCTACTTAACCCCTCGCTCATTCTCCCAAACTCTACTCGTTCCCCTTTTCTCATTCCTCTTGTGTTGCTCATTTCTATCACGGTATTATTCTCTATTTCCTCAGTCCTCTTTTTCTCTTACATCTCACATCCTCTCTCTCAACATTTTATCTTCTGCTTCCATCCTCATAGTTCCTTTTAGTTCACATTCCAAACTTTTGTATTTCATTTCTTCATCATCCCGCTCCATTTCGCGCAAACCTGCTCTTTTCACCGCTCCACTGCATTCTCCCCGCCCTGCATTTCCCCTCCCCGCTCCCCTCCCTTCTTATTTTCTCCCTGCTTATCCCTTCCCCGCTTGTCCCCCCCTTCTTATCTTCTCCCTGCTTATCCCTTCCCCGCTTCTCCCCTCCCTTCTTATCTTCTCCCTGCTTATCCATTTCCCGCTTCTCCCCGCTCGTTTCCCAGCCCGATTTTCCCTTCCCCGCCTCTCCTTACTCCTCTTCTCACCTCTCCGACTCTCTTCGCCCGCGTATCCCCTTCCCGTTTCTCCCTCCCCGCTTTTCTTTGTCCTGCTTCTCCCCTCACCGCATGCCCCCGGCCACCTTCTCTTCATTCTGCTTCTCCTCACCCCGTTTCCCTCTGCTTCGTTCCCCTCGCCACCACATCTCCCCATCCCGCTTCTCCCTGCCCAGCTTCTCTCCGCCCCGCTTCACCTCGCCTCACTTCTTTCCACCCACTTCACCTCGCCTCATTTCTCTCCACCCCACATCA
Source organism: Acheta domesticus (assembly GCA_031308135.1). Lineage (NCBI taxonomy): Eukaryota > Metazoa > Arthropoda > Insecta > Orthoptera > Gryllidae > Acheta > Acheta domesticus. The sequence continues at coordinate 19,017,844 of JAHLJT010008756.1, read as the reverse complement.
CCTCGCCTCATTTCTCTCCACCCCACTTCACCTCGCCTCATTTCTCTTCACTGCTGCGCATTTTCTCGCCCCACTTCTCCCCGCTCTTCTTTTCTCTATCCTGCACTGCCCCTCCCCTTTGTCTCCGCTTTGCCCCGCTCCGACCCGCGCCTCAGTTCCATCCCCGAAGGCGGGGGAGGCCGTGTCCCCGCCATCGCGCACGTTTCGTCCCATCCCACTTCTCTCCGCGTCGCCCTTGTCTGTCCCGCCGCCGCCTTCCCCTCTTCTCCCCGCCTTGGCCCACCCCGCCACGCCCCTCCTCGCGAGCGGAAGAGCGAGCTTTGGGCGGGCTTTCAGACGTCATTTCGCGGACTGCTCTTTTCGGGCGGAGGCAGACTTCGCGGGGCGACGCTGGCTCGAGAGCTGGACGATAGCCACTGGCTGTATCGTCTTGCCATTAAGCTTGCGCGGAACGAGGTTAAAAGCCGGCCGGACCGTGGATGTTACTTTATATCCGTCGAAAAAGTGTTTTTATTTTTATTTTGGTTGCCTTTGTTGATAACGTTTTTTCTTGTTTGTTTCTGAACGTTTCCTCCACGGCTTGCCAGTGATTGCTACTGCTGTCTCAAAAACGTGAGTTATACAATCATGTGGTTTGAACACTAATATTCAGTCCTAAAACCAATATATATCAAAGCTTTCGGACATTCGACAAATCCATCATGTATTTAATCACTCATTTATTTGCTTGTTGATTTTACCTCACTTCATTTTTGTAGTATATATTTGGTTTCTGATTTTTCTCGTCAGCACTTCATTTAATCCATTTCTTTTTGAAGTATCCACATGTGTTGAAATGTTTATTCATCTGCAGTATTTCCTTTGCTTGCTTTTATGATCCACAAAGAAATGTGATGGTTTTTACAGTTCATACGCACACGTACTTTCAGGATAAAATACGTGTCAACTTACTTTAATCCAAATCACATTTTACACTCCTCATGAAACCGTAAGAAGCGAATGTTGCATTTTATTTTCCGTTTCATGTCGCGTCTCAAAGAGTGAGTCAAAATACGTAGACGCAGAGACGAAGTGCTGCCATCCTGTCACTAGTTCGGCTTTCGGCACCAAACGGTTCAGAATTTACGTTTCTAGATCAAGAGTTACGACGGGCATTTGAGGAATTTCATTTTGGTGTCGGAGGTTGTCCGTGCATATTTGAAATTCCCTGTTGGTCGAGAAATATTTGAAGCTTCTTGAGCATCTGCTAGAACCGTCTTTTTGGTGGGTGTCAGACGTGGTAGTAAAATGTTGGCGCATTTTTGCAGAAAAGGGAACTAGGAAAATGCTGTTTTGTGTCAAGAATATCATTTGTAGTCTATATTTTGACTACGTTGTGTTCTATTGAAAAACCAAACGTAAAACATATAAATAATGGTATTGATATTTCTCCAATAAATTTGTAATAAACAATGTTATACCTAACTTCTAACTTTTTAACTAATATTTCTCCTGAACATCTCAAAAACGTTTCTTGAATCCATGGGAGCTCTTCAAATATTTTACTCCCTTACTTTTTCTCTCGGATCAGCTCTCATGTAAAAACACTTTCATTACAGTTTCTTGAATACAGTACTATTTTCTCACAGGCGAACGGAAATGTGTAATTCCTGACGGTTTTAAATCAGCTGAACAAAAATAATTATTGGGCCTCACGGTGATGTTGGTTAAGAACTGGTTAACCTCACAGTCTTTATTTGGTCATTGTTGTAGTTTACAATTTTATCTTGTTTACCTCTTTCATTTCTTCAGTTCTAATCCATTTTATTTCTAATTCTTCATCTAAATTATTCTATAATCAGTTTGTTCGTTGACTTGCTATTTCCTAGCGAATACAAAACACGATTATTAACTCAAGTTAATTTTACTTAGAGCAATTTGTTGCAGTATTCGGGCTTGGTCGGCTTTAAGTTCGTTCATGGACTGAAATGCCTCCACCCCCCACCCCCACTGCAGGTATTTCGCGAAGTTGGAAAGGCAACCTGGCTGAGCCTAAATCCGCACAGAAATTGATAATGTAAATTACACGGGACAGCGAGGGCTTGACGCGGAATTGAATTTCCCTGCCGATATTGGCCGTTTGCATGGGGACAAACACTCCGTTCCCTCCCCTCCATTCCCCTTCCCGCCCTTCGCCCCCCCCCCACTCAGCGTGCGTAGCTGTACGGCATTGCGTGTCCCCGTTTAATACGTGTCTTCCACTTTAATGGAAGTTTCTGGGTAAGTATTTTGTTTCTCAGAATTTTCCAAATACTTCTGTATCTAGAAAACGTCATAGAACGTATTCCTGGAGACATATTACGTTTGGGGCCCATCGCGACATTCATCAGTTCTATAATTCAAGATAAAACAAAATTAGGAAATAGTTAGAAATAGAGCTCGATTTTAAATGAAGAAATATGTCATATAACATATAAAATATGACATATGTGAGATACAAAAGATCATGTTGAAATTATCCAATTATGTAAAATCTTGATGTATTTGTTTCAACCCGTTTCTAAATTTTACATATTCCTTGACTTGTAACACAGGTGCGACTAAAATGGCTATTTGTCGAAGTAATTGTCTGTTACTATGAGTCTACACAGTCCAATTTTTCTTTTAACGAGTATGAACATCACCAACACGTTTCACGCTCTGGAAACACAAGGTCGAAGATGTTTGGGTAGATGTTGAATGCATTAAGATCGCGAAAAATTAGAAAAATTAGACTGCAATCGAAAATGTTCAACTGGTGTAAGTTATTAGGCCTTAAACGAATGCAATAAACAACGTATCTCACAACTTCTCTTTGTTACCTGCAACCAACAGCCTCATAGTGTAATTAACAACGTCACCACGAATACATCTTCACACCTTGAATAACAGCGGTAGCTCATGAGAGATTTCTTGATGGAGGAATACTATATTAACTTTTTTCTATTTAGGTTCAAATGTTTGATGTAATTTGATGTTCTTGTACTAAATCTTAATGTGTATATACACTAACATTTTTGTGGTTTGGTGTTGTGGCATTTAAAATTATTTTTGTGTTTCAATCCTTTGAGAGTTTTCACTTACTTCGTTCCTTAAACGAGAGAATTTGCAAATCCCTTTTGGATTCCTTGAACAGTTTTCTAGTTTTGAATTTGTGGAGACTGTGATTTTTGAATATCTATCATATTTTATATGATTATTGTGTTACTATGACAGTACTGCCATTCGTTTAATATTTTATCTATTTTTGAAAATATATCGTTGTATTATGTCGTATCGGTGACAAACACTGCAATCCGTTCCTCTCAAAACTTTGTTTGCTTTTCGCGTATCCCCGTCATATTTCACAGAAACGAACTAGTATATCTCTTTTCCAGTGGTCCGAAAGAAATTCCGTAGATTTTTCTGTTTCCCAGTTTTTTCATCAGAATTTCTCAAACACTTTCACCACCTCTCGCCCTTCGCACTGTCACCATCTTTCATTTTCCTTCTGATACTCGTCACCGTATGTTGCGTTCAAAGATCGTATCAACAGAGGAGCGAACTAATTCTTCATACTATATTTCTCTCGCTTCCATCGTGTACGATTATTCAATGGATTTAGAGTCATGTAGAATTGTTAAACACTAGCACAACAATAAGCTGCAAAGGATAGAGAGTATTTCAGTACTGGATACGATTTTTACTCGCTCCGTGCAGAAGCCAGCTACATAATCACCAATCAATGAAATTGAGTGAATACTTTTTCCATCTACTTCCACTCTCCTCTTCCTCTTCCACTCAATTATAGTGCATGTTACATCTATGGAGGTGGTGGCGATCCTCCCCGCTGCAATGTGAGATCTGGTGCCGACCTAGAGTTCGGCTTGCGGGAATTTTCCACACTAGTAATCCCCTTTCAGTGTGATACCGCTCCAGTCAGGAGAAACTCTGAGCTCCCGAATGATCTTCTGACATATGAGGTAGTGTGGTGCATATAAGTGTGTGTGTGTGTGTGTGTGTGTGTGTGTGTGAGAGAGAGAGAGAGAGAGGGAGAGAGAGAAAGAAAGAAAGTTTTAGGAGAGAGGATATAGGAATGAGGCAGGAATGATCGGGGGTGCTCCATGAAACGTTCATTAAACTACTCCTTCGGCACACGCCAGGTATTGATCGGAGAAACTACGGGAAATTACTAATGAGAGTAGCCGGCCGTTAGGTTTATTCTGCAATTGTAGTTACACTAGTTTCCGTTACACAGCCAATTATAAAGCTAACAGAAAATGAACCATTATCACGACTCGAAACCTAGAACCTTCCGATGAGCCATGCTGCAGAGAGGCAACGGTGTTGGCACTGAGGGAAGCATTGCAGCCAATAATCAGTCCATTTACTCCCTGGCCTGGCAGATTAGGTGACAAACAGTTCATAGAGTGAAACTAAAATGATGTATCATAGTCCGATAATAAACTTTGAACCAAGTAAAACACTATTTACAATAATGTTACTGAATGTTTACATTAATGTTAAAGTTAAGAAGTAATCACATATCCTCTCTTAATTCATTTAGAAGTCCCTTTCACCAACAGTCTAATCGAGTGATCCGCGAATGCCAATTGATCGTACCGCTAAGAGATGCGCAATGTTACACACTTCTCCAGCATCAACCGCCACCGCAAAAAACGATCCGATAGAACGATCGGCGCGCAGCGGTTTTACACACAACCGCGGGCTTTATCTCGTGCCGAAACGCGATTTTCCCGGCACACAAAGATTCTTTAGTTTCGCGGCGACCGCAGCGCGCCGAACGGGGTGGCGCGTAAAACGAAAGCCGTATATTTTTAATGCGGCAATTTTACTGCCCCACGTCCCATTGCTTCGTTTTAACTCTCACCGCGGCGCATTTGTCACCGGCCCATATTTCGATGACAGGAATAATATTTGTGAAATATTATCGAAATGTCGGCGTCGCTATTTCATGGGCAGAGGCGATTTGCCTGCATGGGCATTCATCTCCATCGATTTCAACTCCTCGGCGGTTCAGTGGCCCGCCTCACCGCTCACCCTCTCCCCCTCCCGCCCAACCCAAATCACCGGCCGCCCTCGACCCGGACCGCCGTTAGCCGGAAAGGCCCATATTTTTGATGGAAGGGGTTTGAAAGTGAATGAACAAAAATCGGGTAGGTCGGAGGGATCGTAGTATCGCGCTGACTACGAAGTGCAGAATTAGTTGAATTAAAGGAAACGTGTTTAGAAAAATTGAAATTTCTGCGTAATCTTTTTTTTGGACACGTAAATTTGTTCGTCGCTCGTCATAGATTTTGTTTAAATATTTGTGTCAGACATCTCATAAAATGTTGACTTGACTTTAGTGGAGATCATGTTTGAAAATGTTTTAAGTACATCTGTGAGTTTTATTCTACTATTGTGCTTCTGAAATGCATGTTAAACATTTTTATTTTGTAAGAAAAAATAATCTCATTTAAATAAACAATTGCATTAAATAAAATTTGAAAAATATCAAACACTTGAGCTAGTGTTTAAGTAAAATTTACATAAAAACACTAAACGTTGTATTAATTCACAATAGTGTGAAAAAAAGAATTTACTCCTTCCTGTCTCGAAACTTCATTACAACTTTATTGAATACCAAATAGAATTATATCTCATCGGTGCTTAAAGTGTTTACATTTTTACCAACTCATTGAACTGCGTTTGTTGAAATTGGCGTGGTTATTGATAAAATTATAAATTATTACGTATTCACAGCTCTATGTGAACAGATCGCAACACAGATTGTACTAATAATAAAAATAATTTACATTATGTAAATATTTCTGCAAAATGCGGTATTTTAAAACTCAATTTTGAAGGAAAACAGGAATCGAAAACAATTTTATTTTTAATTTTCAATGGACGATAATAACAACCATTCACCGTACTCTGTAGGTAAAACAGTTTGCAACACAGAATAATGTGTATGCGAATATTATGTAAAATGTAGCGTTTGAACCCTCCGTTTTCAAAGAAATTTTGAATTTAATTTCAATACAATTATTTTCTATTTTCCACTACCCTGGCTGAAAAAAACACAGCACGTTCTACAGCTAGGGTGCAACTGAATCCCGAGTGCAGGTATTTCGATGTTCGTGCTACGCTGTTTTTGTTTACTCTCTGACCGGCGAACGCAGTACAAATCGCGAGGGCTGGAGGTGGGTAATCTACCTGCTGGCAGGGCGAGATAAATCGGGGGTGCGGCAGAAACGGCATCGCAGCTATTAGGTGTGACTATTTTTACGCGCGGGCTTATATCGATGCCCCGCACAGTGGTCTACAATCGACACTTACGCGGTTGTTATTCTAAAATTTGTATGTTACTCATTTTCATTGCGCGCAATAATTCAAAGAAAACTATGCAGCCTCCGCGTTTGTGAGAGGCTTCTTTAGTCTTGTTAGATACCGAATAACTCGGGGAAAATTTAAAGAAATATTCTTCTTTTTTCGGATCACTTACTTTTGAGTACGTTAGATCAATTACTTCTGTGTTTTTTTCTTTACGTTTCTTCCAATAGTCCTTCATTCTTTCAGATGTTGCCGTTTTTCTCTCTTCTGACACTTTTTCCTCTCTTTCACTATCACTTTTCACTATTCCTGTCAGGTCGCTTTTCGTTGTGCTCTTTACTTTTTATGTCTGTTCCTTTTTGTTTGTGTTATCTCTTTTCTCTACCGACTTTGTCGAGTATATGAATGGCTTCTGTTCATTTTGTGCGGCCTCCTGGTGTTTTGGTCTATAGTCTTCCCAATGTTCTTATATAATGCTATTTCAATTTTCACTGAAAATTCAATTATTTGGTGTTGACTACCTATTCTCATAAGGTGCGTAACTAAATTCTCGTGTCAAATGCGTCACTATGTACGACATGGCTAATGTCTTGCGACTGCACGTATGGACCCAAAACAAAGGCCACGCGTTGAAGAAAATTAAAAAATATTAAATGATTTCAATATTGATTGAAAAATTCAAATATTTGATGGTGTTTACAATTTATTCTCATATGTGCGTACCAAATGAATTCTCGTGCTCAGTGTGTCAATGCGTTTGTCACAGCTGATGTCATGCGACAGTATGGTCCCAATGTAAAGGCTGCTCGTCAATAAATATTTGCTATTCACGTGTTGTGTTATGGAACACCAACTTTTTTTATATTCGTGATATAAAAAGATCTGTTGTTCCGTATATTCGTGTACGATAGTTGCAATATTCGTGAAGAATTTTTTCTTTTAAAGATTCAATATTTCAGTGTTGTAAGAAAGTATTTTTGTTGTTTTCGAGCTGTGTGCTTTATTTCAGAAAAATATTTTGTGTTGTTTATATCAGCAGCATTTTTCCTGTTGCAGGCCTCTAGTTAATCTAATTTTCGTAAAAAGCTTACACTTTATTTTTCATTTTGGAATGAAACCAATATATATTGTTACATTTTAAACCACAAGTCTAGTGTGTGGAATATATATATAAAAATAAATTTATTACTCTATTAAAAAGAACACACAAATTTGTTTTTATTATTACACAAGCACATATTAAATCAAAAGTTCAAGGAATATTGCCTTGAATCAAATTGTAGTTTCAAAAATGATGGTAATGTATGTCTACAAACTCTGATACATATATTTAAAAAAACTGGAATTTCGGTAGACACGTATCGACTCATGAAATTTGTAAGAAAGACACATCATTACATATTCACTATACTTTTGACCGACGGCCATGTTGTTAATATTTCTAAATAAGTTATTAAATCAAAGAAAATAGACATTGTTAAAATTATTACCTACAAGCTGGAACTTATTATGTAGAAAATATTGCTGTGTGCGCGCCGGCTACACAAACGGCGCGCGCCAGCAAAACTCAAAGGCTCGGTCAAGAGGGCGGTTGCACAAACGCGCTGCGCACTGACCGTAGCGTAGATCTCGATTTCCCATTGGCCCACCGGGGTATAAAAGCCCGGTGGACAACGGGTCAGTCGAAGTCAGCTACCAGTCGTCAACCTGTCAGCTACGAATCTGCCAAAAGTCTGCCAGCAAGCTACGGACGGCCAGCGCACGCAACCGCCAACACGAGCCAACCGACCAAGTCTACCGACTCGTCACGCCGAGGCAACAGCAACACAACGCCACTGCCTCACCGCCCCAGGCGCCGGCCCCGCCGCCGCCACGACGGTCTGCCAGCGACGCAGCCACTCCCCGGCCTCACCACTGCCGAGCGGACGACCCCGCTGCCGTCGCCACGTTCGGCTAGCGACATTTCCGCCTGGCATCGCCCGGGTGGTGCTATGGCCTCACGCTGTCGCGGGTTCTACCGGGCCCCCGCGCTCCAGCCGCTCGGCACCTGGGCGACGGCTCCGCCGCCGCCACGACTCTCAACCGGCGACACTACCTGCTCGCCGCGGCCGTTGTCACGGCCCCCACACTGCTACTCACCACGGCCGTCGGCTGTAAAAACGGAACCTAGGCTCACCCAGTTCGCCTCCCGACGACCATTGTATTTTTATGTTGTGAAAAATAAATGTTGTGAGAAACCGAGTTTTTCTTCTGATTGTAAAGACACAACAAATATAATAAAATAAATACACATTTAGACCTTGTACTTATCTGAAATGTTTCCCACGTCTGCTGCGTTTTAACTTACACTCAAAATTCAACGTCAGAAACGCTTGAAAATGTTTTTAAACAAGGTAAAACCTTGAAACAAACAGTTAAATTTTTAGGAGTATATAGAGAGCTATTATATCAACTCAAATTTCATTGCACGCAACATTCCGAATTTCTTCCGCCTGAGGGCTGCTTCTAGGCCTCCGAGCAGCGCTGCTCCTGGGTAGTCGGGTTGCGCGAGAGCGTGAAAATCTGTACTAGGAGTTCGGTTCGCGATCCGAAGGGAGCGGAGGAGGTGAAATATTTGCTTTTGTTGCGTGCCGCCGGGGGCCCTTCCGTCAAGTTGGATACCCCACTTCTTACTAATTCAAAATCAACTAGCTTATAATTTTGTACTAATTTTGGACCAAAATAGGAAAACTTGGTAGACGTTCTGCCCTTCATCTCCCTCTTTCCTCTCTCATCACCCTTTCTCACTATCTCTCCCTCCTTCCCTCACTTTGTCCCTATTTGTTTGTCTCTGTGTGTCTCTGTCTCTGCCGCTCTCTGTCCCTCTCATTTACATTTACATTCTGCACGTCTCTGAGCAGGTGAGGTAACATCGGAAAGCGCCGAACCAGCAAAAATGTAATAGAAGGTTCGAGAAGAGCTCATTCTGTATATTACGGTGTGATAAACGAAGGCCCTAGAACGCCTCGTTAAGGAGTTATCTAACGATATAGATTCAAACTTCTGCCGAGTGTGTGGTGGTTTACATTCGACGTTAATATTTAGTTATGTTCTACAGCGCCATGTAGTGGAGATACAACAGAATTAACAGCACATACACCTTCTGGGTGAAAAAACACGTAGAAGTGCCAACTTTCATTTCATCGGTTCAACGGTGCCGGAGTTTAGCTCCAACATCCAGTTTTATATATAGGGATTAAAAGGTTTTGTACTGAACTATATTACTCGTTCACTTTACATTTGCAGACGGCAGAATTAGGAACTAATGTTGATTTGAAAGTGAAGGCCCGAACACACAACCGAGAATACACGAATGACCCCGATGTCAATCAGCTGTCTCCGAATGCAGCACAAGCGCTACGGAGTCCGTAGTACGGACACAGCTGACGAATTATGCCTTTCTGACAGTGAACTGGAGTCGTGCTCTTAAATGATTAAGATAATAAACAATAAAATAGATCACACCACACGCTATTCACAACATTCACGTACAATATTTTTATTTCTTCTTTGCACATATCTACTGCTTAATGGTTATGTTCTTGCTTCGCCGGTGTTCTGTGTGCTGCTCACCGCCATCTATATCATATTAAACGGTCAGTATAATACAGCTCCGTCTGCAAATGTAAAGTAAACGAGTAATAAACAACTAAACATCTGACACGCCCAACAATGAAAAAACTACTTAAAAGTGGGGGTGCCAGCTTGACGGAGGTGTCGGGAACCCAGGCGACGGAAGCGGTAGAGCGGGCGCTGCTGTGGGCAACGTGTTGCTGGAAGGAGATAGGGCAATGCGGTTGGGTGTCGTACATGCACCGAGGATGAGATGTTAATGCCCCCTGTTGTCGAGAGGTCCGGGGAAGTCTATTGCTGCCCAGCGACAATTTAATGAACAAGAGATGTGTAATTAACGCCCAAACTCGTATTTTGGCAATTTTTTTCTTTCTTTCTTCATTTCTTGTTCTGCCAGAAGGCCTTTCAAGAGCTTGTATACAATTTTATTACTATACACAATAAGATTTTGGCTCCATTGGTAATTGTTTACTCATTTACATCATCACTAATATTGGTAGTTTAAGATAGTTGCTGAATTGTAAAGAGTTTTGATTTTAATTATTTTTTTCTGTGGGTACCAATAATAATAATACTACTAATAATTATGATGTACGCAAATTGTCTCCAGAAAATTTGAATTTGATTCTGCTAGGGATCACAACATTACGGCCTAAATTAAATTTTCGAGTTAGAAGAGAAAAATTAAGTGAAAAGAAAAACTTTTGAGATATTTTCAATATGTGATTTTTAATTGAATCTACATGTAATTCTCTCTGAATTTGGAATTTTGTACGAATCAAGGGGCTTAGAGTATCCACCTATGTATTTGCTGATTCCAAACATTCGGCGATTTCCAACTCTTATTTAACACGTTTCTCTGCCTCCTTGGTTACGACGTTTTGATCGCACTACACAGCATCATCTACAAGAAGAGACGATTTTTTCTCCAAATGTCGAATAACAATATCCGGTTTGTTTGCTGCTATTGTGCGATCAGTTTGAATTTCGTTGGTGGTACAATATTGTACACAATCCAACAGACGTCACCGGTTTTGGAGTGTTAGTACGACTTGGGGCATGTGTTTGGAACTTTATTATTATTATTATTATTATTATTTTAATTTTATTATGATTATTACTATTGGTAGAAATTGTATGATTAGAGAGGTCGTTTGGGTAGTCGAAAGATTTCAGAAAGGTATGGTTAGTGAAATTGAAAATCTGTTTATTGAAATACTTTAGCAATCGGAATGTCTCATGTTTTTTACGACCACCTTATGATGTAAAACATCTCTAAAAGGATTAAAACATATGACAGCAGATTATGTCTGAATAGACAAAACTATGGAATTTTTTTAATTTGGTGACGTTTACTATAATGTAGAAAATTCTCACTTGAATTTATTTAAAACACTGATCTACTTTAATGATTGGTTTCTAGACCTAATGTCAATGACCGTTACATACAAACAATCATTTTTGGCCTGACTTTTCTCGTTTCCTCTATTTACCTCTCAATTCTTTTTGCAAAAATTAAAAGAACTGATTTTGTAAGTTTAAAAAGTTCTCAATGGATTTTGTTGACTAAAACATCTTTTTTCTTCTTTCCAGGTGAGGTGTCTTCTGGAACTTCTTCAGTCGCATCTGAGTGGTCAATTATCGTAGATGTGAGTGTAAATATGTTTTATTAATCGGAAGTTCCAAATTAGAGACAAATATGAAATTAATATTTTTAAAAATTGAATTACACCTGTATTACAATTAAGATGGATTTAATTGCATTTTTAATTGGCGACATTGCACAGACTTTCAGGAGAACATTAGGTTTTGACATGTTTGTATCCAGATATTAGCAGTTTGATGAAATTATGGGGAGTTCCATTTTAGCGAAATAACGTTAAAGTAAACTAAAAATCGCCCAAATTATTGCAGTCCTATTTTAAATTAATAGGTTAATTTAAGATAAACGCCATATTTAAGTAAATACAATAATATGTAAAAGAAAAAATGTATGTGTCATCACATGATTTGTATCGTGAAGCGTTTCAAACAGCTACATGCTGCAATGGATCAAAATAGTTTTTCTTCAAGCAACCATTAATTCATTGTAAAAAATGTAAGGATTTACCAATTTTGCAATCCAACCAATTTTGCAATTACTGGTGTTTACATTTTATGGGTGTGTTGAAAATGGAAAAATAAGTGTCGTTCTATAAAGTTATATACATTTCAAAGTTAAACAGAAAAATGGCAGGAAGCGATTCTTAAGTTTACAGCTAGAATTCACATACATTTATCCTACGGAGTAATTTGTGGCAACCAGTAACTGGACCATAAACGGACTACCTTCATCAGCCAGCTCCTTAACGAATAACTACGCAAAAGCAGTTGAACTCGAAGTTCCTCGTTCGCGCATATTTTCTTTTTGGCGCCCTTCTTACGTCTCGCTCTTCGAGCAGAGTCAACAAACAGAACCCTCATTGCCGAGAGAGTGCGTTCATAATTCACGCCAGTTATTTCCGTCGTTACTCTCCCTCTGGCTGTTGACTTGAGTCCTGCCACAGATTTCAAGAGGAGAGCCACATCGCTCATTGCACAGGTCTCCGCAGTCTCTACGGTTTGTGGACGACCATTCTTCTAAAAGACATCACACCTCTACTTTAAAGCGCAACAAACATTGTAATGATGTATAAATAAAACATGACCGTAGAATTCATGTGTGACTAGAAATGAAATTTCTTTCATGACCAATTTCAATTCTTAAAATTATAATCACAATTATTTCTAATCTACACAGATAGAACACATGTAAACTACAATTTGAATAATTGAAAATCATCCTTAAACTTGACACTAGTTTATTTTGGATGTATTATTTCTAGAAAGAAAATTATTATCTTATATGATAATTTTGAATGAATAAGAACATGTTCCTGTATGTGTTTCAACAGAGAACGAATCACATTTTTAACTATATTTATGAAATCTTGTTGGTGTATCGCTAATATGTTTGTAAATCTATGAATAGATAACTCGGTAGAATTCAGAATTCAGTATCACAAATAATTAAGAGAATAATGCTGTATTCTACTCCAAAAAAATATTGTTTTACATAGGGAGACTTCAGGAAATTAAGTTTCAATTACGACCCGTGTTTTCTTATTAATTTAATAAAAGATCGCGTGCGGTCCGAGGTCCGTTTCTTAGGATACTGCTCCGGCATTCGCCTAATGTTGATCGGAGAAACCATGGAAAACTACCAATCAGAGCACCCGTCCGCTAGAATTCTCCCAGACTGCGACTGAATTCGACCTAGTGTCGAAAATCCTGCCGCTGTCGGGACTCGAACCTAGAACCTCCCGGTCAGAGGGACTGCAGTGACATCAGTTGATGCACTGAGCCATCTCTCCCGGTTTTTTACTGTGAGATTATCTCGTTAAAACCCTACACAAATATCTCGTATACTAATAATAATGCAGTAAGCATACGTTTATGCTTTCATAATAGTTTTTAGTAAATTAACATTCTGTAACTTTTTCGACGAAACATCATCGAAGGTAAAAATTCTGTTCTCACGTTGTTCAACCTGCGAATGTTTTATTGGAACAGAATTTCTAAATAATGTCTTCATTAAAACTCGTCGAATTTCTGTTAGACTCCTATTTTATGTTCCAGAATATATTGGTACTGCCGTAATTTACATTTCCTAACCCCGAAGCAGCGAAGCTTCCAGATATTGTCGAAGAGGTGATTTGAAACAAGGTGTCTTCCGCACGGTGGAACGTTCGCGAAACCCGCGATCTGTTCTCTGATTAAGTCTAGGAGCCCATTCCGAAATAGTGGTGTGATCTCCTTTCCGGAAGGGAAGTGGGGAGCAAACCAATTAGCAGAACTCCTGCCGCGGTTTTGTGGAATTGGCTGCGAGACGGGCGCGATTTGTCTGCGTCAGGTACAGTTCGACTTCGATTCGTTTGCAAGAGTCGACTCTCTGCAGCGGTTCGTCCGCTTAGACTTCATTTCCTTGAATTCGCTCCTTCATTTTAGGAGACTGTGTGTTCATTCAGATATGAAATATTCTATAGCAATTTATTGTGAAACAAAATAATATACAAAATTTATTTCTTACAACACATTTACGATAGTTTGTAATGATTGATTTCATTTACTTATCATATATATTATTTTCGTTAAAACCGTGAATTTGTTGTCCCTCCTACTCGGCTCATAGTGAACGGATTTTAACAAATGAGGTACCAAAAAAAAGATAAAAAAATCAGGAATGGAGGTCACTAAATATTGCAAATCACGAAGCTTTTCGTTATTAATAAAATGCTAGGAAACTTTTGTTGTTTGAACTTTGCGGCTTGGATAGTTAGCGTGCCCTCCGCGCGCTGCCTGTCAAGATGGCGGTTATGCGCACACCATCCGCCACAGGAGAACTCACTTATATCATTTCTTTATTTATTGTGTATATACAACAAATGAAATGAAACTAAATTTTTGGAGTTTCAACATTTCATATGTTCTGTTTTAACGTCCTACAGGTTTCCCTTCAGTGCGATGTAATCGCACGGGTTCAGCTAGTAATAATTATTTAGAAGTTGAATTTCATTTTATTTCCGTTTACGTTTCAGGCCAACACCTAGACGTAAAATAGGTGAGCCTAGAGACAACGCTTTGGCTCAATCAGTGATTTGCGAGTTAGATCCCGAGGAGGTACTAGAACTTTCCTTGATTTGTATAACATCACTGACCTGTCTTGTAGCCGGAATCGAAATCGTATATCGACAGCACCGAAATCTGAACAGTAACTCACGTGGTTTCTCTGATCACTTTCAGGAAAATACCAAAACAGAAGCATATATGAACAACAAACAACATGCGATATTTCTTTTCCATTTATTTCCTATCACCATCAATCATCTCATCATCTCCTAATTCTGGCAGTGAGAGAGTTTTATCGTCCTAACCCACCCTGGTATGACCGACATACGGTAGTGGGAAAGCTGTATGGATGTAAGATGAACTACACTCACTGGTTTAATGACCAAAGTAATTGAAGCGACTGGAAACATGAGATCGAACTTTGCTAGAATTGGATAAGCTGAGACAGTATGATCAATGGTTTCCACCTGCTCCAGGCAAATGCGGCATTTATCATCTTGGAATCGAGAAAGCGACGGTCAACGATGGAATCGAGAAAGCGACGGAAGCGGTCTCTCAGGGCAGGCGACCTCTAGTATTCTCATCCAGGCGGTGGGGTCTCCAAGCAGATCCTTAGTTTGTGTAAAAAATTCGCACGAATGGAAACTTGAAACGAGAACCTAATTTTAGTGGCGAACTCCCAAATTCCTTGAATTTTTCATTGGCTTTTCGTCATATTTAGTAATTTACTTATCCATCACATTTAACGACGGACACAGCACTCTCAGAGGAACAACGTAATTTTTATTATGAAAATCTTCATCAATACTGGAACAGGAATATTGGGTTTACACTTGTAGGCAACGTTTCGGGGCATTACATCTATCGATCTCTTTTATCAGCCTAAAATAAGTAAGTAGAGCATGTTTTTACATTGTTGTTTTCAGACTTTAGAGGCATCCAAAGACACTTACAATTATGTCGCATGTAATCGTAACACAGGGACCGGAAACTTACCATTCAAAATAAAAGGAAAAGTTAAAAAAACATATCAGTCGTTACAAATAGCATATCACACCAATGTATATCATATTGTATCCATAGTTGTGCAGGACCTCGTACTTGTCAACACTCTTTACCAAAATAGTTAAACAAATTTAACTCTTATCTGTCTAGCGTGCCCTTATGGAAAGCTACAGCTCTAAAGAGCTGTAGACAGTTCAAACTTTAAATCATAAAATTTTTATGCAATGCTTCATGTTGTTTTCCATAACATCCTGAAAGGTGACATGATGGGCATTTCAAAATTTCGAGAAAAAAATTAATATTTGTTTAAAATTATACAATGGTGTAATGCTTTTTTTTAAATAATTCAGGCAGATAAGGGTTAATGTAGTTTTCATGATTTCTCCAATCAATATCAGATGATTTCTTGAGGTACATCATAAAATAACGGGCCTTGGACAGCCTGTCATTGTTTCTTCCTCATACTTGCCCCTCTCCTTCCCTTTGGAGATCAGTTGCAAGAAACTGGAGGAGAAGCATGGAAGGTAAAACTCCGCAAGCCACATGTAGGTCGACGTATACTCTCACCCTCTAGCAGCAGAGAAATACAGTCATCTCTATAACATTCTCTACAATTAGCGTGTTAGCGGGTTTGGTGGTATAACGGTTAGCGTGCTCTGATATACCAAAGTTTGCGGGTTAAAAAACACAATCGAAGAGGAGGATTTTTAAGGGCGAAAAATACCTTTCGTATACCTTCCTTTGGAGGGAAAGGGGGGAGTAAAGCCGGTTGTCCCACGTAATAGATTTACTGCATAAAACTATCCTCAAGCCTAAAATAAGCCTCTGAGCTAACTTCAAATCGCCTGTTTCGTCGCCGAGTAATACCTTCTTTCTCTGCTGGATAGTGACAGGAGTGTAGCGAAATTTGTGTGGTCAGACGCAGCTAACTATACTCACGGGACTAAGGACCAAAGTAGTTGACACGAAGTACTCTCGTTCTCATTCACGGCGGTACGCAACCAAATTAAAAGGCCTACGTAGGAATTGGAACCCGACCGCCAAATAATTTCCGAGGTGGGTCGGATTGCATGAGGGGCGTGCAGTTGCGCAATCGTAATTCCATCTGGGCGGGCGGGCGGGCGGCGCGGTTTCGGCATCCGAGTAGATACCTTCTTTCTCCGCTAGATGCTGAAATTTGCAAAGTATCAAAATTTGCATGGTCAGACGCACACGCCCGAGTCTCGTCACATAAAAATTCGTCATTAGCTAACTACCCTCACGGGACTAATGACCAAAGTAGTTGACACGAAACACTCTCTCCCCCTGCCTCATTCACGGCAGTACGCGACCAAATAAAATGGCCACGGAGCACTGCCGCGATAGAAACAACCCCACCCGCAAATAGTTTCCGAGGCGGGTGGGGTCGGGTCGGGTCGCATGCGGCGCGTGCAATGGCGCGCGATCGTAAGACCATCCGGGCGGGCGGGGCGGCGCTCGCGGGGCGGGCGGAGATTAATACGTAATAGAATCGCTGATGCGCCGCGGGCATCGCAATTCCGCGTGATGGAGCACACATGTTCCGCAGAGGCCTCTAACGTATTATCCCCCCTCCGGCGGCCACGGACACCAGGCCGCGCCGCGCCGCGTGCGCAAACGCGGCGGCCGCGGTGACGCCCCGTGTGGTGATGGTGATGGAGACACTGGGAGACGCCGTTAGATGTCGGTTAATGGTGGTGGTTGTGACAGATGCGTCGGAGAGGGCGCCCATGATAGGGGTGGCGAGTGTGGTGAGGGTGGTGTTGGTGGTTTGAGGGTAGTGTTGGTGTTTGGGGGGTGAAGGTTGGTGTTTTGAGGGGGTGTGGGGGTTGGTGTTTGAGGGGGTGTGGGGGTTGGTGTTTGAGGGGGTGTGGGGGTTGGTGTTTGAGGGAGTGTGGGGAATGGTGTTTGAGGGGTGTGGGGGTTGGTGTTTGAGGGGTTTTGCTAAATGTGGTGGTGATATTGCTATATGTGTCATGGTGTGGGCGATGATGGAGATAGTTTGGCGAGAGCGTCAGTAGCGTTGGTGGTATTCATGATATAGGTGGTTGTATGTTTAGGAATGGTGTTATTGGTGATGGTGGGCACCACACCACACCACGCCGCGCCGCGTGTGCTAACGCGGCGGGCGCGGTGATGCTCCATGTGGTGATGGAGACGCCGCGGCATGTTGGAGTGGGTGATGGTTGATGGGGATGGTTGTGAGACATGCGTTGCAGAAAGTGCGCGTGATGGGGGTAGTGGTTAGGGGTCGTTTGAGGTTGGTGTTGGTGTTTGAAAGTGCTGTTGGATTTGCTAAATATGGTGGTGATATTGGTATGTGTGTGATGGTGTAATCGATGATGGAGAGAGTTTGGCGAGAGCGTCGGTAATGTCGGTAGTATTCATGGTGTCAATGATGATGTTTAGGGATGGAGTTGGCGCTGATGGCTTGCTGGTGGTGGTGTTGATGTTAGCGGCGATAGCAATGATGAGTCGATGTTAGGGGCGATGGTTTGATGTTAGTGGTAATGGCGTTGTGGTTAATGGTGTTAGTGGGATGGTGGTAATATTGGTGGTGGTGATAGTCTTGGTGAAGCTGGAGGTCTTCATCGCAGCGTTGTGCCAATGACTTGTAATTGTGTTCCTGCTACGACAGTAACGACTGAGTGATAATAGAGATTGAGAATACAGCATGGGTGGTGGGTGGGAATCCTTGCGTTAGCAGATGCGGCGGTCGCAATTCCTACAGCAGTAACTTCAAAGGAATCGAGCTGTGGGTTTGCGTTAACAACATCAGTACTGAAGCAGCGAAACAGGAAAAGGCCTGTAAAGCGGTGACGCAGACTGCGCGTGCGAAGCGACATCTGCAGTAGGAGCGGTAGCGTGGGCGGGCGTGGTGTCGCACGCGGCGATAGCGTCATCAGCGAACCTCTCGCCGACGCGTCCGATTAGAAATCGTCAATTTCCGCCCCCCAATCTCGCTCGACCGCACATCCGAGTCGTTAATTAAGAAATCAGCTTAGCGTCAGCCCGGACGACCGCCGGCCCTGAGCCCGACCCGAGGGCGACGGGATCGTGCGTATCGGTTGGGGCGCGATCCGGCGCGTGGATGCGCCTTGCCTATCCGCGCTCGCCCCGCCGGCCAGGGTGGCCAGATGTGTTGCGAGCTCCTTCCTCACCACTACTACAAAATTTCCCCAAATGACGTCTTCAATGAAACAAATTTTCCCAGATTTCAAACTAAAAATATTTTCCAAAATATGGACCAAAGACATGTGCTGTCCGTGACGATTCAATTGACTGTCCCTTTAAATTCTAGTAATTCAAATTAACCATTAATCGACCTCTGAGTCGTATCCTGTTTTTGTTTTTTAAATTTTTTTCTTTCTCTAAGCCTTTCATTTCTTTCTCTCTTTTAGATATACAACAATGAGAGAGAATGATATCAATTGTTTTTATTCATAACATTAAAGGAATAATCTCCACTCCGGATGAAAATAATTGCCCCCAAAAATCCCCAAATACTTCTCCCTTTATTTGTTTTCCACATTCTTTTCCCACAACGAAAAAATATCCCCATTTGGGGGACAGAATTCTCCAACCTGGCAACCCTGGCGCCGGTCGCCCTCGAGCGTGCGCGCGTGCGTGTGTGGAGAAGGGGGAAAGAGAAGAGCGAAGAAGGAAGCATGGAGGGGGAAAGTGAAAAGGGAAGAAGGAGGGGCAGAGCTCTCGTGGGAAGTTTTTGCAAAGGAATCTGCGGAGATGAAGTTTCGAAAGAATTAGGCTGTCCTCCCTTGGTGACTCTGGTTAATGCTGTATTATTAGTTTCCCTGTGGTTTGATTCTGCTTCTGTTTGTAAGGAGTTGTTTTACGAACTGAATCTTAATAAAAAAACTGCTACAAAACATAACTGATATTTGTTTTAAAATCAGTCCTGTTTCTTGCAGCATCTAATTATTTATACTTCGACTTAAACGTAGTGGCAGTTCAAGGTCAGGAGTTGGAAGAGAAGGGGAACATTGTCATTCAATCGCAAGCTCTAATACGAAAAATTTAAGATGTAACGATGCTCCCGATTAGATGGCAGTTCCCTCCTCTCCATCTAGCTCAACATAATGACATTGAAGAGTCACTATGATTAAATCGGAGTATAATGCCTTTGAGTGAACTTGTAAATAAATACAAGTTTAATAATGTGTATAGTAATTGATACGTACACACTATTTTCAAACATGCATTTTCATTATTCATTAATTAACCAGGGTTTACTTTTTTAACGTGTAAAGAAATTATCATCACGAAGGTTCCATTTCTTCTGCAGCTGCACAGTATGCGGCGTCTTTCTTGCCCGAATTCCCCCTCGCACTTATCTTTCATCACTTGCGTTACTCGCATGCTGCGGGCCTGCTCGGTGAGCGCGCACCGTGCAATTCCGCCTGTGAAGTAACCGGAGCCTGGTGCGTGGGATGAAATTTCGCACGCATGTGGTAAGGAGTAACATATGCATGCGCGAAGAGAGCTTTAAGTGGGTTAAGGGATTTGGTCGAGAGAGTGAACTTCTGCTAAAAGAGGAGGGTAAGATTGACCACGTTGAGAGATAATGGTGTAGACCTTCAGGTAGAAATGTGATGTAAGAAAAATGAATAGCTTTGCAAAGGAGACGTAGATGCGAAGATGAGATAGAAATAATTCGGTTGATTAATATGTCAATTATGGCGCTTAGAAGACACAATTGTAGCCAATGAATTTATGAGGCAATATTCATTATGGTTTGGATAATACTAGGTTGAATGATGCAGGAGTTCAGAAACGTAAAAGCCTCGAGAATACCTACAGGCAATTCCCCTGTTTTGATCGGAAAGTTTACATAGAGTAACTAGAGTATCCAGAATTGAATTATACATGCTAATGTATTTAGATTTGGACATTCATTGACAAATTGAGCTTAATTTATCCTTTTTGTTTTACATAGTTTTGTTTCAGAATTTATTACATTTTTTGTGGTGTTGGCAATGGTGATGTAGTGAACTTGGCAGGGTAGTGCGGGAAGAGGCAGAGTGAGATGGGGAGGCCAGGAAAGGTTGAAGGCAATGGGAATATGTAGTTGGTTGGGACACTGCGGCGCAAGACAAGACAGCCGGAGCGGGCATCCACTTTGAATAAAGTTCATTTCTTTTTCATGCACTGCGATAAATAAATATATATGGAACGCGAGGTACTTCTGCAAGTAAATAAATGGCAAATTAAAGAAATAAAGCTTAATTTGTTAAGTATGAGTTACGTCATTAGCCCGGCAGCAGGCGCGCCAACTTTTGTAACAAATTGAGGCGCGCGGGGTGCCTCAATCGCCCCACAGTAAAAATATCAAAAAAACAATTAATAACAAACTGTTTTATTTCTTTAATAAATAGGTTTTTTCCAGGTATTTATACATAGTTTGGAAAGAAACACAAATACAATTTTAACTTTTAACAATGTTCTTTTTGCGATCAACTTTCACAAAGCTGGAGCTCACGAATTTTTTCCTCATCGCGTATAGAATACAACCTCTTCTGCGCCTAAAAAAACAGTAAAAATTATAATAATATAAATAATATCTTGTAAACATATTACGAAGTACAACATACATAATATATATAAATATAAATAAATAAACATACAAATATATCATAATATAAATATTTTATAATCATATCATTAAAATATTTGTTATGAAAAAATATTGAACAAAATCACTTACCTTGGGGTGTATTTGAAAATAAAATCTCTCTTTGTGCCGTCCTGCTGAGATCTACTATGAACAGCGCGGCAGGAGGCGATAACAACGGTTGCGCAAGGTGACTCGGTGGCTCCCACGCAGCGCGCCATCGCCTTTGCGACGAAATTTCCAGGAAAGGACAGGAAGCGGTTGAAAGAGAAGAGTCGAGATATGTGCACAAAGCTTTCCTCGAAAGGTATTGAGACGTTCCCAAGATTATCAATAAAACTAAAAGTACAGTGTGCTCCGAAACAATGCTGGGGTGACTCAGGCACCCCGCGCGCCTGCTGCCGGGTTAGGTACCCTATTCATGAACATACCCCGGGAGACCGGTAGAAAGCTTACAGGTTCTCCCGGCTAGAGCGGCGCCCCGCTGGTGGGGAATTCCTCTTTGGAGAAAAATATGGCCAGCCCACGGGTAGGTCGTCGCCGGATCTCTCCAACCAGCGGGGGATCACTGCCACCGCGTTAAAAGCATGCACTTCTCTTAAGGGACTAATAACCTTATCAGTTGATGCTCCCGGCGTCACTAATCAACCAATATATTACTACCCCAGTCATTCACATATTTGTGGCTGCGCCCCCGTGGTGCGGAAGTGTTTGGAAAGAAGATTAAAGCGATCAAAGCATGCACTACACTTATGGGACTAATAACTTTAGCAGTTGGCACTCCCGGCATCACTAATCAACCAATCAATTACAAACCCCATTCATACACATATTTGTGCCCGTTCCACCGTGGTACGGAAGCATTTGGGAAGGAGATTGAAGCGATCAAAGCATGCGCTACACTTACGGGACTAATAACCTGAGAAGTTGACGCTCCCGGCATCACTAATCAACCAATCAATTCATATACATATCAGTGCTCGTGTCTCCGTGGTGCGGAAGCGTTTGGAAAAGAGATTAAAGTGATCAAAGCATGCACTACACTTACGGGACTAATAACCTGAGCAGTTGACGCTCCCGGCATCACTAATCAACCAATCAATTCATGCGTGTATCAGTGCTCGTGCCCCCGTGGTGCGGAAGCGTTTGGGAAGGAGATCGCGGCGGTGAACGAATCTCCGAGAGGAGAGGGCGGCCGGCGCCCCGCCCCGTTCGCCTCTCGCATCGGGGTTTGCTCGGAGTCTCGTTTGCTCGTATCGGCGCTGAGGGGATTAGGCTCCTAATCGGTGGCGGCTGAGCCAGCCCGGCATGGCGCGGCGCGGCGCGGCGCCGGAGGGAGTGCGGCGCGGAGCGTTCGCTCAAGGGGACGTGCGCACGAGCCGCGGATAGCGTTGTCCATAAGCGCCCACACTCATTAGATGCACTAGTCCCATTTGTAATTATAAAAAATTCCGGTGTACATTGCTGAATATTTTACTACATTGATGGGACGCTCTGTTGGAGTGTTGGACCTTTTAAAATATCCATCACTATTACAAGAACTTGTTTTTTGTAAATGCTACGAACAGAAAGAATTAATAGAGGGAGTATTTTTACGGTAAGTATACACCAGAAGAATGACAAATGGATTTAAATGAAATATAACCACTACGGCTCCCCAAAATAAAGAATATTCAAAATAAAATTTATATAATTTTTATTTAAATTATTGGGACTATTTAATATTGATTTTGTTTAACCATTTGTTAGGTGTTTTAAAAGAAAATAGGTAAAAAAATTACAGGTTTTCATTAAGTTTCGTGAAGCGAAAGATCATTTCAAGATTACTGCATTACAATATTCTATAATTAAATTTAATTTCTGAGTGTAGATAATACTTAGTTAATATTTATCTTTATTATTTACCATCGTTTATCTTTATAGAACAAAGATTTTTTGGCAAAGTATAGTATTAATATGCTGCTAAAAGTTCCAAATAAATAATTTCATATTTACTATGTGTGACAAGTCTGTTGGAATATTCAGGATACGGTGAGGTGGTTATTAAAGAACAAAGGTTAAAAGATTGGTCTGTTTGATAAAAACGGGAGAGGGCTTACAGTAAGTAGCGTATTATTATATTCTCAGTTTGTATATTGTGCATATTATGTATGTGTATATTGATATTCAACTGTTGCTTTTAACAAAGATGTAAAATAAAATTCATTCATTAATTCATATTTCCTATTACAAATCAACATGTTAATGCGTTTTGCATTATGAGGAAAAACTAGAATGTTCGATCATCGTAAACAAAAGTGGTATTAGCAGCCCACCTCTGAATGTGGCAATGCGAGCGAGTCGCCGGCGGCCAACGAGAGGCGTGCGCGAGGCCGCGTGTGTACGTGCGCTGGGGCGTGCGGTGCAGCGCCCTCGGCCGCGGGCACGCGTGCGTGGGCGCACGCACAGCAGCCGCGATGAACTCACCGACCTCCTGCGCCGCGCCCTGGCCCTTGTCCTTCTCCCTGTGCCACCTCCCTTCCGCACTCTCTGAATCTCAATCAGTGAAATTGTCGCTGATTCAGTCAGTGAGAGCCGAAGTCACTGATGTTTTCAGTCGAAATGTGTAGTTTCGCTGACAAT
Organism: Acheta domesticus; assembly: GCA_031308135.1. Taxonomy (NCBI): domain Eukaryota; kingdom Metazoa; phylum Arthropoda; class Insecta; order Orthoptera; family Gryllidae; genus Acheta; species Acheta domesticus. Next base: position 18,993,975 of record JAHLJT010008756.1, on the reverse strand, counting down.
CAGCGAATATGCGAACCTTTTCATAGTGACCGCCAGCTTTTCACTGGTCGTCAGTAGTAAAAGTGCCGCGTCACCATCGCTCACTGATCGGTCAGTCGTTCGCGTGCTGCTGTTTTCACAGATTTCACTGATTCAAACAGTGAAGTTTCACTGATTCACACAGTGGACCCGATTTTCACTGATTTGTTCAGTTCAATCCACTGATTGTCAGTGGCAGGGTTATAACTGACACCATCAGTGAATAGTCACTGTCAATCAGCAGTTTTTCACTGATTCAGACCAAGAGAGCACACCCTCGTTCGTCGGCCTCCCCACGCCCTCCACATCCTCTTCGCTTTCGCTACCCCGCCCCCGCCCGCTCTATCACGCCTCGCCCCGACGCTATCCTTCCCGCCGGTCCCAGTGTCTCCCATTCCCCGTTCCACCTCGCCTGTCTCTCCTGGTCACGTCGCTTGCCTCGACTCTCTCGTCTTACCTCATCTCCCCTTCTCTTATATCCTCTCCTCTCCTTTCCTTTTTACTTCAGCCCAACCGGGAGAAGTGGCTCAGTACATCAACTGATGACACCGCAGTGACTCTGACCAGAGGTTCTAGGTTCGAGTCCTGGCAGTGACAAGATTTTCGACACTAGCTTATCAGTTAGGTCGATTCATTCGCTGTCTAGCGGTCAATTCTAATGACCGTCTGCTCTGATCCGTAGTTTTCCGTGGTTTCTCCGATCAACACCAGGCGAATGCCGGAGCAGTACACTAATAAACGGGATACGAACCGCACGCGATCTTTCCTTCCTCTTCCTTGTCCTATCCTCACTCCTTACACACACACTTACACTAACGTGCACTACACTACCACACATACCGGGAGACCGGTCGGGGACTTGGAGCTGGTTCCGGCTGGGGAGGTGACTCGCTGGTGGAAGATACCTGGTTGCGGGAAACCCCGCTAGACGAAGGTATGTCGGCGCCGTATCATGCAGCGAGGGAAGATCACCGCTTCCACCCCCAAATAAAATCACGCACCACACGTACGGGAATAATGGCCTCCCTTTTCGACGCGTTTGAAATCTCTAAGAGGCAAGCAACAAACCAACTTCAGCCAACCTTCGCAATCTCCCTTACCAACCCAATCTGACCTACCCCTCCCCTCACTTTCCATCTTCTGCCATCTACATTCCCCCCCCCTTGCTCTAGTATATACGAACGTACCTCGCCCTATGTCCCTGCATATTTCGCCTATCTCTACTCTCTCAGTCTGAATCATTGAAAAACTACTGATTGACAGTGACTATTCACTGATGGTGTCAGTTATAACCCTGCTACTGACAATCAGTGAAATGAACTGAACAAATCAGTGAAAATCGGGTCCACTGTTTGAATCAGTGAAACTTCACTGTTTGAATCAGCGAAACAATGACAACAGCAGCACGTGAAGGTCTGAACGATCAGTGAGCGATTGTGGCGCGGTACTTTTATCACTGACGACCAGTGCAATGCTGGCGGTCATTATGAAAAGGTTCGCATATTCGCTGATTGTCAGCGAAACTACCCATTTCGACTAAAGATATCAGTGACTTCGTCTCTCACTGATTGAATCAGCGACAATTTCACTAATTCAGATTCAGAGAGTTTACCTTACATACCCCCTCCATGCTCTCTCTACCTCGCTTTTCCATGTCATTTCCATATCGCCCAATTCTACCCGCCTACCCGGTTCCTCTCCTTCCCTCTTTCCATCCTCGTCCGCCTCCATTCCGGTATTCCCCGCTCCACTCCGCTTGGTTTACCTCGCCGGACCTGGGCACAACCCTTCCCCTCTCTTCTCGTCCCGCTCCTCTGCGCCTCGCGCCGTCCGGTCGATACCTGCGCGAGATAAGACCGGAAGAGAGCGCCGCTCGAAATGAATTACTAACATCTCCCCGCGCGCGGTGCTGTGCGGATGCAGGTCGCTGCGCGCATGCGCACGCGGAAGGCAGCGAGGGACACCGCTCTCACCCACTCACATCCCCCTTCCGAGTCCTACTCTTGAGCACGGACCGAGAAGAAATAAGTGGTTTCTAACCTGTTTTCTTTTGTAGCTTTATTGTAATGTCTTTTTAAATGCTTCGCTATAAATGTACAAAATGTTCTTCCCGAAGACTACTTATTTCAAAGATACTGATTTCTAGGATATTGATTTTTAAGCTACTCTTTTGTAAGATATTCATTTCTAAAATACTCATTTCTAAGGTACTAATTTCCAAGATCCGGATTTCTAAGATCTCGATTTCTAAGCTTCCGATTTCTAAAATCCTGATTTCTAAGATATTGATTTCTGAGATGCTGATTTCCAAGATGCTCATTTCTAAGGCATTTATTTCTATGATATTTATTTCTAAGACATTAATTTCTAAGATACTCACTTTTAAGATGCTCGTTTCTAAAATGCTGATATCTAAGATGCTGATTTCTAAGATTCTGATTTCTAAGACGCTGATTTCTAAGATGCTGATTTCTAAGACGCTGATTTCTAAGATGTTGATTTCTAACACGCAACACTCACCATGCTGGATACTCGGATTGACACGAAATTTTACCAGCTTGTTCAGCACGTTTCAAAACCCCTACATACAAATTTGTACGTGCTATGAAGCATTGGAAATAGTGTTTTTCGGACAATTAGTATTGAGACCTTTCATGACCTTACCGCCTGTGGAAGGGCGGAAATCGCTGCTCGCCGCTGGTTCTGCGCCCGTTACTCACACACCGAGCCGCCACTATCGGCCTTTCGGCAGGATCTCAATTGCCTGGGAGGGCACGCAGGGTGACAAAAACGGGTGTTCACGTTGCAGGTTCTGAAGGACGAGTAATTCGAATGCAATAATTGAATGCATACTGACATTATTTACAGGATTTAAAGATTACAAAGTGATTTAATTAATCAGATAAGACTTATTAAACAATAAATACCTAAATAAATAAACGCACAAATCAGTAAATAAATAAATATAAATAATACACAGATACAATAAATAAAGGAAAAATAAATAATTAAATAAAAATAAGAAATAAATTTCACTCATGGGTTACGCATAAAATATTCCCAATAATATTTAACAAAAAATGTTCGTGCGCTTACTAACTCTCTCCGCAGAACATGTGTTACTGAGTATATCAAACTAACGAGTCACCAGCGATTACCTTTGCCATCGTTCTTGAACGAACGCGCTTGGAAATCTGATACCAGCTGATAGACGCCGCGTAACGTTCCTAGCGCTGCCGAAGCAACGGCTCGCCCCCTGCGGGAAGCGCGGAGGTCACGAAAGGTCCTGATACAAAATGGATATAAAACACTATTTATAATATTCCATAGCACGTAAAAATTTGTATGTAGGGGTTTTGAAACGTGCTGAACAAGCTGGTAAAATTTCATGTCAATCTGAGTATCCAGCACGGTGAGTGTTGCGTGTAAGATGCTAATTTCAAATTCAGAATCTTTTCAACAGGCATTTCAAATTGTAATAACTAAAAGAAATGCATAAAATACTTGTATTAATTTCATGACAAACCCCAAAATAGCTCAATGTAGAGTGTCAAAATATTATACGAGAAGTACGATATAATTACGATAGTATTATTTTGTAGAAGATATGTCAAATATGCATGTCTTAAATCTATCTTGCATAATTATTCAGGTATTATTGAATTTATAAAATTAGAAAACTAATTAAATTAAAGTTTTTGCAGATGGTACGCAATATCGTATTAACTCCTAGTTCACTATTTTTGTATATTTTGTGGAATTTTTCAATATTCTTTTTCATTTGTATTGTCGGATCCAAGATTCTTTGTTATTTTTAACTGAATGAACATCTCATCTGAGGCTAAAGATTAATTTGTGGATATTACAGTGTCAAACTATTTCTAATTGAAGTGGACAAAAACTTTAATTTCAAACACATTTTCTTGAAAGCGACTATTTTGAATTATAATGAAATTGCAAATAATGAGCCATATACTTCATTTAAATAATTTGGTAACTGCAAGTATCCTATTTACGCGCAACAGACAGTTTTTTATCAACCATTTCGTTTGCTTAAAAACATGAACATTCCGACTAAAAACTTGAATTTAAGTGGTAGTGAAAACCACTGCAGCTCTTTGCATAGAGGAATGTAAAATGTTTATTTTCTAGTTATCTATTAATGCTATATGCACATTTCTCATTCAATACAATTTATGCAAACAAAATATAATTTATGTATTAATATATTTGATTTGATTTCAGTTAATAATTATATTTGAACTGAGTTGTAATTATGAAAATCCCAATTCGTCTAAATTTACGTACATGAGTGCAACACGATCATAATAGTAAATCGTATTTGGAAAAGGCGGAGTACTTTGTTTGATTCTTACTGTTAATAATACGTAACATGATGTTTGCAAATTAAATTAAGTTTAATTTATTCTTCTTGTTATTCCATATAATTCAAATACTGAAATTTACATTAATCAGCAAATGCAAATATTTACTAAAAGGTCGTCGTCGAAATGGCGACTTCACCTCCGAGTTATACCAAAGATTGTTAAAATCGCACGCACAATTGTTGTAAAGCCCAAATATCAATTCCTTAATCATCACTCATTTCTGTAGTCATTTGAGAATCATAGCCAGAGTAATCAAGTTTCTCTACTTTTTTTTTACGTTTCATTTACTACTTATTTACTATCTGTTTTCGCATTCTCTATTTATTCCCTGATATTTTTGTCGTTGCGATCCGATTCAGTGGTTCCCTCGTTATCACATTGTTATCATGAAAACCCTTCTCATCATTTGTCATTGTCAACTTAGCATAGTCAAAGAATAAATCACTCACTAGTTTGTTACTTTTCTTCGTGAGGTGCACTATCCATCTTTCCTCGAGTTTCTTAACGTCCTCTTTGCAATTGGATCGATAGTTACAAAGAATTGCTGTCCATCAAAAGCTTTCGGGCCATGAGCGTCTTCCACACCCGTCCTTTGTAACTTCTTTATTTCTTCGTTTTAAAAACGCTTTCATTTCGATTTCATGAAAATGATTTCCTTCTTCACAGAACCAAAATATTATTGAATCCGCTATTTTTATGACCATCTATTAATTTATTTGGTTTCTTTCATATCTATCTGAAACATGTTAGCGTTCTTGTACACTTTATTTTATTTTATTTTTAACTTTAGTTTCTTTTAATTTTTATAATTAAAGCTACATCAAAACAAGTGACAAGCAATGGGAACATGAAAAAGTTAGGAAGAAATATTTCAAGAATTCATTATTTCGTGACGCTTTCTATGTTACTCAACTAAACTTGAAAGAATTAGTTAGAATTGATATGCTTGATGGATTGACAATGTACTATAAAAACGAAAGAGAAATTACAGCACAAAATCGTTTGAAATCATTTAAAGTAATGGAAAGAAAGTGTCAAATTTAATTCTGCTTGAACGCTTCGACCTGTTTGAGCGAAGTATTCAATACAAATTTCAACACGACGTTTAAGTGCGACATGTTTGCGCAGTGGAACTTTGAAAGTATCCCGTTTGATCTTCATTAAATTGTGAAAGTCATTACACATTTATGACTTGCAGGTATTGATCGGGCCGTGACAACTCGGTTTAATAACACGGGGAACGGCGAAACGCTCATTGCGTTGGCCGCGCTCTAGGGTGAGTGACAGATTGATCCTGATAAAACATTATCTCGAATCCCTCTTCGCTCGTGGTGGTTTAGAGTATTAATTCTACTTAAAATGTTATTATATGCATGTCTATCTAATCGGTTCTGTTGTCCAGTGCCAACGTCTGCATTTGGTTCTAAGAGAAAACACATAAAATAGTCGTGATTCATGTATTAATTTGTTTGTTTTTATGAAGTGTTTTTCTGCAACGTTAATAATCAAATGGATTCACAATGTATGAATTTGCGAATATGTTGCACATGCATTTTGTTTGCAATAAGTACTGTCTGTACTTGGCGCGATAACCCGTTATGGGGCGGGGCCTACCTGCAGCCACCCGACCTCGCGGCCATAGGTTAAAGGGTACATGTGGTTAGCACATAGACATGCCTGCGTCGTATTCTGCTCTTCTCAACTTGAGAAGGGAGTTTTCTCATCGTCACACAGCAAAATATACTGGGATATTGCAAGGAAAACGCACAATACAATCTTGCCCGACCGGAAATCGAACCAGAGGGTCACGTCATGGAAAGCGAGCACAATGATCTACACACGAGGGCTCAATTAATACTACTATTGAATATATTATCTGAAATGTATTTTTCCTTTAGTTTCTTGAATTTTGTAGAGACATTGGAAATACACTGTGTCTCCTTGCACCCCACGCATTTCCGCCAATACCAATGGAGTCCTCCGTTAACATTCAGAGAAATGTGAGACATATGCTATTAGCATTACATGAATTCCGTATCTCAAGGTGGTTTCTCGGTTCAACTTCAAAGTAAGACGCTTGAACTCATTTGTGAAGTAGGGCGCTAGTAAAAAACGTATTCCCGAGAACAGTGTGTCTACGGCACGATGATTTTTTTCTTTCTTGTGTTTAACTAATGACAACCGGTCCTAGCTGAAGTACAACGTGAAACTAACAACAGTATCCTTGCTCACGTCTAGCAGTGTGCTGTAACACATTGAAGATCAAAGGTAGCGGGTGATGGAAATGTCATGAGAACAGATACGTGAAATAGCAGTTGGGGCACATGTGGACTATCAGCGAATATAGTTGCGTAGCTTCCGTGAAGAGAACTAGCGCAGCGTCAGTGGACCAGAGCAGCAACACGTGAAATAACCGATACGTGTTCTTTGAACTACATAATTACGAGTACAATTGACAAAAAATTCAGAGAAAATTCATTTCTGTCTTCCTTCGTCGATATCGTGAATACGGGTCTGTTTAGTGAAAGATAGTTACAGGGAGAGAGGGAGAGAAAGAGGGGAGAGAGGGAGAGAAGGAGGGGGAGAGAGGGAGAGAAAGAGGGAAGAAAGATGAAGTTTTATGAAGTTTACATCCTACAATACCAAAACACAGAATCTCATCAAGTATTTTATACATATTCTATACATTCTACACATCTCACATTCTATACGTAGCATCTGCCTTTATATACAATCATCCAATGCATTTGCGTGAGATAATGGTACTGTCTAGAACAGTATGCAGCCATTTGTACATTTATTTAGTCTGGTAGGGAGCCGTAGAACATCTAATCAAAAATTACAAAAGTCTATAATTAAGGCATGCGGATAAACACCGTTATTACATACTGTCTACTGAACCATAAATAAAATAAATTTTCCTTTGATTTTCGGAGAAATTCGCAGAAGGGGCATCTATAATCCCCATCAACCATCTCGGCTCTGTGCTGACATTTCATAATGTTAGCCGCACGTAATACTTTTGGCCAATTTATTCAAACCCGGTCAACTCACAAATGGGGATCGAATCCCTCAGGTGAACCGTATTTTCCCATACTCGTACGTACACTTGTACCCCAATGTGTGAGCTTTGAAATGTACAAATGAGTGTTCGTTTTGACTGGCACAGAGCATTAAAGAAAACTGGAGCAGAGCATGGTAATTTGAAAAACACATAAAAACGGCAACATCAATTGGTATGCGTATGTGAATTACATAGAATGCGTCCTTCATCACGATTGATGTTAGTATATTGCAGTAGGCGATGATGATGATGGTGGTAATAATAATAATAATAATAATAATAATAATATTTATTATTATTATTGCACAATTTCATCTCGTACAAATCTACATTCACAGTTACATTCTGAAAAAGGACAAATATTACAATATATAATAAAAATCAAAAGATATAAAAGAAGTGTAATTAACATAATTCAATTTATTATAACATCAAATAAACAATAATGAATTGAGAAAATGGCAATAGCGAGTCTCACTGAAATCAATGATTTTCAGACACCGACAAAATCTACAAAAGGCTTTATAAACTACAACTATTACATACATAGATACAATAATTATAAGCTAGTTGTTAATGCGTTATTGTTAATATAAATTAACAATGTTAATGATACGTAAAAATCCTTGACAAAGACTCCGTAAGTCGGGAAAGTTTCGTGTTAAAAACGTAACTGGTTTAACTTATAACTGCAGTCAATAACTGTAACATCGAAGACGTTAAATTAAGTGATCACAGGTGTTGTCATTGCCAACAATGTTATTTATTTTAAGAGCAGCTTTCGATAGCTTAGCCATCATCGGACTAGTAGTCGTTTCGTGGCTTCCAGACAGCAGAAAACTGATGATGATGGCTAAGCCATCGAAAGCTGCTCTTAAAATAAATAACATTGTTGGCAATGACAACACCTGTGATCATTTAATTTTAAATGCCCACGACATTTCACCACTAAAACAACATCGAAGACGGTTTTTTCTACCATTACTCCCAACCGAACCGTAGCGCAGCGCGTTCATCTGCTTGAAACGCCCCACATATTTGACGCAACCCCGCCTTTCTCACTGACTCACACGCGAACGGATCTCTGGGCAGAGGCGCTCTCGGTTTTGGCACTTTTGCACGCGCACGAGCGTATATGTGTGTGTTTGTGTGTTTATGTTTGTGAGTATGCATGTAAGGATTGGCGCGTGTGGTAAGTCCATATTTGCGTTTGGGCTCGTCTGGAGCACGTGTGAGCGAATGCATTCGATGCTTCTCTCTCTCTCTCTCTCTCTCTCTCTCTCCCTGCAATTAACGATAAAAGTCTAAGTGGCGTTTCCAATTAACAGCGAAAGCTGAGATGCGGGGGCGGCGTGGAGTAGCGTTGGAGAGGCACTGCTTTCTCTACGAGGCCTCGTCAGCTCTCCCTCTGTTGCAAAGCGGCGTCAGCGAACTTGTCCCTTAGGGAGGCATTTTGAACGTGAGAGTGGACACACGTTGGGCCTTTCGTGTTTGTTTTGTGTTCGACAGTCCTGGCCTTGCGTACTCGAATAAATGAAATATAAATACAACAATTGCAATACAATAAAAATAAACACCAGCGCAATATATGCACATTACAAAATACAATTAAAGGAATTTTTTTTAAAAAGCGTTCGACCATTCTTTTGTGCCTGGGTATACTAATGGCTCTCTAAAATTCTGTCAGAATCCTTGTGACATGTAGTGTAGTCACATTTTGTTTTCTACGTGTTTCCGGATGCTGAATTAGTTGATGAAACAGAAAACAAACATTTAGAGTTTTCTCTTTAAAAGCATTGGCTTTAAAATTATGAAATGTGGTTTAGTACATTGCTCAAATTCCTTTCCACAGTAGTTTAAATATGAAGATGGTTCGTTGCCAATAATGAAATATCTAGTCTGTACTATCTGAATTGAGCAGCCATCACATTTTGAGAAGTAAATTTATTTTGGAAGAAAGAACATTTCTAGATAACAAATTGTTTTTGACAATAAATTCTATTGAAAATAATTTTCAATTATTGTAACAATAATAGAATTAATTGAATAATAATTGAATAATTGTAATAATTTTGTTACAATTATTGTAACAACACCTTAACTTTCAAAATAAGTGTTGTGCAAATATTTGTTTACAAATAAAATAATTACGAACATTTCTACAAGAATTGAAAAGATATCAACCCTGATTAAATAAATCTTTTGTGCTATTGTGTAGAAAATGTAACGAAAATATATTAATGCTTTATTTTGATGGAACAATAATTTTATCGGTCTGTTATTCTTAAAAGAGTGAGTGAGTGTGAGAAAGAGAGCGTAAGCAAGGAAGGGAAAGATTCGAGCGAAACTGTGTACTTTATGATTTTAGTAAAGTAGTAAAGTTCTGTCAACATGATGTGTGTTGCAATTTAAGCAAATTTTGTTTTCATTGTTTCAAAATTTAAGCGATTTTAGTTTCTATTTATTCACGTTGTTTCTGATTACGTTTACTGATTAATGTATTGAATGACGAAGTGTAATATCAGAAATGATTTTAATGAATGAATTTATTCTGAATATTGCCATATGGAATCGTCTGAACTGTTGGGATATTGATCGTCTGAACTGTTTTCCGGGAACGGAGTAGAAATTGTCTCATGTACAATTTCTTAAGTCATTGAAGACAGAATAATGTTCCTGGCAACAGGAGCGATGAGTATTGATATATTATTTTGAAGCAAAATTACGAGAATTAATCGTAAAAAATAGAAAATAATATTGCTGAAAAATTCAGAATTGTGGTAGGGATAAGCTGAAATCACAAATATTCTTCAATTTGTTATCAATATCGGATAGAAATTATGTACATTTACTTCACATACCGATATATGAGGGTAAAATGAAGTATTGCATTTTATACGGAAGCATCTTTATACTATACAAAAAAATTGATACGTGGAAATGAATTGAAAAGTGAAAATAAAAATGAATGAAATACAAATATTCTAGTGCTTATTCTCCATATTAAAATGTAAATTATATACAATGTAAATTAAGATGGATGAAATTCTAGTTATTGTTTTATTTTCGGTGATTCTCAGAAAGAGTATTATTGAACAACAAAAATGAAATATCAATATCATGTATTATAGGGACCTTGTTCTTTATGTAGTATGTATTACTGCAGCAGACGTCCTAACTTACTCGGATTCCTAAAGCGTCATGATGATAACGTCTCTCCTGGTAAAATTATCATTCAAATGATGATTGGATGAAGTTATATTACTGTGATAAGTGAATTTCTGCGCCAATTCCTGTACGGACGTACACTTGTTTGGAATCAACCATAAAAGGCAATTGTTATCTAGTGGATTCATCAGATTTTCACTGCATGGAGAACATTAGTTTGCAGAAACAATGTCCTATTTTGTTAAGAGATTTATCTGCGTACATCTTCTTGAGGTCCAGAATTTAAAAAAAGGAAGGGTAGCTCACATCTATTAGTCGACAAAATGAATCTCTAAAACATTGCTGAGGAAAAAGGCGCTGAAAATGAATTAATTAACTAAATAAAACGTCCTGTTCTTCACTCCAAAATCTCTCTTGGGAATAGCTAGGGAAGAAGGTAAGTCTGTTTTGACTAGTGAGCAAATTGGACATCTCCAACTCCTATACATACTGTACAACTCACCAAATTGCTCCTTCCGCTTTCATAATGAAAAATATTAAAGCCTTCTAAAGGGCACTTCATTGTGCTCTCTCCGTTTGTATATCTTCCTCTCTCTCCCCAACACTCCCTGCGTCTCCCCTCCTCTCTCTCTCTCAGAGAAATATTACCTTTAAAGAGAAAAAGGGGTGAATAAGAATGCACTCCCTACAGTGATGCGAAAGAAACTGAAGTGTCACTTCTGGTTACAGTCACGTTTTATAAAGCAGAGAATGTTACGGCTATTTATTATTTATAAGACACAGTTGATCTGCGGAGAATTAATTGCTAGTGTGGCAAACGCAGGTCTTTTGAAAACACAAGATTCCACTATCTGAACGTATTGTTTACACTTGCAATATACAATACAACCGATGCACTATTCAATAACTAATTTAACATATCTGCTCCTGTTGAACCATTATTTTTGCAAAAGGATTCTCTCCGAATGGTGGAGCGATGATGCTATTTATTATTATTTTTTGTTCAGGTTAACCACTTTACAGAAGTGTAACTAAAAACTAGAGGGAAAACGGCACATACTTTCTTGCATTATGTCCAAGTATGCTATTTTTGAGTGTTCAGCGGAAATGCAACCAAGTGCCATTCTTTTAAACAATCCTTCTTATATATGGAGACAAATTGAAGAAAAAGTTGGAGCGGTTTTTGAGAAAATACTTTCTTTTAGAAATTGCATAAAGTTTAGACATAAATTACGCAAAATTGCTATTAAAAACGTACATGACCTTTTAAAGAGCTGATTTTTTACAAAACTCTTTATCTAAGGCAAAAGTCTGTATCTTTCATTTTGTAATTTTCAAAAGTTAACTTTAAAAAATGAAAATTGCCTATTTTTCACGCAAAATTACATAAAAACTTATCATATCATTAGTTAATTAAATTACTTTTTAATTAATATTGAAGAATATTGAAACTGTGCTGAAAGTAAGTTATTCCAATTTAAAATAATTATCCTTTATCTTCTTTATCTACTCTCCTTTTTTTCCTTATACTTGCAGTCATTTTTGCCAATACACGATAGCTATCCTTCCTTTCTTGTATTCCTTTTTAAGCCTTCTCTTCTTCCAAATATGGTATTTAAATATCTAATAACTCTCTTCACCGTCTCCCTAATATTTTCCGACCGAGAGTAAAGATCAAATTTTTATTTTTTTTGTCTACAACAAATTTAGCTGCTCGTTTGTGAACGCGTTCAATACTCTGGGTTTCCCCAGTGATATACGGGTTCCCACAGCTCACGGCGTATTTGAGTAATGGTCTGCCTAATGACGTGTATGCTAATTCTTTGTATTTATTATTTCCTCCTTTTACATTTCTCATTACAAAGTGAATATTTCGCCAAGGTTTATTTAATACTGAATTTACCTGTTATTTTTTAGTTAATTTACTGTTTAGAATGATTCACAGGTATGTATAACCGTTTGTAAATGGAGCGACCTGATCCGCCAGTGAATAATTGCTTTTTGATGAAGATACGTTCCGAGTAAATATATAATGAATGTAGAGTGTTTTTCGGAACAGGGGAGGAATTCTTATGAATCGTAGGATACAATTTTCAGAAGGTGCATGCTATATTTAAGGAGGGTAGAATGTGGGATTTATATGTCAATTTGGTGTCTGATAAACCTCCGAGATATTTATTTGTGTTGTGTTTGGGTGCCCAGAAGATTGGATTGTTAGGTGTTTTGAATGGGATCATAACAAGAATCCGTTTTAGAGTAATCGATTTGGACACACATCTTGAGTTCAAACTTAATTAACAGTTCCTTGACCATTCACAGAAAGTGTCTACAGCGCCTTGAACATTTAAAATAATATATGAGACACTGGATTTAAAAGCAGTTAAGACGGCATTGTCGATTGATCTGTGGGCGTAGCGGTGCGTTGAGGAATACACGAAATATTGAAAAAGGTGGGGAAGAGAGAGAAGCGGGAAGAGAACTGTGCTACCCCAGATTTAACATTGAAAGATTGGGTCGCTGTTTGGATGATTTTTACAGAAAACGATCTGTTGATGATGCCCTTTATAATATAGAAAAGATAATATGCCATTCTCATTGTTCGGAGCTTACATAAAGGAACTTCGTGCTATATGACCGTTTTATGACAGGAAGCCGAATTTCACTAGGCTGTTGATTTTGGTTTCAGTAACGAAGGAGAGTTTGGACTGAGTTCTCGGAAAGTTTGGACTGAGAATCAAGCTAAGGGGCTTATAACTATTAGGATTTCGTAATTAGTTCATTTGGTTTTAGAATTGGGATCATAATTGAATACTTAAAATAAAAAGGAAAACAATTACCCTGTAAACAGACATTTAGGATGGAGGCTAAGAAGGCAATGAACCTCCACATCAAATAATAGAATATGGCACTAGTGATCAGGTCGCAACAAGCTGACCTTTTGTTCTTCAGAGATTTTAATATTACGTGAATACTGACATAATTAACGGGATAAAATGTAGAGAAGAATGAAAGGATAATTAATGTTTTGATTTAATTTCTGAATGCTGTACTCTTCGCTGGGTTATAAAAATGGGGAAAAATATTTCTGCAAGGTGGTGCAATGTGCTTAAATCCATAATTGCTAAGTCACTCAAGATAATTTGCATTTCTCTATTCTAGAGGATTATGTCAAAACTACTGTAAAATGCATTTATTAACTGATAATAACAATTAATCTTGAATAATTGGCAAATTTGATATCAAAGTGATAATCAAAATATTACACAATTTTTCATGCTAGAAAAATGTTAATCTTTCTCCTGCAGAAATCAAAGGATCATTTCAGTCGTGCGGTTCAAGTACCTTCTTTTACCGAATGCACGTGCTTGTGTGACAAAGAATGAGCCATTCTCACCTGATGTCGCGTGTCGCTTTACAGATCTGATTGTCAAAGCGAGTGTAGTATGTCATGGCACGTCATCGCACTCAGCCAGTCATATCGATCGGTGCAACGAGTGAGGCTTTGTGAGCAGGCCCGACAGCCAAACATATGTGATGTGGAAGAACCATAAGGTGTAAAGTGGGATTCTCTTCGCCTTTCCGCAGATAATATAAAGTCAATCCGTTTCTTTGCAAAAATAATTAATTATTTGATAACGAAGATGACAAAATAGATGTTATTATTTACTTTTATTTATTTGTGATAATAGAATGTGGATGCTTTGAATATATTCAAAACACTTCACTCAAGGGTAATAAAAAGGTGGTAACCATATTTGAAATTTGGATTCGATGTAAACTGAAATGCGAAGTGACCGTAGCTTATGAGACCTACGACCGACTAGCGATAAATAAATTATTTTCAAAATATTACTCACCATTTTAGTAGCATTTTTATAATGCATCAGAAATTCTCTTTAAAGAATCAATGATCAGTTATTATAGTTTTGAATAATGTAATATTACACATTTTTACACTGAGTTAAATTTATTTCTCTAAAGGAATTCGGCCATTTTCTAGTTTAATGAATAGTCCTTTATTTGTATATGGGTCATTCCACGTAAAATCGGACAGAAAAAAACCTGAGGTGTTTCAAATTCTCTAATATTTTTTTACACTATCTATTATGAAAAGTAAGAGACACGTATTTTTTTGTTTAGCCGAGAATACATTATTTTTGAAGTTACAATTATTGAAATATATTAATTTTTCTCCAATGTCGAGATGTTTAATAATTTTTAACTCCAAATGTATTCCTTGTAAAAAATTAAACTTGATCTCAAATTAAAGCTAAAGAAGCAATCTTTCAACCAGTGTTTATAAATAATTGCATATTTTTATATTGTATTTTTTAAATTGTTTATAATTTTTAAAACGAGTTTTTTAAGATGATCCCCATGATTTTTTGTTTTAAACTCGACGGCAATAAATTCTTTAGACTTTAATCTCTATCTCAGCAAATTTTCAAAATGGCTTCTGTTTTAGAACTTACGTTAAAAAAAATATTCAACGGAGCGCAGAGCATTTTCTCGACCGCCGCGGCGCGCCGCTGCCATACCGCTTTGTCAATGTCTGTGTCTTCCTCCACTGGACTTACGGCCTTGCGCAACAATGCCCACGCCCTTTCATCGATGTCAGCAAGTCGTTTACCACCCAAGGCAATGGCAGGAAGTCGACCAAGCAATACAAACATTGGGATCAGTTTACATCCAAGACTGTGTGACACAGTGCAAATAATATCCTCGTTTGTGACGCGTGTGTGAGTGCCCTTGCGCTTCTTTCTTTCTAGGAGAGTGACAAAAAATAATTGAAGATGTCAGGTACAATGAAGATACGCTTTGATTCATGTTTCAATCCTTTCAATCTAGAAAAGTATGGTAGAACTGAATGTAAAAATCTAAGACATGTAATACGAAGTATCCTTCAAAAGTTGAGCACACAAAACTTACAAATTACGCCGAACTTGAAAATTTGTAACATATGCAGATGGAGAACTTCAAAATGGTTTATAAAATGAATGTCAAACTTTTAAAGGTACCATTGAAACATTTTCCAGCAAACCTGGTACAAGTCATCAGAGTAGAAATTCAGAAGAAGACAATAATTCGTCATTGAACATTGAAATGAGAGATAATGGTGATCTAACTCCTAGTGAAGAATTTTGATATAGAAGAGGTAGAAGAAGAACAAGAAAATGAATACATCATAGAAGAATTGAAAAAGAGATACAAAACTACTGATGATGATAAAACTTAAAATTTTAACGATTTTCGAAGATTGGTCTTTTCCTAAATTTAAAAAACATTTCTATGCATCTACTCACATGATAACTGTTTAAAAAACAACGAGCAACAAAGGAATATTGTCAACTCCACATGTGAAATCCAGAAGAGCTATCGTCGCTTCTGTACACCAATATGTTGTGGCTTTTTATTGTTCAGATGACGTTAGCCGTATAATAAGTAAATAAAAGAAAAAAAATAATTTTATTTCAGTAAGAGAGAATGGGGGATATTCACAAACAAAAGAGGATTATACTGAGCAACGTGAAAGAAACCTACTGACATTTTAAAGAAAAGTCTCCGCACCTAAAGATCAGATTTTTAAAAAAGTTCGCTGAATTAAGACTGAAACACTGCATTTTACCAGGAGCTAACGGTACACATACAGTATGTGTTTGTGTATATCACGAAAACGTACGAGTAAAGTTAATGTTTGACGGAGGAGGTTTCGCAAAGTTAACATATGATGTTGGAGCATTGAAGGATTGTCGGTACTACGTAACAAAAGTTATTTTTGACACTCCAAGAGCTGACTGTTACTTTAAAAAGTGTGACAAATGTCCTGCAATTGAATGACTTAAAATGTTGCAGGAAAAGTTTGAAGAGAGGATGATTGACAGAGTGACGTATCGGCAGTGGATTCACGTTGAACTATTCAAGTACATCATGATCCGATTACGACTCCCAAGAAGCTCTATGAGTGGTACAAAAACATACAAAACATTGTGATTTTCTTCTTCACCAATGAAGATCATGAAGAAGAAA
Organism: Acheta domesticus; assembly: GCA_031308135.1. Classification (NCBI taxonomy): domain Eukaryota; kingdom Metazoa; phylum Arthropoda; class Insecta; order Orthoptera; family Gryllidae; genus Acheta; species Acheta domesticus. Next base: position 18,977,310 of record JAHLJT010008756.1, on the reverse strand, counting down.
GAATTCATTTAAAAGTCATAGAACTGCAGCAAAATTGCTACGTGGTACACGTTCGTTACATTCCTTTGTTCCTATTTGAGAAGATAAAGAAATAATTAAAACATGCTCCTTGAAAGAAAGTGCACATCTTGTCCAAATTATATAAAGAGAAACTTAAAAAGACGTAAATCTAATACAACTTCATATTTTATATGTTTTGGAATATTAACAATAACTTTAAAACTCATTGCTCAGTGAACATTTACACTTATTTTCCTGTTGTGAAGCTTGTTTCCCCCAGCGTTTCATTCGATAGAGGCACATACAACGACGGGCGCATGTGGTTCTCGCGACGCTGTGAACGAGGAAAGATTTAAAAAATTCTCAAAAAGTTATTTTAACAGAAGCCATTTTGAAACCTCGCAGTCCTTTAGAAGAAAGTATGAACTTTCTTTTCGTTTTTTTTCAGATTTTTAATTCGTGGTAAAATTAATAATTTTATAAATAAACATTTATAACCAAAAATTAACATTAAAAAATAAAATTTTATAAACAATCAGATAAATTTCATGAAAGGTACAGACATAAGCTTTGATTTAAGAGGAACTCAAAATCGAAATTTTAAAACGATTTTGAGATACAAATATTATACACGTCAGTGCGTATGAAGTTACGGAAAATTTTAAAAAATAAAATGACGAAAATATAAATATTTGAGCAAAACTAAAAAACACGTGTTGTATAGTTTGTTTTCATGAACCTGTAAAAAAATAATCAGAAAGATATCAGACATCGAGGTCAATTTTCCTTCAAATTCGTCGGATTTTGCGTGGAATGACCCATATTTTATTTTTAATTTGCTGATATATTTAACAATGCAGTTCCCTCACTAAGGTTTATATTTTGTATTCCAATTTAAATACTTAATTTTATTATGTTGTAATAGTAAATATGTATTTAGTGTTGGGATGTAGGATGGTGCCCTATTATCTGCAATGGCCCATCCTTCATAACCTTGAAAGACTGGCAGCGACACAAGAATGCAAATATCAGTAAGCACAATTCAATTTCGACTGTTGAACCGTCGAAGAGAGAGCGAGAGAAAGGAGGAAAAGAGACAGTGATTCTGGCACACGTATAATCAGAAAGAAAGCCAGCTACATAGAAAAATATACAAAAAACAGAAAGAGCGACAGAAACAGAAAACTCTAACAAATCGAAGCTTTTGCGTTCCTACCTTTACGAAGAAACGATTATCCAAATCACCCCGGTCAGTTCATGAACGTTCATTTTGGAGTGGTGCTGCTGTTGAAAAAAAGGACGCAATCTGGCCGGACCGGGAGCTGATGATTTCTCCATGGCGTTTTCTGGGCTGCCGCCAGCTTGTCGCCGCTTCATTGGCACGAGCGACGCCCCTCAACCCCACAGCCCCTCTCCGGGTGATGGCCGCGGGGCGAAAGGGCGGGGACGGAGGGAGAGGAGGGGAGGACAGGACAGTGGGACACACCGCCCCGACGAGATGGAGGCTGGCGCCAGTTCATACAGCCGACAAACAAAACCGCACCACCGCATGATTTGTGAATTACGTGCCCCTTTTTGTGGGTGAAATATTATTTTCGCAGTTGGCGCCCTCTCTTAATTTGCATAACCGCCGAACGATACGGGAACGAGGTGTATTTTTAATCGTTTATGGCAACGCGTTCGAAAATATATTTTTAATTCGTTTTATGAATATTGCATACTCGGTGCTCCGACAAAATGAAATCAGAGAAAAGTGCGCAAGTGTTGTTCTAAATACGAGCGTATTGAATGGGCGCCGCATATATCTCCGGGGTTGTGCCTGAAAATGCGCATTTTCGCTTTGTTTGCGAGGAGTATATTGTAGCGCGGCTGTGCGGGGTGGGCGGGGATGGGCGGGAGCGGGCGCAGTCGCTTACGCCGATTGGGGACGTTGGGTGAGCATCGGGCGGGGAAGGAGAGAGGCTGCAAGGAGCGCGGGGAAGTATTGGAGAAGCACAGAGATCGGGGAAGCGAAGAGAATGGGGAAGTATTGGGAGATGCTAGAGAGAGCGTCAAGATAGGTTCACGCGAGGACAGCGGGAACGTATTGGGGAAGGAAGAAGAGCGGGGATGTATCAGGGAAGTAACCGGGGTGGGAAAGTATGGTAGGATGAAAGGAAAGCGTGAATATATCCTGATTCAAAGAGAGGGACGTATTGGGATACGAAGTGGAGCGGGGACAAAACGTGAAGCAATGACAGCGGAGATGGGCAGGGAGCAAGGATAGGGGGAATGGGGTGTACGGCGACGCCAGGGAAGCGAGAAAGTATCGTAGAAGAAATGAGAGAGAGGATGTACCACGTAAACAATGGGAGCGTGGATGTATTGGGGGAAAGAAGAGTGAAAATGAATGGGAAAGAAACTGAAAGCGGGGAAATATTGGGGGATAAAATGAGCGGGGATGCATTACGAAGCATCGAGAGCGAAGATATAGCGAGGAGTAAGGAGAGTGGATGATGTCCGGAGAGTAAAAAGGAATGATTCGACAAGCAAAGGGAGCAGGAAAGAATCAAGACAGAAAGGAGAGCTAGAATGAAAGAAGGACACAACGAAAGCGGCGAAGCAAGAAAGGGAATCGCAGTTTCCTCGTTCCGCTGCGCCACATGTGGCCATAAAAGCGTCGAGAATTTGGTGTTGGAGGGCGTCGGGTTCTCCGCAAAATAAGTGAAATCTCTTCAATAAATTGTAACGGGAAGCAGCTTAATTTTGCTTGAAATTGTAATGTGTAGCGAGCAAGAACAGAAAAATGTTCTATGGTGTAGAGTGATTGAGTAAAATAGTCTTGTTGCTGTGAGATTTATGATGATTCTGCGTGATTAACGGTTATTGCATTGATATTTTGATATATTTATTGACGGCATAATAATTTAAATTACTTTTCTATTTAATGTTATATTCAGTTTAAACTAAACTTGGTTTAGTTGAAAATTATTATTGTCATCATTAAAATTTGTATCCTTTTCCGCCACTTTAAAGATACAGATTTAATGGATTGACGTGAAATTAATTTGGATATTCAATTCTCTCTAATACATGTATATTAAACATCTTAAAAATGTAATTTGGAATGTGTTAATTTTACTCACAATTTCAAAACAAAATAATGAAGGAAGAAAAAATGAAGAACCGACAAAATAATAGACATTTAAAGTCCATTGCGAATGAGAGTAACTTGAAACTTTCAATTTAATATCGTTATTTATATTTGAATAATTGTTTGCTGGACACCTCCAGCATCGATGTGCTTGCTATTCACTGATCTGTCGTAGTTTGACAATAATTATTCTTTTGTGGCCTACTCTCCAGTAGTTCATAAATAGGTACAGGGAGATTTTGTCTGGCTATTCAGCGCATGTAACTCTAAATTGCACGTCGTATGATACAAGCGCAACTCGGAGCTTCATTCTTTCGCATATGCATAAATAGAATACGTTGCATTTAAATCTCGCCTTAGAGCAAACGCCATAAACATGAGCTAAAAACCACGAGACCACATAAAACAGGAGAAAAATGGCCCATTATATTGCGATGCTCGCACCGCTTTGTGTTTGAAATGCTTCGAACAAAAGAATGCCGGGGAGGTCCTCGTAAAACTTTATTTTCGTATATTCTCGACACACAGAATAGTCGTAGCCAAACCACTCCAATCCTAAATCAAGGAAGAGGGTTGATATGGAAAATCTAAAAGTTGGCAAATTATATGTGAAGCTTCGTTGCTATAATAGGTTATTTTCTTTATGTACGTTACAAATTTACTATAGGAAACTTCAACATTAATAACACTTTGCAGATTAACAAACTTATAAAACATTTCAGTTGAGAATAATAGAAAGAGAATAATGAAAATGAAAATTTGTTCTGTGTGTTATGAATGTGTCTGTTGCTTTTTCCTCACTCCGTGATAATATTTGCAACAGTATGCACACATTACATTGCACGTTTCGAATTTCACGCCGTTATTTACTTGAAAAACCTTTAAGGTCATTGCTGTATGATATGAAAAGTTGTGTCATGTTTAGTTAAAAGTTACATGTGCCAAACACCAATTCATACAAGTAAAAATACAATTGAAATAAAATATCAAGGAGAGATTTTGTATAAAAAGAAAATAACTTGCGCACAAGCCTACAGGTATTAATATATTTATTTTAAGTTACTCGTTTGTGTAAAAATGGCACGAAAATCGTCAAAACTGAAATTTAGAGCAAAACACCTATACTCGTGTATGTAAGAAAATCTACAAGAATGTTATCTCAGAGTGAAGGATTAATAATAAATTTAGGTAATGAATTATAGAAATTGAATTTTGGATAAGTTAATGAACATTATTCAACTTCCAATTTTTAAACATCTTTTGAGAAACAAAACAATAAGTTCTCATGAAAGCGAGCAAATGTAGAAAAAATAGTCCACATGAATCTTGTCCTTGGTACTCCCCCATTAAGCCCAAACTCTGCTTGTTAATTATTTCTACACAATGCTTGCTTTCCTCTCTTGTAATCCAGCCGCCTCTGGCAACATGATTAAACAAAAACATTAAATTACACGGCCCACCCACACACGTCAACTTGAATTCCATTTGTGTTAATTAACTGGGCGCGCTTGCCTGGAAACGGCTACTACTACCATCACTTCTGTTATTCAAGCAATGTTGGAACATCTGTTTGCCTCGAGTTTAAGAATCCGCTTTATCCTCATCGGCATTGAGGAAGAGGAGAGCGTTCCTTTGAAGCAGAAAAATGCCTCGAGTGGGCGGGGCGAAGAAAAGAGGGTGGGGCGCGCGAGCGCGTCGGAGGATGAGGCGGCGACTACGGCGTTCCCCAGGGGCGACAACGAGGCCCCCCCTGATGTATACAGGCGGCGGTGCTTTGCGCCTACGGTGTTTATTCTTTTGTCGTCCTCGCGCGGCGCCGGGCGAAGAAAAACTTTCCAATGAAATTAATGCTTATTTTCCGACGCGCGGCGAACTTCTCGCAATTTCGTTAACTTTGCGACGAGAGGAGCGGGTCTCGGCGTCGCGGTGAGGGTGGTGACGGCAGAGGCGGCGGCGCTGGGGAGGAAGACGGGAGGGAACGTACAGATGTGTCTGAAAGGGGAATTATGAGTCACATTTGCTCAAGAGATCTCGAGAACCGAGAAGCGGAGTCGACAGATCCCGCACTGCTATGGATTTCGAATACTTTATCCCCTCGCGAATGCGAAGAGAAGAGCACGAGTTGGTAATTAACATGCAGTGTGACCCGATTTTGAAATCCTTCTAAAGAAGCAAAGAGAGAGGCTGACGGTGTTTTTGAGTGAGAGCGGCAAACTTGAAAAATATAATGAAGAGGGTGGATTCATTTTATTGATATAACTGCGATTAACAAAGAAAAGAAAAAGAAAAAAACAGTAAACATGCTTGTAATGTTTTGAAAACATACGCATAATTTAAAAATATTCGGTAGCATAAATTTGATTATGTATTAAATTATGTACTTCGAATAATAACTCCATATTTATAAAAACTACTTATTAATATTTTCCCTCCCTTCAAATGAGGGAGTTTCGAATGCCAGAAATTACATATACTTTCTCTTTGAAATTTCCATGAATGAAGGTAGAAACATACGTAATTAAAAACTTGATTATGTTATATTATTTCGCCTTCATATCTTGTTCCTTTTTTTGTAATGGCAATATTAAAATTTGAGTGTTGTCGACGTCTATTCATATCGGCATAAACTACAAATTATTATTCGCTTATCAATAGTTCAAAGTCTACATTCATTTTCTACATTTCTACATTCAATCTACATCATAGCTACATTTTACAATCCCAGAATCATTTTAAAATTTAGAAACAAACAAATAAGTGTAACCTTTCTCTCTCTGTCACAAAATGAAGTAAAACTGCTCACATTTAAACAATATACAATAAAATAAAAACGTCAGGACTTGCCACAATCTACACTCGAATGTGATAAAATTTTCAGCCACACACAAGAAAGCTTTTTAAAATTAAATATTTTAAGAGAAAGAACATTTAGTTTCATGTTTTCTGTAATATTCTTTGACGAATACTCCGCACATAATCTGGGAGAATAAATAGCTCAGAGTAGTGGACATTTAGTGAAAAGTTTGCTGTTTTACGCAATGAACGAGTTTACATGTGCTTCTTTACTCGGGGTCTTCAACACACGAACGGGTCTTTCCGCGAAAGCCGAGAGCCCTTCACTTCGATGGATACTTGACGCTGCCAAAGAACCGAGCTTACCCCCTGGCCGGCGAACGCTGCCTCTCGGCCAGTTAAGTTCACTGTACGCATCGCTGCATGGATCGGGCGCGCACCCGTGCCGGCGGGGTGGTGGGGTGAAGGGGTACGGTCTTGGTTCGTGTGCCACTTCAAGTGCCCATCGCTTTCCCGAAAGTTCCACACATTTTCTCATCTTTCCCGACGCGAACGCCATCTGCGCACTCACTGACCCCCAGGAATCGTTGGACACTATGGTGCGGTAACTCTAGGAAAGAGAGAGGGGGAGGCTGGAATCGTCGTAATTACGCTTTTCTCAAGTACAGCGTTCCCCTTCTGATTCAATGACATCTGAGGCATGCAACGGTTGAGAGCGAAAGATAGTTCTATTAAATGAATACATTTTTTAAGAGGTTATACTGTGCAGAACACGTTATGGTCTGAGTCTCTCCTATCAATAACATTATTGTTATTATTATTATTATTATTATTCATTATTTTTAATCTAGAGGTTGAAAACATGTTAGTAATTGTTAGAGTGTATGTAGGAGTAATATTACATCCTGAGAAGAACATTTTTTTAAACTAATTCAGGACATTTTGAACGTTGAATCACTAGCTTACGAAACAGAAATGTATATATATAAAATAACAGATAGAAGAAAAATTGTGAAGAAAGTAGGGTTCTTCCTATTTTCTTGGCATTAGGCTTCCAATGCTCAAGGGAACGTAGCATTCTCACTTTTACTTTCTCGGTAACTTACGCACCTAATTTTTAATTTTTTTGGATGACCCCCGTCAAGTTTCTGTAGCGAATTCATCATAGAACTTCTTCATTTTCATACTTCGCCACAAGCTACTTCTTTACGCTATCTGCGAATACATGCTATTACTTATGCCGTTTGCTCTTACGTTTTATTCAAATATTTTGATTTATGTATCACAGCGAGAACTGTGACGTCAAGATGTTAGAAAACTCTGTTCCTTTAAATATTACAACAGTCTCTCAAAGTTGTGCTGTCATTTAATTTGTTTTAGATGGCCGGGCTTTTTTAAATCAGAATAGAACATTTTTACGTAATTATCTTGTTTTATTAATCAATTATGTTGAACTAGATAATTCAGTTTAGTTTTTCATGTACACGCAAGTCAAAATCTCCTCCCCCTTTCTTACTAATTTTATGAATATCTTCTTCTTTCCTTCTCATCAAAGAATTATATCTCGCATCTGTTGCTTACCCTAACAGCGTAGCCCAGGTGCTCCCAACAGGGCTGTTAGAACCTGTTGGAGCCGCAGAGTATCCCTCATCACCATTTATTCGACTTACTTTTCAGGTATAGCTGGTATATATATTCATGTTAATGAAAAAGATGAGTTGTTATTTCTGTAGGACAACCACAAAACAATAATGTGGGAACAATATAAAATATGGATAGTATTTTTCCTGAGGAATGGATTTTTCCTTTGAATTCCTCTCTTTTAAACTTTGGGTAGTTCTTGATAATAGGCGGTCCCACTTAGGTCAGATAATCGACGTCCACTGCACCTTTTAAACCTTGGCCCAGTAATTTCGCTATAACTGTGATATCTACATTAGCGGTCCTTCGGAAAATGTAATTGAAAAGGAGAGTCCCTGTACGTGTCTCCCCTGCTCTGCTCTTCCAGTGGCCCACGCGCCCGCCCGCGCCCCTCATCATGTGACCGCACCGGGCCACTCGCCCGCCCCGCGACCCCCTCGGGCCCGTTATCACGTAACCGGACGGGAATATACGTCGGGTAATCGTCGCGGAAAAGGGGGAGTAATTCACATAAAAGGTACGAACATAGAAGAAATTAAGCAATAACGGTAAAGAAGCGGGCTCGTCCGCCGCGAGCCGCCGGGGGCGGCTTCCCCGCCCACGCCGCCCCCCGCCGCTCCCCGCCGCTCCCCGCCGCCCCCCGCCGCCGCCCCGCGCTGCTTAAAGGTAATGGCTTCATTTCCGGAGCGCTATCTGCCGCTTTGTAGCGCGCGCGCCCCCCGCGGCGCTCGGCCAAATTAAAAACCTCGTCAAAACCCGGCCGCGCTGCCAGAACGCGCACCAACGCCCGCGCTTACGCTCGCCAACGCCCTCCGGTGTGCCGGGAACGCCCTTGAACGGCCGTGACAAAGCTCGCATCAATCCTCGTGCCAATGCCCGCGCCCGTACTCACCCTCGCGAGCACATAATACTGCGTTCACAGCCAAACCACCGGGAGAAATGCTGCTGTTCCTCTGACCGGGAATTTCTTGGTTTGAGTCCTGGCGGCGGCAGGATTTTCGACACTGGCTTTTCAGCTAGGTCGAGTTCAGTTACACTGTCAGGAGGAAATCTCTAGCGGCCGGCTGCTCTGATCGGTAGTTTTCCGTGGTTTCTCTGATCAACACCAAGCGAATTCCGGAGCTGTACCCTCACAAACGGGCCACGGATCGCGCGCGATCTTCCCTTCCTGTTCCTTGTCCTATCGTCACCCCTTACACACACACACACACTAACATGCACTGCACTACCACAAATGTCGGAACACCGGTCGGGATCTTAGAGCTTGTCTCGGCTGGGGTAACCCACTAACCCCCCCACACACACACACATACTTTTGCTCCTCACTATTTGCGAGTCTCGCACCTACTCTCTTCGACTTGCGCATCTCACACTTCGAGATGTTGCACGTCGAGTATGCCGTTCCGCATCTCATGAATTGAAGGTCGCACCCAACCCCGTGACTCGCGCTTTGCGTCTCACATTTTGGGACTCGTGCCTCACAAGCCCCTCTCAGGTGTCCCCGCTCCCGCCTAGGCGCTCCTACCCTCAAAAACCAGTCTCCACACTCCCCTCTCCGGGCGCCCGACTTCAGTCTCCCCGCTCCCGCCTTGCTACTCCCGTCTCTCTGCTCCCGTCTCCCCGCTCCCGACTCCCCGCTCCCGTCTCCCCGCTCCCGTCTCCCCGCTCCCGTCTCCCCGCTCCCGTCTCCCCGCTCCCGTCTCCCCGCTCCCGTCTCCCCGCTCCCGTCTCCCCGCTCCCGTCTCCCCGCTCCCGTCTCCCCGCTCCCGTCTCACAGTTCCCATCTCCCTACTCCCACGTTGTAGGTCCCATGTTCCCGTTCCCGTGGCCCACCACCCGTCTCCCCGCACTCGGCTCCCCGCTCCCATCTCTCTGCACCCGTGTCCCTACCCGCGTAGCCCCCGTACCCATGTCCCCGCTTCTGTGCCCTCGCTTCCGTGTCCCGCTCACATCTCCTCGCTCTCGTCACCCTCGCTCCGGTCATCTCACTGGTCATCCCCGGTCATCTCACGCCAGTCTACGGTGAAAGCCACCCACCTCTGTTCATCACATTTGCTGCTTCCTTGTTTCTGCTCCGTTCGCAAACTCCTTCCAGCACGCACTTTGCGTCTAGCGTGCTATTATAGATTTAGACTCGACTCCCTCGTTCATTTCACCTCGCACCTGGCTATTTCTTCCCCGCGGACCGTCCCTTCCCTGCCGTTTCCTTCATGCATTCCTCTCTGCGGTCCAGTCCTCTCGTCCCCCACGTTTTACAACTGACTCACTGCGCTCTGCGGTTGCGTCTGAGGCTTTCACGCCGGCGCGGTAACCTGTACTTTGCTCTCCTTGCCTCGCATTTTGTGATCCTCGCCTCACATCAAAGTCTTGTACCTCGCACGTTCCACCTCGCTCGCTGCTACCCGTTCCGCCATACGTTTCAACACCTCGCGTTCAGCTTCCCGCACGTCGTCTGACTCCAAGCGCCATGCGCACCTCCCCCCCCGCACTCCGCCCTCTGCTGCCACACCCCGCGTCTTCACCGGCAGCCCCTTGCGTGCCCAGAAGCGTCGCAGCTGTTCTTAATGGGAAATTTCGTCGAGATCTAAAACACACAGACTTGTTATTTCATTTTACGGTGCGTCAGAGATTAATTAATAAAGCAAAATTATGAAAATTCTTGCTGTGTTTTTGTTTTTGTTAAGTTTATACTAAAAAAGTGAAATATTACTTTCTGCATAAACCCATACTGCTTCCAAAATATTCGCATACATTTTTCGATTATTGGTAATAGATGTTTTCTGATTGTGAGGATTAACGATCAGTTATGGTAATAAAATAAGATCCGGCACGCTGCATGCAACGAATTTTGAATATAAGTGATGGTAATAGTAGCATAATATTTCACAATGCTGGAAAAATTCCAACTGACTGGGTCGATTTTGTGGTATAATTCGGGCTGTTTTATGAGGTAGTTAAAATGTCATTTCATTCATTGGTTATTAGTCTTTCGGCTGGCCCCGGGCCTTCTCTTTCGTTTGCAGCAGCAGCAGCTTGTTCCCGCGCGGGAGTAACCCAGCTTACAGATGACCGTTTCTATCGAATTTTTCTCGTTGGATGATCTGTCATCCACATGAATTATTCACCTCGCAGTGTGCGATAGAAGTCGTCGTCTCGGTTAGGATTTCCTTAACTTGGTTTACCAGTAATATAGGATTAGTAGTATCAGGTACATCGTGCATGACCACAAGTTGGTTACAGTAAACGTGTAAGAGCCCTTGCAATTTGAAATAATTATTTATTATTTCATAATATTACATGTTTACGAACATTTCGCTGTTTAAAATGAGATAAACAAAATTTATGATATAAGATGGGTAAGATATTAAAATCCTGGCACTTGTTTCAGAAATGTGGTAAAGCAAGAGTGTGTTCATAAACATTACTTATCAGTTTCTTACTGGTTGCGTTTGCTGAGTGGCAACATCGTTCTCTCGTGCGGATCTTTGATCGGGAGGTACTAGAATGTAAGTCATGACTGTGGCAGATTACGACATTAGCTAGATAGGTAGGTAGAAATCAGCCGCTGCCTGAAGGTGAATTCTAGCGGCCGTCTTCTGTTTTCCGTGGTTTCTGTAATCAACAGCAACTAAATTCCGAAGAAGAACCCTAGCAAACAAGTTATATACCGCGCGCAATCTTCTTTTTCTTCATCCTTGATCTTTCCTTTCTCTGTAACACACACACACACACACACACACACACACACACACACACACACACCGTACACACTTAAATGCACTACATTACAAGTTGGGAGTTCAGTCAAGCGATTAGCGATTGTCCCTGCCCGGGCGCCGCCGCGTTGAGGGGGATACTCGGAGAAGACAAAACCTCGCAGGTTGGCGTGTAGGTTGGCGCCGGATCTCACGTTTCAGCGGGGAGGAACTCCGCCATCTCCCAGCCGTAACGTGCATTACACTTACGCGACTCACGGTCCTTAGTAGACGACACGCCCGCAATCGACGTATTCAGCCCGTCACCTAACATTCTCATACCACCTCAACTCTTCACGGCAGCGTGAAAATTGCCGGTTTTTGAGCGCCGGTGGGCTGCGCCACCCCCCCCCCTTCCGCGGCTGCCGCGAAGGGCGCTGTCAGCGCGAAGTAACATTTCCAGCGCCGAGCGCCCGCGCGCGCGCCACTCCAAAGAGACGCAAAGTGGAGGCGGCGGCGACGGCTCCTCTTCTCTCTGGCACGATTTTCGCGCGGCGACGGAGTGGAGGGGGAAGGGGTGGGGGAAGGGGGAGGGGAGGTAGCGCCGCCGCCGCCGCCGCCAGTCACAGGAGCGACGAGCGAGACGAACCGGCGGCGGCGAGGCCGGAAGTTAGCACGCGGTGCCGCGACGCGTCGGTTTCGGCTGCCGCGCGCCCGTCGCCTCCGCCTCCGCCTTCGCCTCCGCCTCCGCCTCCTCCCCTCCTTCGCCTTTGGCGCCGCGACGCAAAGGGCTGCCTGCTCCCACGGCCGTCACCACGCGCCTTGTGTTTTACAACCTCTCACATGCATACACTACTCCGACGCGTATATCACCAGCGTCACCATCAGCAGAATGATTAACAACACTATCCCAGCATTCCCAATGATGGCGGGTGGTCTCCCGCCACCATTATCACTGCTTCACCACAATTAGTCCCCATTACCATGACCCTACTTCAACATTCTCCACCACCTCAGTCATCTTCGCCATCAGTGATACCAAAATTCCCACAACCAGTCCCAACTCTACTATTAGAAAACCGCCACTACTACCACCTACACTGTATCACTGCCGTCGCCGCCGCTGTGGACACCATCACCACCACTACTACTAACACCACCATCACCACCGCCACCGCCACCACCACCACCACCACCACCACCACCACCACCGATAGCACTACTCCACACTATTAATACCACTGTTTGTATCACCCACATTATCACCTCTCTTTCATCTCACTGTCATGATTACTACTGCTGTCTCCATCTTCACAACTGCCCATGTACCTAGCATAATCATCACCAAATCGCTTCGACCTAGCAACTATGTGCCGCTTTACCGCTTCCCATCTCGATTCTCTGTCGTCTCTGTTCCAGATGACATAAGCTGCACTATTCTGCACGAAATGGCGATTGTAGTTCACAATTTCTGATGTTGCCACTGACTTGTAACATTGAGATCTTGTCATTTCGTTGCTTGATGTGTCGTTACTCTTTGTTTGCTGTGGCAACACTTGTCTTTGTGATTAGTGCCTTTCAAACTTTATTATGTCTTGCATCACTCTGCTTTTTTTAAATGTAGAAGCTTCTATTGTACAATTTCTTTTTAAAATTTTCTCTATCTCATCAATTGCTTCTTACCTTTATTCTACTTTCGTGTTAAATTTCGTATTCTGTTTTGAGAACTTTCTTTTTCGTCGTCTAATTATTTATGTCTGTTCGTTCTTTTCATTTTTTTCTTACTTTGTATCCAGTTTTCCTTCTCTCCAGCGGATTCGTATGTTTCCTTCGACATTTCTCACATTCTTTTTCCTAGTTGCATTTCTCTTCTCATTTCTCCCATACATTCCACTCATATTTCCTATATTTCCTCTCTCTTCTTTTCACTTCGCATTCTTGAACAAGACTTCTCTAACATTTATCATTTTTTTCTTTTTTAGAACGTTCACATCGCCACTCAGTTATTTTGCCGGTATTCTACGCAATCCAAATTTGGTCCATTGCCGGCAAATTTGACGATCTTACATATATTTCAGTCAAAAGAGTCATTAATAATAATTTCTTTTAGACTAATGAAATATTTCACTGAAGTCTGAATTTTGACGTCTGAAATGTTGCATTCAATAGCCAACAGTTCAAGAAAAGATCCAAGAAATAATCTCGAAATATCAACAAAGCCTGGAAGTGCTTCTAAATCAGCTAGATCTACAAATCCTCGATAACAAACAAGGAAATATCTGGCCTAAATAAAATTTCCCCTTATTTCCGTGATTGCTTCGTACATATCATACACTCTAGCAAGTGTTTTGTTTTGTAATATTATTGTTCCAATGTTAATATTTTTATGAAGTTCTGATAAGCGTGTCAGGTAGAGTACTGAGTACAACGTATCGAATTGACTTAGTGGAGAACACAGTTCCTTTTAACTTGTAAATTTATTTTCTTACGAGGAAAACCCGGCAGACGTTCTGCCCTTCATCTCCCTCTTTCCCCTCCCATCTCCGTTTCTCACTGTCTCTCCCTCCCTTCCTCACCCTGTCCTTAGTTTTTAAGGCCATACAACGTCTCGTTTAGGAGTTATTTAACGATATAGATTCAAAATGCTGCCGAGTGTGTTGCAGGTTGCATTTGACGTGAATATGTAGTGGATATGCAGTGAATATATAACGCCATGTAGTGGAGTTACAACAGAATTAACAACACATGAACCTTCTCGGTGAAAAAACACGAAGAAGTGCCAACTTTCATGGAGCTCGGTCCATGAAAATTCCAATGTTTGTCGATATCTTCCCGTGGCGTTCGCCGCGAGAGCTGCTTCTCTTGGTGGCCCTGCAACGGTCGTAGCTCCGAATCTCGCCGCCTGCGCCGCGCCGCCGGCGCTGCCTATTTCGCTGAGCGAGGCCACTCGCACTTCTTTCGCCCTCGCTCCACCCGCACAATCTCTGCCGCAGACGGCGGCGCCGCCGCCTGCTCAGTCGTGACCCTTCGCCCTCGTTGCCGCCGCCATTTTCAGCCCCTCCGCCATCTCACGCCCCCCTCCCCCTGCCGCCACTCGCGCTTCTTTACGATACGGGCCCGCCAGTCACTAGAGCACGTTCGCGGCGGGACAAATGTTTGCCAGCGCTCGTGTACCTCCCGCCCGACCTACAGCTAGTAGTCCAGTGACGGATACAGCAAGGGGGGTAACGGCACCCAACCCCCCGTCACCCAACCGTTTTTTTTGTTGTAATTTTACGCAAGTCATTCAAAATAATTACCGAATGTTTATCTCATTACATTCAAAACAGTAGTTCCATTGTGAATAAACATGTATATTTTTTATTTCAAGCCAACAATTTTGGAAAGTTATTTTAAAAATATTTGTGGAATCCGAATTGGGATTAGCATCCCTTAAAATAACTTTTGTATCAATTTGGAAAATGTCAGCAGTTTTTGCGTAATTTTGCGAGAAATACAGGTAAAAGTTAAAAAAAAAAATATTATCTCCGAAACTGCTTCAAATTTCTTGCTTTAATTTTTTTCTAGCTCAAAGAACTCTTATAAAATAGAGCTTGTCCCATTTTCGGTGAACTCTGTATTGTCAAATATTCCAAAACATTAACATTGCAAAACTGGAATTTGGTGGTGGATATCTATTTCCTTCATGCATTCTAAAAAGTTAAATTACTAAATCCTAAACAAGTTTTCAAACTAGTCACTATTGCGTAATTTTTGCTAGAAAGAACAGCTAAAATTTCTTTTAAAAAATCTTAGGATAGACCAAAGGACACTTAAAATGGCATAGGTCTCATTTTTGTTGAACTGAGAATTTTTGAAAATTGCAAATGTTATAATTAATACGAAAAAGTATATATTATTGTAGAACTACTGGTATTTTAAATCTTGAGACGTTTCTCCGAGTGTAGAATTACTAGTACTACTTAAGCTAAGACTATGGAATGAGTTTGAAGAATGTCGAAAATAAATCCAAGGTGGTGTGTCATTTACGAACGTTGCTTAATAATGTGTTTGTCATTTGTTATTTCCGCTTTCCTTTGTTGTTCTTTCTCATTGTACATTCTCATTCAAGACGCCTTGTAATTTGTAAGGTCAAATTATGGTAAAATTAGGGTCAAATAGTTCATTGTCAAAACATTTTAAATAATATTTATTAACCAACGGACTCGAAAATACCCGAAAGTTTTTAGTATTGAGATAATATCGGTCTTAATTACCTCTGTTAATCTCGAGTCTATTGTTCTTTATCTGGCGTAAATATATTTCAAATATTTCCCTTCTTTAAACTTAAGACACTGTCGACTTAGTTTTTAATCATGAGGGATTCGGAGGGGTGGTCAATGTGAGAAGTCTTTCTACTGTTAGAGATTTTTACTTGCTTCTTACATAACAGTCAGATTTTGGAAAATATTCGAAACTATGTCTTCTAAATAAAATCATCAAAACAAATGAATCTCAATCAGTATGATTTGAGGAAACAATATGCAGTTTATTTATCTGTGGAAACATCGAGGAAGAAAACAACAACGTGGTAGTTATATCGGTGTGTTATATCCAAATTTCTCAGTTTTGTTTATTTTTGGGGTTAAATAGAAAAAATGTATTGTATATGTTTATTAGTAAAAATGAAATAAATGTTTCATAACAAATTCTGAAACTGTTCCCGAATAGCAACTCTACTTACCTCTGTTGACGTTCTTATTTTTCTCTTCTCTCTTAGATTTTTCTCCTCTTCCCCTTCTTTCATTCCTCTATCCCCGAGCTTCACTTTCTCTTGTTTGACCCACTTCCCCCCTACTCATTTTCACCTCTGTGATCTCCCGTTTTCGGATCTTCTTTCACCTCTTCCATCTGAATCGCGGCTGCCATTCCACCGCCCCCGCCCCCGTCGCCATGGCAGCCGCCGCGGCGCATCGTTATGAACTCGTCGGCGAAGAGCACGATTCTCGCCGTCAAATGTTTCCTCCGAGACAGTTGATTTCCGTGTCTCCGAGCGAAGAGCTGCGGCAGACGTTTGACTTCACGGTGTGCAGTTTGCGGAGGTGATGTATTCGCCTTCACGGTTAAGTCTCGGGAGAATTTCGTCTGCCAGCTTGATATAAAACTAAAGAGCACTTAAAAGAACTTTGTTGTTCTGTTAAAGCTTTTTATATTAAAAACGCAATACTTTAGTTGAATCGCTTATTTCAGAAAACAGTCAAGCGCCTAATTTGCCATTTTCGAGGAAAAAATAAAGAAAACAACAAACATATAAACAACAAACTATCCAGAATCGGACTAAATTTTTTGTTGCGGGTTTCATTTTGTGATGTAAGTAGTATACATTTCAATAATTTTTATTTTAAATAATTCATACACCCATTTGGAAAAATTCTTTCACAATGAAATCATTTTTGACGCTTGATCGTAAGTTTCTGATACAAAGAATCTCATTTTCTTCAAATGGTGGAGAATTATTGGAATACGTGGAAATATTATGATTCTCTATTTGGCCAAAAAAATTGACTTATTTTTTAGTGATATTTGAAGAAAGACCATTTTGAATTCATTCGACCTTTCAACTTGTGAAGTCTGAGGCATCTTTACATTGCAAGAACATCATAGTTAAAGATACAATGCTCATGGAATCATAGAAAAAATACAATGCTAAATACGATAGAAATATAAAGGAAAAGGAGCAAGAACAAATTGAAATCAAAAAGGATCTTCATTTGAATAACATAAGTGATCTATTTTTTTCGAATCGAATATATTAAAAAAAGTTCAAGCGGGAAGTTTTCTGTTAGTCGTTATTTCAGGTGACATGTTATACAAAAAAAAACAACAAATAACTGGTTCTTGGCGTAATTATATAATATAGTTAGCGATTATATTATTTCATTTCTTGTGTTCTGATTAGTGATCAATCCAAGATCTTATTGAAACGTATCTTGCGTAACAGGTGCTCATCTGTATAGTATCCCACATCTGCTATACATACCAACCTGCACACATATACACTAACCAAACCATATATAAATGCATCACACACATCAACCCATATAAGAGTATATTCACATCAATCCACACATGCGAAGGTACCCCTAAACAATCTCACTTTAACGTACATAAACATACGTCAACCCAAGTATTAATTCTGATGTTCACTCACTGCCAAACATCCAACCCTGAAAACTCATTCAGAACTATTCTCTAGCGAAGGAGCAGTGAAGAGACGTGAAGTGAATCGGTGATCGAGAGTCATAGAGTCGATTGAAGACGCGTCGACAGAAACGCTGACAAAAGCGCATCTACCTGAATAACTTACGTCCGCTCCGCTGCATCTCCCCCTCCCCCTCTCCCCCCGCCAACCTCCGCCCCCCCGGAGCGCCCGCCGCGAGGTCTCTCATACGGAAGGAATCCGTTCCCCGGACGAGAGCACCCCCCCTCCGGATTTACTGCCTTCAATTACGGCTCCGCTCTCTCGACAATCATCTCCAAGTTTAAATTACAATAAAACGAGCAAACAACCCAATTCAGCCCCGCCCTGCCCAGCCCGGCCCGGCCCGGTCCGCTCACGCGGGCGCCCATGCGTTCGGCCGCGTTCGTGATTGATGGGCTGCGCGCGCTGATAGCGCCTCTGCCGGCCGCGTCGGTAACTAACGCACGTTTAATCTGAAACGTCGTCGACGGCTTCGGACGGAGGCGGTGCGGATCTCGCGTGGGTGGGTAGCGTGCGTGTGGATGGTGGACGTCGGGTGGGTCAGGGAAGGGGATGGATGCGGGATGGATGGGCGGGGACGGCGCGCGCGCGTGCGAGTGGGCGTTGAGGCTTGGGATGTTTGGCCGTGGGCGTTGGGTATTGGAAGTGGACGATGGATGGAGGGCGGTGGGTGGAGCTTCGGAGGGCGAACGGCGAAGGACGGAGAATAGAGGACGGAGGGAGGAAGGCGGAGGGGGGAGGACGGAGGGAGGAAGGCGGAGGGGGGAGGACGGAGGACGGAGGGCCGAGGGCGGAGGGTAGAGGGCGGAGGGTAGAGGGCGGAGGGTAGAGGGTGGAGGGGGGAGGACGGAGGGTGGAGGGCGTGGGACGGAGAACGGAGGACGGAGAACGGAGGACGGAGAACGGAGGTCGGAGGACGGAGGGCGGAGGACGGAGGACGGAGGACGGAGGACGGAGGACGGAGGACGGAGGACGGAGGACGGAGGACGGAGGACGGAGGACGGAGGACGGAGGACGGAGGACGGAGGACGGAGGACGGAGCGCGGAGGGCGGAGGGCGGAGGACGGAGGACGAAAAATGGTGGACAGTGAACTGTGGATGGTGGTTGGTGGGCGATGGGAGGTGGACGGTGGGCATTGAACTGTGGAGGGTGGGTGGTCGGCGATGAGAGTTGCGCGTCGAGGCGTGGGCGATGGGAGGTGGGAGACGGGCGAAGCGGTGTTGGGAGACGGCCGATGGGTGGTGCGCGGTGGGCGGGTGGGTGACGCGATGGAGGAGGGCGGGGGCGGGACAATGGTTTGGTTGCAAGCGGGACTCTCGTGTTATTTATCGCTTTCGGAGCGAAATCCGATATGACTAAGCCCTCCCCGCGACAAAAGTGTATAATGCTCACGGCATCGTGCTGGGTCGTGCTCGCCCGCTTGTCTGCTCACCCCAGATGCGCGGCCGGCGGGCCGAACGCCGGCGCGCGTCCTGTTGCGGCAGTGGAAGGGGGAGAGGCGAAGGTGGAGTCGGTGGTTGCCGGTGAAGGGATTGCAGCGTTGTGGTGAGATGAAAAAATGGGTTAATGATTGATTATATTGATGGTGAAAGATGTAATAATCACTGGATTACTCGTAGTTGTTTCCTCCTGACAATGTCATTAATGCTATTCGTATTTAAACAAATCGTGAGAAAGAACTGTGCTCTGGAGTGGTCGGAATACGCTCTGCTCGCCACATGTCTCTCTCACCCCCAGACGTGCATAATAAATAAAGCAGGGCTCAGACCTGGGAACGCTGCTAGCTGGCAAAAGTCGGATTAATACGAATCGGAAATAACAAATAAATGTATTCAGGAAAAACGAAGATAGCAAAATAAGAGATCTAGTGTTCTGAACTATGAGGGTTGTTTACGATAGGCTTTTGACTATCGGGGAAATTTCGATCCCGCACATTTCTTCAGATGAAAACATTTTATTGTTTCATCTACTGTTAGGAAACCTTGAAATCAAAAATATCTGTTACATGGAATAATTCAGCCACAAGATATAGTAATAGTGACAATGCATCGGACAAAAACTATTACGTCATTCGTTTATTGACGATGTCAATCAACAGAATTGTATGATTATTTAATAAGAATTTAGTAAACAGCTACGCACTGGGGATAAATAGTTCTAGTTAATATTAACTTGGCAAATTCCACTTGATCAAAACCAACCAAAGCTATATTATTTCGAACTTTATATATTTTTATTTAATAGGTAATTATTACTTAACTACTCGTAGTTATTTCTTGGTGTGGACGTCACGTAGTGTCCTTTCAGAATGTGACCTCCACAGTATATAAAATGGAACAGCGCCACAGATGATGGTTCTACTGCTCTCTGTGCTCACTTCTCGTACACTCATTGCCATTTGCCCCCTAATCTTGTATTGTATGCTTATGGTATTGCAGGTATATATTTATCACTATATTCATTATCTATACATTAATGGCGTAAGTTATATCACATTTTCCTTACTGTCATAATTTTAAGGCTTAGATTAGTTAGCTTGAGGGAAGTTACTAATTTATTTTATGCGATTAATGTGATGCCGTAACAATAGCTACACTTAGAGGAATTGAAGAGAACTAATCTTCATATATTTTACTAACAACCTTATAGTAATGCTAGAATCTATTCTTAACTTAATAACATAACTATCTTTGTGAATTTGTTGGAAATTATTTGCCCTCTAAATGATCATTTATTTATTTCATTGTTTAGTTATATATTGATTTATTTGGTTTTTATTTACTTATTACTTAATTTATTTTCTTATATATTTGTGTTCTTATAAACCTACATACTTATAAGCTTATTATTATACTTACACTTATTATCTTAATTACTGATTAACGTATTTATTATTTACTTATTTATTTCCTCTGTAGTCTAGGCTCAGCTCGTACAACTAACCAGTGCTGTTTCTTAGATCTAATTATCGTTTTCCTAATACTCTGTTAGAAATTTTCTTAATGCTTCCATGAAGTTAGACTTTTATGTCTTAACAGGTCCTGGAAAAGAGTTAGGTTCCTATGTCGGAAGTAATGGTTCCTTATATCCATCCATTTTTCACTCCACCACCATATTATACAGTTTTGGCGGTAAATAATCTAAATATCAATTCATAATACACCAAATAATCAAATAACACAGTCATGATAGCAAACGGATTACACTATTGCGAGCGTCAACAAGAACAATGTCGGAAGTTTCTATATAGCGTTCAAAGTGTGGTGAGCTACAGAATAAATAATTCGGAATAAAGAGGAAATGTAGGGACTGTTCTATAGAGGAGATGGTTAGGCAGAAGTGATGGCAGATATGAATCCAGAAAGAAGGTTAATTAGTTTTAATGAGATGTATTTCAAGTTTGCAGATGTTAACATAGCATTTGAATTGGGTTTAATGTTTCTTATAGTCTGTTAAAGTTACCACCCACATATAACTGAAAGTGACTCACATATAAGTGAAGAAAAAAGGGGGAAATAAACATTTTTAACAATGCAGTTTACAATATTTTTCATAATTTCTTTAAAAAATTGAAGGAGAATAGAACAAATATAATATATGACATTATTCATGTTTATATACGAATATCGCTCTTGGAATAAACGATGTACTTGCATGTCAGTTATTATTAACTAACTTAAACTCATCCCATAAAAATATTTGCAGAGATGTACGATGTTAAGTAGGTAAGATTAAGTAAGAAGGAACGATGGCTTTGGAAATAAACGCAACAGGAAAGAGCAGATTCTACCACCGGAGAAATTGAGGCAATTGGCATTCATGAAAAGAACGGTTTGGACTAAACAGTAGTAAGCAGAATCAAACCATGACAGTATTGACACAATTACCTTTGACCTAGTGACAAGTAATTCTAGGTCCTGTGAAGTCTACATTCCCTGTAAGTAAGACATTAGGGAAGACTACTGTGATAAGCGTGCATTTAGAATATCGATTGAGGAGGGAAATATACACGTTGCTGGGAGGTACGTATTGCTCGAAATAACGCAGTGTGTCTGTATGTACGTGTGTGTGTGTGTGTGTGTGGAGGGGCACAGGAAAGGTTTGTGGGCTGAAATCAGGGTGAAATGGTGTTACCAAATAAGATTCTAAAATCAGGTTCCACATAAACACGTTCCAATTTTGACTGACGTCTCTGTTGTCTCATATCAATTGCTGTGTAATCCATCTTGTATCATATGTTTTACCTAAATGCACATATACGCACAAATTATTTTATCTCATTAAAACGTTTTTTGCATTTACTGCAATATGAAACGCATTGTCCGTAGCTTTAAAACATTTTTGTCCCTACGTAAAGCGTAAGAAAATGGCACTTCACTCAATTGAAAAAAGCGTCGTTTATAGAGACCGTTGTAACCTCACGAAGTCTCTCTTAAAACGTCAGGTTATGGGACCACATGTGTGTTAAAATATTCCGCAATGCTCCTGAAACACGTTTCCGCGTGTCACAGGGGATACGGTACTTTCGTTGTTGGCCTCTGTTATGCAGGCTGAAGCTTGCATATTAATGGATGTTACCATTAATATTCTCTTTATAAGCCAATCTATTCCTTTCTTTCCGCAATTAATATACTGCAAAATATATAATATGTGTTTTTGTTTTAAATTTTGGTGAAATAGTTTTGTTAACTTTAGAAATGTGGGATTTTGAAGAGTAGACCATTGCTAGGTATTAAGTGAAAAATGTATTACTTTTTGTCTACAGAGAAAATGTGATTTAAATAAACATTTTCAGATATTCAACGTGAATAGAAATTAATATTTTCGCCGCTGAACAACTTCGAGAATTTAAATATTCAATATGTCTCTCGGTAGCTGTTAGTCTTTTGCGTCCTTTCAAAAAAGAGCGGTCGATGGGTTGACTAGTCAATTTATCGATTTTGTAGTTGTTTCCTCCTAACCTGACTCCTTCCATGATTTCTTTACGTGCAATAATGTAACGGTACTGAAAATAGTTTTTAATACAGAAGTACTACATTGCGCACTTTGAAACTACCTTTCGATTATTTGAGAATCGGTACAACGCAAGTAATAACATAAATTTGTCATAGATATTGAATACAATGCATGAACAATTGTTGAGTAAATATGGCAAGTTATAAAAGTTATAGTTTTTCTTCGATTTTTAATTTGGAATATGGTTATTCTCTATTTTCAAGAGGTCGTGTGAATGAGAAGCTAAAATTATTTTCATAATATTAGTTGAACTTTTGTGTTTGAATAATGTGTTTGATATGTTGACAGGCTTCATGTATTTCACTTCAAAATGTTCTCTGTGAGAAAGATTTGTACGCAACAGTCCTGTGCCATATAAAAATTCTTGATAAGATTTCTCTAATAAAAGAAAATATTGCGTATTTAGAATTTTTTACATTCAATTTTCATCATTTTTGTACGTTTCGGAATCGGGAGCTGAAACTTCTTTGTATCTGAATATGTTACGAATTGTTTTCTTTCCTCTTTCATATTAAAGCTGTTTATGGCGCTTCACATCGTAATTAGGTGATACAACGGTAATGGTAAAAGAACGGAACGGTTTATTGGGAATCTGTCTCCTTTTTTTAAATTTTTATAATTGCTTCATTCATTTGTTTGAAATATTGGTTCCAATACTAAAAAAAAGTGAGTTCATATGTTTACAAATACTTCGTTGACAACAATGACTTGTTTATCATTAACATTCACGAATATGTGCAGTCTATTTATTTACTTCCTCCAAAATAGTTACATCCTCCTTCCAAAACAGCCTCCACATTCAACTCAAAAACAAAAAAGACGATACGAACGAGGTATGTGGTGACCGTAACTTCACGTACGCAAACATGTCCACACACACACACGCGTGCTGAATACGCGAACACAAGGCCGCCGCGGAAACACAATTATCGCCATCACGACCGAGCCGCCACCGGCCACCCTGTCCATATTGTGCTCTTAATCCGCCCCTTGCATGATAATAGGCTCTTCGCTCTTCTCTCGCACCTGACCGTCGGCCTCTCGGCGGGCCGGGCGACGGTGGCGCCGCGCAGGCGAAACCCCGGCGGCAGAAGTTCGTGAGGCGCGACGCAAATGACGGACGCAGTGATGAGTCGACGGACAACAGACGTTCGTCGGGCGGCAGATAAACGAGAAAATTACGCACGAGAGGCGATTCACGTGCGGATGAACACGTACGGAGATCTGCTGTGTTTCGACGTATCAAGTCATATTTGCAGACTTAATGCGCGGTATTGGAAAGGAAAAAAAATGTACATGAAGCAAGCAAGGAAAAATAAATCGTAAACATCACATTCACAACACGCACAATTTGCTAATTTTCTTCGTATGGTAGATTACCTTCCAGGCTGCCTTTGTTCATTATGCAAACACCAAGCATATACCGGCTGTACGGTACATGTTCAGTATGCAAACACCAAACATGTACCGGCTGTACAGTACAAACTTGTAACCACTGTTGCCACTACAGCGACTTTGACAGAGAGGTCCTAGGGTTCTAGTTTGTAGGCACGTGGAGTTTTCGATACTAGCATGATAGTTAGGACGAATACTATGGGGTTTGGAGGAGACATTAAGCGACCGGCTGCTTTGATCTGTAGTTTTCCGTGTCTTCTCCGATCAATACCAGGCAAATACTCAAGCAGGATTCGAACAATTTGCCCACTGGCAGCGCACGCTCGTCACTTTCTCATCATTGTTCCCACTTCTACCCTTACACATACACTACACTATCTCACATGTCTCCAGGCCCCTCGGGCGCTGAGTGCTTGTCCCGGATGGGGTGGTGCCCATCTGGGGGAGGCGCCTCGAGAGCGGTAGTCCGCAAGTTGACGTGTAGGTTGGTGCCGCATTTCACTTTCCGTCAGAGAAGGAACGCCACCACCTCCAGGGATATATCTACAGAATTGCCGGGAGAGATGTCTCAGTGCATCAACTGATGTCACTGCAATGACCGGGAGGTCCTAGTTTCGAGCCCCGACGGCGGCAGGACTTTCGACTGTAGCTTTTAAGATAGGTCGAATTCAGTCGCTGTCTGGAGGAGACTTCTAGCGGCCGGCTGCTCTGATCGGGAGTTTTCCGTGGTTTCCCCGATCAACACCAGGCGAATGCAGGAGCAGTACCCTAACAAACGGGCCACAGACCACACGTGATCTTTCCTTCTTATTCTTTGTCTTATCCTCATCTCTTACACAGACATGTACACTAACATGCACTACACTACCACACATGCCGGAAGAGCAGTTGGGAGCTTACAGCTTGTCCCGGCTGGGGCGGTTCCCCGCTAGTGGGATATTCCTGGTTGAGGGGAAACCCCGCTTGTGGACCGTAGGTCGGCGCCGAATTTCGCTATCCAGCGGGAAAAATATTACCGCCACCTTCCGAGGAAAAAACACGCACTACACTTACGGGAATAATGACCTTTGTAGTTGACGCGCATGAAATTACGAACTATCAATCTATCTAAAGAACAAACCCAATTATGTATTTATCGTATGGAATTATTTGCAGGGAGATTGTCCTTAGAAAGTGTTCCGCACCTGAGTTTTCGACCCAGGCTTCCATGGAAACCTACCTCCGACGCGAGACTTGGGTGCTGTATCGAGCAGGCGCATCTCGCGGGCCGTCCCCTAAATGCACCTGGAATTTGACTCTCACTTCCTCCGCCAGATCTCGGCCGCAGTTAACTATATCCGAACTGTGTGGGAGAAAGGGAGATCTCGTTAGAGCGGATGTTGTCGGAGGGATTTCATTTGGCGGGTATCTCCCAGGGTTCTTTTGCATGCCACAAGAGGGACGCAGATTTACCGCCCTTCAAAAATCCGCGCACTGAGGTGAATCCGGCGCGAAACTCGGCCGGGATCGAACCCGTGCATTGGGGGTTCAGACGCCAGTACGATAATCCATCACTCACCGAGGCGGCAACAAAACCAATGATCATAGAGGTTGTCGCGCCCGGAAACAGTAATCAATTAAACCAAACAAGCCCGAAATGAAGGCGCTCTCGTCAGCATTGAAGCAGAAAACACTCGTGTTTTATATAAACGTTCCAACTATGCACCGAGTATTAGCGTGAAAGTGCTGGTTCATCAGAGCTTACACAAACAGATCCCCATCGAGGGCTCTCCTCGGGGGCTGCTAATCTCCCGCCGCTGCAGCATCCGCCCTCGAGTCCGACCGTGAGGGCGCCTCTCGTGTCTGAGCGAGCTGCTCCTGAGGTGTATTAGCGGCGCCGTAATGGACGTCGAAGCAGCTGCGTCGTCTTCCTCGCCGGCCCCGCCCCCACCTCCGAGGCTCCGAGGCGCTGGAAGTAGGTCGCCGACGTCCCCCGGCGGGGCTACGGCGTCGAACCCTCGACCTCCGCGTCCCCCCCCCCCAGCGCCCGAGCCATCGTCTCCACGTCAGCCGCCGGCGCGGCGCCTGCTCCGGCCGACCCCGTCGGCCATGCCGCCTACGCCTTCGCACTGCACTGCTACCCCCTCCCGCTGCCCTAGGCCCACGTTCCTTCATCTTGTCCCCAATTCCCCGCCTGTGACCCCGCTCCTTGTCCCCACTCCCCGTCCTGCCCCCTGATCCCGCTCTGCTTCCCACTGCCCCCTACCCTCAGCCCATGTTCCCTCCTGTTTCCACCTCTCTCCCCACTCCCGTACCCGCACCATCCCATGCTTCCTTTCCCCACACACTGTCTCCGCCCCTTTTTCCCCGCCTCCTGCCATCGTCATAAGTTCTCTCCACCGTTATTATTCCGTGGCCTTGTGTCTGTTCCCATCACTGCCTGTACTTACTTCCTCTGCTTGTGACCCCGCTCCTTGTTCCCAGCCCCTGCCCATGTACCTGCCCCATGCCTCTGCACCTTGTTTCTACATTTTATTTCTCCTTCCTGCTCACACCATACGCCGTCGCCGTCGCCGTCGCCGTCGCCATCACCGTCGCCGTCGCCGTCATCGTCACCGTCACCGTCGCCGTCGCCGTCGCCGTCACCGTCACCGTCACCGTTCCCGCCCCCGTTTCCGTCACCGTCGCCGTCGCATTCGCCGTCGCCGTCATCGTCACCGTCGCCGTCGCCGTCGCCGTCACCGTCACCGTCACCGTTCCCGTCCCCGTTTCCGTCACCGTCGCCGTCACCTTCGCCGTCGCCGTCATCGTCACCGTCACCGTCGCCGTCGCCGTCACCGTCACCGTCATCGTTCCCGTCCCCGTTTCCGTCACCGTCGCCGTCGCATTCGCCGTCGCCGTCGCCGTCGCCGTCGCCGTCGCCGTCGCCGTCGCCGTCGCCGTCGCCGTCACCGTCACCGTCACCGTCACCGCCGCCGCCTTCGAGTCTCCTCTGCATCTGCTGCTGCTGCGCTTCGCACCCTGCCTCCACTCAAGACGCACCCGCAGAAACCGCTTCGTCGACGTGCTGCCTTCCGCGCCGCGCGAGGCTTAATCACCGGGGCAACGTCTACTGCACTCTCCTTACTGTTGCCAGTTCCCTCCATTGGTTCATCCCGACTCCCACAAATGGCTCTTCAGATTAATTAAACACAATAATTACAATACGATAGCTATAAGGTGGTTAATGCGCAGCACACTAACTTTCCATGGTTCTATCCCGGGTTCGATTCCCAATCGGGCAAAAGTAGAGTAGTAGCTTTCCTCTAAAATCGTTTCGGTTTCAGTAACTTTGTGAGAACAAAATCTCAAGAAGGCGGAGTTTGCTTGTTACGGTGAGGGAAATACGTTGTTTGTCACATGATTCTCTTATCCCCTAGCGGAGCATTTAAATGAGGACCAGACATGCAGATTCCGCCAGCTAGCCACAAAGTCGGCCAATCGTCTTAAAATGCTAAATCTTTACTTTAAAACGCTTTCTTTTGGACTGTCAGTTTGTACTTGGTTAAGGGCTTAATTCTGCAACAAATGTTCATTGTTTTCCCAGTACTATTTTTATTATTATGAGAGTTTTTTCATTTTTCCAAAAGGTGTTAGAAGTTAACGGAAAAAGGAAAAAAATCGAGGGCTTTCTTGTCTCCATGTTTTTCTTATAGCACTTTGGCATTGTCTTCCTTGCCACAGAGGCCAATTCAGATATTATTCATGTGTGTGTGTGTGAGGGGGGAATTTAAGTTTAGATCCCTCTTAAATATTTTTAAACAATATTATTTTTACTGTTTCCTGAAATACAAACGATACTTCTTAATAATGTGAATCCTTCTCTGGATGCTGTAAAATTAATACGTCAGTAGTTTCAAAGGATCTGAGTAAAACAAAAACAACTAAAATTTCGGTGAAGTTCATCCACTTGCCTTCTTGCATTGTCCCCGTTTTCATCTCACTCTCCATCTCCAATTGCTCTGTCTCCCTGATATTCACTAAGTGTCCCATCCCTTTTTCTCCACAACCCTTCTTTCCGCGTCACTTCCTCCAACATTGCCCAGAGCGTTGTCTTAATTCTCTTAGTTCCGATTCAGTGTCACATTGTAACTGTGACACTCCTTGAAATTCCGATTCAAATTGTCAGAAACTCTCGCTTCTGTACTAGTTGCTCAATAACTTTCGTCTTCTATCGCAACTTTGTTTATTCTTCACCAGAACTATACTCAGTTCTCTCATATCGGAGAAAGCTTCTGGCGTCCAGATCACCGCAGCTCTCTTCCCTTATGTCACCTTTCTCACATCTTTCATTCCTCCTTCCGTCTTTGCCCTTAACTCCATCCTCCACTTCCGCTCGGCTCCACCTCCGCCTTCGCCTCGATGCCTGTTATCGCTTCAGCACCCCACCCACCGCATCCATCACGTCTCCAATGACGTGACCAACCTCTTACTTTGATGGCGCCTTATATTCTTTCACTGAAATTCATCTCCCAATTCTTTGGAAAAATTCATTCACTTGTGACTGCAACACCTCAAACTACTTAATACGCACTTCTAACGGCTAGAACCTAGGGCAACTCCACTCAAAAACTAGGAACGCAACCGTCTCTCGGATGGGCGTATCCGCTTGCGGAGTCCCCGTCACAGGGTCTCCCTCCCCGCCACCGACGACCTTGCTCTCGCGCGCGCACTCCGTCTTCTGCCCGCGCCCCCCGCCCTCTCCCCGCCTCTCCGCTCCCCGCTCGCCTACGCCCTCCTTGAGAAGCCGTCGCTCCATTCGCCGGAAGTTCCTGAACTAATAGCCTCCGCCCAGGAGGGGCTCGCTGACTGATTATGTTCGGGAAAGTTCCCCCTCGCCCCCCGCCACCCCCTCAACCCCCTCTTTCCAGCCCCACCAACCCTCTCGGCGCCGCGCCGCTTTCACTTTCCTAGGCCACCTTTTCCCAGGCGCCACTTTGCGTGACAGTGTTCCCGACTTGCCCCATTTGCCTCGAGAGCATTGTTCGTTTTGTTTAAAAATGTTTTTCTTTCGTATTCATTTTTCTTTTGCACTCTCGCGGAGGTTTTCAACTTTTCAATCTTAACTTCTCTTGCAGATATAGTTGTGTCTTCTATTTTTGAGAAAATCAAAATGTTTACATTTCTCTGCATTAAATTATTTTCTCTTGAAATTACTTGTATTATATTGGCTAAAATATTTTTGTCAGAAAGAGCGAGATATCCTTTATTTGCTCAACGACTAACATTTTAAAACATGTGTAGCTAAGTACAAAAATGTCGAACTCATGTGGAATATATGACAGTTTTATCCGCGCGGTTGAACATGGGCTTTTTGAACAAAGCCTCTCCAGTGAAATTAACAATGAAACACATCGCTAAAACTGTACAATTGAAATATTGAGAGCTAGATGCTTAGAGTATGGACAAGCAAAACTATTTGTGTACGCGTTACATTCAGATATCCTTAAAAATAAGTAGCGGATAAATCTGTTGGGTAAACCCAATACCTATTAGCTCCTTTACATACACACATCAAGTGAAATAACGAATAATTGCAGCAGAGTTTATAATTCTCATAACTTTTAAATAAATATTTGTAACTTAAATTTGCGAATATGAAGCTACTACACTGAAGACGAACTTACCTGGTGGAGTCTGATAATTGTGCAACTGCAAGTAGTGCAAGTGCTAGTTACCGTTGCCATTAAATACGAATAGCACAATTATAGAAAAACTAATGGCGAAATGCAGCAAAAATTCTGGTGAACAAAACAACCGTAAATGGTTTCCCAAAAAAGAGGCTCGTACACTGCTCCACAACAAAAATACACTCGTTGACCACTGCAATAAATTCTTTTAACAAAGTCTTTACGAATACTGCAATGATACAATAGTATATATATTTCATACATTACAACAGTTAATTTCATTCCAAGAATATTGAAACTGTCCATAACGCAACCCGTAAATAGAAAATATTTAATGGCTGTTGACCTTTTCATTGGAGTTTTGTTGTCGCGTGACACCAGCTGTATCGTGAATAGTGACACACCAAGGATGATAGTTCAGTCAGTACGCGCAATTTAAGTACAGGTGTAATAACATAATCAAATATTTGCATTTTACAGTCAAAATCGAATCTGTTTCATTGTTTTTAGATTTTTCTGAATTTCCTGGATATCGTAGCGTCGTGGAAACGGTGACAACACGCGGCAAATGGACGGATGTTAAACAAAGGGCGCAGAAGATGACGCATTGGGAATTTCTACCCAGCGCTGACACGCCGTGGTACGGCGGAGGCAATCTGGGTGACGGGTAGCACCGAAGGGCCCATGAAACGACACGAGAACAATGACTCCGTCTTCTTGTTTCTCAGCAGTGTCAGCGTGCGGTTGTGCGTAAGTTTATGCGAGTGGCGCACGTGGGCAAGGAGCCGGCAATTCATTGTCGTGACGAGCGAGACATGCATTAGGTCTCAGATGTAGAGAGGTAGGTAGCCGTTGATTAAATCCCTCTTAGTAGTGGGATCTATTTAGCTAGTTAATTGGAAGCAGTGAAATTTGTTATTTGTGACTAGAGTCTAGTTCTACGGTATAAACTCATTGTTCTTATAACTCACTCTCGTCTGTCTTTTGATTACACCCGAATGACGCCACAATATCTAATGAAACCACAAACACCTTTCACATGTCCGGAGGCTGAAAAGCTTTTTTTTTTATTTTCTGCGCGCATTGGAATTTAGTAATTTAGATACATAATAACATTAATAATAATAATCACAATAATATTATTCAATTGGGGTTGGCATCTTGAAAGATTACGACATTAAAAGCGTGACATAGAAAAATTTCCTGAACCAAGGCGGATGAGCCTGAAGGGTAAGGTTCTGAAGCTGAGATAATTCAGAAAGTTATCTCTTTTTCATGAAACCAAGAAAAATGGTATATGCGAAATAATAATAATAATAATAATAATAATAATAATAATAGTACAGGCAAATTATTTCCTAAATGCACATGTCAGAAATATAATAAGTAATAATAAGTTTGTTATCTTGCAAATGGACTGTTGTCCGGTGGCAAGTTACAAATACAATAATCTTAGACAATATTTAAAATGTATTACAATAGTGAAACAAGATTATTATTATTATTATAATAATAAACAATAATATTAATAATACAATAATAATAGAAGAGTACTCCCAGTTTTTATACAATTATGTTTAACATTTTCAGAATTCGAAAAAGTATATTTATGAAAAAGGTAAATTGAATAGGTGAAAACCAGAACGTTATAAGTGAAGTTTTATAAATTCTGAAGAAACGTTTATTTAAATCAATATCACTTTAAAGTCGTGGTGCTTTATTTTAACAAAGATATCATTAAAACCATGATATTTCAATTAATCATTAAAACCACGAAATTACATAGCACTGAAATATAGTCTAATATATACATGTTTTTCTCAGAATTTATTAAATGGAACTTATACCGTTATGGTTTTCACCCATTCAATTAGTGGTTTGTATTGATCAGTTGAACTTATTTGACTATATTCTTGTTTCCCATTGGCTGAAGTATTGTTATTAAATGAATCGGTAGCTGGCATAAAACGAACGTAGATTTTCCTTCGGTATACTCACAGCAGGATGTTAACTTCATCTATATAATCATGCGTTTTTGGATCGTGAAAATGCAATCAAGGAGGGTGGAGATTATAAGTGTAATTCTAGCAAAAGGTCGTATTTCGAGGATCACGCAGCAGTGGGCTTGAATAAAAACGAGCTTTTGATGAGTTTTGTCAAACTTTGCGTGCAAACTCCGCTAACAACGCTTAATGATCATGGACAAATAAAGAAAAAGAAAACCGAAAAAGAAAGGAACAATGAAAGTATCACAATATACTCGGTAAATACAAAGTCAGATTCGGGGCCAAATCAATGAACCATAAAGATGGCTAAATGGAAACAAGAATACTCGTACAATGAGCAGCATTGGGCGATGCTTGTTTGATATAAATGAAGTTGAGGAAGAAAACTGTTTCAAACTGGCTTGCGGGTAATTTTTTATTATATCGGAAAACATAATTTATCATCATCCAGTTCACTATTAATTTCCTTCTTTAACATTATTAATTGGGGTGTAAATATACAAGGAATTCGGTGTCTTCTTGGCAATGGAATATCATGTTTTTCTCCATATATTGATATAAATTTTCTCCATATATTCGTCAGGATTGTTATGTAAGTGCTTGTTCACTTTTGTAATATGTACATTGTTTGTAGATCAATATTTTGTTATAATTCTTTGAAAAAGAATGTAAGTCCAAATACGTTCAAAATGACGGAAATACTTACCTGGAGAAAAAAATAAGTAGAAATCTGTAGCAATAGCAGTATGTGTTAATTTAAAGGAAAGTTTAATAATTGTCGTTGGTTATTTATATTTACTACAAAATGTATCTTAGAATTGTGATAGAACAGTGTAAGGGTTAAAGTACATGATCGGCTGCTGAGTGACAAGGTATTAGTATTTTTTTTAAATTTTGCTTTACGTAATATGATACGATAAGTAGATACTAGGTTTTGAGAGACCACAGCAGCAAGAGCGCACAAGCAAAAAATATGAATAGTTAAAATAATAACAATAATAATACGAATAAGAATAATATTAAATTTTATACCTTTTCACATAAGTTAACAAATGGAGCAAATGCACCCGAACGAAAATGGCTGTGTTCGGACGCAGTTTAAGTAAGCTTATATCGAAAACAAAAACTGAGATGCGCTTAAAGAACAACATAATTTATAAACAAGTATCAGTTTTACAAAGAAATAAATCCTTTTACAGATAGTGTTATCTAAACCTTTAATTTCGTGACTCTTTTGCAGCATTGAATTGCATTAGTAGTAAATGTCTTGTCATGAGTAGTATTAGTCCTACATAGAAGGATGTGACAGGGAATTAGAAGGACTATTCCACTTGTGAAATATAAAACCATAGTGTTTAACTATTCATACAGAATGCTTCAATCTGGTCGGTGTATCTCAAAACTTCATTACTTTTTCTGATTTTTCTTACCGCTGAGGCCTAATGGCCAATCATAAACTATGACTCATCTATCTTAGAAGGAGGTATACATCGATCGCTTTATCGATGGGCAATAAACCGCGTATATACTGTAACATAGGCTCCTTGATTTTAACATAGCTTCCAATTAATTTCAATATTTGCGCATTTTGAAACTCTGTTGGACAAACTAATTTCATTCGTGGAATAGTCCTATTATTAAATACCACTCGTGCTTTGGAAATTCTCAGATAAATCCCCTCTACGCTTTGCGTGCAGAGATTTATCGACAATTTCCAAAGCACTGGCGGTATTATCTACGATAAAGAACTGTGGTTGCAATGGAAGTGCTAAATTCCAGAACTCACTGTATTATTAAAATTATTTACGTGAACAAAAAATGCTATTACAGTTAACAAACATTTTTTTCTGAAAAATACTATTTTAGATTTTCTCTCTCTTCACCGACCTCAAAAAACATTATTTTTATCTAAACAAATGTGTTTAGAATGGGCTCTAATGAGTGCAAATCTCAAATATAAGTTTGCATTTCTTATTTATTGTTTTCTCTGAGTCTTAGTTACTATTTTATATTGCTTATATTCAATCAATAAACACAGAATTGAATTTTGCGTATACAGCATCATCAACATTTTCATAGTTTTAAGTAAATTGAAAACATACATAATATTCATAGGTATTCATAATTTTTATTTTTTTGCATACCTAAACGAAGTATAGAGAAAGTTATATAATACTGCAACGAAAAACGGCGACTTAAGGCAGAAACATTCTTAGAGTAAGTCCTTGAAACCGAAAAATAAGGTAGATTTTGTACGTACATACATGTAGTAAATTATTTCTTCGAACATAGCCAGCTTAGAGAACGCAGCCAGCTTTTTATCCTTAAAAATTTACACAAAAGTAATTTTTTTTAAATTATCTCTGAAGTCGTTAATTTTTACATCAAGGGCGCTTTCTTGAATACATTATTGCAATTGTGAGTACAGAAGCCCAAATGATCTCTCATGACGTTTCTTGAAAACAAAAAAGGTGAGCTCAAAATTGCTTATTTTCAGAAATGCTCCAACGACATTTTCTAAGGAACGGCTCTGATTTTTTAATGGAAATTTGCATACAGGTCAATGTTATATTCTTCTAAAACATCACTAAGGTCATACAATTTTTCTGTTAAAGGACGAAAAAATTGTGTAAATATGAAAAAAATATATGTCGCCGAGAAGCATCAACCAGGAAGAGAGTGGTCAATACTAAAAAACTAGCTTAATGTGATTAAAAAATTAAATAGTGCGATAAACTGTGTCCCATTCTGTAGCATCACTCGTTAAGATTCAGTTGTGTAGCAGTC
The DNA here is from genome assembly GCA_031308135.1 of Acheta domesticus. Taxonomy (NCBI): domain Eukaryota; kingdom Metazoa; phylum Arthropoda; class Insecta; order Orthoptera; family Gryllidae; genus Acheta; species Acheta domesticus. The sequence goes on along the minus strand of JAHLJT010008756.1, from coordinate 18,942,954 downwards.
TGAAATAATTGGTTTCCAATAAATAATTCATTTTACCAGCGTGTAGATATTCAAAATGCATTGCGTAATTATTCACAGCTGCAGATATATACTTCTGAGAAACTAGAGCGTATATCGTAAAAAATGGTATGTAAAGATAAGCGTAACTACTTGTTGCAAATAAGTATATCCATTCCGGATACGGAGGAAACAACTGCAGAATTCGGAGCGCACCTTAAAGCAAATACATCACCACCTCCAGCGTCCACAAAAAAGCACGAATAATAAAAAAAGTAAATAATTTGAGAACTTTGTCCCCACCCCCTCTAACGTTGCCTCGCAGACGGAAATTAAAGTGGCGAGCTAAAGTTAAAATAGGAATTGGGAAAGGTCACTCTGATTGCCAAGTGGCGGTTGAGAGTTGTTCAAAGCCCCCACGCCATGTCACGGCAGGAAGCCGCCCACCCTCTTCGCACGCCTCTCCGCTACATTCGAAGAGGGAGAGGTGGCTCAGGGCATCAACTAGTGTCACTGCAGAGCCTCTGACCGGCAGGTCTCGGTGTTCCACTCACGACGGTGATAGGTTTTTTGACTGTAGCTTCGTAGCTACATGGAATTCAGTTTCTGTGTGGAGGAGAATTCCAGCGGCCGGTTGCACTCATCAGTAGTTAGTTTTCTGAGGATTCTCCGATAACACTAAGCGAATGCCACCTTAACAAACAAGCCACGGTCCGCGTGCGGTTTTTACTTCCCCTTATTGTCCTATCCTCACCCCTTACTAATACAAACATTTGCATGCACTACAGTACCACACATGCCGGGAGACCGCTCGGAAGCTTAGAGCTTGTCCTGGCTGGGGTGGTGCCCCGCGGGCGGGAGATACCTATTGTCGAAAATCCTTTAGCCAACGGTAGGTCGGCGCCAGATCTTCAGCAGAAGAAATATCACGCAAACTCCCGAGGAGAAAGACATGTGCTATACTTACGGGACTAATGACCTTATCTGTTAAGGCACCCTGAACCACTAATCAATCAAATCAAACCCAATACATTGGAGAAAGTGAAGAAGGAGAAGCGTAAGTGGGTGCAACAGCAAGTACCATTCGTGATACATACGTGCACTGCGAGACGTTTTACCAATAAACAAAAATGTTTGCCTCACACAAAGATTCATCTCTTTTCAGGGTTCACCAAATTGTTAATTCAAGAAGGAGATCTATCGTCCTTAACGGAGACATGAAGAATAGGGGAGACGTGAAGGAAAGGAGAGACATGAAGGAGAGGAGAGACATGAAGGAGAGGAGAGACATGAAGGAGAGGAGAGACATGAAGGAGAGGAGAGACATGAAGGAGAGGAGAGACATGAAGGAGAGGAGAGACATGAAGGAGAGGAGAGACATGAAGGAGAGGAGAGACATGAAGGAGAGGAGAGACATGAAGGAGAGGAGAGACATGAAGGAGAGGAGAGACATGAAGGAGAGGAGAGACATGAAGGAGAGGAGAGACATGAAGGAGAGGAGAGACATGAAGAAGAGGAGAGCCATGAAGGAGAGGAGAGACATGAAGGAGAGGAGAGACATGAAGGAGAGGAGAGACATGAAGGAGAGGAGAGACGTGAAGGAGAGGAGAGACGTGAAGGAAAGGAGAGACATGAAGGAGAGGAGAGACATGAAGGAGAGGAGAGACATGAAGGAGAGGAGAGACATGAAGGAGAGGAGAGACATGAAGGAGAGGAGAGACATGAAGGAGAGGAGAGACATGAAGAAGAGGAGAGCCATGAAGGAGAGGAGAGACATGAAGGAGAGGAGAGCCATGAAGGAGAGGAGAGACATGAAGAAGAGGAGAGCCATGAAGGAGAGGAGAGACGTGAAGGAGAGGAGAGACGTGAAGGAGAGGAGAGACGTGAAGGAGAGGAGAGACGTGAAGGAGAGGAGAGACGTGAAGGAGAGGAGAGACGTGAAGGAGAGGAGAGACGTGAAGGAGAGGAGAGACGTGAAGGAAAGGAGAGGAATGAAGGAAAGAAGAGTAAAAAAATAACGGAGGAGAAAGAAAGAAAGTGAGAAAAAAGGAAAACGGTTGACTAGCCCAATAAATATGCTTTTTATTCACATAGCGAATCATAAATTCTATACATTCCTTTTTTATCGCTTAAATAATTCCTATACTGTGGGACACCGACAGGGAGACGTTTTGTGTATAAAAGAAAGTTTCCATCACAAACTAACTACAAATTTTATTTTTGATGTTTGTAGATATCACTTTCCTAGAGAGTAACGTTAAATTTATGTACTTGTAAATTTACACAAATTGCATTCATACAATTTTTAATTACACTCCCGTCATTGAGAACTAATTTGTTTGGGGCATTCGCACTTACAGTTTCTCTTCTTTTTTTGCAGGTACGCACATAGTCCAGTGGTCGTGCAACCTGATGCACATTCCGCCCCATTGGTAAGTGATTGTATTTCGCCGCGAGCGAGCGCGCGGGGCGCGGTCTTTCCGCCTCTTGACGCATCGCTGTCCGCGACAAAGCGCGGGCGCGCGCGCGGCTGGCGAGCGTTTTGTCCAGCGAAGAATGAACGCGCTTGTCGCCGCCCGCGCGGAGGGTCTTTCATCGGGCGGCAGCCGCGCTGTTCCGCGTCGCCGCTGCCGCCACTCGCCCAACCAATGGGCGGCACGCGGCGTTTCACTGGCAGATCGCTCGGTGGCCACTCCGCCACCTCTGTCCCCCAGCCGCCCGGCGCGGTCGTTCGCGCGCCTCACCCGCTGCCCACCCTCCGGCCTCGTCGCTCGATCTGCCCGCCCCCCTCCGCCGTCCGAACACCCAACTGGCGACACAGCCAACCACCCAAAAGTCCTACCCTACACTACCATCGAATATCCCTCGCACACACGTTCGAGCCCGCCCACCTTCCCACCCGCTCATATTCTCATCCGTAACTCCATCCCTTACTCCAAATGAATCAATTATTTTTGATTTGATAGGTAATTATTCTAAATATAGTGGCATTACTTGATGCTACGTGGCGAGGTCGAAGGTCTTTAAGCCATACAGAACCTACATCCTAGCGTTTCATAATAAATTAACCAACTACCCACTCACTCCACTTTCCTACCCAACCACCGAATAACCCGTCTAAACCTATCTTCTTTCCCACCTTGCTGCCATCCCACTACCAACATTTGAGCCTCGTAACGGAACACCCGCTCTTCTAGCCTCAATATTCCTACTTACCTAACTCTCTAATCGAGCAAGTCTTCGGCCTATTCACTTTTACATCCTCCCTCCACCCCGCCCACCTGCTCATCGCTCCCCCTACCCACTTTTCTATCGTCCATCCTTACAAAACAACTTCTTCCAAATCTAATTTAATTCCACCCATTCTCCAGCTTACCATCATGATTCACCCTTCCACACACCACCACACCTTCATACCTTACACCCATCCTCAATTAGCGTCCCCTCAACCCCTTCCCTCACTACCCGCCAGCAAACTTCTACCCCCTCTCTAATACTTCGTCCAACTTGGTTTCTCACTCCAGGTTCTCCCCATCAGCAACATTCTCAATTTGGACATTCTCATTTTGGCAATAAGAGATTGACGTCAACTTCAAAACTACTAGCGCTGTAAAAAGTGTAATTTCTACTCCCAAGTATTTTTCCCATGATTTCAACTAGCAATTTATTGTACTAAGACGAAAAAATATTAAATTGTGCCTTGTATCACGAAGTAGTGCTTATTGGTTATACAATTTACATTGTATTATTATGCAGAAGAATATAAAAACATGGGAACTCTTGGAACGGTTATTCTGTACAATTCCTAAATTAGTATTTACGAACGGCTGCAATACTGAAGAGGTCACAATGTAAAATGTACTGTACATAGTAACTAAAACGATTGTATCGTATGAAAAGAACAAAGTCTTATTCGTAAATGTAGAAACATTCTACAACACGACTCACTTTAATGGAAGTTGGTAAAAAATTAATATATTGATTTACCAGCGTTTTAAAAATATTCCATTTTCAGTATCAGGGATGAAATTTACTAATATATATATTCTTCATTCCCCAAACCAATTTGTTGCGCTTTGAGAAACATCAGCCAAAGATTACTGAGAGTTCTGTGTTTAAACTTCGGCGCCCAACCGTCATTAATCAGCTCAACGTCACTACTTTTATCATTATCACTCTGCTTAGGCAAACTACCGCAACCTGTAATCAAATTACGCATTCCGCCATGGAGAAGTAATGGCACAGACCCCATTCGCCGCACACCGCCGCGAGCGATCTCCGCCCGGGCCTCGCAAATCTCGCCGGCGACCACTTCACCCGTCGCCCCCCCCCCTCCGGGTGCCTCGGCAACGTTTGGATTAATCAATTGCGGGCGGGCGCACTCTGCGCGGCCATTGTCTTGGTGCGATCGGTGTGTACACCTTGTTGCGGCTTCCATTCACTTCGCGCCGGCGTCGCCCGCTGCTCGGTCAACGCTCGGGGGGAAAGCGAGCGACCAGCGTGGCGGGGGTGCGGGGGCCGAGTCGCTTGCCAGCCGGTGGCCGCGCGGCCGCCCGGAAAGCTCGGGGTAAATCGCCGGTGAATAAGTCGGCTGCCGGACCGGGCATCGGGGCGGCCGGGAGGTGGGAGGAAGCCAGAGCTCGCTGTTGCCTAATTAACTGCCTCACGCCCCGCCGCCGCCACCGCGCTCTCCTCCCCCGCCCCGCTCCGATTCGCCCCGCCCCGCTGCGTCCCACCTTGCCCCGCTCCGCCTGTCCAGCCCCCGCTCCTCTCAGCCCCGCCCCGCAAATCCCCGCTCCGCCCCCATGCCCCGCCCCCGCCCTGCCCCGCCACGCTCATCTCTACCCTGCGCTGCCCTCGTCCTGCACCGCCCCACTCCTCTCTACCCGCCAAACTACCCGCTAAACCCCTCCACGCCCCACCCGCTCCGCTCCGGCCAGCCCCACTCCGCCTCGACCTGACCTGCTCCTCCCCATGCCCTTCCCCGCCCGCTCCACTCCGCGCTGCCCCGAAAATCCCCGCCCCACCCGCTCCGCCCCGTCCCGCCCCGCTCCGCCCAGCCCTGCCCCGCTCCTCCCAGCCCTGCCCTGCTCCTCTCCCCGCCGTCCTGCCCCACGCTCCTTTTCGCCCTGCCCCGCCAAACCCCGCCCCGCCCCGCCCAGCCTCTCTCCACCCTACCCCACCAAGCCTCGCCACACCTCTGCCGCTCCACCCCACCCCGCTCCACCCCGCCTCACCCAGCCCTGCCCTGCTCCTTCCCCGCCCTGCCCCACACCGCACCACTCCGCTCTGCCCAGCCAAGCACCGCCACGCCCCACCCGCCCCGCTCTGCCCCGCCCGGCCCCCATTCTCCTCCCCCGCCCTGCCTCGCCCCGCTCCACTCCGCGCTGCCCCGCCATGCCGCTCCACGCCCCACCCGCTTCGCTCCGCGCGACTGGAACGGCCATTCTACCCCGCTGGAGAGCGGTCCCTATTCCTCGCCGCCCACGCCGCCGTCACCGCTGTGCCCAGCCAGCGAGCGATCGCTGCCGCCGCCTCCTGCCGCGTAACTCACCGCGTTGCTGGTTAATTGGCTTAACGGCGGCGGAGCGCTGGGCTGTGGGCCCTGCCCACGCCGCACGCTCGCCACTCCCGTCGGGTTATTGCTGCCGCCACATCAAAAGTCATTGCCTTTGCCGCTGTCGTCACCATACGCCCGTGTCAATATCGTTCTCATCATACCAATCGTCAGCCAATCAGTCGCAATCAATTTCAATCAGTCGGTATCGAATGCCGTGGCACGGGTCTCGGTCAGAGCGATTGCTGATGTTTATTTGCGTGATTTTGCTCATCTTGGGTCTTGATGCTGGAATCTTCCGTGGCTTTATTTAGCTTCAATCCTACTGCCAATCCATCTTCGTGTTTTTTTATTTGAATTTTCACTTTTTTACTGGCTTTCATGCTTTCCTTGTATTATGTACAATTAGAACTACTCGAATGTATATTATCCATTGCTTCAGTATTTACCTAAATAACATTTTTACTAGTACTAATTGTAACACTTTCTTCTCGATCTCTTTTTTTCAGGTTTCGTTACTGTTATGTTATTTCCACTTCTTCCATCGTCATTCAGAGCAACGGAACATAACAGGACTCACTGGTTCGATTCCCAGCCGGAATGTATATTTCATTGAAGAATTTCAGTTCCATTATTTTATGGTTTTTCACTTCACTTTAATTCCAGCTACAGTTTCATACTCAAACAATCCCTCCAATTTATCTCCCAAACACTTCGCGTTTTCTGAATCTTTATTTCTTATTTTTTCTCATTACTTTTTGCAGTTGTTATTTTGGAAGTGTGATTTCTTTTATATTTGTTAATGATTGACTTGATTTGATTTACTTGTTTTCAAAAAAATGTATGTAATGTTCGGTAGCGATATAAGCTACTTTCAATTGTTTACCATGAACGTGGCGTCGTAACTTTCAAACGAGCTTCGACACCACACTTTTTGTCATACATTCTGTCAATTGCTTTGAATTTGACACTACCTCCCCAATTGGGGAATTCTCCAGTAAACACAAATAGTTTCAATACTGTCCCTAACTTCTCTCTTCCGCATCTCATCCTTCATCATCTCACAAGTAAATTTCTTCTTTCTTTCTGCTCCACGCAATTGATTCAATTTCTACGGCTACTCAAGATATCACCTGCAACCCCTTCTCCATCATCTGCTCTCCAGTACACACTAATTTTATTTCTTTGCAATCTCTCAAATCTTCGCCAGCACCATTACAACAGCGTGTGTAATAGTTCTATTCTGTTTCTTATATCATCTATCCCTCTTCTGGATATCGCCTTTGATGTCTACATCATCCTTTCCGTATCTTTCACCCTTTCTCCAATGACCTTTGCCACAAGACTACCACATTCCACATTCTTCTCTCACCTCTATCTTCGGCCTACAGTCAACATTGCCTATCTTTGGATATGGCTATTTCTTCGATTGCATTTTTCTGTCCCTTTATCTTTCTCCCCACATCTAAATTATTGATTTAATGCCAGTTGTTGTTTTCCTTCTTAATCTATGTCATGTCACATTTCCAATTGATAGTAGTATCACTCTCTCTTCCAATGTAATTTTCTCCTTTGCAGTCTTTTTAACATTTTTGAAGATGACATGTGTTAGCGTCTCTAACTGTTCCTCCATTGTCTTTTATCAGATCTATTGCCTCCTTCGCCTATAACCAAAGTCGCCTTCACCTCATCGGTTTCTGATTTACGACTTTTGGGCATTTCAGCATCACCCACTTCGATCGATCTCATCTCGTAAGTAACCCTTATCGACGCCTCGGTCACCCCACCTCAAGCTAAAACACTAATTCAGCCTCGGCTTTCCGTGTTCCCACAGTCTGCCCGCAGCCCGACCTCTTCTCCGTTCTCCCGCATCCGTCGTTGCCTCCATCGCCGCGTGGCCGCGCTCTAGTCGCCGGCCAGCGCTGCGGTCCGCCTGGGTGACGCGCCCACAACTGTCTGATTGACTGGTGATCCGTGTGCACTGCTCCGTGCACTGTGGGCCGAACGCGGAGCCCCCGTGGAAAAAATAACTGTTGTATCAGAGAAGGATGTCTGTTGTGACTCGGGAAAACTCAGAAATCAGGAAAAAAGAAAACAGGATAATGTTTATTATTAGTGTCCACTTGCCACGTCCAAAGAAACAATACGGGTACAATGCCAGGTCGTCAGATAGATAGATAGATAGATAGGGTTTATTCTACAATTGGGCGGATGTTGCCCGGTGGCAGAATACAGAAACACAAAAGTACATTAAAATTACAAAACACAATTAACTATAAAAACAATATATAAAAAATCAATATAAAAAACTAACGAATTATCTTCTTCATTACCTAGAATATGCAACTGCATTTACATGCCTATACATATACAACAAGTGAAACTACATATATACTAACATTTAAGTAAATAAACTTACTTACATATCACACCAACATTCATACATACAAACATACACGCTTACATACATATCATACAAAGACAAAGGAACACTCGCATACACACCATCCTACAAGTATTCACTCACAATCATATTCAGACAAATATGGATAATCACTTTTACCTACAACATAATAATATACAATACTTATAATAATTTTTACATTTCTAACACGTAAAAACACTCGTTAACATCACTTCACTGCACTTCACGTCACTGCACCTCATAAAACTTTACCTAAATACTAATAGCTCAATACTTTTTAGTTTACTACCCATAATCGCACCTTTCACTTCACTTCACTTCACTGCACGTTTTCACCCTATTGATTAATTTCCTATACTTTTTTTCTAAAACCACGCGCTGAGCAAGGAAAGAGCTCAAAAACTGTCGCAGGCAAATCGTTCCAATCTACGATTGTTCTGTTTACAAAGGAGAATTTGCCTACGTCCGTTCTTTGAATTCTAGTTCTAATTTTATATTTATGATCAAATCTATTAAAATAATCTGGTTTATCTAGCCTTCCCCGTATTTCCTGCCATGCAGAGCCACCAGTGTAAGATTTATACATTACGCAAAGTCGCGCCCTTTTTCTCCGATGTTCTAACGATTCCCAACGTGCAGGTATGTTCCTCCGAAAAGTGTATTTTGCCGCTCTGTTTTGTATCCTCTCTAAGCTCTTCTTAAGTCCTATTCTGTACGGACTGTTCTGTCTGGACGGACGGGATATCCAGTGGATGTACCATACACAAGCCAAGTCACAAACCAACCAACCCAAATACAATACAGTGAAAGCCGAGTCGTTTTACAACGTACAAAGATTTCTCCCTACTCGGTAATCTCGCTCGCTCGTAATCACAATGCTGCCGCGCGCGTCCAGCGCGCCGCTTGTCAGTCGCGCAGCCTTCCCCCCTCTCCATCGTCGGGCCAAGGGGTTAAGAGGGGAGGCGCGCCCTCCCTTCGCTGCGCTGTCGTCGGCTACGCGGTACCGCACCGCTGCGCCCGTGGTAGCCTCCATTGGTGGACGCATTGACGTCAGCTCGCCCCCGGCGAGCCCTTTCTGCCGTGGCGGTCACTTTGACCGTCACGACAGTTTCTCTGTTGTGATTTCACAGCATATTCAGGGCTCCTGTTTTCCTTGGTTTCTCCAATCATCACCAGGAGAATGCCGCAGTACCCTGACAAAAGGGCTACAGACCGAGCGCGATCTTTCCTTCCTCATCCTTGTTCTATTCTCATCCTTTACACACACATTTACACTAACGTGCTTTACACTCCCACACATGCCGGGAGACCAATGGGGAGCGTAGAGATTGTCCCGACTGGGGCGGTGCCTCGCTGGTGGGAGATACCGGGTTGGGGAAAAGCCCCGCAAGCCAATGGGTAGGTCGGTGCCGAATCTCTCCATCCAGTGGAGGAAGATCTTCCGCAATAAAAATAGCATGCACAACACCTACGGGACAAATGACAGCAGTTGACGCGCCCATGATCACTAATCCTGTGGTGACGGGGTAAAAGTTCTTAAGTCAAAAATCTAAGTTTGGAGAAAACGAGGGTTAGATTATTGAGCCAACTCTTTTTGCTACGCTCAACATTGTTTCCCATCGCTTTTTTGTCGTAAAGGAGGCGACATTTGTATTCGGTGGTTTTACTAAAATAAAATATAGATACTTAATTTGTAGTTTCAGCATTTAACCCAATTTCACCAAACATTGACTTAAGAACTTTTACCCCGTGACCACAGAATCAATCAATCACTTCAATGATCCTGGCGCGCCAACGGGCTTGCTTGCGCTTCATCTGGTCTCGTGCGGAAAAAGTGCCCTTCTTGTCGCCGTAGGTTACACTTCACCGGGCGCTGTGAACGCTGATTTGTGCAGTTCTCTTCCCCTGTCACTAGTTGAAGCCGTCAGTGTCACGTAAAAATTATGCAATTATTTGAGAAGCTTGCAATCTCAAGGAACAATGACAAATAGATGCTAATAAATTCAAACGAGATAACCACATTCTGGCATGAGACAACATGAAAAAAGAACGTGACAAACACTTATTCTTTCTGCTCATCAATTTTTTACAGAAAACTTTCTTTACTTTTACTTTTTGTGTTAATAAAAAGAGCAACACACTTCACATGACATACAATTTTTTTCTTTCACAACTATCTTTATTCACCATAAGTACATTGTACTAAGTGTGTCGCTCAATTATTAACACAATAATTGTATGTACAAATATGAGGGCAAAAAGAATAATTAAGTTTAAAAATTATCAAATAAATATCATATAAAATGCAAAACATGAATTTTTCTCTATGCGTACGTATTTATTTCCAGAGCCTTCAGACATCTTACCCTCACGATCTTCCTTCCTACGTCCTTCGCGATCAGATATTTTTCACATGGGAATACAATTTTAGTTTCGAATTCCGTGAATATTTATAATTCTTCGTCAGTTGAAAAAGAAACCACAGAAAACGCGCTAAGTTTGATTTTGGTATGTATTTGACCCACTGAGCTGTGCCGCGTGCGCTGCACGACGCTGTCTCCCGCTCTTGCCAGCAGACTGCGCCGCTGCGGAGGGTGGCAGCGGTGCCGTGCGGGGAGTGCCTGTCGATTTGCCGACGACAGCTGGATTGTTACCGCCGCTGACTCGATATAGACGCTCCGTGCGCCCCGAGGAAATTACGAGGCAAGTTGGCGCCGCGTGGGAAACCGTTGCGCGGCTGTTTCGCTACGACGTTGTTTGTTCCTTTTGCTTACAGATCATCGATGGTTTATGTAAAAACATCCTTTCATTTAATATTGAATGAAAGAACTACTGAATGAAAGAAAAAATTCCAGTAGTACGTTCTTTAAAGCGTGCATTAAAAATGTTTAAACAATTATTAAAATTGCGTCCAACAAGTTGCCGAGGAAGGTGACAATTATCTACACATACAAGGAGCGATAATTGCACTCGGGAAAACCTTTCAAAGGATTGGATGTCTCGGTAGCTTAGTGGTTAAATCAGCTGGGTGTAAACCAGAAAACCCGGATTTAAGATCTGGTCTGGGCGACCAATTCTTTGAACAAATTTAATTAATTATTAAAATTATTTATTACTTTCGTATAACCTGTAATAACGTTATAATAATTTTTTTCAGAATTTTTTCAAATACAATTTCTAATGCATATAACCATAAACTTCCATATAACCGTGAATGAAATTGAAGGAAGTGCCCGTAAAATGTCAAATTATAGGGAAACAGATTCAATACTGGTTGAAATATTTATTTCTGATTCGCTTTAAAATTTCGCTTCTTAGTATTCAAATAAAAGTTCTAATCAAATTGAATAAATTGTTTTATTATTTCATTAACTTTTCATTGTCGAGTAACAGTAATAAAATACTTATTTTCTTGTGAAAATACTTATGTAACCATTAGTATACTTATGTGAACATTAGTATTACTTAATTACATTAATATTTTAGTTTAACTCTATATTGTTCAATACATTTGTATCACATTTTATCAAAACTTACTATTAAAATTCTGCATTTCAAATTTACATTCGTTATGTAAAATATCTATTACTTTCTTATTAATCACCTTTTATAATCCTGATAGGTCTACTATATTTTTATTATACTTTACTCACAACTGCATTCACTCAAACTAGAATAACGCGAAAGTGTTTCGTTTTCAGATGGAACAATTTTGTTTTTGGAAATTGTCATAACTAATAAGACGTTCTCAAATAAAGGCGAATAAAGAAGTTGAGTACGTGTTGTATTAGGAACTAAAAATGTAATATAAAGGGCGTCAACGTAATTGCTACGTTCCTGGCAAATTGCAAAAATATATACTAAAAGTGTACAACACATAAATTCATTTTTTTCTTTTTCCAAGAACTACTCTGTTTCGGGTTGAAATAAAAACAGTATATTGATAACTCCATTCAAGTTTAAATTCTCTTACTTATTGGATTTCTGAAATATTGTACCGGTTGAATCAAAGCATGTGCAGTTCTCGAGCCTTTGTTTCCTTTTAACTTTATATTTTCTCTATTTCAACCATTTACTAAACTAATGGTCTGTCCTCAGTTTTGTATAAAAAGTTCGGTACTAACTTTTAATCTAATCAACTGCCAAGTTTTGAAAAAATCAATAAAAAACATTAGTTTTTATAACATTTTGTACTTTCAATAAAATAAAAATATGTATGTATGATGGTAAATGTAATCGAAGTCAATTCTCTATCCTTTACTACAGTTTAATGTGTTTATTTCAAGACGTTTGCTGTGGCAAAAACACAAAACTGTAATATTCCGTCTTGTTTTAGTTTGATCTGTGAGGATTATTGATGAAACCTGTGTCCTTTATTCTGAGATTGCATTGATAACTTTAGAATCCAATTTGTAACAATTCAAGACGCCTGTTACTATTACAGTATTTAAGATATCACTTAAGTTATTTTATGTTCTTCCCACAGTACAAGACATTATAGTCATGGAGGTCGTGACACATTAATGGAGTTACGAATTTGTCAGTGAGAGAATATTCCGTTTTGGAAATTCTCTTCCATAATGCAATATACACTGTTGAAGAATATACACTGAATTTGTTGGTTGCAACCCAAGAGCTTTGATTTTCCTGTTTACAATAGATTGAGACTATAACTCAAGCAACTGTGAGAAGCTATAACATAGACTCATTGCCACGCTATCAACTATTAAAGCCAATGTCTCCCTCATAATGTCGAAAATCTTCTCAAATAAATTTACGGAGCGTTTTTGAAGACTTCATAAACTTAGACTTTTATGAAGAACCGCAAAGCGTGCGATAAAGGCGTATAAAAGAGAAAGAGACATGAATTTTGTCGCTTAAGAGAATAGTGTGTCTCTGCGTCAACATGAAATATTCAACAGTTCATCGATTTTTACTGCACACACACTATATGAAGCTTGTCGTATCAGCCACATGGTCGTATTAAGGTCATACAGCGACGCATGTGGTGCCAAATGACTGTAAAGGAGGTAGCTCAAGAGATTCCCTTCAACAGTTTCTGGTAGATTATGTTTACATCAGTACTTCATCAGAACCTACTTTAAAACTCTATCTTGTCTTTGCTTCTTTACCTACTCTCCCCTCACTTTGTAGCATCAATAAATAATCTAACAGAGTAATGGTGTTTGCATATAAATATGCTATAATTTTTTCATTGTTTATATTTTAAATTCAGTACTTTAGATTGCAAGTCCATTAGTCTTGAGGTTGGTGGTGAATAGTGGTGTTGCAACTCATACTTTCTCACATTATTTGTAACTTTTGCAATTCAAAAAATAAAAAGTCCAACCAAAATGGCAACAGCGCCACTTGCATGAGCGTGCTTGGTTCTGTTGAGAAAAAATTAAAGAAAAAAATACGAACAGTTTTTAAGATTTTTTAAAAAATTGCCTATTAATATAAAAGTACGCAAAAATTACTAATTGTTTGAAAAGTTATTTATGAATTTATTTAAAGATTTGTAATTGAAGAACATTCCATGAAGGAAAATAATCTCTATCTTCAATATTCTTGTTATTGGAATACATGAAACCATTTTGAACTTTTTCGATTTACAAATATTCTGAGAGTTGAAAGAAAATGACAACTGTGACGTCACTGTCTGAGATATATTATTTTTAAATTTTTGGTACTGTTAAATTAGTCACTAAATGGTAAATGTAACACATAACATATAAAAAAATCGACACGAGTGCAGTTCAAATTTAACATCCGGACAAACTTGAAATTTAAAGAATCTCATCATTCTCTTCCTTGGAGACTCGGGATAATTTATTGTGTGTATAAGTAAAGTGACCTTGTTAGAAAATAGTGGGCCATCTTTGCTGCTGTAGGCTACTAGTATTGTATGAATTTTATTTAAAACCAGATTCAGAAAATAACTTCCAAAGCTTTGCGAAATCTCTCTCACTCCCTCTCTTTCTCCCTTTCTGCCTCTGTCTTTCGCACTGTCTCCCTCGTTCACGCTCTCCGAATCTCAACCATCCCCATCTCTAGCAAAATTCCGCCTCCTTCCGCTCTCTCACACGGCTACTATCAACCCGGAAGCGGTGGCGACGGCGGCGGTGGCGTTGGCGCGGGGCCGGAAGCTATGCGTAAAGGCAGCGGAGGTCCGGCCGCAGGGGCGTGGACGGAAGACGATCGCCGCCCCCCCTCCCCTCCCCCACCCTCCTCCTCCTCCGCGCTCTGCCGCTCCTCACCCCCTTGCCCCCTCCGTCACAGCGTCCGGGCAGCGCCGGGCTTCTAAATCGTGGCTCCTGCGAGGCACACACGTTGCTGGGGGTCTCGAGGAAAGTTCAGACTCTTGCGGCACACTAGAGCCAGAACGTGGGAGTCGGCCTGCGAACTCTGCCGATGAGCGTTGTACAGGATATCTCGGAATAAATGTTAACAACTTCTAGAGTAGAATCCAAGATGATTACATGATAGTTTTTTTCCTGTTTCCAGGCGCGTCAACTATCATTGGTCCCGTAAGCGTAGTGCTTGATTTTTCTTTGGAAAATGGCGGGGATCTTTCCCTCCGAATGGCGAAATACGTCGCCGATCTTCAGTCAGCTAGCGGGTTTTGCCTCAATCACGTATCTCCCACCAGCGGAGCACTGCCCCAGCCGGGACAAGCGCTAAGCTCCCGACTTGTCTCCCTGCGTGCGTGGTAGGGTAGTACATGTAAGTGTGTGTGCTTAATGGGTGAGGGTAGGACCAGGAAGAGGAAGGTAAGATCGCACGCAGTCCATGGCTCTTTTGTAATGGCACTGCTTTGGGATTGGTGTTGATCGGAGAAACCACGGAAAAATATCGTTTAGAGAAGCCGGCCGCTATCAGTCTTTTCCAGACAGCAGCTGCACGGATCTACCTATGGAGCGGGTGTCGAAAATCTTGTCACCGTCGGGACTTGAACCCTAGAACCTGCTGGTCATAGGCACTGCAGTGAAATCAATTGAAACTCTGAATCAACTAAGCTGCTGCAAGATGATGACTTATTACCAGCGAACATGTGGTAGCACACTTCATTTAACGTATTTTCACATGTGGCTTTCCCCCCTGACTGTTAACAAAAGATTGATAGCAGTCTGTGAAATGTCTACCTAGGAGTTCTGTTACTAGTGCTGGAACGGTTCCTTGCGGCCATGGACACTTCTGTGCGTTGGTGAGTTCCACGACGAAACCTCTATCGCATAACACAGGTGTGTTTGAGTCGTTTCTGGCCGTATGAAAATACAGTAGTGGCCGTATGAAAATAAGTGTGGCATTTCGTAGTGACATTTTGGTGGCTAGTGAAATTACTATGCTGCTAGGGTATACAAAATTTCTTTATACGAGTGCAAAACATAACAATTTGAAAAAAAATAGACTGTGCTCGACAAAAGAGTTTACCTTAGATTGAAAATCTCATTTAAAATTAGCCGTTTCTAATATTAGTGTAGCCAGACAGACGAATATTGTAAAAGCATTTAGTGGGTTTTTGTATTATGTAAATGAACATGGGAGCTTATAAAAAGACCTATGACCACAGATATACAACAATACAACTAACGTATGTGTAAATTGTATTAATACATTTTAATACATTAATTAATTGTATGTATTAATTAAGAAGTAATTGCTATAAGGATCATATTAGTGCCTTTGCATTTCCAAAGTAAAAAACTCGGTGCGCTCCGCCTCCGAGTGCATTTCAACTGAAGTTGCACAGAGGAGTATCGCCGAGAGGAGAGGAGCTCCGCGCTTCAAGAAGTTTAGTAGCGCACGAAATTTGCGTGTTTCTGAACTCGCCCCGGAGCGAGTGTAGAGCGACCTCGGTCCCTTCCTAGAACGCAACCCCTGCGGGCCCCGAACTCCAAACGAACCGTTCACACGCGGGCAATGCGTTTCCGGCGTCGGTCGCCTCAACTTCTGTTGAAAGTCACCGTCGCGCCGTTGCTACTATGGGAGTTGCCACTGTCAATTCTTTCACATATATTTTTTATTGACCTCTTTAACAATTGGTACATCTGTTATCATTATTTCTGGAAACGCCGTACTAAATTGATTCCGATGGGGTTTTCACTGTAAGGAAACGCCAGCCAGTAGCCCACCCGAGGAATATGTAGTTATAAGATGGGAGCGGTACCGTGGCTTAGAATCTCAAGAATTTAATACCGCGTCTCTTGTGCAACGGTTTGAAATCAGACATACGCTCTTATTAACTACAGTTATTAAATCAGATATTACAGGGGATAGCCTTTTATCCTAACGGCATGAAGTCATTAAGCCAAACTTATTCTACGTTTCTAAGATTCTTGCATGCTATAAAACAGTGGTATATAACTTGCAAGGCCTGAAAGACGACAACTAAAACCTTTAATGAGGTTGCGGGCCATATTTTCTTTACTCGGACGACCCACACCTGACTTTCCCGCATTGTGGATCTCGTCACTTTGCCTTGCTGCTCTGGAACAGGGCAGGGAGGATTGGAACCGTGCAAGATATCAAGTCGTAGAAAGCATAATGCAGTGAAACACGTTGGGATAACTTTGAATTTCTGAACTTGCTAGAAAAAATCTTCAATCTAAACTCTAACCTGTTTTTAAATGAAGGGGGTGTTGACTGCGACGGGGCGTGTGCTCGATATGGATACAAGGGAGTTTAACTTTTGGCTAAAGCCGTTCGCGTGCCGTAACAAAAGGCACCGCGAGCCGCCAGTAAGACAACCCTGCTATGGAATATTGAGGAGTCCTTCGACTCGATTAGCCTGATAAGTGTGGTGAAGAGATGTGTAGCCACCTTACGAAAGGCTCGTAAGCAGGGAGGCACCCGCCACAACGCTACAGAGAATCCGGAGACAAGAGCCTTTGCGAGGCGGGAGTATTTATAGGCGACCGTGACGTCAAGTACCCTTCTGGAATATTCCTTTGAAAGAAACCAGAATCAGCCGCTCGTGTCACCTAGCCGCGCCTAGGTTCATGTATGAGAATAGCAGGATATGAGCTGTCCTGCGGGCGCGGTGCTTCTACGCCGTAATACTGCACGTCCGATGTGGCAATAAAGATTTTAAAAAAATTATTTCCAATAAGATCAGCAGCTGGTTGCTGCTTTACCTTATTTAGTTGATATGTTTACATATTACACACTCTTTTACAAAGAACCTAACTAATTACATAACAAAGGATACAACATAGATTATAATTTAATGCACTTTAATAAATTACAATTAATTTACAATACTGAAGAGGTATAAATGGTTTTTACAATGGGCAGTGAAACACTAGTACTGACAATTACTTATATCTACTAAATGGGGATTGGTCTTGTGGATGGGAGGTGTGTATTTCCTCATACCAGCTAATCTACGTTCAGTCTTTTTATCAGGGGGGAAGTAAAACATCTTTGGGAAATTTAGATTTAATTCTAGGATTTGTTGGGCCATTTCTATTGAGATTGAAAATGTTTGTGCTTGGGCATTGGCTTAGGTTGATTAAAAATTGTTGGAGAGTATAAAGAATTTTATTTATTTCATTTTTGTGTGATCCGTGACAGCTATAATTGCAGATGAGACGTCTGCAAGTAGGCTCTCATCTGGAGCACGGCATGTCAGCCCGATAATCAACTGAAACTGTTCCTTATTTTTTCAAGAAGCGTACTACGGTGATTTGTTATTCATTTTTTGTTCATAAAAAGAAAATCTTATCACAGTAAAATCTGCCTACGTCGGAGTCGATCGGGACACAAGAAAAAAACGGTTTAGGTAGGTTTCCGTTTCATGCAAGGTTATCCATTTTATGACAATTGTGATATTGACGTTTCTGCCTTGAAAGTAGTATATTACATGACTTTATTATAACTATCAAAGGACATTAACATATAACTTATTTATGGAGAAAATCACCAATAAACGAATATTAAACACTCTTCATTGACAGCTTCTGAGTTGAAATACACACACACACACACCTTACGGACTGTCTTCGGACTTCTTGACTCTTGCGACGCCCAATGCTTCACAACTCAGTTCTGTGACTTTCTGATACCCTCGCATGGCTTTGAGCAATGCGTATCTGGTCGAGGATCAACGCGGAGCAGGAAAAAGCGTGAATTGAAACTGCGCTCGTACACCTTCCACGCTCAGAGAGTCGAGAGAGAAGGAATACGACCTACGCCTTGAGAGACAAGCGACCTCAAGGTCGAATTTAACGCTGACAGCTGACGCCCTTCTCCTTAAATGTCCGGCTGCCACGTCTGAATCGCGTGTCTAGGGATAGCGGATCGCGGGATAGAGAATTTAAAACAAGCTTACAGATGCATTCATTTCAAGAACATCTCGCGTCTCTCTGCCAATTGTATTAACTTCACTGGAATTCTGTTTCATTATTATTTTTTTCCTGTAGGACATTATAAACAGTTCCGTTCCCGCATTGGAGAAGTTCCGTTTTATTCTGTATAAAATGCTATTTAACTTACGGAGCGGAGAAATTTTTCGGTTAAGGCAGGTTTCCAACTTGTGCAGATTCCGGTTTAGACTGATTTTACTGTACTATATTTAGATTAATTTCCTTCTCTTAAGTTCCTTTAAGACGTCTGCATTTTCTCTCCTAGGTGCTGATACCTTGCTAGGATCTTCCGGAACGAATGTTTTGGAGTGCTGCGCCCCCACCTCTCGACAGCGGATTGCAGTTCTTAAAAAGTTCGTGAAATGCTGACTACGGAGTTTTTTTTCGTGGCTTTGAGTGGGTGTTATTCAGAGGCCAAGTCTGCAGAGTTCGGAGGGTGTGGCAACATTTCAAAGGCCATCTCACGGCTACCGCCCAACAAATTCCCGACAACGCCATTGTCCGGCAAGCTTTACGATATCGATGATTTGGGCATTATCTTTATCTGAGCCCGATGTTTTGAACCGGAGATTACCATGAACCACGCATCATGTGTGGAATTCTTACGCTGATTGCATTGTTCCGTTCAAAAGATGCGACCTTCTAAGTGTGTGAAAGACTTGCTGCTGCTACAGCATGATGATGCCTACCAACACACAAGACGACAAACATCTAAGACAAACGCAGATATGATCTTTCACATGCATTTCACGAGCATTCACCGACATCTTGCCAGTAAATCGCACCCCGGTAGGACCTAGGGTACAATGGTAGATTTTCGGCATCAGGTCTATAGCCAGGTCAATTCAGTCGTTGTTCGGAGAATTCTAGAATAAGAAAATTACAAATCAGTACCATACAAACAGATCCCAGAATGCGCGTGATATTTTCTTCCTCATCCTTTCCCCCTTCTCTCCCCTTTCATATATTTATACTTACATGCATAAACTCTAACGCAGATGTCAAGAAACCATGGGGGACCGGAAGCTTGTCCTGGCTGAGATGGTGTCTTGGTGATGGAAATACCTGGAGGTGGGAAACCTCCTCAAGGCATCTAGTAGGTAGTGAGCCAATTGCTACCTCTTGGCCGAGAAGGCCTTGGCTAGTGAGCGTCGGCGAGTAGGCGTCGAGGAGTAGGCATCGGCGAGTAGGCGTCGGCGAGGAGGCAACGGCGAGTAGACATGGGCGAGTAGGCGTGGGCGAGCAGGCGTCGGCGAGTAGGCGCCGGCGAGTAGACGTGGGCGAGTGGGCGTGAGGGAGGAAGCGTGGGCGATTAGGCGTTGGCGTCGGCGAGTAGGCGCCAGCGAGTAGGCGCCGGCGAGTAGGCGCCGGCGAGTAGACCTAGTCATGTATTACTGTGCCGACGAGGCGTCAGCGCAACGCCTGGATGTGTTACGCCCACCAACGGCGTCGCACGCAGCCTCCGCAGCCGGTGTGAGGAATGTCGACGGCCGCCGGCGCAAGGTGGCGCCAGGGTTCGCGGGCAGTTCCGAAACGTGGCTGCTGGCGGATGTCGACCGTGGTACGGGAGGGGAGGGGGCGGGGGTGTCGTATACTTGTTCTCTGCGAAGCACACCGCCGCGAGCGCCACTCGCTCGCTGCGGGAGTTGGGGTAAATTTCATTACGCCGCAACACGCAGCCCGCAGCTGTCCCGCGCCCCGCCGCCCCGCTTTGCAAGTCACGAGAGCTCGGGGCCAGTGGTTCGCGAACTTCGGGGTCCGACGCCCGCTCTCCTGGAGGGAGCCTGGGTGCGGCGGCCTTTGTTTGCGCGTGATGGCTATGCTCAGCGCGACCACGTGTGTTAATTAGTCTTGATGAAATGAGGTGTCTGTGTGTATGTGAGAGAGTTGTAGTACTGTATCTGATATATCGTTTAGTTGCCTCACAAACGCTTCTGAATGACTTACATGATTGTGTTAAGCAGCGTATGTGAGTGTATGTTGATGCATATGTATGTGTATGACCGTATGCGCTCTTGTGATATTCGTCAGGATTTGTAAATGGTGAATTTATTAACATATTTTATTTATTTACAATAGATTCTGAAGGAATTTGTATATATTTTTAGAGGTATTTGCTGGTCAAATTTTTCTTTAAGCCTCGGATAGACGTTCTTGACAGTGGCATCTGTGTGCCAATAATGATTCCCTTTTACGCTTAAAATAATTATCACATGTTCATCACCTGTGTATTGTTTAATGGAAAATCACGCGCACCGGACGCTTATTGATACAAACTCACACACACACACAATCCGATTGAGAGATTCACGCACGATTTAGAGATCCATCATTTCTTGTGCTTGATAACAAAGTTTATTTCTGCCTGACCAGCTTTAGAGAATGTTCAAAACAAGTTCATACGATTAAACTTTCTTTTCAGTGAATGAGGTTTCGATCAGTGCGATTAAAATGAGGGCAAGATAGAGTGGCGGTTTTTGTCGGATCAACGATAACTTCAAACTCTCGCATGCCTTATTCATTAGTGATCATTGAAAAAAGCTGTTCATAATTGACACTTGATAATTATGAGAATGATTTGTTGGTGTTCAGGACGTAATTGAAAATTGCCTCAAAATAAATTCAATAGAATTATCTGGGTTATAGAAAGTAATATTAATATACGCATTTTACACTAGATGAACATTTAATTATACTATCATCACTAATATATCCAAAGTCAAGGAACAACATGAGAAACATTGCGTTGCACTTCAGTAAAAAATTCTTTCTTTGTCAAAATTATAAAAGGAGCAGATATATTTCCATTCCTTCCATACAAAAACGTAATCCCGTCATCTAACGAAAATGAAATATGCTGACAAAAACCTTTCGCATGAAGCTGCTAAGAGCTGCCGACACGTGACGAAAAAAAATGCAGTTCTTTAGGTTTTACGTAATGTTCATATTTAAGATAAAGGGATTCGACGGCATCGTTTTGAAAAGCCGACGCGGAAAAAAAATCCTTCTCAGCGAATCTGCGCGGCAAGAACGCGGGAGCGAGGGCTGCGGTGTCAGCACTAGGAACGAACGGCGAAAGTTGTGTGAACTCGCTCCTGGGGTGCAGTCGCCGCCCCTTCCACTCCGTCTCTCGAGGCGCGAGGGGACGGCGGGGCAGCGGGAGGGACACGGCATATGCAGCGGAAGAGCGGAGGGGTGGCGAAAGCGCCCCCTGCTAAGGACGTCTGCTTCTCGCGTTGGGCTTGCGGTGGAATGGGCGAGAGCGCGTGAATTCCTGCGCGCGCGTGTGTGTGAGCGAGCGTATGGGGAGAATGTATGTGTGTGTGTGTGTGTGTGTGTGTGTGTGTGTGTGTGTGTGTGTGTGAGAGAGAGAGAGAGAGAGAGAGCCAACATGTGCGTTTGCAACTGGGTCGGAGAGTGTGCGAATGTGTTCTCGGGGTACATTATGATGGAAGAGTAGGCCTACGTTGTGCAGAAAAGTGCCTTTAGGCATGAAAAATTCAATGCACTTTCTTCTTCTTTTTTTTATTTTTCTTCTTTAGATTATTATTTAATCGTGTGCAGTTCACTGGTACTTAATAGATGTCACACATATATAATATGTCAAAGCATTGTGGCCAAATTATTATAATATCTTATAAATGCATTCTTTATCAAAAAACAATAACAATAATTTTAGTAGAAACGACAAGCTAATAAAAATGTATGTGCCCAAAATGTTTTGACCAATGAGGATGTACTGAGTAAAACAGATTTCTGACAACTGACCGCAGTACTCATTAATTTCGAGTGTTTCTAGAGAGTGCTACAATATTCTAGGAATAACGTCCGGTGCTGAAAGTATCACAGGGACAGTGTCTTCATGATATTCCATGGTTCCTTCACGATGTTGGTCAATTCTTTGTACTTCTCGAATCTTCCTTTAATACACTGTTGAAAATTTGCTGGTATCGACGTCTGCCCTATCGTCAATCCATTCTTGTTTTCTTTTTTTTTGAAATTTGCATTAATTTTTTTTAATCCAAATCAATAACATTTAGTATTTTTTAAAATTTATTTAACTGCTTATTAGTTTATTGGGACATTCAAATTCTCAACAGCGGCCACAAACTTTGCAAATAAACACTTCGTTTATACTGCTTCACTCAATTCTAATGTACCTTGATCTGTTCGTTCATTTAAAAATTTGATGGATACATTTGGGTTTTGAATATAATTGATTTGGATTTGTTTTTTAATAATTACTTCTCGTTTGCACCTTTTTCTCCTGGTGTTTTTTAAATTTATTTGTGTTAAGTTTAATATTAAACAACTTTCAAGATATTCCTCTTTATTTGAACTTCACTACAATCTTCGTAATTAGCATCTTTTGTAAACTAATTTTCAAAACCTAAACTCCATTATTGCTTTTATTATCCAACTTTAGTATTTGTTTCTATTAATTTATCGTCTACTATAGCTCACATTCAATTTTCACCCCACATATTCACCAGACCTTTCACTTTCACCATACCTCTCGTAATCAATTCGACCTCTACTCCTGTTACTCGCCGCCCCAACCTCAACCTTCACCTCCGCAGACACCGCTCCCCCGCCCCTTCGCCCTCTTTTAGTGCTATTTCCGTTCGCCCGCACGTTGGCTCTGTGTTGCGTTCTAGTTAGGCAACGCGAATTCAAGCGTCCCTCTGTAGGCTTTTGAGCCGAATAATCAATGACCCGCGGGCATGCGATGCGGAAGCTACTAAGCCGCGACTCGACTCGTGATGAAGCGACGTGCGTTGCGTGATTTATCGTTGTCGTTTCGTCTTTTCGAGTTTATTGTTGTTGGGATCGATACTTTATTTGTCGACGGGAAGAAAAAGAACAAGTTTGCTTTTGAGAATTTTAAATGTTTCTTTTCTTATTCCACAATCTGTTTTATTTATCATTTTCGCACAATTGCAAAATGCACTGTTTCTAAATCAAACAACGTATTCTGATGTTTACTTCGATTGTTAAAATTATTTCTATATTTTGGGCCTTTGTAAAAATCTGTATTCACATAATTACGTGAAAAACATTAATATAATATAGAAATACATGCACTGGTAAATAAGTTTCTTAAAAATCTCGTCTCTCTTCATATAGGTAAATGTGTCATTTATTTGTATTGTCTGTAACTGAGTAATTAATTTTTGTTAGATCGGGCTAATATTAACGTCATTTAAAAAAATACATAAAAATACTTTTAAAAACTATAATTTTCATTTTTGATATTCTTGTAAATATTATTGGGGAAATGTGTTTTATTAGTTTTGATTTGTAAATATCGTGAACTATTCCTTACTCTGGTAACTACAATGTTTATCTTTTTCACTTTCTGATTGATTTTTTCTAAATACACTACGATGTTACCTTGTCGACAGAAGCTAACTCATTTCATTAACCGAATCCCTGATGATGCATTCATTGCAATCGAAGAAATCAATTTTAAAGATAACATCAATGATCTCAACATCCGTTGCCGCTGTAATGTCAGGAATGAGTTTGAATGGTGACTTAGAGGTCCTAGGATCCGCTACGTCCCAACGGTAGCGGATGTTTGGCATTAGGTACATAGCTAGGACAAATTTAGACTCTCTCTGCAGAATTCCAGTGACCAGATGCTGCAGTCAGTAGTCCTTTGTAGTTTATCCCATTAATACCAGGGGAATGACGAAACTGCACCTTGGCAATGGTACCTCGGGCAGGGGGCGATGTCGCCTTCCTCATTAATGTCACCCTTACACACACACACTCTCACTCATGCCCCTTACATACGAAATACTTACACCTACATGCTCTACACTACCTCGCAAGTCTGAAGGCCAGCCGGAAACTTAGAACTTGTTCTGGCTGGGACGATGTCTCACTGGTGAAAATACCTGGAAGGGAAAATCCCGCACACCGACGTATATGTAGCTACCACATTTCACATTCCAACACCAGAGAAACTCCACCAACTTCCAGGAATATCATACACTACACTTATGGAGCTAATGGACAAACCTGTTGACGCGCTCGGAAACACTCAATACTCCTTCTCTTTAATATTATCAAGTCTAAATAATTATAAATGAGAGTAAAGGAATAGTTTTAAAAATTTAGTGATTAAATAATTCGTAGTTTAATTTTGTAGAATTTGCATAGAATCGAGGAAATGTATGTAAACCTATCAACCATTTATACCCATGGACACAATGAATTCAGCACCTTTATTCCTTTTAAAGAATGATCGGGGCAGCTTTTGAACATTTCAAAACAAACCAATCCCGAGGGAAGACCGTTAAGCTGCTCCGAGCGCACTGAGAGCTCCCAAGTACACAAGAGATGCGCCAACTCCTCGCGGCGCAAAGCGAAAAAAAAGGGCAACGGCGCTGCATCGGCGTACCTGGGGGAAATCAACCCGAGTCCCGACTGGCGCCGAGACTCGAACCCAGACCCCTTTAGCCGCGCGCTCCACTTCTCGGGGCCAGTAGGGCGAGCGCAAGCGTTGGCGTGGCTCCTCGGTGGGGCCATTGTTGTTTTCTACGTCACTTCTGGATGATGAAAGAGATCGTTTGATGACCTGTTTTATGGGTGAAATCTTGCATCATGTTTCTGATTCGGTGTTCGCGTATGTCTGCGCGTTTGTTTTTTTTTTTGCAGTGAATGGATGCACTTGTGAGTGCAAATCCAGAAGTGCTACAGCTAAAGAAATATTCTCGTAGAAACATTTACAAAGTAAGAAGATGTTTCCTATCTACAACTATCCTTCATATAGTAATGTTTAATTTAGAAGAAATGTGGGGTACGAAAATACATAGTTAAGCGTTATGGTCAGTACAGGCGCTCTTTCTGTAATAACTATTGATAAAATTACCTAATTACCTTATCTAACCGAAAAAATATAGTGAGCCCTGTTAATTTACAAAGAAGTATTGCTTGACATGAATAACTCACACAAAATCTTTGTTGTATTGTAATAGTTTACTTTTATAGTCGTCCCTTGTGACCTTGTTGTTAATGTGACCTGAAATAAAGATTTATAAAATAAGACAGACCAATGAACAAAAAAAGACAAATTAAGTTGCTCAGAATATTTGAACAGCAACATACTATTGTGCATATACCTGAATATTATTGCAAACATTGCACATATACATTTTCCTCATATCTAAAATAAGGATTTTATAGGACTACGTATTTTGCATTCAGTAAATACTTGTAGAAACTCCTACATAAACTAAATTGGCCACACAACGCATAAATTGAAATGATACTGATAGTGTAAATCAAGGAATATGAACAGTTTGGACATTGTAAATTATGCATGTTGCATACTATTTATCGCTCACAAAAGATTGCACGTAGCTTATCTTTTATGTTTTAGGTATCTCACCTATTTTTAAAATGTATTTTACAAAGGAGTTGCTGAGTACCTGTATTTACTTTAATTTGTGATGGGGAATTTTCTATATGTTATGGTAAGTTCCAATAGTAAAATTATTTGCCGGTAGGTTGAAGTATACATTTTTGAATGAGGCGTATAAAGAAATCTCTCAAAACGGAAGCTGATATTTTTGGGATGTTCAATTTTTATTGGGATGGAATGTTCGGTATGTTGGGATGAATGAAAAGTGGAATTTTCCAAGAGAAAATCAAAATGAGGAATGAATGATTTGCTCGTATTACTCACAGCGGCACTGCCAAAAAATTATATTACTCCGAAATGATGTCATCTTATTTTCAAGGGAACAGTGCAAAATATTGAAACGAAGAAGAAAAGATTGAAATTGACTCAGCACATATTGATGTCGGCTCACGAATACTGAAAACAGCAATGCTGACGCCGTTCTGAAGTAGTTTATGATATTGCAGCTCGAGGGGTAGAACTTTATCAAATATAAATCTTATATTTTCCGACTATAGTCATATGCGGAATTACTCTGGGTAGATATTGCACGCACAAGTGTATGAATCAACACATTTATTTGGTTACTTATATTACTTTCATTCAATTAATATGTAGTTGAAAATTTCCGGTTTGGGCGAACTCCGCAGAAAGGTCTTAGGTACAAAGCCAGGTAGTCAAAAAGAAATGGTCGAACTGCGCAGAAGTAGGGGATTAGCGCCCATCACGGAAACTCCGCAAAAAGCTCACAGGTACAAAGGGGAAATGGTCAAACTAACCAGAAATAAGAGATATCAGGGAAACTTTCGATGTCTACACGGAGAAACAGGAAAGCAATTCTATTTCATATTTCTATATAAAAGACCATTTACAGCATTGTCTTTCCGTAGGACCCTCTTCAGCGCATTGCTCACAGTTTGTCTTGGTATCTTGCTGTCGCCGTTTTGATTGTGAGAAATTTCACTTCGAAAAACAGATCACTTAAAAAGATTTTTGCTTCGCATGATTTGGATACGCCTCGCCACCGCACTCCGTTAATCATCGCCGTATCTCTACAAAATTGATAGTCATCTTGCACGAGAAGTTTTTTGCCGCGCTGGCTGTAAATGAATTCCATTTCCTTTTATTCTTCTCGATGCCCACAGGAAGAGAACGAAAGACAGTGCCGGTCCTGCTTGCTGTGTCCGAACTATTTACCTGGTATGGAGATTATTTTCTGCGCAGTTCGGACTTCGAGAAGTGAAAGGATGTGGCGGAGTCCGCACCATTTACCTGAAGAAGAGGATTATTTTCTGCGGAGTTGGACCATGCCCAAACTTTCATATAACAGAGTTCCACATCAAATAGTTTTGGCTGATTTTTTTATACAACTACATGTTCACATACGTTCGGAAGGTCACGGTCTAACGTCGGCAAGATATCATGTACCTGTCGAATATTAGTGCCTACGAATTTGTACAAAAATCTGCGGCAAAAATGAAAGTATATATGCATATAGCCGTGTTATACGCAAACTCTCACTATGTGTTCATTGGCAGAAACTGCTCATTTTCGAACCCCTTATACGGTCTAGAAATGTGTAACATTTATTATGACATCTGTATAAATGTGTAAATGTTTGCTTCATTACCTGACAGTTACCTAGAGCCGAGTGGCTATCATGTGGGCGGGCATCGCACGTGCTTTAAGCGCAACGGACTGCAACTCCGTTCAAGGAGGAATTACGCTTTGTATCCCCCCCCCATTAATACGCCTCCCTCTATCGCACAGGCGGTTGTTCGACGGTTGCCCGCCCGCACCCGTTCTGAGGGTATTCGCGCGCGTGCACACGACCGCACCGAGACGCACGTGCGTGTTTTATGCGTGTGTGCTCTCACGTCCCGCGCCGCGAACACTCTCATGCACGTGCACGCCCTCTCTCACGCATGTATGCACGCACGCACTCACGCATTCAGGGCTCCGGCGCGTAGGTATGTGGGTGTATGCGAACAAGCGAGTCAACACCATCCACGGGGCTATAGGCGAGACGGGCGCAAAGCGCGATCTGCGATAGAAGCTCTGCTCTGTGATTTCTCAGTAATTGCCTTCGGAGTTTGTTTTAGGGACTTTGTAAACGAATCAATGTTGCGGGTCGAATTTATGGGTTGCCTTTTAAGAGATTTAAACTTTTAAAAGGGCTTTTCATTATGCTATTAAAGTTTCAGTCTTTCTTTGTGACATAGGAGCAATGAGGATTACGCATTTTGTTTCATTACGGAAAGAGTGTTAAATAAAAGGTAATTATCCGGCATTTGCGCCATTTTCAATGATTAGGCGTGTTGCTATGCAAAATTTGTATCATACCGAACTAAATGTTCATCAATTGGTAGTTGATTATTACTGATCAAATTTAATTTACGCTATTGACGAAGGTATGGGATATTCATAGCTTATAGCCACAAACGCATTAATGTCATGTATTTTTTTGGTTTTGAGAACGAAATTCTTTATCAGTTGATGAAGTAGATATCTCAAAGTTTTCAAATCAACTATACACACTAATTAAAAGTTTATACATGTAGACTATATCAACTATTCTCTCATATGAACGTAGAGGATTTCTGTCGGTAATTTATCTGAGATCTCTCTTGCAGAATAAAATGAGAAACTATTTTCTCTGAATACGTGTTGAAAGGGGAGAAACGTAATGTGAAAATTAAAAGAGAAAATATAGAGTGTGACAATAATATGACATTCGACAGCGTAAGAACAAAGACCATCGATTATCACAAAATGGGATTGAAATCAGATCAGGCGGCGGCCTCGCATTGCAAACCGATATGGTAACAATGGGTGTCGGTCATCCGAGGACGGCTTTTGAGCGCAACTTGAAACCGCCCTTCATGCAATTGTTCCCGGAACGACTGACAATTGACCATCGAGGTGATCGCTGGTACATGGCATCCCATAGTGCGGCGGTTGGAGATAGTGGAGAGGATGTGTCCTCAGGACGCACACAAAGCCACCAATCGAGCTTCGGCTGCAACTCGTCAAACGCGACGTGGAAAAGGATGGAAATAAAAACTAGTCAAAGTAGTATTTCTACGAGTGAGCTGTGGAAACCCGAATATTGTAAATGATGTAGTTATGAAGATTGAGTGAGTGATAGGTGAGTAGATAGCGACGAAAGGGAAAGAAAATGTACGATGAAATTCAAATAGAAGGTATTCATCCAGTACTGTGGATTTTAGCCTTCTCAAAATATGTTACTCTTCATTCTCTTTCAGTGAACACTGGAGTTCTCTTTCACCCTCACTTTTCTTGCATTTCTTTTTCTTGTCAGTATATACTCCTTACTCTGTTTCAGCCCCCTTCCACTCCGTTAATCAGAGAAAAGTAATATTCGATTATAACACATACCTTTCTCGCAGTGCTTCACATATCCAGATTGCGTTCATACGGATACACATTTTTTCGTCACAAAAGAGGAAGAAAATTGAATTCTGAATAAAGCATGGGAATATTTCTTTTATGAGTTGGATATCATAAAAATTAAATGGGATTTTTCTCACTTGTTTTGTTCCCTTTTTGGTGTGCTTATTTCGGTTTGTTGCCTTGTATTTATTTGCTAGGAACCATACGGACGTCGTATGACTTCATATGACAGTAATTTATGCATCTTTTTGTTTCCATTTCCTATTTTGAGAATAACATTCTCAAATAAAAAAGGACTTCTTTCGTACAATTTCACAAAATTAAATTAAAAATTGATTTACACAAAGAAACAAATACGAATTGCTAATGGATGTAAGAAATAAAATCAAATAAATAATTGGCATAAGCATGGACTGAAGAAAGAGCGGATAAATAGCAAGGAAGAATGAAATATTATTGGAAAGCACAGATACTGACCGGACTAAAACTGAACCTCCAATTCGGAATTTTTATTTACATTAAATTAAACATTTATATTCTCCTTTAATTTCCTATTTCTTTTCCAAATCTGCCTTATTCTATCTTATGTATTCTTGAGACAATTTGATCTTCATTACCTGTTGCGTTACCACCCCACTTGACCCTTCGCAGTCTTCGTATATCTCGCGACTCTTCTTCCTCAGCCCTGGCCAATCCCTGGTTCGCTTGCGTCTCACTTCCCCTCATATTCATCACACCCATGTCATTTCTCACCTCCACCTCACACCCGCCTCATATCCGCATCACTGCTCCTCGCCCCGCCTCGTCCGCGCCTCGCCACCACGTCGCCACCTCCTCGCCGCTACCATGCTTCCGCATCGGCCCCTGCCTCATCCCCTGCCTCGCCACCTGCCTCCCATTCTAACTCACCTCCTGCGTCACCCCCTGCCTCGCCCCCAGCGTCACCCCCTGACTCGCCCCTTGCCTCGCCTCCTGTGTTGCCCCCACGTCTCGTTTCCGTCGCACCCCCACGTCGTCCTCATCTCACCCAGTCTCGCTTCCGCTTCGCCCTCACCTCCCCGTCTCTGTACCCCGCCACAAGTTTCGTATCCTCCGCCACAAGTCTTGGATTCCTCAGGCCTCACCACACCCAGCTCACTCCCAACTCCCACACCGCACGTTCGTCACCCACGTGAGGTTCTGAATACCCACGTTTCTGAATACGTGGGTTTTCAGTAGACAATTGACCATCATTGGAATGGACATTACGACTTGTGATACGTTGGGATGATTCTGTCCTTCATCCCCATCACGTCCCCGCTTCTTTCACGCCTCTTCCTTCCTCCCCATCTTTCCTGCCACCGTCCCTTGAACCCTGTGCCACCCCCCTTTCGCCCGCAGCCCCGGAGCGCAGGTGCCGCCCCGCGGGCGCCCTGTCAGCCACCGCCGCCGGGCCCCGCGTCGCCCCCGTAAAGCAAACAGCAGTAGCGCGGACGCTAAGTATCTATTCCGCGCCGCGCGGATGGCTGCAGTCGCTCGCAGGGCGATATCCGGCTCGCCGGGCGAGGCGCCTCGCTGCTAACGCCCCATCACGCGACGCAGCGACGCCGCGGTGACAGCGCTGCGCAACGGCGTGCGCGGGCGGGAGCGCGGGGCGCTGCTGGACCGGAGCTCGTGGGCGGGGCCGCGAGGGAAGCTGCAGGGAAATGGCTCCGAACGATAATGTGGACGGGGTGTATGGATGGCACGCTTTGGCGGCTCATGGGAGTGGAGTGGGATAGTGGGATCGTGGGGGTACGTGGGTGATTTATTACGTGTAGTGGCGGCGGTGGTGTAGTGGTTAGTGTATCGGGCTGTTATACCCAAGTTCGCGGATTCAAACCCGAACGAAGCCATGGATTCTTAAGGGCGAAAAAATCCTTCGTTCGGAGGGGAAGTAAAGTCGGCTGTCCCATGTTAGTAGATTTACTGCATGTAAAAGATCCTCAACCCTAAATGACGCCTCTGAGCTAAATTCAAAATCGCCTGTTTCGTCGTCCAAGGAATACCTTCTTTCTCCGCTAGTTGGTGAAAGGAGAGTAGCGAAATTTGCGTGTTCAGACGGAAGAGCAGGCCTCATGGCCTGAGTCTCGCCACGTAAAATAAGGCATTAATTCAAAATTCAATTAAAACGGGGTGTGTGTGTATGATGCGTGGTTGGTGTAGTTATCTTGGAAACCTTGCCGCCAGGTGTTGTAACAATATCAATTTTTTTAAATGATCGTTTTTCAGTATTGAAACATTTTAATATTCATAAAATCACTAAATATTTCCAAGAATTTTATATTTCCAAATAATATTTCTAATAAAAAAATTCCAATTTCGACAGACTGTATGGGATTACCGTGTACCATATCTGAATCCAAACAACCGGCAACATGTTGATCATGCATCTTTCTCCTCTTGTGCACCAAGTATTTTTCTGTGACTGGTAATGCATGCCAAACACTAGTAATTTGTGTTATTACCCCACAAAAATCAAAATAACAACGAACCTCATAATCAGTATTATAGCGGATGCAGACAGTGTAGATGTGCGTGAGTCGGGTCCAACGACGGGAAGAATGAGTGATGGAGTAAGATGCCTGCGCAGTGGCGTGGAAGGGTTGTGTCTGTAGAGCGTATGGTCATGGTTGAGCGACCGAGACTGTGGGTGTGGCAACAGAGGTTGAGTCGCGTGCGGTGTAAAAATGCAGTGTTCAATGCACATGAATGGGCTGTGATTGGGAGAAACTTGAATGAATGTCCTTGGTGAGATGCAGAGCGAAAGAGCTTGGCTGCGGCGTGAGAATTTGGAGTGGGAGCGAATTGACTCAAGGATGTAGCGGGACAAGACATGTGGCTCAGATTTATTGGATACAATTAGGAGTTAGTGTCGCACGATATTTGAAGAAGATAGACTTCTTAGAGCGGATTTGGTTCTGTCAAAATAACCGTTGCGGCGTCGCGGTCGAAGTTCCAGGTTTCCTGTCCTGTTCAGGTTCCAGTCCCTACAGTTCGGTTTCCAGTCCCGACAGTGGAGGATTATCGACACTACGTAGCTAGATCGAATACAACCGCTGTTTGGAGGCGAATCCTAGCAGTCGGCTGCACTGGTATCTACTTTTTCATGAATTTTACGATCAATATCAAGTGAGTACCAGTGTCCAACCAAACAGACTATAGACTGAGGTCTATCTTGCTATCTCATCCTTTCCATTTCCCAGTACATACGTTTATTTAAATGCAGTGCACTAGTAATCAGGTCGATAGGATACACCCTGTACAGGCTGGGACAGTGCGTCTTTGGTGTAGGTACCTGGAGAAGAACGCGTGGACGTATGTGCATGATTGATAGATTGATTAATTAGTGTTTTCCGGCGCGTTAACTGTTAAGGTTAGTAGTATTGTTAAGTCTAGTGCTTGTTTTTATCGTGTGAGGTGGCGGTGATCATCCTCCGCTAGATGGCGAAATCCGGCGCCGACTTAAGGCGGCTTGCAAATATTTTCCCCAACCAGGGCACTAGCGGGGCCCCAGAGGTGTATCTCTAAGCTCCAGACTGGCCTCCCCACATGAGAGGGTAGTTGAGTAAATGTAAGTGGAAGTGTGTGTAAGTAAGGAGTGAGGATAGGACACGAAAGAGAAAGGCAAAATCGCGTGCGATGTGTGGCCCGTTTGCTGCATTACTCCACCGGCATTCGCCTGGTGTTGACCGTAGAAACCAGGGAGTACCGATCAGAGCAGCCGGCCGCTGGAATTCTCCTCCGGACAGCGGTTGAATTCGACCCAGTGCTCTACTGGGTCGATTATCCTGCCATCGTTGGGACTCGAATCTAGGACTGCCAAGAATACGATAACTCGGGCCGCGGAAGCCTACGAACTCATCTTACGAACCTCTACTGGACGCATATCTTCAAAAGTACCAGACGACTCAGCCAACTGAGAATTGCTCGTGCCAATAATTACATCCGAATCAGACGCGGCTCATCCCGGACAGTGAAGAATACGACGTCTTCGGCCGCGAAAGCCACGAACTCATCGAACCTAGGGCCTGATAGATGAAGTTATCTCACGCATTGTTTATTACATTGCAGATCGTAGCAACGAGGACAGCATCTCTAAGTATTGTTGTGTTCCTGCTGAAAATAAAATAACGAACGCATGTTTCAATATAATATAATACATAGCAACCAGCGTCATTATTTTATTTTATTTTATTAATGAACTCCCCGCCTGCCTATGCCCTAACCCTGTTCTAGTGTTAAATAATTAAAAGCTCTGTAAAATCAATGGATTGAACAGACAGAAAATAAAGCTGTTAAAAGAGAAGAGGAACACAACAGTACCTAGAGATGCTGTCCTCGTTGCTACGATCTGCAATGTAATAAACAAAGCGTGAAATAACTTCATCTATCAGGGCCCCCCAAGTCGGCGGCACTACACTGACGTCAGTCGATGCCCTGAGCCACCCAATCCGGAGCGTGAGCGCAGAGCCGGGTCGACGATTGCACCGCGCCGGGGTGAGCGAGCGACTTTCGGGGGCGGCTGCCGCGAGGGCGCGCGTGGGCGCGGTCGAGGGCGCAGGTGAGAGCGCGCAGGGAATGCCGCCCCGGCCCCGGGTCGGATTCCGCGTCTGCAAGCGGTCGCGTGGGTGCGCGGGGTAGAGAGCGGTCGCGCGGGCGCACGAGGGCTTGCGAGGGTTAGAGAGCGCCGCGATGCGAGGCCTGGCCTTGCGACGAGGGCGTGGGCGAATGCCGGCTGATCGGAGGTCGAGCATTCGTAGAGACGAGGGTGGAGGCTGACGTGCTTGCAGAGCGGAAGTCGGTGTTGACCTCCTGGAGCATTGTTTGTCCGATCGATGGATTGATGACTGATTTTTCCGGGCATGTTAACTGCTAGGGTCATTATTCACGTTGGAGTTGTAAATGTATTACACCGGGACGGGGGGGGCATCCGATCATTTTCGAGGGGACCATCGTAGATTTTTGTTATGTAAAATATATTTGTTATTATATTGCCACAAGTCTGGCGGGTGAGGGATAGGATCAAATGGAGAAAACTCGCTAATTAGAGAGGAGGATCACTACAACCAAGGTGAAGGAGCCCTGGTCTCGGTATTAATTGAGAAGCACTGACTTACTTAAACATGTTTATTGATATGAATTTAGCTATGATAATTTGGCCATCTCAGGGAGGCTGAAGGCCCTAGGAAAGTTTATACAGTTCTCACGTGGCACACGTTCTCCACCTAGCTGTAGGTCTTGCAGCACCCATCGTTCATGGCGCCTGTCGTCAGTCTAGCCCACAAGCAGTCCGATGCTCAAAAGAAAAAGGTTACTAGGGGCGCATGGGATTATATGAGCTCTGGTCCCGTGACACTGACGTTAAAGTGCGGGTCGTTCCAGTTGCCAGATCTTTTGCGAAATCTCTGCATTCCAGGGAGCGCCCAAACCTGTATTTACTGACTGCAATCCATTCTTTGGCTGCTGAGTCGTCAGCAGGCCACGCCACAAAGATCCGTCTGCACTGCGTCACCGTTACCCGAATAGCTCATACCCATGGCTTTTACTGAATACACTTTTAGTAAATACAAACAATTTTTTTATGAGACACTATTGTATATTATTTTTATTGTATGTATTATACTATGCAATATTATTGTTTAAATACTTACTTAATTAAATAAAATCATTAAATATTTAAATTAATTTTGCCAAACAAACGAAAACTCTAGGACTTTTGCCCCCCCCCCCCTGGATCCGCCACTGCACCGGGAGGATACTGTGTTCCTGGAGGCTGGATAGTGAGATCCGGTGGTGAGCCATATGTCGGCTTGTGGGAGATTTCCCCGTCCAATATCCCCCTCAACGGGGTACCGCCCTGATCCACGCAAGCTCTAAGCTCCCGGCCAGGGTTCCGACATGTGTGGCAGTGTTGTGCTTGTAAGTCTAAAGGTGTGTAATGGGTGGAGATAGGAGAAGGAAGAGAATGGAAATGCGCGATCTCTGGCTCGTTTGTTAAAGTAATTATCTGACATTCACGTGTTATGAATTCAATATTCACGTGTTACGTGTTCAAAAATGATCTACTTAACGGAGGGAACATATTTGCATGCAATATTGATATTTATAATTACAACACACGCCGTAGAAATTACGTGCATCAAGTGTCAGTATCAACAGCTCAGTACAAGAAATCAACATACAATACATGTACGTTACTTTACAACGCATTGCCAGATGACATAAAACAATTAAAGTCGGTACACAAATTTAAGTTTAAAGTAAAATCATTTCTGCTGCAAAACTGTTTCTATACAATTAGAGACTATACTGATCGTGAAAAAGAAAAATAATGTTTAATGTAACAAAACAAGGATATATAATGAATTAGTTTACGTTTGCATTGTATACATTTTCAAAAAATATTTAATACGCCTGTAACAAGTAATGTACTTCAGCTCCCGGGTCAATGACCCCCATCTCAATCAGGTTTTTGTCCAGTTTCCCTGATCCAATGAGCAAATGCTGAGAAGGCCCCTTGTTTTGCTTCTGGACGTAAATGTAGCTTCACGTTTTGTTGAGCACTCCTTTTGCTTGTAGTTCATTTACAGTTGAAATTGATGTTCTATAACTCGGGAAAACATTTTTCAAATATTTTTATTTTTCTAAAATAATTATTTTCTTAATTCATTTTTTCGTTTTTTTTTAAATTCTGGCCCTCAAGAAAATGTGCGCAGATAAATTTCTTTCCCCACACGTCATATACAGTTTTTACTGTTTTTTTGACAAATAAATAAATAAATATATATTGCTGTCATACCGATCAGAGCAGCGGCCCCAAGAACTCGTCTGCGGAGAGCAGCTAATTTCGATCTCTCTAGATAGTGTCAAGAATTGGCCACTGCAGGTACTCGAATCCTATCTCCTCCCGGTCAGTCTCCGCAGAGACGACGCTAATGCTGAATCTGCTCTCACTCAGGTGCTAACACTTCTCGATGAAGACGTGGCTGAATGCTCGGCTGAACGGAGATCGAGGATTCGCAGACGCGAGAGCGGACGAGAGTGGGAGCTAGCCTGCTTGCAGAGTCTGGATCCAGATCTCGTGAAGCACAGATTCCTGAATTGTCCTGTTTAAATCTAATATGAAAAAACCAAAAATTGTTACAAAATATAAGAAAAATCTAATTGCAAATAAAGCCTTGAAATCTTCCAATTAAATTCAAAAGAATGGGTTCAAGAATCGGAATTCCAATAATACGTTACTAATACACGATTATCTCTACACACATTTCCTGAAATACACATACAATAATACACACTCAAAATGTTGTACCTGTAATTACCATTCATATATAACATAAATCGATAATATCAATACCATGTCCTATACAAAAATATATCAATCTTCTAATTGTTCTAACAAATTCACTTGATTCAATTAGAATGTATAACTGTTATTGGTATTACAATATCTAGTCTTATCAACTCTAAGCAAAAAGTTAAGTTAATTTACTCTTATGAGATCTCTAACTTCAAAAAAATGTTAAGTTAAATGCTACACAGTTAAGCTTTGCATCCGACACAATATGTCAATCGATCGAATAATTGTCTATCTTTACTTCTGAATTTATTTTCCAGTAACACCTTTTAAATATCTGCGTCCAGTAACGAAACTGTATTTCGATTTGGCACACGGATATGTATTCAAAAACTCATGACTAAAGTCAAGCAATATTACAGTTAACCATCTAGTAAAATATGCTACTAAAATCGTTCTACATCTGGCCCACGTTTCTGCCGCTAACGTGAAAAGGGTTAGCCGAACTCACGATGTCTCCCGCGACGTGCGAAGCCTTGAAGTTTTTCGGGGTCGTCCGGAAAGGAACTCGAACACGAAAAATTCCCGTTGACTGCACTGTTCTCCTCGGGGCTCGCGTCGTTGGCGTCGGCGTTGCAGTAGCGTCCAATGATCGAATTTCATTCGAGCTGGTTCAAGTATTCTTATACAAAAAGCTGCAATAAATCACACATTGCTTGTAACATTTCTATTTCAATTAGCTACTCGTTACATTTCTTTTTTTTCGTTTCAATTCCTAGCATCAATCTTGTTAATTATTCTTCTTTTAAAAATTATTCACGTTTCATGTATTTTATTCATTCCCTCTCATGAATAAATTATCATAATAATAAGATGAATTACTTTTTCTAAAAGCTTGTGTACTGTCGAAATCTTGAACTGGCGTGGTCCGTCGTTCCAGAAGTTCGTTCAGAGTACCTTCTCGTTCCGCTGGTTTTCAGTAAAATGGCCGAGTTGGTCTCTTCTTGCTCTTAATTCTCCGATATTCGTTTGCTTTATTTCCATTGGTCGATCGCGTCGTTCCGCTGACCGATTTCGTTATCACGCTTCTAGTACTAGTGATAAGCGCTCCTGGTAGCTTATTTTGAAACTACGTACGTCGCCTGCCGTTCTCTCCTGGTTAATGTTGTAACTACTTGATCTCAAAGATAACAGGACGCGTTTACGAAGAAAAAACTGATATTTTCTTGCTGTAAACGGCTTCAGCGGTTACAACCTGAAGGGGCCTAGAGGTGAACGGTGGAATTGGAAACTGTTATCGTGTTGTAAAACACTGAAAACAGACCAGCAGCGTAACAAATGAAGGCGAGAAGTTTATTTTATATTTTCGATTGCTCCTCTAAATGAAGGAATAAATGCCTCAAGGTGTAAAATGTTTGAAAACTATTTTGATATCAAAAACACATTGCGTACTCTATGTACATGTGCAAAACTGTCCACAGGTTGAAGATGTCTAGTTTATAAAAATCCATGCTGCTTTGTTTTAGTTATGTTATTTCTGAAAATAATTATAAAATTATTCGAATATTATAGTCAATGAAATCAACAAACAGTAAAAACTCGTTCAACGAAAACTGTTTTTCGATGACAAAAAATAGAAATTTACTGCAAAATTAATGGCTTTTAATAAGCTTATCTCAGAATACTGGCTACATACCAAATAGAGGATGAAACTTACGTGTCTTAAAAGTTAAAAATTTTTCAATTTTACATATTTTTCTACGTTGCATATTTTGATTTGTCAAGTTAAATGGGACACTCTTTAAATTGTGTCAAGTATGCAACAGTCGCTCTATTTTATTTCGAATTGTTTTCTAAGGAATTTGTAATTCTAACACAAGATGCATGAGTGTGTAAAATCGTCAAATATTCAGTTTAGGACTCTCGTGTCGTTCAAACTCAATTCAGTGCGTACAATTCATTACATATAAACGTCGTTTGAAACACGCATGAATAAAATCTTATGTATTCGGAAAATTACAGGTGAATTTTTTATGATACTTTCAGTAATTAACACGGAAGAAATGGTGCATTTCTTGTCCGCCCAAACACAAGAGCTTTTTACGCTTGCAAGATAAAGCTGTCTCATTTTGACAGCAAATGCGGATATCTTATTTTTAAAAGAAATTATGCAAGATATACTTTGTATGTACAAGTATTTTAACATTTCTTGGAATAATTTAACTTGAAAGACGAGAATGTAATGGAAATCTTACAGAGACTACCTTCAGTGAAATGAGGCTCTTGGTTACTCACTCAGGAATGAAATTTTTCTGCTTATAGATTTTATATCATGTTCTTTTTGAAACTCGTCGTCGTATGTCAAATTCTAATTTGTCGTTTCCAAGAACATGGGTTTCCCGGAAAATAACTTTCTTAAAAATTAAGGAAGAAAAATACGGTTCTACTCAATTTTTTCGTTGAGATGGGAGCTTTAAATTTATAGAGCTGATATGCTTGCTGGATCACTTGATTTACATTCTTTATAAAGCTGAATAACCGATAAATGAAAACGAAGACTTCATTACGGACTTCTTAAAGTAGGTAAACTAAAAGACGATACTTCATTTTCCAAGTGACAGTTCAAAATTACAATATTTGTTCTCCCTTGTCGCAATCAAACCTTCGATACTTGTTTATTCCTCTGAGATAATAAAAGTTATTTATCTTTTTCACGAAAGATTTTCGGATTTGCACTTTTATCGATAAACTCTGGTATTGGGTAAGTTGATATGACGAAAGTTCGCTGACTGATTCCGTATTAATTTAATTAAGTTAGAAATATGATCTTGTGGATCCACTCACCAGATCATTCTACCTACTTAATTCTCAATTAAGTGATTAAATGTAGTGAATGGCAAACATTTTTAAGTCAGACGTTATATTGCACCTTAACTCAACTTTTGCAATATTTTTTTTGAGTATTGTAAACACATTACTTATTTCTTTCATTTTGCTGACAATATTGAAATAAAATACCAGTTTTTTATTTAGTTTTAACACCTGTTTAGAAGAATTTTTTGATCGTAATGATTACGTTCATCATCTGTATCATCGTTTTTCTCTCTTCCAAAAAAACTATGTATGTATTCTTATGTACTTCTATTCATTGCTGAGATTTTAGATAATTAAATGTAATTGTGCTACAATGAAATATAGGAACAAGATTTATATACTTTTTTAAATTATGACACCACAATATTTTTTTTCTTTAAAATTGCCGCAATGGTCTTTGTCGAAGCTTTACAAGACTTTCTCTATATTACGTAATTAGTACGCCAAAGAGTGAAAACGGGAAAATAATTATAACTTCTCATAGCTACATTGTAAAAATAAATTTTCTCTTATACACTAAGTTCAAAATACAACTTCACATATCCACAGTCATATTTTCTTTTTAAGTCTTACATTTAGTAAAATATTTGAAACATAAATAAGTTTGCATGAGGTTTCAAACTACCGCATTCGAAAGAGCAACTCAATATTAAATTGGAGAAAGTTCTCTGAATAAAACATTAACTTTATATAAATGTACTTCGCGTTCCTAGCATTCTGAAGAACTTTTGAAATTGCCATGTAGAATCAAGTAAATACGTAAATGTTGATACCCAAAGATAAGTTGCCTTAATGCCATTTTCCTTAATAAACTAAATATATACATCATAATAATGATGCAATTATGATGACGCAAAATAGCCTGATCGCATGATTCGTGCGTGTATATCACTTCATCCTTAACTTCGGTATTTCCTCCGAGATCCGAGGAGGCTATTAATGATAGGTAAACGTGACAAAAAGCCGTATTCGAAAAGTGGCGTAAGCCTGTGTATCATGCTCTAATAGAGGAAAGACATTAGCCAGCATGAGCCCGTCGTCCATTAAAAGCGAGCCTGTTGAATAAATTCCGCGCCCAAACACACCTGGAGACTCGGGTCCCCAGGGACAGGACGGGTGTCGTGCAAGTGGGGTGGCGTGGAGGGGTTGAGGCAAGGGATGGGGCAGAGGGGTTAGGGGAGAGGGTTAGGGGGAGGCGAGCAATTGCCCGGCGTCACCCTCGCAAATCCCTTGCGATCGCCGCAATAAAATGCTCGGCGGGGGCGCCCGCCCTAATCAGATTAAGGGCGTCGCTGGCGCCACCACATCCGCCAACCGCTGTCCATTTAATTTTAATCAATGGCTCCGCTCCCCTCCCCCGCAGGCGCAGCCGCCGACGCCGCCGTCTCGAACGCTCGCGCGCCTCGATACTTTCTACGCGTCTTCTCTACAACATGTGGCTCCACTATTCGCACGTTGCTTTGAGCTTTCGTTTTACTAGTAATGGTAGGAATAGAGCCGGAAGGATGTTACTGTTTTGTTAGCAATATAAAAAAGTCAAATTTGCAGTTTTTTTTACAGATAAAAATAAGTTTTCTGTTACTTAGGAGCGAAAATGTCTCGTTTTTAAATGTTGCTACCTTCACGTTCTGGAAACTTTGTTTCATCATTCAATTATTTTTAGTTAAAACGTTCAAAAA
Organism: Acheta domesticus; assembly: GCA_031308135.1. Classification (NCBI taxonomy): domain Eukaryota; kingdom Metazoa; phylum Arthropoda; class Insecta; order Orthoptera; family Gryllidae; genus Acheta; species Acheta domesticus. Next base: position 18,901,912 of record JAHLJT010008756.1, on the reverse strand, counting down.
AGAGATTCTGTATTTCTAGAAAACAAGCCCAGATGATACCTCTCATATTCATTTTGTTCTGTTCTTTGACTAAATCAATCAATTAAAGCAATATTACCTATCTATATTTTCTCCACAGTATATGCTTCCCTACTTTTCATCTATTGTATTTCAAATCATTTTCTTTCCTTATGACTTATTAATCACTCCATTACCTGTTTTCTTATTTATCTAGATTTCGCTGCTCGTTGTTTAACGTACATGTTTATCTCTCTTCCATTTTCACATTTTTCTTTCTGGTTTCCCATTCTCAATCACATTTTTGCTGCCTCTATCGCCACCAGTGCGTGGTGTTACCAACTTCTACACTCTATTCTTATTTCGCAGTTTCTCTATAATACCACAGATCTACATCTTTTATCATGAAAATACAATTATAACCTTTTCATTTCTGGTTTAGTATTATAGTATCCTTGAGTTTGTTTTCTTTTTCTAGCTTCCTTTTTCTAATGTTCTCAAACTATTATTTTGAATGGTATTTTTCTTCTTCGTCATATTTTTCTTTTTAGTTCCAATCTACATTTCTAATTTTTGCCGCTGACACTTTTGTAGTTTTAGAACTGCAAAATATTCACAATTAGAAACCGCAACACTAAGGAGAACGAGTTTCTCTCTTAAGAGACTCAATTTTAAAAAATGGATATTTAAATAAGGTCACGTACATTTTCTTAGGTTTTTTGTATTAAGTTAATTTTAAAGACATATTATTGCAAAATTGGCTTAATTTTTATTTTCTTCTTGAATAGACAATCTTTTTTAAAAAAATGGCCAGTTTCTAATTTGTTACCTTCTGTTAAAATTTGAAAATTGCGTAACTTACAAATAATTTGAGAAAGTTTGTGCTGTTGTAACATCACTAGTTCTCTTCAAATTTGTCACACGATATATTTTCATTTCACTTTCAATTGGTTGGAATATTTCGTGTTTGACTTCTAAAGACTCTTTGATTTGCCTTTCTTCTGGATCATATTTCTCCTTGTATTACTTGATCTATCATTTTTCTCGATAAATATACATTTTCTTTGACGTAATGTTTAATTTACTTTTCTACGCCCATTCATTTCCAAGTAATTTTCTTTCGTACGCAAATATTTTATTGTTTCTTCCGATATTCCCATCTTATCTGCAATATTAGAGCTTCGTTTTGATTTCTATTCTCTTGTTGTTTTGCATTCTTGTTTACTCAAAATGCGTTGAATCTGTTACTTGTCTGATACTACATTTCGTATCTTTTAAGGCTAATACAAACAACTTTTCTTTTAGCTTTGCGTCATGTGCTATGTTCTTCAAACACTTCTTCACATCAGTATTTTAGTCTTATTTCCCAACCTGTTTCATGCTTCGTCCTTGTTTCCAATACTCTCATTCCACCTTGCGCCGTAGATCCGTCACTGCCCGTCGTCCCTTGCGAGTTGCCACTCCCCCAGCTCTCTCGCCCAGCTGATGAAAATTTACGCGCCGCCCGAGTACCGCCTACTCCGCCCCACTCCGCAGTCCCTTCCGCCTCACAACACCAACTCCTTGGCCACCCTCGTCACCCTCGCCGCCCTCGCCGCCGCCCTCGCCGCCCTCGCCGCCCTCGCCGCCCTCGCCGCCCCCCCTCCCTCGCCGCCGCCCTCGCCGCCTTCGCCGCCCTCGCCTCCCTCGCCGCCCTCGCCGCCCTCGCCGCCCTCGCCGCCCTCGCCGCCCTCGCCGCCCTCGCCGCCCTCGCCGCCCTCGCCGCCCTCGCCGCCCTCGCCGCCCTCGCCGCCCTCGCCGCCCTCGCCGCCCTCGCCGCCCTCGCCGCCCTCGCCGCCCTCGCCGCCCTCGCCGCCCTCGCCGCCCTCGCCGCCCTCGCCGCCCTCGCCGCCCTCGCCGCCCTCGCCGCCCTCGCCGCCCTCGCCGCCCTCGCCGCCCTCGCCGCCCTCGCCGCCCTCGCCGCCCTCGCCGCCCTCGCCGCCCTCGCCGCCCTCGCCGCCCTCGCCGCCCTCGCCGCCCTCGCCGCCCTCGCCGCCCTCGCCGCCCTCGCCGCCCTCGCCGCCCTCGCCGCCCTCGCCGCCCTCGCCGCCCTCGCCGCCCTCGCCGCCCTCGCCGCCCTCGCCGCCCTCGCCGCCCTCGCCGCCCTCGCCGCCCTCGCCGCCCTCGCCGCCCTCGCCGCCCTCGCCGCCCTCGCCGCCCTCGCCGCCCTCGCCGCCCTCGCCGCCCTCGCCGCCCTCGCCGCCCTCGCCGCCCTCGCCGCCCTCGCCGCCCTCGCCGCCTTTTACCGGAGGCCTCGGGTCTTCCCGTGGCTTGCGCCGTGCGTCCCGGGGGCTCGAGTGATAGAGCCTGTTGACGGGGCGGCTCCGATGAGAGGCAATAGGCAGCACCTTCGTTGGTGGTGCTACCATTACCTCTTTCTGCTCTCTCCTTCACTCCCGATTTCACCTTTCTAGCTCTTAGATCGCGTTGTGAGTAAAGGATCATCCCGCTCGTAAATGTGGAAATGAGGAATGGAGGATCTCGCGCAGCCCTTTGTTTTTAACGTCCTGCTGTGTCAATTGTCTGGAAGTGATCGTGGAAACGAATGGAAAGCAATTAGATGTGGTACGAGCGGGTTCATCTTGTGCTCTCTAGAATACGAAGGCTAAAGTCAGGCGATAGTGTCAGATTTCGTCACATCTTATATCCTGGCGTGGAAAAGTGCAACCATGACTTCTATCTACGACTCCTTGTCTAGCGACTAGCAATTATAAATGCTAAAGTCAAAAAAATACACAAAAGATTTAACTGATACGTCTAAATTCCAACACTATTTTTGAAGCTTTTGTCAACGTAATAACGTGAGACTATACATACGTGTCTCAGAACGATTGTCAAGAAGGTTATATTCTATGAGATGGGCAAAAATTGCAAACACAAGTATAATTATACACACTTTTATGTGATTTTCATGTTCCAATGTATATTTTTAGATAAAACATAAAAGAATGAATGCTCTAGTGTGATTTTTCTAACTCTGCCCCTCAAGCCCCTACGGCCGCGAAGGAATATTACAAGGCATTTCGCGTCTTTCTCCGTGATGCCGTTAGAAGTAGGATGATCGCAAGTACGGCTTGATACGGTCGCAATCATGCGCTATCTGGCGGCACAACTGAGAACGTCGCGAAATACCGTGACATATTCCATCGTGAAGACGGGCCTTCAGGAGCAAAGTTAGAAAAATCGCAGTATAAAGTAGGTTACTTTAGTTTTGGGAGTCACAATACTAGCTTTACACTCATGAGTGATAATTACGGGTATTTAATGAAATGTTACTTCACGACTTGAAATGTTTGAATGAGTTAATGAAATGTTTTTTCACGACTAGAAAATTTGGACGGCAGTTTTCTAAACATTATTAAAAACATACTTCGAGTTGAGAACAAATTGTCACTAATTCAAATACAAAATATTGATAAATAAATTGCCAATGCTAAATTGTATTTTTTCAGCACCGAATGTTTATCGTCATTTTCCCCACACGCTGTAAGTTTGCTCAGAAATTCATTTACAGTTTTTCATAAAATAACTGGCTGTTTGTACAAAATTGTGTACAGCTCCAGAAATGAGGATTCCTTTAAAGGAAAAAAAGTTATTCAAATATTTGTGTTCATGCTCGCGAAAAATTCTTCGTGTTTCAGCTTATTTATTTTACTTTTTAGCGAGAGTGGTATTTTGAGAAGTAATATTACTGTAGCGAATGGTGAAAGAAACTCATTGCTTAGTCTGTTGAGAAGCGAATGACATTTCTTACATTTTTCCTTTCATTGAACATAAACTATTATTCTTTAATTTTTTATACATATACATAATATTTTTATATTTTTATCCAACAAAGAATGAAGTAAATCACTTTGTAAGAGGCTTAGATTATATCTGTACAAACTTCTTTAATTTATCTTTGGATTAGGACCAGATTTCCGCAGTTTGACAATAATACGAAAAAGATTTTACAATTAAGAAATGTTGAATGCAGGATAGTCTTTTTTTTTTATTTTACAGTAACATCTATACTAAATAGTCTAGCACAGTCTAGTTCTCTTTGTGTCTAATGCACAATTTTTCAATAGTTAAAAAAATACGTGTTCTACCTCACTTCGCCGTGGAGATTATTGTTTTGATGTTTTTTCCCTTTTTCTTTGATTCTCATTCATCCTAATTCTGAAGTAAAGAAATTGGTGAGGTGGCTATCTATTTGCACATGAACGCACATTTCATCCACAGTGAGCTCACGCTGTGAGTCCTGAGAGCATTGCTCAGTAAGCAAGGGCCTGTGAGATTTCCAAAGAGTGCAGACGCCCGAGTCGCTGCGTATCGATTGTCGGCGTCTCGAATTGAGTCGGCAGCGGCGCGCCAGCTGACGAGCGCTTTGCGTTTTACGCGTCGCCGTCGCCTGTCGCACGCACGGCCGACCCAACTCCCGCCCGCACGCCATCCCCGGCCGCGTCAGGTGGGATGCATTCTGTTGTCCGGATTTAAATTAATATCTAATTGACTGAATATCACACTGAATGGCGCACTGAATGGCGCACTGAATGGCGCTCTGAATGGCACACTGAATGGCACACTGAATGGAACACTGAATGGCGTTCTGAATGGCGTTCTGAATGGCGTTCTGAATGGCGTACTGAATGGCACACTGAATGGTACTGTAACACCCGCCCCCCGTACACACGACCACTCATCGGTGTCGGCGGTGTTAATCTCTCTCAGGGCGTGACCCGACTCACCTGTGGATTCCCGTCTGCTGCAGGTTGCCTCATGTGCTCGGCTGGAATCTATTTAGGACGCATGCGTGACTGGGCATATTCATGCACTACACAGTAAAACGCTCTTTCATGATTTCTGAGTTTAATTCACAGCAAAAAATAATCGGGTGAAGCCCCCTACAGTTCTTAATACTATCTTAACCTAACTTATAACTAGCTTAACTTAACAGTCCAACCCTTCCGGGTCATCGCACGGGCGCTCCGTTCCTCCGGGCGTCGGCATCGGCCCGGGTGTCGGGCGGCAGGGTAGCGGCGCTTCCCCCCGTTTCCTGGGCCGGACGGGCAGCTGGCGGCCGCGGCGGCGGTGTAGCGGCACGCGGCAGGCGTGCGCGGCAGGCGCAGGGCTGCGCGCGGGCGGGCGTGCGCGGCAGCGCAGCGGCGGCGGCGCGGCGCGTGGGCTGGCGCGGCGGCGACGACGGCGTGGCAGCGGCCCGGCGCGCGGCACTGTTGACTGCGGCGGCGGCGGCCAGGGATCGCCACACCAAAGCGTCTTTTAGCGGCGGCCGGCCCTCAGGCCGCGTCCGAACGCTTCTTCGTTCATTCGAGTATCGGCACTCACACGGTGTTCCGCCTCTCCCATCGGCGGCACCTGAGCGGGCGGTGAGGTGGCGACGATGCGTTGCCGGCGGCGATCTAGCGTCTCGCGGCGGTCGTTGCCATCGGACCCAACACCTCGGTCGTCGCTTACATCGGAAGGTAACACTCGCGGTCGTCGTTCGTCTCGGAATGGCCGAGTCTCGCGTTCGCAGCAACCTCCCTTGCTCGCGAGATCACATGTCTCACCCCCGCCTAGTGTTCGACTATTGGCGCAGCCAAACCGCGTGATGCGCGCCGTCCAATTGCCATGGGTCCATCGACGGTTGGAACCCGATTTCGAGTGGGCGTTCACGTCACCACGATTTCCGAGAAGACGCTGGGTGAGCTCTGACGCAGCGCTCGGAAATACCAGAGGTGTGGCAAACGGTCTTGAACAAAGGGAGGCGCTCCCATCGGCGGCCGGCGGCGACCCTTCGCGCACTCAGGTAGCGGAGAAACGCACATTTTCAGCCAGCTAAGTTTTCCCGGACTCCCTGTTATATAAAATATTCATCTCGCACACGCCGAAATTAGTTCGTGTGCGACCGTCCCATTACAGTACAGGATTCTAACTTAGCTGTTTAAAATAAGGGAAAGTTTCCGGGCTGTAAGGCAATGGTCCAGTTGGCCTTGAAGGGCCAAATATTTCGTCCAAGACTACCGTGGACATCTTCTATGGCGGCAGGATCGCGGGCGCGGGGCGGCGGCTGGCTGGCGACTTAGAAGTTTAAGTTTCAATTCTCGGAATCTCCTCACAGCTTGCTCACTGTAAAGGTGAAAACAAACTGGGACAGGTTTTAAGATTTTAATTTTAAGATTTTGCTTACGAAATTTATTTATCTGTTTACACTGAAGGATTTATTTTTATTCATTTATATCCATCGTTTCCTCATTAAACATCAATGTAACACATTATCACATCAACAGTTTTGTATCAACGTTGCATGTGTACTTGAGATAGAGAACATTACTGTGCTAGAATTAAAATAACTAACTGTTATGTTGAGAGACAATCCACGTGACGTGACATGTGGTGCCATTGCCAGTAAATTAGTTACTGCTCTCAGATGTAGTTTTATACTAATAGATTAACAATGTGATATTGCTAACCTGACAATATTTCTGAATCATCCGCGATAGTTCTCTCGTGTGCGAATTTTAAGTGAATAATTCACATAACTTAAGTACAATGAACACCGCAAACCACAATATTTTGATTATAGAATTAATTCGAACACTGTTTCTTTTTAAAACCATATCTTTAAATGCACCATCACTTTTACGTGTAATTAAACGAATATTAAAATTAGGAGTACTGGATAAGTACCAACCAAACGTTTATTTATTGTATTCTAACAAAATAGTCTTAATCAAAATGATTCTTAACCAACATAAAAATTATCTTTATCGAGCAATTTCAATCTCAGATGACATTTAACATTTAAATACATATGGAGCGAGCCAAGCATTCCCATCAGAAAAAATTTCACAGTACAAAAGACGCGGGTTTGGACGTAAGTCGTCCCAATTATTTTTGTAGAAATAGCAGCACAAGTTGAAATATAAAATGTGTAGATTAAAGGTCAAGAAATGGACAAAATATATGAACATTGTATCAGTCAAGAGTGTGTTTTTACCATTCTTCGAAGTTGTTGATATAACAATATAGGATTCATGTCACATAACCATTCATGCCCATATATTCGTTCTAAAACAATTATTGTAGTAGTTTTGTGCAGCGGTCACAACTCATTGCCAGCAATGTGCAAGACGATTTATCTACTTATGTGTATGTAGCCATCTGTTGTAACCATATCCATTTTTTAAATTTATGTGTCTGCAAATTCTACTCAGTTTGATGCAATTTTACGGAGCTCCAGATCCTAATGCAAAATTTTATAGATTGCACAATTATCGATGAAACTAATCCTCTGACTTTAGTAGCGTCTACTATTTGTCCCCTTCAGCAAGTACTCGGTTACAGCACCTGTCACATCGGTCTGCGCACTCACAGGTCAACCTACTGGAGGCTGATTAGTGGTTGCTATGCGTCTTTGCTGAAACACTTTTCCATCTCGCAGATTTTAAGGATATTATTTCCGACATAAATTCTGAGGCATTCCTCATACGGAGAACACCTTTTTTGGATAAATACGCGCATCTCAACACGAGTTACATCCTTCCTGCAGACGATAGCCAGACAACTGATTTAACATTACACTCAATTAATATTACACTCATTACTCATTTAATATTAGACTTAATTACAAAGACCGTTTGTGACGAGTATACACGCTATAAATGTTTTGATTGTAACAAACAACATTTTGTTATAGTAAAACATTTCTTAAATAAAAAAACAATACCTACGATATATATCCCATCCGTCGTCTTCGAATTCAAAATGTTCAAAAGAGTTATTTTAAATTGCTCTCAAGTGAATCTAAAATAGTTGGCTTTTATCAAATAAACTATACATATCATCACTATCAATATCATCAGGTAAATAATTTTCACAATTTCCCTAATTATTGAAAACCAAAAAAACGTCTCGCTTTCTTTTTGCTGTTCCAATAAATAAGCAATGCTTCTCTTTCGGAACAATAACAAAGATGTATGTTGTGTTTGTGGTATGTGACGTAGAGAAAAAAATAGTCTTCAAGGAACCATTCAGATAATATATTTTGAAATCAGCGCATCCTTCTTATATTTTAAACGAATGAAAATACATTTTCCAAATGTCCTAAACTTCTCAAAGGGCCCGACCTCACTACGGGAAACCTTTAGACTGGTAGGTTTCACCACCCACCCTGTTATCCGCAAACAAAGATCCTCTCGCATTTCTTCGCTTTGTCGCTCGAAAGAAATGAATTAGTCGTGTCAGTGGCAAGTGGCACGCGACCCGTAATGTCTCTGTTTAGAGAGCGGCGTAGGCCGTTGGCGGGACGTGGCACGTATTTCGTTGTTCCCTGGGGGGACGTGCCCGGCATAAGCACGGTCGGATTCCACCGGCGCTGTTTGTCTTGAAAGGATGGGTTTCCGCGAACCGAACGCTTTGTGTTCGTTCGCAACTGCAAGAAACAGTCGCCGGGGTGAAGTAAACTAAGACTACTACGGCGGTCCGCCCGGAGTGCTTAAGCGAGTTTACGACGGAGACGCCGGGCCTCTGAAGTTGTCAAGAGCGAAGACGCTCTGGCGAACGTGCCTTTCAGTAAAAAGCTGTCGCAAGGCGTTTCTTGCGGGGTGAACTTAGGTGCGCGGGTGCAGACGGGGTGAGGGAGTCGGTGCTCTGTCGTTCGGGTCTGCGTCGAGGTGGTTTCGCTGGGTTGAGATGCGACGTGTCGATGAAGCGGTGCATCGTTGTCGTATTTTGTGTTTGTTGAATGAAAAAGGAAGGCGGGTTTATAGCTTGGTGTGTATTAGTGGAGACGTGATTGGGATGCTCGGTCACATTGTGCGAGCTGAATTTAAACAGTGACATCAATCTTGTGGAGTGAATTGTACTGTCAGAGTTAAAAATAAATTTGAAGATATCATTGTGAATCGTCTAAACTAGTGGTGATACAACAGTATATACTTTCTCTTATTTCTCAACTGTGGAAAGTTTTGGAAATTAAGTGAGTTCAATGTAAATAAGTCCAACTCCATTTATGACCCCTTTGGTCCGTAGGTGGAAAAATTTGAAGAAAACTTCGGGGCCGTTTTTGAAAAAAAAAATATAATTTACACTAACTTCAAGTGGAAATTAAGCAAAAACTACTCTTTGTTTTCAAAAAATTCTAGATGATCTTTTCTAAAGATCTCAGTTTTTAAAACAGCATTCAATTAAGGCAAGCATTTATATCTTCAATATTATACTTTTTCAATGTTAATTTTTATAATATTTGACAACACAGATAATTTGGCGGAAATGGCACAAGCTCCAGGTTTTTACCGTCCTTTGATACGTATGAGAACAAAAATTAAAGAAATGCTGCAAATAAATGCCGAAGCGGCTGTTAGTGACAGAAGGGAAATTGAAATGATCAAGAATCTATGAGATAATACATAATGATGAAGCTGAAATTGTATGATGTGAATTCGCAGTATGGTACCTGGGTATCGCGAAATGAACATAGCTAACTAATGTTGTGAATGTTAAAGGTACTTTAGCCTATTATATTTGTAAACCATTGTGACGACAATCTTGACACTCAGACTCCAGTAGGTCAAAAGTTTCAGTGCAACACTGCGGAACGTCCAAGGTTAAGCATGAAGTACGATCTCTTATGGCTACAGTGATGTCAAAAATGGCGCTTTTCTGTTGCACTGTATGAACCAAACGTTACGCTCCCGCTGGTGTCGACGAATCCTGCAATGTGGCGGACCGTTAGTTTAGTGATAAATTAGTTTGTCTCGAACCTTGCCAGTTCTACGAGTGCGTACCTCCTTCTCTTTCCTGAAATCTAAAATTATTCTTTCGAGACTCTGGTTGACACCAAATATTTCTGTTAAGCTTCTCACGTACTTCGTGCTTCGAAATGTGTCATTGGAAATTACGAAGGAGTATTAATTTTAAAGTGCGTCATTATTTCAATACAGTATTCAAAATTCAAACCAAGAAGATGCAGTTGCAAAAAGGCAGAAGTTCTTGTTCTATTATTAACGGAGAAGAAATAAGTTTTGATTACCGAACAAAAGATTTAAAATTACTTTGACGACAAAATACGTCGAGCCCACAGGAGCAAGCTTATCTGATTCACAAAAAACTGCCTCGCGCCGGGAGAGCGGACAGTCATCTCCTGGTAGGAACTGAGTACCAATTCCGTCCAAAAATATTCACTTTATAACATTCATTCACCGGAAAAGGTGGATCACACATTGTAAATTAATTTTGCAAAGAAAAACAAAAAATAGATTTTAAAAACAGTAAATTAATACGTGTATTACCTAAAACCAAAATGAAGAAAAGTAAACGAAATTACATTTAACTTCCACGTGATTAAAACCATAAATATCAAAACCAACAAAACAGACGTACGAACACAGTTAACAACTGGAACGTGTACTTTCTGAGCATAATGTGATATGGCAACTGAAGTATGTGGCACCGCAGCGGTGGCTAATCCAATAACCGCACGAATCCCTTCTTACAATAATTAATAAATTCTAAAGATATTCACCATGACTTGTTATTATAAAATGAGTTCGAGATATAATTTTACTAATACTATTGTTGTTGTAAAAATTATGTTAATTAGGATTTAAAATAGTTTGGAAATCTTAAAATGTGGGGATGTTTCCTTATCAGCGAAGCCCGTAAGGCCCTGTACTTCATTCTTAACCTCGGACACGCAATTCCTTTGCAGGACAATACGATAAATGCAACCCGCATCTCTTACTTGTTGCGCCCGCTGCCTCCCATTCTTGCACGCAGGCGGTGATAATTAACCCAGTTTGATCTGAGCCTCGGGGCCTCTTGGTTAGCGTGTTCACTTTCCATTACGCGCCGCTGGGTTCGATTCCAGATCGAGGCAACAATATAGTGTGCGTTTTCCTTGCAATGTCCCAGTATATGTTGCTGTGTGACGATGAGAAAATTCGCTTCTGAAGTTGAGGAGACCGGAGTACGGCATGGGGATGTCTACGTGCTATCCACACGTACCGCCTCACCCCATGGCCACGAGGCTGGGACGTCGCCGCAGGGACGTCGCCCGTCATGGGCTGTCGAGCAATGTAATGTGGCCAAATTGTAAAGCGCAAATGTCTTTCGCTGCTTTTCGTTGTGCTACCTTTAGTTGTTACCTGCAACACTAATGTAGCTTCACTGTGCGCACGTTTTGTTGAGCACGCCTTTTGCTTGTAGTTCATTTACAGTTGAAATTGAGTTTCTATAACTCGGGAACAAACATTTTCCAAATATTTTTATGTTTCCAAAATAATTATTTTCTAAATTCATTTTTTTAAAATTCTGGCCTCAAGAAAATGTGCGCAGATAAATTTCTTTCCCCACACGTCATATACAGTTTTTACTGTTTTTTGACAAATAAATAAATAAATAAATAAATAAATAATGGCTATAATAGGTGGCAGATTGAATAAATTTACACGCTTTATTATAAAAGTAATGTCTATTTTGAGTGAATATTTTAGAGACAAATTCAAGCTGACATTATATTGTATGTTATAATTATTCTTTGGTGCATTTGCTATTCATTGAATTCTTAAAAATATAATAATACCCAGAATTATCTGAAATGAACAAAGTGGCATTGTCAGAACGTCCAAGGTTTACATTGTAGGGTCCTCGCATAAACTAATTTCAACTACATTAAAGTATATTGCATAGTAAAAGATATAATATTACATTAATGCGCTTGAGTATTCAACATTCTTGTTATACAACGCCGATGTCATAACATACGATAAATTAGTGATGACATTTAATATCTAAAATATTTCTCTAAATTGTCTGTAAATGTGTTCCTCTCTCATGTTTAACCGTCGTACGGCCAGCAAGTGACCCGTAATAGAGGTCAGACCAGCAGGTTTGCTTCTTGTTCCGCTACACATAGCACTAAGTGTCTGAGCAAGCATCTGCCTCAAGTTTGTGCTTAGTTGCGCGTAAACATAAGGTAACTTGCAGATACTCGAAATGTATCTGATATCGCGGTCATCGCTAAAGTGGCTAATGGGGGATGACGCTGCATGCAAATTTCTTCATTGATCCATAGAATATTACCGACCCGTCAATATGTAAACATGATCATACCTTGAAACACAATTCAAAGATAACAGTTTCCTCTTTTTCACAATATATCAGCGGTGCTTTCCAGTTTACAGCAAATACGCTACAACTATAATAAAATTCTTAAAATCGTTGAAACAGAATCATAGTTTTGAAAGGGAAAATGAATTTTGTTAAGTACCTACAATATAATTACTTCTCATTCCTTCAGTTCTATTGGGTATTGCATTCTAGCACTTTAGCCATGGCTTGAAAAAATGAAAACAATATTTCTAAAATTTAAACAAAAACTAGAAATATTTACAAATATATGAAATTATTTACAGATACAATATTAAAAATAAATATCTGCATTTAGTATTCAAGAAATAGGATAGTTTCAAAAGAAAATGATCGTGACTGCCATGTTAGTCAAAATTATCCGAAAACGATTAACTTTGTGAACAAGTTGATTGTGAAATAATTGAATGGTTAAATGAAAACTCATTATTAAACGTATGTGCATCTTAATACAATGTTACATGAAAAGTAAGTTATGCGACATACTGAATAATAAATATTTTGATGGTGCAGTATGATGGAAAGATAATTACAGATGAAGAAATTTTGCATGTACATAATTTACAATTTTTTCACTTTAATTTTACACATCTATAGTGTAGAAAAAAATTAAGTTGTGTATATGTAATATGTGTGGGGATAAAATGTTAGAGTAAGAAAGAATTCGTTAATTTTGTTGCAACACTAATTAAGACACAGAAAATAACGATCTGAAAAAGTATCCGATGTTATTAAAAATTCCTCGTATCAGTGGAAGTCCCATCGAAATCGTTTTATCCATTTTTAGTATTAATACAAACACAAAAGGCAGATGTAAAGTAAATTAAAGCGGATTTTTACTTAAAGTAAACATATAGAAGTGTTCAAATATAGTTTTAAATTTTCAGATATCTTTAATTGTATTGATAGAGATACATGATAATTAACTTGATATTTCATGTCATTTGCAAATTATTATATGCTTCTATAGTGTGCAATAAATTGAAAATCAAATAGCAATTGATATGTAGCAGTACTTACATGTTATTAAGGATGAAGCAATTTCCAGAGAAGATTTAGGATATTTTACGAGAGAAACTGAGAGCAAGAACGTTCTTTGTAGTTTGTGCTCTTGAACGTCATATCTATGCAAAGTCAGCAGTCCCCTCCCCTCTCCGAGCCTACAGCGCTTGCGTAATTTCATTGCATGTCGGCCAGCGAAAGGCCACGCAGAATAAACTTCATCATAAACCAGGTGTACACCCCGGGAATTTGTTATGCAAATTTTGTTTTGCGTTAATTCAGTGTAAGCGCCTTTTTGTTTAAAAAATTTACTTGGATAGCGATAATTACCAGAGAGTGCACACAGCTCCTGGTAAGTAACATGGCGAGTAAACATTGTCCTTAATAATGAGAACTTCAGGGAGGCCATGTTGTTTGAATCGGCAGCGTATGCGCCTGTCGGCAGTGTGTCTTTGTTTTCACGTAATATGACGTTCATAGGAGAGATAATATTTCCTCTAGTATTTTACCTCGCCTTTTCTACATTCCGAAGAATTCCTCCTGGCAATAAACTTAAAAGTTACTCTTGGAAAGAATAATCCAATAAATCAGAAGGAAAAGCATCAAGTTTAAAGTTTCAGTTCTTCCAAATACAAAGAACTTTGTGTTTAGCGTCGCTTTCTACTTAATTTCGTAAGCAAATTACCGAAGTGGTTACATGAAACTAAAATTTAAAACATTCTCTCTATTCATAGTCGCTATTCTTAGCGGATAAATTTTTCACGAACATTTTCTTTTATACGTAATACAAATACTACATATAGTGTATACTATATTAAACATATAGTTTAATTTATATGTTTATTTCTCAATATTTATACAATACGCAATTGTAATAATTGTTACGTGTATTAGTGAAATGATTTTTACTAATACCTGAGGGTAATAAAGCATTTTGAACGTATGTCGATATATTCTTTGTAATCGGACACCTCGATTTTCATATCTAGGGTTTTCTTTCTCTTACTTCCGCTGAGGTCTTACTTTTACAAATAATTTTTATTAATTCTGCAATTTACAGACTTAATATTACTCATGGGCAACGTACTAACTTCCCATGGAGTGATTACGGATTCTACTCCCAGTCGGGGCAAAAATATTTGTAGCTTTCCTTAAAAATCATCTCAGTTTCTGTAGCTCTGTAATGAAGAAAAGCTCAGGGAATTCGCCATGTTTGCCACACATCTCTCTTATCCTCAAACGTGGGAATTAAACTAGTCTTAAACTTTGGGGTCACCGTTGGCTAGCCGGCAATTCAGAAAATTGACCCAAAATGTCAAATACACTCTCCAATTGGGGAGAATTGGACGCTGCCAACTCTTAAGCAGCCATAAGAAATTGGTAAAACCAACCGCACTTTCTATCGTCACACTTACAAACGCTGTCCTTATTCCTTTTTCGCAACCTTTGCCACAGTGCAAGGAAGCCTGGCACACTAGTACACCACTCTTTGGCATTTCATCACCTCCACTATGTCAGCACAAATTTCATCATTATCCATCCCAACTTCCATCATCATCGCCATTACTATCATCACCATTCTCACAGTTATAATCATTTCGTCTTCTTCAGTAAAATTAGCATCTTTGTCTTTACCGCCATAACTGTCGTCTTTGATACGGACACCGACAGGTTCACCGACACGGTCACTGACACCGACACCGTCGCCGACACCGTCACCAACACGGTCATCGACGCCGACAGCAACACCGACACTGACACCGACAGATACCGACTGCGGTACCAATATCTCACCCACCGTATCACGCACTATCATCACCCTGTCTGGCCCTCCACCCCGAACCAAGGCAGCTGCCGAGCCGTTTAAATAATCACCTTACACGGCAGACGCGACGATCCGGCTTTGGGGCGTTGAAGCTTCAAGGAGATTGAAACTTAGATGAGAATATAACGAGCTCACGTGACGCCGAGAAGATAAGCAGATTACGCCGGAGCCGGTACCGGGGCTCGACCCAGGACCTTGCGAGACGCCTTTAAGTTGCACGGGATCTTCTTTCCCATTGCTCTTATCCGCTTTGTTGGGGTGGCGCCACTCGAAATGGCCCCCGCGCCAAGCCGCGTTTTACTCCGTAAACGCGTCAGCGAGCTCTTTTAGGAATCTTCTGAAATCCTTCTATAATGCCTCTTATTCCGACACGGAACGATGTCTAATTTCTCGGAAATTATCCAGGACGTTTATCTGTACCCCCTGGCAGTAGGACGATGGATTAAAAACGAGCTTTGAGCAGCGCGATGTAGTTGCTTTAAAGTTTGTGTCTCGTGAGTTTTTCTTTGAAATGCACGTTTGGTGTTTGAGTTTCGGAAGTGATTTTCGTATTTTTAAGCATGTTAGTTTCGGATATTACATTTAAGATACAAGTATTTAAGAATTTCATATTGAGGGCCCCTTCTGAGATATTTCTGGTCATTATTGCCTCCCTGGGATAATATAGCACAATTATAACAATTTTTACTTCTATCCTGCTTCTATTTAAGTATAAATTAATAATATATAAAAAGCATATACAATACAATGTAAGAAATACAATAATATGACATAATTTGAGCAGGTTGCATGCTACAAAACCTTTTTACCAAAGACGGTAGTATCTTTGAGAATAAAATAATTATTTAAATTTTGAAAATTCTTACTAAACAACGAAAAATGTAGTATTTCATCTGGTCTTTTGATTTATATTTAAATCTTCAACCTTTAATCTTTCGAAATATATTTTTTAAATAAGCAATTATTTACTCTTTAGGCCAAAATTCTAATGAACTAATGAAGTAAATTCAGAAGCTACCGTTTTTCGTGATATTCTCTCAGAAAGTCAATGATCGAAAGATATTGAGATGGGATGAGAAGAGAGAGTAAAAGGAGAGCGAGGTAAGCTTCTAAGCTTCTGCGATGAGGTGGGGTCGTATTTGCGTTTATGTGTAAGCAAGAACTTGATAAACATACTAAGTTATACATCTCCTGAGTTTGCGTAATAACGCTGGGAGAACAGCACGCCAGAAACAGATGTAGTGGAGCGAGTCCCTAGTAAATCATAGTGGCCGCCGGCGGGTCATTTGCTGGGGACGGATAGTCGTAGTAGGGGTCTGCAAACTGGCTGCCCCACGACGGAGTAATATAGGACACTCTTCCCAAAATTATAGAAATTCTAACATTTAGCTAATATTCGTAAATTAATTGAAATTTACCATTAAAGGTACTAGATATTTTTATAATTTATTTCATCTACTACGTTTATGGAAATAAATCGTATAGTTTCAAAATTGATGTCAGATTGAGCTCCAAAATAAAATTATATTCTTAGTGAAATAATATTTTTTAAAAATTTTTTATTGATGCAAAATTTTTCGTCGAGCATTCTCAGATATACTTGGGACTATTTTTTCCCTCCTAAACAAAGAGTGTATTTTGTGAAAGGTATAAGGGATGTGGTTCGCTTGTTACATTACCCTTATGGTTTGAAAAACAATATTACAAATGTGTTGTGGGTGCCTGGAATTCTTTTTGCTGATTTAAGTAATTTTAACATCAGCCACATTTGAACTTCTCT
Source organism: Acheta domesticus (assembly GCA_031308135.1). Lineage (NCBI taxonomy): Eukaryota > Metazoa > Arthropoda > Insecta > Orthoptera > Gryllidae > Acheta > Acheta domesticus. The sequence continues at coordinate 18,885,137 of JAHLJT010008756.1, read as the reverse complement.
CGTTATTTGGATGTAGTGGCTGTATTTTATTTTCAGTATTTTCTCTCACTTATTTCCAAGGTCCAATTCACCGCTTTATTGCTTCATAACTTTTTGACACCTTGCTTCCGTGCATGACCATCTTTAAATAATTTGATACGCGGAAAAATCACAATTGTCCCGCATGGAATCATGTGAATAAGTAGAAGAAAGCAGCTGCGAAACAAACTTTCCAGAGGTGCTCTTGCATCATGCCAAGCATTGCATTACTCTCCCAATTCCTATTCCTATATAATTTTGTAATGCTCAAGAGGCGCCATTCGTCCATTCATATGCAGAAGGTGTGGAACTATTTTACTGGTTTTGCGGTCTCAGAAATTCATTCATAAAATTAGTTTAAACATATTATAATGGAAAATTGACAGAATGGTTAATTATGCAACATGATGAAAGTTCAGGAAAATGAACTTTGTTTCGTACCGCAAATTTGTCGTACCTCCAACAGTTTAAAACTGTATTTTGTCATTATTTAGCTAACATCGCCTCCTTACATTTTAGTAGTTGATCAAAACGAAAAGCACTCTATAAGCACATCATATCGAGTAATCGAAGACAAAACGGTATGCGTAAACGGACATGATTTACCATCTTACAAACACACTCTTTATGTAGTACAATGCTGTAATGGTAATGCACACTTTTTTTGTAAGACTATTTAGTTATTACTTGGTCTTAAATTTGCAACAATGAAAACGTTTAGCGGTTCTTTTAACCAAAACTGCAATGCTTTACAAATAGAAATAATCTTAAGTAAGAAGCTGCGGAAATGAGATTTTTCAGGAAACTTATAGGCTACATGAAATGAGACCTCGTGAGAAACGAAGATAAACGGAAAGGACGGAATATAGTAATAAAAATGGAAACACAGTGCAATAATGGAGTCATGGAAGCCTCATTATTACAGAATGAATGGAGAAAGAATCCCACGATTACTTATAGAGTAGAAACAGACAACGAGAAATTGGCTAATCGGAAGACGTGAAGACGGACTTGGTACTCATTCCTAGACCTTGAAAACAAGAAGTGGGAGAAGAAGAAGAAGAAGAAGAAAAAGATGAATTTGAAGTAGAAGAAGATGAATTTGAAGTAGAAGAAGATGAATTTGAAGCAGAAGAAGATGAAGTTGAAGCAGAAGAAGATGATGAAGCTGGAGCAGAAGAAGAAGAGGATGAAGCTGGAGCAGAAGAAGAAGAGGATGAAGCTGGAGCAGAAGAAGAAGAGGATGAAGCTGGAGCAGAAGAAGAAGAGGATGAAGCTGGAGCAGAAGAAGAAGAAGAGGATGAAGCTGGAGCAAAGAAGAAGAGGATGAAGCTGGAGCAGAAGAAGAAGAGGATGAAGCTGGAACAGAAGAAGAAGAGGATGAAGCTGGAACAGAAGAAGAAGAGGATGAAGCTGGAGCAGAAGAAGAAGAGGATGATGCTGGAACAGAAGAAGAAGAGGATGATGCTGGAACAGAAGAACAAGAAGTTGAACCAGAAGACGAAGAGAAAGAAAAGAAAGAAAAGAAAGAAACAGAGAAAGGAAAGGAAATGTGAAGTCCGACATTCAAAACGTAACTAATTGCTCGCGTGAAGCCATTATTTCGTCCGCGGCTCGCCTGGCCTCGCCTGCTCTCCCGACCCCTGCCGCGTGCGCCGGGGCGGCGGCGGGGGCCACGCCCTCTCCTGCGCCTCCGCCTCCGCCGCCTGCTCCGGCGCCGCGCGCTCTGTGCCCGCGTTTGTCTGCCGCTTCTCGGCGCCCCGAGGGCACAACTTAATCTCCGGTCCGGCACGTGCCACTCCGCCGCGCCCGCCTCCCACGCCTCGCCTCGCCTCGCCTCGCTTCAGCCCGTTCACTGAGGTGGTTCAGGGCAACAAAAGTGGACACTGCAGGGTCTATGTCCGAGAGGATCTAGGGTTCGAGTACTGAAGGTAGTGGTGAAATATGTAGATTCCTAAGTCAAATTCAGCCGCTGTCTTTTGGAGAATGCTAGCGGCTGATTGTTTTTTGTTGTTTATTTTGAGGAATTTTCCATTTTTTTCTATGAATCCCAGGCTAATGCCGGAGCAGTACCCTAACAATCGGACCACATACCGCGCGCAACCATTCTTTCTTATTATTATTTCTATCATTGGTCCTTACACACACACACACATGAACATGCACTTCAGTACCTTACTTGTCAAGAGCCCAGTCGAGTGCTTAAAGCTTGTCGCTGCTGGGGTGGTACTGGAGGAAATATCTCGAGAGGGGGAATCCCTGCAAACCGATATTCCACTACACGCCAACTACTTCACCAGTACACAGTTGCTGCTTCCCTGATTTCAAGTTCTCCCATTCGCCAATCAACTTAGGTTGCATCTGCAAAAAAATTCCCTTGAGCTGAATTTTTCCTAAGATATTTCTCTTGATGTTTTATGAAAGGGGTAAAAAGTATTGCAGTGACATCATATGTGCGATCCCAAATATGAGGCAAAACTTCAAAAATATTTTTTTGCAAATATCTCCGTTTTTATGTATTTAATGTTAAATTACCTTATTGCAAAATTTCAAGAGAATAAAATTTTCTAACAAATTGGTTGTAAGCTTTTATTTATGATCAACGTTTTCCAGATACTTTAAGGTTACACACTGTTTTCAATATAATCTTAAATATCTTAATTTCTGTGCGTAGTACGTCAATGGAATTCGTATCAAACTTGTAGGAAGTAATAATATGCTAATATATTGATTATTGATCGTTTTTCTTGCGACACACTCTACGACGTTCAGACTTGGAGAGGGGAGACGATGAATTTGGCCATAACGGTGCTCCGTTCCATCCTGTCCCGTACTTCCCAACCAGCCCCACCGCACCGCTCTCACTCCACCAACTCCACCAGGTCTACACTTGTTCAACCCAGTTCCTTCGCGTGCCCCGCCATCAGCCGTTATGACCTATGCAATCCCGCCTTGCCTCCCACCCTTATCCCTAAATTGGCGCACCCATTCCCACCCAGCCCTGCCCACCAACTTCTTCCAGCCCCTCTCACCCGCCTCTCCCCAGGCCCGCTCTCCCCAGACCCTCTATCCCCAACCCCGCTCTAGCCTAAACCGCTCTCCCAACCCCACTCTCCCCAGCCCCTCACTCCTCAGCCCCACTGCCCCCAACCCCGCTCTCCCTATCCTCGTTATCCCCAACCTCGCTTTCTCTATCACCGCTCTACCCGGCCCTGCTCTACCGAGCTCCGCTCTACCCAGCGTCCATCTCCCTTACCCGCTCCTCCCCACCCCATCCCGGCCAGCACCATCCCAATCCCCGTCCCCCTCACCCCCCAATCGATGAGTCACACCAATCCTCCGCGTTCCCAAGTCACCTATCATTTACCCCTCCTTGACACATTCCGTCCCCTCTGCCTCTTGTCCGCCACGCTTCACGCCGCTCTGCGCAGCTCCTCTCTGACCTATCCCACCCCTCCCCATCGCTCCACGCCCAGCGCCTGCCACCTGCAGATGAGCCGGCGCCGCTGTGTCCTCTGCAGCTGCTGGCGGCGGCAGGGCCCTCTGTGGTTGCAGGCTGCTGGCGACCGCTGTTCGCCTCGACGCTCCTCTGCGCCCCGCCCAACAATTATGTTTGCGTCTGCGGAGGGTCTTGTGAAGTTTCATCTTCTTTGCTCGTGCACTTGACGACGGGCGAGCGAGATCAAATAACGCGTCTGTAAGAGTCTGGTAGCTGGACTTGGGACCTAGTAATTGTCTAGATAAGATGGTTAACTCCGAAGAAAAAGTAGATTTAAATAACTGTTGATAACAAAATGTAGATAGTAATAAGCTTTATTGCGCAGATGTTGCTCTTGGTAGAATGCAGAAACGTGAAAGTACAATTACAAATAAAAAACAAAAAAATCAGTACAACAAACAAATTTATTTTGTCATTACCTAGCCCATGCAGATGGCATATACATACGTATGCTACATATCGAAATACATGTATATTATTTAGATAATTACAATTACGTATTACGTTAATATGCCTACAAAACAAGCCTGCACCTATTCACTCATAATTATGTTCAGACAAATATAGATACATAATTTTACCCAACACCACAATATAACACTATTAAATAATTATTAAATGTCTAAAACTTGTTAACATTAATAATACATATAGTAAGAAGAAAAATTTCGTGTTATGAAGTAATTTTGAATTTTAAATATTTTTAATCGATTCTACCAAATAATATAATTTAAAAATTGCTGTTCAACAGCAGTAAATCAATGGGAGGTGCAGACACGGCAAAACAGACGAGTCAGAAAAAGAAGAGTTATAGAAAAAACGTTAAGAGATAGAGGAAGTCAGAAAAAGAACACAAAAATATATTTCTTGATAAAAGTTTTCAAATCAATTTGTTGACAATCAGTTTTCTATTTTCGTTTTATTTCACTCGTACTGCACTTCGGAGATCAAATGTGTCTCCATCAGATACAGGTACAATTGGCAGGTAAAATACAATAATCAATTACGGAATACTCTATCTCTTATCGTTTTTTCTTATTTTTCTCTGACTCTTGATTTATTGCAGTTTCGTTTCAGAAATTAATAGGAATCAGTGTCGTAAAATGAAATTATTAGATTTGCTCCTTTTCTGACATGTTCATCATTCCTCAACTGTTTTAGTCTAATCCTTTTGTAGGACACGAGTTCAGTAGCGGCTGATGCTTGATAAACATTGGAATCTGCATCACCCCAAAGTCATGCGAGAGTAATTTCTCCATTTATCACGTTGATGGAACAAAGAGATGCAACCACAAAAGTGGTAGTTGGAAATGAAATGTTATGACAGCAAAAACAAATATGCCCTCTGTCGATAGAATAAACAACTTAGAAACTCATTCCATTAATAAGCAGTCTCGCTTTGCAAAACTAGCGTTCGTGTAAATGTTTTCGTGTCCTTCAATGCAGAAAGTAATTAAGCAGATGTAATAACAATGTGTTTCAATTTCATCCTGTCTATGATCTACACAGAATATGCAACGATTTTCATATCACGAAATGAAATTTCTTCCTCTCTCATCAATGTATTGGTTAGTGTCAAACAATGCAGAAAACGTCAAATGTATTGCGAATTCATTTCATAATATTTAATTTTTTGAAGGATTATTTAAGTGATAATTGTTCTTCAAAGTGACCAAATTAGGAGGAGTGGCATTTTGTCTAAATTTGAATGTATCAATAGCTTTTAACTTTTCATTTAATGGAATAAAAAGGTTGCTAAATTTTTTACACAGTTTACCCTGTTATTCACGAACACATTTTCTTTGAATGAGCATATAATCCAGCAGTTCTCTGGATATTACGTAACACTGGAGCAGAAAAAATTCGCTCTTCTGAAATGCGTACGTGAATACGTAAGGGAAGAGGGTATCATGAAATATGCAAAAATTGTCTATTTTTGTTTTTCTTGCTGATTAAATAGATCAAACCTTGATCTTTCCAAATATATTAACATTTTTCTTTTGGGATTACTGGAAGTCCCTGTAATACTTTTTTAATGTCCTGGGGCGCAGTAATCCACGCCCCATTTTTGCCTCTGCATACAAGTATGGCTATTTTTCGTAATTTTGAACGCATATTGGGTCGTTAATGAGTTATTGAAAAATGCTCTTGTCCATATGTTGGTAACATCGACCTTTTCCGCTGAAGATGATGATTCACAATACGGAGTAGGAATGTTCTGGTAGAGCAGCTGCAAATACAGATATTTAAATGGCGTTTGCTGAAAGTGTTCTTAATTTGTAATAAATGTATATTTTAAAAGAAGCTATCGCTCACAATTTGTTAAAATTTACAGGATACATTATTTATGTTCTTCATTCGTATTATTGGCAATAAGTTGAACTTTTTTATAACATTCTTCATTAAAAAAATGATGGTTGCTGAAAAAGTTGAGGCAAAAGTTATTATTAAAAAAATAGACTATATATTTTTAATCAACTTTAAATATGTCAAAAAAATAGCAACGACTGCGTCTTTAAGTATAAAAGATATCAAAAAGTAAACCATTTCCTAGAAAAGATAGGCTAAGTTAATAGTAGCAAATTTAACATGGGCGATATACATGGTACCCTTTCCCCTTAAAGGTTTTTCCTCGTCGCATGCTGTCTGCTGTCCCGAAAGCACTGAATAACTGAAAATCAGAATATAATCCTAACATCAGGTGTGAGACGTTGCGGATTGGCATAATCAAATATTTGCGTTATTCAATCAATGCATAAACTGCTTGATTGTTTTTTTTTTGTTTTATATTTTTCGTATCTTCTTGGGTAACTAACAAAACCAGTGAACCTCCCCTGTGGTCAGAAGCTCGTCAGCTTTGTATCAGTTTTAGTAAATACTCGATATTAGTATTATTGATAGTATGCTAGATTCGGATATATACATTCTTTCATTCGTTTACTCATGCAAATATATAAAAAACACATCGAAATAAAATACGTTTATTTACTGATAAAATTAGAGCCCTCGAAAAACACCCAAGAAGTACTTAATATCAGACTTGACGTTTGGAAAATGAAGTTGAATGATTGCAGGAAAAAAACACATTTTTCAGGGGAAATATTAAATAAGTGCGGTATAATTTAGGTTTTGTTTTATGTTCATCTATTTTGCTCAGCATTAACTGTTTACATTCGTTCTAATGTTTTCGAAAATATTTTCAACATTTCTAATGGCGTTGAGAATTCAGAGACAAACTTCCTTCCTTTTCCTTGATTTTTCGAAGACTTAATCCTCCGAGACCATATAACTTTTTCAAGCGTGAAGAAAATCAGTGAATGTCAGCTGTGTGCTATTTAAGAACATTGCCTCTAGATTCGTTTCTGCACACAAATAATGTAAAGAATTTCGTTCAAAAAGTTGATTGAAGTTGAAGAAGCTATTTTTTAATCAAGTGAGTGGATCTTAATGTCTGTATAGCCCAGTATCAACAGATGCTTGGAAATCAAAACACAGGTTAGGAACATTGAAAATAAAGTAAAGGATGCAAGCTGACTGTGTAGCGTAGTCGTAATGTAGCGTGTAGCTTGACGTAATATAGCAAGCGAGATCAAGGGTCGAGCCTCCTCTCATAAGTAAGCAACAAGATAAGTACGTCCTTCCCTTCGAAACAGACTTGTAAGCCCGAAAGGAGAGTGTGGGTCGTGTGCAACCGCGCGGGCCGAGCGGTCGCGCGGAGGGAGAATGGCGCGAGGGGGCACACGGGCGCCCATGGGCGTTTGATGTCGCCGCGGTGTCCTGGGCACCGCCGGTGTTTGGCACGTGCATCCTCGCCCCGCGGCGGGCCTCTCCCGCCCGCTCCGACCCCCAGCGCCCCTCGCCGCTGCCTCGGACATGAAAGGCTGCCCGCCGGCTGACGGTCGCGTTCAAAGCGGTCACCGCCCCGGCTCCGCCCCGCCCCCTCCGCACTCCCCCTGCGCGTCCCATCACGCCCCGCCACGCCCGTCCGCGTCCCGCCCCAGTCACTCCCAGACCTCTCCCCCACGAAGCCCCACCCGCTCTGGCCCCACCCCCGCAACCGCTCTGCTCCCTTCCATCCCATCGCAACCCCGCCTCCACCCCGTCAACTCCTCCTCCACCCCGCCACGAAATGGTCCAAACCTTTCCTCCTCCCCACGATTCGCTTCCATCACCTCGTCCCCACCCCACCACAACCCCACCCGTCTTCCGCCTCACTCTTCTCACACTTCACCTCCCCACTCCCTTTCACACCTCTACCGCCTTCAGCGCTTGCCCTCAAACGTTTTCCGAACCACCTCCGCCTCCGTCACGGCTCACCCGACACCTCCTTGTGATGCGCCGCGTCTCGCCTCGCCTCGCCTCGCTTCATGCCTGCCCACCAGCACCCCCCACCCCCGCGGTGCGGCATCACACGCCCCACTCTACCCCACCCCACCCCACCCCACCCCGCCTCTCCTCACCCTAAGTCAACTAACAGCCGCCTAATGGACTGCGTGGCTTCGGGATCGTCCACCTTGGGATATAACTGCTAGAAGCACGCTGCGGCAGAATTTGCTCATTTATTGGGCGGCACGTTAAAAACGCGAGTGCAAGTCTTCACATTATTTTCGATCGCGACGCAGCCCAATTTCTGAATTGGCCAACATCTGCGTTCTCACCGTACTGCTGGGGTATTTCTATGATTGATTGATTGTTAATGATTCCGGACGCATCAACTACTGAGATAATTAGTCCCGTAAGTGTAGTGCATGCTTTTTCTCCCGCTTAATGGCGATTTCCGGTGCCAAACTACCGTCGACTACCCGAGGTTTCCCAAACCAGGTATCTCCAACCAGCGAGGCACCGCCCAGACGGGGCAAGCTCTAAGCCCCCGACCGGTTTCTCGCCGTGTATGGTAGAGCAGTGGATGTTAGTGTAAGAGTCTAAGAGGTGATGTTAGGACAAAGAGCAAGGAAACGTCACGCGCGGTCCAAGGCCCGTTTGTTAGACCCCGGCATTTGCCTGGTGTTGATCGGAGAAACCACGGAAGACTACTTATCAGAACAGCCGGCCTCTAGAATTCTCCTCCAGACAGCGACTTATTTAGCTAGTGTTGAAAATCCGCCACCGTCGGGACTAGAAAGTAGGACCTCCCGGTCAGAGGCACTGCAGTGACATCAGTTGATGCACTGCGCTGTCACCTCTGTCTGAAATTTTTCTAACTCGTGAGGAATGGGACATGTAGCTAAGAATCGGCCTAAAATCACGCTCTAAAATTTGTTGTGCGAACATACGAGAAGGAAGGGTCGTGAGTGATCCGTTTCACGGTCATTGATAAGTTACGTTATTGGCGTCCTCCTTAGATTTTACATTAAACACATTGTATTATTATTATTATTATTATTTAATGTTTAAAGGCTTGGCAACTAAGGCCTTTAGCCTTTTACTGTTTATTATAAAAGTCACATAAACAAGCACGATTTACAGTTACAATTCAAATTTTACGAAACAGATTTGCTTCTTTCAGAATTTTTAATGTCCTGCCAGTCGCCGTTGTGTCCGTTCCTAGGTCCTTCCTCAGATCCTCCTTCATTCCACATCTGTCTCTGATTGTTGCGAGATTCACACAGTCCGTTAGTAGATGCTTCACTGTTAAAACTCCACCGCAGTCGCAGACAGGTGGTTCCTCATTGTGCAGCATGAATGAAGATGTTATCCTTGTGTGGCCTATTCTTAGCATGGTAAGGCACACTTGTTCTCGTCGAGTGTAGCTGACGTGTGCTGGCTATTTATTCACGCTTTGCTTGATCGGCTTTAATTTCGTTTCAAGGCTATTCCATGTGGTTTGCCATTCTCTGAAGATACACTTTAAAGCAGCATTTCTTGCATCTTGAGGTCGTACTTCCGTATCAATTTCTAATTGTTTGTTTGCGGCATTTCTTGCTGCAGAATCGGCTTCTTCGTTGCCTGAGATAACTATGTGCCCAGGTATTATAATAATAATAATAATAATAATTATTATTATTATTATTATTATTAAAGTACTGCAATGACAATTAGTATCAATTAGTATCTGGTAGAGATAGGTAAGTCAATTATTTTACATGAGATATGGAAATTCTAAAACATGAATATTCCACAACGACTACGTTACTGTGATTTATTATAATGAATTTATTCCAAAGGCGTATCACATTATTTACAGCTAACGACGCACTGCGCCTGAAAAGTTTCATGTCCTTTTATTCACAAGTTCGGATCTTATCGCCGCTAATAGAAACGTGCGCTGTGCTTTGCCTTGAAAATCAGAAGATTCCACACGAGTGTTGACGTCACGCATTCCCATTTATACCGCCGCATTACAAAGGCGAATTCTCTTTGGTCTTCCGAAAACTGTCTGGACCGTCGGAGGTCTTGATGGGCAACATTGCATCTGGAAGATGTCTCCCTTGTTACAGGTATATGAACCATGCAGCTCTTATCTATTTCTGAAGTTCATTAAGGAACATAGCCCTTTATTAAGGGTTCGATCTTCAGCCGTCAAGATTTTGTTAAAACGTAACTTCTCTTAATATAATAAATGTAGTTATAATTAACCAATTTCTGGCTGAATCCAAACCCTAGCCAAAAGGCTCGGTATTCGATGCCCGCTTCTCGCCAAGACAAGCTTCTATCTACAGAAAGCTACAAATTGTTTAGGAATTGGTTTATTTCCTGTCGGTTTACCCCCGACCATGGCAACGTTATATACTTTTCTCCCTGGAGATCTTGAGTTAAATAATGACTACAAGAGTCATTTCTAAGTCTAGTGTGTGTTGTGGTTCTCTCTTCCTTTTGCCGGACATTTTATATACTCGCACGTTTCATTACAGGATACATAAATAAATATATATGTAGATAATTAGACAATGGACTGGTGTGTAACAAATAAATGATAATGTTTTGGCTTCAGGCACGATGAGCGTCATATTAGTAAAAGTACTTGCGTATACGACGATGATATACACTAATGGATTAGTATTTGTTCGTATTAGGATTTGTAATAATAATGATCATAACTGTAGGTGTATCTTGTAACTTTTATAATGAAAATGCGTGACGCTATAAACTAATTCTTATCCATGGCCGAGAACTCAAGTATAAGTAGTACATGGATACATTTTTCTCGCGATGCTCTACTGCTAACCTTATAAATTACGCAACAATGTCTCATTTTTACTGTTAGAAAGAGTCAATAACCTCTAAGTAAATATTTATACACTGAATGCTTTTGCGTTCTGTATTAGGTGTGTATTCGTATAGGTTCAATTTATGACTTTTATTAATAGTAATGTATTTATCAATACATTTTCATTGTTTGTTCAATTTTCTTGGTTATAATACGCAAGAGTAGTAATAATTTAAAACAAGTGACTGTATTATCTGATTTCGAAGAAATTAATTTCAATATGAAATGTCCCTTTGTAGATGAATTAAAATAACCTGTATGCGCTTAGTAGGTAGAAGAATATGCAACAAGGCCTATAACAGTAATATTATGTAAATGTCAGAAGCTGTCATGTCTTTTTATCTGTTCATTTTGAGTAAACATGCATGCAAAACCTCACGGTTAAAAATATAAAATTGAGATTTGGTTCGCGTTAGAGCGTAGAATGACTGACATTGTGAATGAGGCCATTTCACGCCTGCCAGGGGAGTAACGATGAATGGTTGTTGACTGATAGATTGAATTCGCCTGCCAGAGGGAAAGAGACTTTCTCTCTGACTCAACCGATTGAATTCAACTTCTGAGCGTATCTTTTGCCTCAGTGCACTTTAAAACCACTTCATTATTTTCCCCACGTTACTAGTTATCCGTAAATAACGTATGCTATGGTCGGATGCTGTTTCAACTTAGTGGCTCAGATTTTCTCTCTTCTGGTAAATACGAATGCTTTTTTCCGAATTTGTTTGAATTTTGCAAACAAATAACGTGTCAGATTTGTATAGAAATCTTCAATTAATATAATTGTATATTATGTAATTGACTTCGGGCATTTTATTCGTTCTTTAAGCAATTTTCAGTACAATGGAAAAGGTTTGACGTGGGTTCTTCAATAACAAAATTCTCAATTTCTTCTTTTGTTGCTCTCTCGATAGCATGACATTACACATCAAGAATGGTAATGAATACGTACGTTTTAGTTATATATATATATATATATATATATATATATATATATATATATATATATGTGTGTGTGTGTATGTGTGTGTGTGTGTGTGTATGTGTGTGTGTGTGTGTGTGCGCGTGTGTGTGTGTGTTTTTCATTTGCCTATGTGAAAGATATTCATTTTATGGAAAAAAATATAGTTCAACGAAAATTATTGATTCCTGTAAGTTTTCATTTATGTAGTTCAGATTATTTGAATGTTCACATATAATGTCTATAAACAGACAACAGTTATTTCCAAGCAATATCCTTGCGTCATTCAAGGATAGTTTCCTTCCTGCTACAACTGACATTTCGCACGCGAGAAAAAAAGATTTCTAAGAATTCACTGACATATTCTAATAATGTGACCAGTAATATAATTTTTGCAAATAAGATGGGAACGGGTAGACGGGCATAAAAACTTTTGAATAATCTGCAGAATAATAAAGCCTGAGTCCATCCGCGTGACGTCTCCTGGGTTAAATGGAAGTTTAGTAAATTGCTAACACTGCCAACGTCAAGTATCAGGTCGCAAAGGAAACAAAATAATTCATTTAATTATCCAGTCAAGAACAAAAGCGAACGTCAAAATATCTGATATAATAAGCTGAAATAAAATACCCACATATCACAGAGTTTTCCAACAAATAAATTGCAAAACACTTCATGGCCGTAAGTATATAATTCAATGCCAAACAGTTCCTGGGTGTTTTTAATAACAACAGCTGAACTCATATCAGTTGTATTTGTCCAATGTTGATATGTAAAATCGAAAACCCTTTTAATCCTCTTTTGCATGCCGTTTATAGAGTTTGACCTCTTTATTGCTGTAAAAATTCTGTTCATTTTTTTTTATGAAAATACTAATTCACGGGAGTACATCGCTCTTCCAAATTCAAAGCTTCAGCTATTAGGAAAAATGAATTACAATGAAGTGAAATAATCGTGCCTAGGTAACTAAAATAAGTAAATAGCTAAAATGGCGGGTTCAAAAGGAACTTCAAGTGGAAAATGAATGTGTCAAATATGGTTTAAGTATATGCGACTTACGTTTACTTCTGTACACCATGCTATTGATTCAGATTTCCGCGGTTACTTTGCCAACGGAATTGTTTTTTATTTCAAAAACTTCTACAGAGAATTATCAATGACGAATCAACATTAATAAGAAAGTTTTAAAGAATTAGAAAGTTCAATGAACACTAATTGTATAATTTAGTACCCATTACACCTTAACATATGTCAGCATTTGAATTTCCATATTCTGAGAAGTAAGTTTCGTTAGATACTGCTTGTCTTCTGAATTTTGAATAAGATTGTTCAATGAATGTTTTACAAGCTGATCTAATATATTCCCTAAATGACTTCTAAAACACGCTCTAGTGAATTTTAATTATATAATGTTGTTGATTTTTCAAGTTTTATTTTTCTGCGCCCAAATGGGTAAACTAGGTTGATTCATAGAAGAAAATATCTCAACACAACATGGCGTGTTCTCGGTTTAAAGCCATTTCTCTCGTTGGAAATGTTGTCATTAATGACGTTATATAAAAGTTTGAATTTCTTTTATGAATCCATCTGATTGTGGAGTTCTCTAAGATGAATACGCAAGTAATTGGAGATTTTATACAATATGTTAATACCAACACTCGGAATTGTACATTTTCCTCTTTGCATGGTCACAAACAATTGTTTAAGCAACCCCACTATAGTTTAAGAACTGTATATTCCTTGCCGTACTTTATTTTTCACTTTTTAGGTAATAACTATTCCACATTTAGCGTCTTCGATTCACGTATTTTCAAGAATCTCCGCAATCTTCACTGCGCTTCGTCGACATCTTACTTTAAAGGACTTATTTATAAAACAATACTACCTCCAAAGTCAATAAACGTAGTTAATACTTAGTGTAATGGGTAATACCATTATCCCAAAGATATATTAACAATATAACGAAATCTTCAAAAGGGGATCTGATAAGATGTAACGTTGCACATTGGGTAATAGACCATTACTTAACAATGCTAAGACGAGGTCACTGCATGCCAAAGAAACTGATCAATTAAGAATATGGCAAAGAAAAGTAGAAAGAAAAATACTTGGTGTAACTCTTCGTGACAGGTTAAGAAATTAAGTTTTTAGGAATGAAATTATAATAATTAATGAAAACAGTAAAGCAAAAAGAATAAAATGGAGATAGGCAGAATATGTCAAGCAGATGGACTGACACAGTGAATGCATAGGAGAGCAGCATGTGATACTATGATTAGAAAAAATGTTGACGCCAAAACGACCAGTGTTGTGTCGAACGTAGAAAAGGTAGCAGTAGTGTATAACAAGTTTAGCGAAGTGCAGGGGTGATTGAAAGGCAGTGTTAAGCAGGGCAGTATTTTAGAAAATGTTTATAGACTATAATAAATATTGAATAAATAGCAAGTAAACAAAAAATGAATAATAAACAATGTTTTAATTAGAGTTTAATTAACAGATAGTAAATGAAGAGTTGTTGTGGGAACACAATTATACGAATAACTAAATAGTCTTTGCTGTAGGATTCTAGAGTCTAAACGCTCTTCAGGAATGGCTAATCTGGAAGCGCCATTGATCTCCCACCACATCAAATAGAAGGCAATGCCCTGCAATGGGATATATGGATGATAATAATAATAATAATAATAATAATAATAATAATAATAATAATTAGACAGTTGTCGCAAGCTGACTTTAGTTACAAGCTCCATGGTGATGGAAGGCCAGTATCACATTTGTTTTACATGACTGATCTGAAAGTGTTTGCTAAGAATGAAGCGATTCTCTCACAAATGCTGTCAGTCTTGAATGACTTTAGCAATGACATCCGCATGAAGTTTGGTCTTGACAAGTGTGCAAAAATCAATTTCAAAAGAGGGAAACTCACAACGTCTGAGAACTTCGAAATGGATATGCAAACTGTGATTCAAGATCTTGAGCCAGGTAAAACTTACAAATATCTGGGCATTGAAGAATGTGAGACCATCTCGAACGACACAATGAAAGAGAGAATCCGCAAGGAGTATTACAGAAGAGTGAGACTTGTCCTGCAGTCTGCTCTAAACTCAAGGAATAAAATATCAGCAATAGGTAGTTTGGCGGTGCCTGTAGCCGAATACAGTTTCGGACTAGTAGACTGGACTGAGCAGGAAATTCGCATCATGGATCGAAAAACCAGAAAACTGCTTACAATGCATCACGTTGCCCACCCCCGAGCTGATGTATCACGGCTTTATGTGTCACGTAAGGAAGGAGGAAGAGGCCTGAGACAAATTGAAGCCTCCTGGCACAATGCAATAACCGGGATGGGAAAGTATGTAGTCAGCCATCAAGATGACACACTAATGAGGCAGGTCATGAAATCTGACCGAAGAATGGGAAACAGAGGCATTGTTAGTGTAGCTAGAAGCATTGCGAAGAAAACTAGGCAAGACACGTCGAATAACACAGACACTGAACTTCTGGTACTACAAAACATGAAATGTGTGACACAAAAAATGTTAAAGAAGTCGTGGAGGGACAAACCCCTCCATGGACAATATCTAAAAACAATGGAACAATGGAAAACAATGGATCGAAAAACCAGAAAACTGCTTACAGTGCATCATGTTGCCCACCCCCGAGCTGATATACATAGACTTTATGTGTCACGTAAGGAAGGAGGAAGAGGCCTCAGACAAATTGAGGCCTCCTGGCACAACGCAATAGTCGGGATGGGAAAGTATGTAGTCAGCCATCAAGATGACCCTCTAATGAGGCAGGTCATGAAATCTGACCGAAGAATGGGAAACAGAGGCATTGTTAGTGTAGCTAGAAGCATTGCGAAGAAAACTAGGCAAGACACGTCGAATAACACAGACACTGAACTTCTGATGCTGCTAAACATGAAGTGTGAGACACAAAAAATGTTAAAGAAATCGTGGAGAGACAAACCACTCCACGGACAATACCTAAAAAGAATGCACAAGGTGCAGATCAATAAAGATCAATCATTTATGTGACTTAAAAAGGGAAGAATGAAGCCAGAATCGGAAGCACTTGTAATAGCTGCCCAAGATCAGGCCTTGAGAACACGACATTATGAAAAAGCGGTTCTCAAAATTTCCCAAGATGATAAATGCCAGGAGCAAGTGGAAACCATTGATCATATTGTCCAATCCTAGCAAAGATCGAATACCTGAAAAGACATGACAGGGTGTGCAGCTACCTCCACTGGCAGATCTGTACCGCCCTCGAAGTTCCAAACACATGCCCCAAGTGGTACGAACACTCACCAAAACCGGTGACGTCTGTTGGATTGTGTACGATATTGTACGACCAACAAATTCAAACTGATCGCACGATAGCGGCAAACAAACCGGATATAGTTATCCGGGATTTGGCGAAAAAATCGTGTTTACTTTTCGATGTTGCTGTACCTTGCGATCAAAACGTCGTTACCAAGGAGGCAGAGAAACGTCTTAAATTCAAGAGTTTGGAAATCGAGATCAGCCGAATGTGGGGCGTAAAAGCACAGGTCGTCCCGATAGTTATCGGAGCTCTGGGATTTGTTCCGCAAAATTTGAGTAAGAACTTGTCTAAACTCCCCGGTAATTCAAAAGACTGGGAAGTGCAAGAAATCGCTTTATTTGGAACAGCCCACATTTTGCGTGAAGTATTGTAGAGGCACTGATAGTCACCGGATCTGCTCCTTACGTAGCTGGTTGCAACCTGGAGTAGATTTTATATTCAGCCGACTCATGACATCTTTAGTCGTGATGTAATGGAATAATAATAATAATAATAATAATAATGCGAGGGCTATTTGTTTTCAAGTTCTGGTAGGCTATAAAAAACCAAATTGAGATAATAAGATTATTTTATTACGACAAGTTTTCAAATGTCTTACTTGTTTTCCTACATAGTCACCATCAAGGTTGAGGGATTTTTCATAACGTGAGACAAATACTTTAATAAGTAATAAGATACAAATCGTTACAGATACATTGTTACTAAAGTATTGTGCCATGGTTTGTAAGAATGGATTCGTCTGAAATGGTATTTTTGTATCAGTATTATTTGACGTTTTAGTTATGTTCTGCGTGAATCATTAGGTGAATTTCTAGGAACTTTATTATTATCGTCGACGAAACGTCAAGAATCGTATTATTCCTAGCTGAAATACTATAATTCATGATAATAAAGCTTGGATTTCCTGATAAAATCATCCACTTCACTGCTCGACAAACTATAAATTTTCTTCCAAAAGAAGTGTAATTTCAGAGCGAAATCCACCTTGTTACAGGTCTCCATTTTCAAACTGAGTGGAATATTTGGAATTGTGTATTGATAGAACTTTCAATGAATCTATTGTCATAATGATTGCGCTTACAAATGTAAACTTGATTCATTGTCTAGATGTCTGTGAAAGAAGATTTCACATATTTCTTTATTTGACCAAGGGAGAAAAAGGAAGCTGAGCCTGTACCGAGCATATTCGGCACATCATTCCTCTCGCGCCGACAACACCAATCGCGTGCAGAGAACGTCGCTCCGCGTTGCAAGGCTAGGGGTAACCGTCGGCCACCAGCCCACTGCGCGGCCCGTTCAACAGCACGCGAGGGCAAGTGCGTGGAACGCTCAATAGAGAGCGCGTGGGAGGGGCCGCGGCAGAGCGGGCACGTGCGTGGCAGGTGCGTGTGAGACCGTGCGAGAATGCGTGGGAAGGGACGTGGCAGGATGGGCACGTGCGGGGCAGGTGCGTGGGAGACTGAGTGGAGAGCGCGTGAGAGGGGGCGTGGCAGGGCGTGCACGTGACTGACAGGTACGTGGGAGCCCGTGCGGAGTGCTTGTGGCAGGTGCATGGGTGGCTGAGTGGAGAGCGCGTGAGAGGGGGCGTGGCAGGGCGTGCACGTGACTGACAGGTAAGTTGGAGCCCGTGCCGAGTGCTTGTGTCAGGTGCATGGGGGGCTGAGTGGAGGGCGCGTGGGAGGGGGCGTGGCAGGGCGTGCACGTGACTGACAGGTACGTGGGAGCCCGTGCCGAGTGCTTGTGGCAGGTGCATGGGAGGCTGAGTGGAGAGCGCGTGGGAGGGGGCGTGGCAGGGCGTGCACGTGACTGACAGGTACGTGGGAGCCCGTGCCGAGTGCTTGTGGCAGGTGCGTGGGAGACTGAGTGGAGAGCGCGTGGGAGGAGGCGGGGCGGCGCGGGGGCGGGCGCGTGCGTGGGCCCGCGCGTTGCAAATGAGCGGAAGGGGCGTGGCAGGCGGCGCAGAGCGGGGCATTCCGGCGGACGTGGTGCGGGCTGCGGCGCGTCGCGTCCCGTTGATTTACAGCACGCTCTGGGAGCCCCCACGCGCGGCGGAATCGGTTCGTCCCACTGCCGGGAATCGGCTCTTCCGACTCCGGCGCGCGAGCGATCCGCCCTTGCCCACAATGCCCGACCCGGCCGGCCGGCGCGCGCCGCCGCCCGACAAACTGCGCCCGGCCGCGGCCTATGACGGATGGCGCATCCCCTGCCGGCAGCAGCCACGCTCCGCTCGCGTCTCCTGTCTCGTTCCCCAGTCCCATGGCCTTCTTCATTATGCTCTACATCTCTGGTTCAACGCTCGACAGGCCCCCCTCTCTATTCCAGACACCAATCCCAGTCTAATTCTACCCTGGTCTCTCCTTCGGCCTCACCACCCACCCGCACTCTCGGTTGGTTTCTGTTTCCACAGTAGCTAGAAGGGTAGTTTGAATTCAGTCGCTATCTGGAGGAGAATTCTTGCGGTGGGGTGTACCCAACTAACGAGCCACAGATCGCGCTTGATATTCTTTCTTCATCCTTGTCCTCTTCTTTATCCATACACTGAGAAAACTGTTGTAATATAATGTACTAAATATATTTAGTTAGCGATCGCATCGTAAATACAATTATTCGTGTAATAAGGTTCACTAAACGTGATGCGTTGCGTTTAGTATATCAGACAATTCACCATCGTAAGTAAATGAACAAAGAGAATTGTCGGTAGTACTACACTTGTTTCGTAGATAAAATCATTTGAGATCTACGTTTCATGTCGTCACACTTACTAAACACTGATAATTAAGCGCGCGTTCTCAGCAACCTGACCAATTCAAATCGTTATAGAGCCCGTTTGAAGTGTGAGAATTCAACGCCGTATATAGAATTATACGCTATATAAATGGTGTGTTTAGTATTTTATTGGTTGTCAATAATTATGTTATATTCTAAATCAATGTTAAAAATAACATCGATAGCGTAGAGCCAGCATCATGCGCCCGTAACTAATCTGCTTGGTTAGGGTCTGTCACGTAATCATGGTTAAGTACGAGTCCCAGGGGCTGCAGAATGGGTGACCGATCAGGAACCCCAGTTACTACCTGCCTGAAGGGATAGAAAGAAAGTATTCCCTTTCGCGTTTCGTTTAGTTATTTTTACTGCAATGTCTTTAGTAAATATTACTTAATATATTAGTCAACTCAACGATTCGTTTAGTTTTTTCTCCTAGATGCCATTCGTCACTGGCACATATAGTAATGTTTTGTGAACATTACTATATGTATATTAGTGTGTTTAACTTAATACCAGTTTCACGAACGTGACTATGCACATTGTCCTACGCAAATATACTATACCGTTTAGTTGAATCTACTTCGTGATTAATTATATGAACTAAATATTTCTCTCCATGTACACACAGACACACACAATCGTATGCACTACCGCTTATATCGCAAAACTAGTCATGAGTTTATCCTGGCTGGGATGGTGCCCCGCAAGGGGGGAACGGGAAATCTGAACGGGAAATCGCCCGAAGTTGCCGTGTAAGTTCTGTGCCGGACATCTCGTTCTAGCGAGGAAGGAGCACCGCCAATAAACTCATGTGGCGAATAACGAACGTAATTGACCCACCCGAAAACGCCAAATATTCGCTCAATCATTCGGTGCTGCTCCAAGACCGTCTCCAGCACCTGAGCGTGAAGGGGGGAGGGCTGCAGAAGAAGGAAAGTCTCGGGTGGCTGTGGTTTCGCCAGGGAATGCAAAAAATATTATCGTGTGCCAGAGAAAGGATAACACAAGGTCAAATGGAAGGCAGAAATTAGAAAACCCTCGAAGGCGTATAGCAGTGTAAGTTTAATATTAATGTTCACTTCCATTCCAACCGGACAGCTAAGCAATTGGTTGAGAGAGAGATGGCTTGTCCTTCGCCACCCACAGTTTTGTAAAATTCGTAAAACTTAGTTATATGGTCCGCAAGTTTATCTACCTGCTTATATCTATTCTCTATGTTTTAGAATGCAGTAATCATTGCGGATTTTGTGTAGTCGGAGTTATAGACATCACTAACATATTCAGTCTACTGTGCTATATCTACCAATACTACTTTGGGTCAGTGTTACACTTTGTATACTAATCGGAAATCTCAGTAAATATAAATCTAATTACATTGAATTCGGTTATGTATTTTCAGGTTAAAACTCTTACGTGGTACTACGTCACAAAAATTACTTTTTTAATTACCTTGCGTTGTAATAACGCCTTCAGAACGTATGTATTTTTGAGCACATAAACATGTGCTATTTCGTAACTACAACTCCTCTAATTGGGTCAATCATGTTTATTGTTTTTACTCATATATTACTACCTGTATCGAGGGGATCATGTTTACGAGGGGATAACGCTACATGCCCCCTTATGGGGAGAATTATGAGAGGGACTTATGGGTGGCAATTATGAATGGGAATTGAGAATTGAGAGTGGGAATTTATAGTGGAAATTGAGAGTGGAAATTGAGAGTGGGAATTTATAGTGGAAATTGAGAGTGGAAATTGAGAGTGGGAATTGAGAGTGGAAATTGAGAGTGGAAATTGAGAGTGGAAATTGAGAGTGGAAATTGAGAGTGGAAATTGAGAGTGGAAATTGAGAGTGGAAATTGAGAGTGGAAATTGAGAGTGGAAATTGAGAGTGGGAATTGAGAGTGGGAATTGAGAGTAGAAATTGAGAGTGGAAATTGAGAGTGGGAATTGAGAGTAGGAATTGAGAGCAGGAATTATGAGTGGAAATTACGAAAAGATAAATCGAATCAAGTTAACAACTAGTTAATTAGTAATTAAGTAAAATTGAATCATTATAAAATTCATATTCATAAAATGTTCTGGAAATTAAAATCAGAGAAAGAAAAGATGAGTAACAAATAAAATCTATGAAACTACGAAACTCGAATCTGGATCTCTATGTGTTTCCAAAGACCTGTGAAATTAATGGTTTCTTACGAACTTTACAGAGGATAAATATTTTGATTACTCGATAAATTTTATATAATAATATAATTCTAAATTTCTTTACGTACTACCCTAAACTAATGTTTTTGCCACTTTGATCAGCATTCATACAGATGCATTGCTTTCTAATGGTTTCAGATAATACGCATTAAAGCCTTGCGTTTGAAAAATCACATGATAAAAGAATTACAATGTGCAAACGCAAGTCAATGTAGTGCGGAGGTAACATGAAAAATGCATTAGTCCCTATAACATTGTGTTATATCTCTATTTAAATCCACTACTCCACTCCGAAACTTCTATTATCCAGAGTTTTTTTAATTTTAACATAAATAATAGTGGGGTACAATATCTACAGCATCGTTAATGAATAAACTGCTAAGCAGGGTTCGGACATGTTCAACCGAAAACTGTAAGGCGAGCGAACGAAATTTTCCTAAATGCGGAAAAAGAACCAACATGGCCAACAGCGGCAACGTTGCGTCAACTGGACACCGTAAAAAAGTTGCACTCGCATTTTGCGCTCCGACTATTGCAGAGGACGCGAGTGTGTTCCGTAATCCAGCACATGCGGACACAGCACCGTCCACACGTGACTTTTTCCATAAAAACGTCGTCGAAAAAAAACTAATAACAGCTCTTGGTAGTCCTCATATACAATTCGGGGACGATTCAAAATATTAGTACGTGACTTTTATTCCATTGCCCTAATATTCCTTTTCGAGCCATTCATATTCGCAGCGCGCGTCGCCAAATGTATTGGCGTTCTTATTGAAATCCAACCAAGTGTACAACACGGGATTTTCAAAATATCCCGTCGGGCGGGATTAAAGATGGGTGCGGGATATTGGCGCCGATATTTTAGGTGGTTATTACGTCGCCTATCCCGGTCTCCCCGCCGACTCCGCGCCCCGTCTCCGTTCCGCGATCCGTTTTCTCCGTTCCCCATTTCTCCACTGCCTACCACCCCACCTCCTCTCTTCCTGCGCCCCGCCACCCTGCCTCGCTCGCCTGCCTCCCCGCTTCCCGCGTTTCCACTCCATGCCTTCTCGGCTCCGCTCAACCGCTTCCGGCTCGTCGCCTCCGCTTCTCCCTCTACCTCACTCCTTACCTCCCCGCCTCACCACTCCATGCCGCCACTCTCCCCCCCTCTTCATCCCTAGGATCATCACCAGCCTCTCCGATCCCTGCCTCATTGCGAAGCAACTCTGTTCCCGCTCGCCGCCTCCCCGCCACACTTCGGTGCCTCCCCGCCGAACCGCCCCCCTCCGCACTTTGTGCCACCCCGACCAGCCTCCTGCCTCTCTCCCCCACCTCCTCCATATTCCTGCCTCCTCGCCCCGGCTTCCCACTTCTCGCCTCCCCTCTTCCTGTCTTCCCGCCTCGCCTCCCCGCTTCCTGCTCCTCCGCACTTCCTGCGTCCCTATCCCCGCCTCCCCGCTTCCTGCCTTTCTCCCCACCTCCCCGCTTCTTGCCCCAGGTTCCTGCCTCCCCGCCCCGCCTCCTCTCTTCTCGTCTGTCTAACTCACCTCCCCTCTTCCTGCCTTTCTGTCTCTTCCTCTCCATATCCTGCCTCTCAAACCCGCCTCCACTCTTGCTGCCTCCCCGCTTCGTGCTTCCCGCTCCTCCTCCGCACGTCCGGCATCCCTGTCCCCGACTCCCCGCTGCATGCCTCCCCCTTCGCACTTTGTGCCTCCTCGCCTCGCCTTCTCTCTTCCTGCCTTCCCGCCGCTGCTCTTCGCTTCCTGCCTCCCAATCCGCTTTCCCTCTCACCACTTCTCCTCCGCTCTCCCTTCACCCCTATTCCCGCCTCCCCGCGCCGGCGCCCGCGCGCAGGGAGGGGTTGCGCGCGCGGAGAGAGGTCGGAGGCTTCGGAAATCAATCGCTTTGGAGCGCCGCGCCGTCCTTTCTCGTCCGCTCGCCCGTCCGCTCGCCGCCCGCCCGCCCGCCCACGGGCCCTTTCGCTCGCGCGGCGGGGCTTCTGAGGGCCCGCCCTCCGACCGGGCCGAAGCCTCGCCAAGGGCCCGCCGCCCAGCCAGTGCGCTGCGAATCTGATGGAATGCTTATTGCGGATGATGCCTTCGATATGGTTATTTCTGGCATTGACGTGGAGGTTCATTTTGTTCTCATGACTACGGGGGGATTTTTATGACTTACAACGTTGCCAAAAATGATCAGTAAAATGCTCGTAAAATGTATTTAAAATGCCCTAAAAATAAAGCAAAATGTAAAAAATAATCATCAAAACCCTTTTAGATTAACAACACAAGGTGTTGAATATGTTACTGATGTAATCGAGGCTTCTTCCGTTTGTTTAAGTGAAATCAGCTGGCAAATTTTGGTTTGGACTCTTCACTAAATTAAAATATCTGCCTTTATTTATCGCGCAATCGGCCGAACTGACAATGGCGCCGATAGGCGTCACAAGTAACCTTAGATTACGAAAAGTACTCACAACGGCAGATATTACAATTTATGAAGGAAGCAATCGAAAAAGCTACTCGGAAATTCTGTGTGTAAATATTGTTCGAAATAAGTACTGTTAAAATGTTGTTACAAACGATAAAATTAGCAAAAAATGCATTAAAATTACCTAAAATGGTAAAAAATGACTTATTAGTCGAAATCGATGAAAAATGCAAAAAAAAATGACGTATAAAATGGGTCATTCCGTTTTGTCATAACGTAATAGTTATTTATGTATCAAGGGCGTTAAGTAGATGTTTTTGTCCCGAGGAAGACTTCCGAACCCAAGGGCCTCTGGCCCGAGGGGTTGAAAGTTGCTTGAGTTGTTGTTGTTCGATGATCTTATTTCTAAATCAATCTTTAGGGAACAGATTTAATTAAAGGAAATATCTCTATTTTCGGAAATGTAGTTGTAGGAAGGGACGCCGGAAAAAGTTTGAATATTTGCAATTTTGGAAAAATCAGGAGAACCTGAGACCTGCATCATTCATTCTCTTAAATTCAAAAAGAATCTTTAGTAAAAATGAAGCTATTTTATTGAATATTTGGAAAATGTCCCAGGGGCTTCATGTAAAGTCCTCCCCAAAATTGAATTCGAAGGGCCGCGACATAGACTAGATCGATGAGGAAATATCAATTTCGGAGAAAATCGACTGAGCGGTTTAGCCGTTATCGCTGATCACAGACAAACAGAGAGTGAGACAGGCAGTGGGACGTACGGAAAAACAGACATTTTGCCGTCATTCCATTTTTCAGTATCAGGAACCCACAAAGCGTGGATTCTGGCTACACCACGTGTTAGCGTTTTTGTTTTTCAAAATTTAGCATCTGGATTTATTTACTTTTTCGTTAACAAGACCCTTTATTAAGAGTTTTCCTGCCGACAATTCCCCGTTTTTTGCGCGCATCATTACATAAATTCCTCTCTACTGCGCCTCGAGAAAGTAAAAGCGAAAGAACATGCATGTACCAGCGTCAGCATCATTCCCTCTCACTCCACCTTGAAGTAGGTTAGAGATTGTAACTGTTTGAAGGTGCTGCTACCTACCTTATTACATTTCATTATAGTTGATTGAACAATAATTTATAACTTTTATCGATCGTAGACTTCTTACGAAACCTACAAATTACTGAATTTCTAAATTGTAGAAACCAAACGTAAGAAACAATCGTCTCTTCTTCTCAGCTACCAAAATAGCTCCATTGAAGTGTGTTTATTGTTGGAATTGTGTTTGTTCACACAACTAATTTACCGGTGTGATCTATATGTTTCTGTGCGTAAATATGAGCTTCTTACAATAAGATGTAATAGAATAGAAAATAGTTTCTGCATTTTGCCTTTCAAATATAAAATAAATCCATTTTGCAGGAATCTATAAAATATATAAAGAAACAATTTCTTCCCTTTTCGATAGAAAAAAATACGAAATATTTTCTCTAAAAATACGTTTATGTTGTGTGTTTTCTTTTCTACAACACAATACACGTAGAAAATTACTTTTGGGAAACCTAAATATCACACTGCAGTCCTTGTATCGTGGAATACATATGAAACAGATGGAGATGATGTAGCTCTTTTTATATCAGATATTAAACAAAAGGTGTGTTTCAAAATCAGTCTTTTATGAACAGAAAAACACCTCCGTACCTCTGATGTTCTTCGAGCATCCTTTGTGGTTTTAAGTTTAGTATTCTACGAAAGTTTTACCATATATTTTGAGTGCGTTTCGTTCTCAAAAGCAACTTTTCAAGCATCCTGAGGATAAATTGCAGGCAAGAGTTATGTCAGCAGCGATGTCAGCCAAATGTTGATGAGATGAAAGGAGAAACTGATCCAACTATTTGCAGATGTGATGGCCTTTCTAGTACATGCTTCACATGACTGCGTCGCTTTACGATTACGATATTTTCCTGTGCGGAATCTTCATTTGTTTTTCTACAAATGTGAGCCTCAAATTATGCCCTTCCAACGGTTGAATGTAAAATGAAGCAGCATTATCTTAAAAGCTACATATCATTTCTTCCTAAAGTGCTGCCGAGAAGAATATGTGCATGAAAAATAGAAAAGGGTGATGATGAGATAAACCTTACAGAATTGAGTTATATTTCTTTTGAGCTGAAATGTGAAAAGTGTTTTTGAATTAGGTAGGACACTTATTTACAGACGTAAAGTCTTATTAATGCGTAAATTGGAAGATGAAAGAGCAATATTGAAGAAACCAAAGGAATGCATTTTTAACAAGGTTTATTATTTATATTTTAATATAACAAGGAACTAGCGGTGTAAAAACTTACTTTATATTATTCGATTGTCTTTACATCCCCTTTAAGAATTTTATCTTACTCTATTTCCTTAAAGTCTTCCAAGCTAATAAAATGTCTTATTGACATATGCGATGTAATGATTGTATGGTAACAACTTATTGGTAAACAATAACTGCCGCACCCATACATTTCTCAATTAATGAACAAAGAAATATACATTTACCTCCATTACTATTGAACTATATCACTACTAAGCTATTACTACACATTATTTTAATTGTGTGTAGTAAATTTAATTTTAATGTTTTTGTCTCAGAACATATAACTTATCGAATTCATATTTACTTTCTCAGGAAAAGTTGCCAACACATCATCGTATACATTATGAATTTTCTTTTCCGTACTATCTAAAAGGTTCATATGTATCGTTCTATCAAGCTACATTCTGTAGTTTTCTTGATCGTACATTTTTGGGATTTATTGGGCAGTCCGTCTTCAGTTCTAATGGTTTCAGAAATTTCTTGCATCATCTCTATTGTACATGTTTCGATCATCTCCGTAACGTTTGAGTGTAGCAGGCCATGCGTTTCGTATTTACTACCAACGTCAATTTGATTTCATTAATCGAGTAGGTATAAACCTAGAAAATATATGATTATACTTACATACCGATAAGTTTAGATAAAACGTTGAATGTCGCACGTGGTTGAAAGGGAAATTAAATGCTCGTTAGCAATTTTTTACTCATTCTTTCGCGCTATAAGTAGTTAACTTGCACCTAATGGTCTCCTTTGGCAACTTGTAAAATACATTACTAAAAATAACCTTTTTCAATATGTAAAGCAATACTATATACTATTTATCAACGCTGAGATCGTTCATAATTCGATCTATTTACAGGGTATTCGGGGAGGAAACGTCGAAACTTCGAAAATAAGCTCCTAAGACAATTCTAAGCATATTTTCTCTGATAAACTACGTGGATATTCCGAATGGTTGAGCCGCAATAAGCACTCAAAAGTTGGTTTGAAAAAATGATTTTTAGGCAAAAATTTTCATCATGGAAGCATAGAAACACTCCAGAAACATGTAAATTGTTTATTATTTACAGAAGAAATGAACATATTTTTTCAGAAAGAAAAATTAAGAGAGAAGTATAAAAACACCCAATTTACACAATTCGACTCCTTTCTTATTTCTCGCTTAATTTTTCTGTCTGAACAAATGTATTCATTTCTTTTGTAAATAATAAACAATTTACATCTATCTGGAGTGTTTCAATGCCTCCATGATGAAAATTTTTGCTTAGAAATAATTTTTTCAAACCAACTTTTGTGTGCTTATTCCGTCTCAATCATTCCGAATATCCACGTAGTTTATTAGAGAAAATATACTTAGAATTGCCTTAAGAGCTTATTTGCAAAGTTTCGACGTTTCTTCTCCGGATACTCTGTATATATAGATCTTTGCTGCTTTGAAAACAAAAAATATTGAAAACCATTTAAATTATACTCGGAAGCTTCTTCACTGAAGAATCTTCAGCTTTAAATAATACTATCACATTCTTCTGTGAATATTTTTGCAAATTTGAAAAAGTACAGACAATGTTGTAGAAAACAATATTTAAAAAATATTTCGACTCCAAAAATTATTTTTCCCTTAATTTTGATGTAGATTGTGTGGTGAAATTTTAATTCTAATCATATTATTTGACACCTAGCATTGTCTCAAAGCAAACTTTAATAAATCTATCTATCTACATCTACTCGTATCTATCTATCTACTCATATGTATCAAATCTATCAAATCTATAATACCTATCTATTAATCTATGTTATAGATAGTATGTGGATAGATAACTATGTTTTCACAAAGAGGCAAAAGGGGTGCCAGCGGATAGCGAGAGCGTGTGCTGTGCTGGGTGGGGCAGAGGCGGGGGCGGGGCGCGGCGGGGCGCGGCGGGGCGCGGCGGGGCGCAGCGGGGGCGCGGCGGGGCGCGGCGGGGCGCGGCGGGAGTGGCGGGAGTGGCGCGTCTGTTGTAGGACTCCCGCCCCCGGGGCGGTCATCACCTGTCAGGGCGTCACTCTGCTCCGAGAGGGGCTCACGAACTCTGCTGGAGTTCGCAAGTCGCCAATCCCTCGAAGAGCTCGCAGCGTTTGTGATGGAGGATG
The DNA here is from genome assembly GCA_031308135.1 of Acheta domesticus. Classification (NCBI taxonomy): domain Eukaryota; kingdom Metazoa; phylum Arthropoda; class Insecta; order Orthoptera; family Gryllidae; genus Acheta; species Acheta domesticus. The sequence continues at coordinate 18,857,248 of JAHLJT010008756.1, read as the reverse complement.
CGGGTTCAAGTCCCGTGCGGTCACTCTGTTTGTTTTGCGTCGAACGGAGTTTCCTTAGAGCACCTTCGCTCCTTCGCATAATAGATCTTGTCTCCTCGGCCTCTTGACTCCACATACTGAGAAAAAGAACTTGGACGTAAAATTCATTTTAAAAAAATGTTTGTGCTCAATGTAATCTAGAAAATTGGTATTATTTATCGGATATGAATAGGACCGAACGGATGTTTTTGTATTTTTATCTTGAACGTAGATAAAATAAAAAAGAGAATCTTGAGATTTTTCTCTTGCATAATAATAGAAGATAAAATAGGCGTGCTTTACAGGAAAGGAGGGAATGCCCCAGACGAGAAAGCATCAGGGACTGAATACCGAAATAATAGCGGTAAAGGTATTTATACCGGTATAGAAATACCGTTACCTCTATTATACCTTTATTCAAAATACCTTAAAAATACCGGTATAAGACGTCAAATACCGGTATTTTTAGAGGTATTTTACCTTTATTCGACGTCTATACCGGTAAAATACCTCTATTTAGAGGTATTTTACCGGTATTTTCTCATGAAAATACCAGTATTTCAGTATAATCATACAGGTTTCGGAGGGGAAACATTCTGATTTTTTACGCTGAGATGGCTCAGAGGAACAATTATGGACTCCGCAGAGTTTCTGACGGGGGGTCCTAGGATTCGAGTCTCAACGTTGGCGTATTTTCGTCACCAGACATTCTACCTAGGTCGAGTTCTGTTGTTGGTTGAGAAAGAATTATTATAATAGTCTGGGGACGCGAAGGCGTGTTTGAGGGAGCGAACGCGTATGAGAACGTGCGTATGGGGACGCGAACGTGCGCTTGGGGGAGCGAACACGCATTTGGGGAGCGAACGCTCGTTTGGGAAGCGAACGCGCGTTTGGGGAGCGAACGCGCGTTTGGGGAGCGAACGCGCGTTTGGGGAGCGAACGCGCGTTTGGGGAGCGAACGCGTGTGTGGGGCAGCGAACGCGCGTGTGGGGACGCGAAGGCGCGTGTGGGGGAGCGAACGCGCTTTTGGGGGAGCGAACGCGCGTTTGGGGAGCAAACGCGCGTTTGGGGAGTGAACGCGTGTGTGGGGCCGCGAACGCGCGTGTGAGTACGCGAACGCGCATATGGGGACGCGAAGGCGCGTGTGAGAACGTGAAGGCGCGTGTGGGGGGGCAAAACGCGTGTTTGGGGGAGCGAACGCGCGTGTGGGGAGCGCACGCGCGTGTGGGGACGCGAACGCGAGTGTGGGGACGCGAACGCGCGTTTGAGGGAGCGAACGCACGTGTGAGGCCGCGAACACGCGTTTTGGGGGAGCGAACGCACGTTTGGGGAGCGAACGCCACACTATTTCCATCAAAAATACCGGTATAATACCGGTATAACCTTTATAGACGTCCATACCGGTAAAGACGTCCTTTAAAGGTATTTTACCGGTATAAAGAATAAAGGTATTTTTATACCGGTATGAAAAAATACCGGTATTTTAACCGGTATTTTTACCGGTATTAAATACCTTTTCGGTCCCTGGAAAGCATGCAAAAATTGCTGGGCAAAATGTAAATTCTAATAGGAGTCCAGTGAAGAGTTTCTGGTAATTTTAATTTATTATGAACGTTATTTTTGTTTAAAAAGGACTTTTAAATGTTCTTTGAACCTCACTTATTATTTTCTCAAAATATACTGTACCATTAATTCTAAGAAATGAGAATATTAGGTGTGTGGACATTTTTATAATGTCTGCTTTACGTAGATATGCAATAACGGAGTATACATATATTTTAGTCGTATTTATAAGTAATCATCTGAAAAACTCATATCATATCGTTATTTGGTTTTTTAAACTAAATGAGAATTTTACATTTCCAAAGCATGCAAAGTATCTTACTTTTTACTTTCATAAACTAAAAATATATACGAACCTTGTAAAGCAATAAAGATAAATGGAGTTACCTGCAATCTTTGGAACAAGATGTTTACTTCACAAAATGCGGATGAAACTTGTCGTAGCACATGACCTGCTCTGCGCTTGCGGGCAACCAAAAAGCCGAAGTCTGCTCCGGATATAATTTCCGAAGAGCAGTAAGTGGATTAGTCGGCGAGCAGGAGTCTTTTTCGGGGGAAGGGCGGAGGCTGGGATTAGCTTGCTGCTACGGCGGATGCTACCACAAAGCCGGTTCCGCCCCCAAACCGCTGCCCCGGCCGACCCTGCCACCCGCACCGCCCACGTGGCCGCTGCTTTGCCGTCCCTGGGGCCTTACCGCCACCGCTACCACCGTCCCCCCCACATCACCCCCGACACCCATGTCGTTCCCGCCATCCCCGCTCTCCCCGCTGCCACCGCCCTCACCACCGCCCCACTGTCCCCGCCCCGCCAGCTTGGCCGCTCGGGGGTCCTGCCACTCTCGCCACCTCCGGCCCGACACCACCTCCCCGCCGACATCAACATCGTTCGCTATCTCCCCCAACCCCCGCCCGCCTTCTCCACTCCAGCGGACTTCGTCGAAAAATGTAAGTAGACAGATTTACGCGATCTCGATTTCCAGCAACAGGTAACAACAAGCAAGTGGATTCTTTCTTTATCTAACTAAGCTGTTACCTTAAAAAATTGGATATTCTGTTGAAATCTCCTCCCAAGTCATGAAAGTAAAATTCGCTTCGACGTTCACCCCCTATAGGAAGTGAAGTGGGTTGGGAGAATAAATTGGTGCGAAATGCTTGGTGCTTGAATCTATAGGAGAAGGCTCTTCGGAAGTTCGAAGCAAACAAAATCCGCCAGGTGAAGGAGATAAAGCGGGAAGAGGATTGCTGAGTGGGGAATGACGGGGGCCATGAAATATTTAAACACTGGTGGCTGGAGGGTGGCGAGTACAGAAAAATCGAAGCGTTCTCCTGCAGCAGACAGTGAAAGTGACAGAGTAAGCAGGTGAGCTGATTGCTTTAGAGAGATTTTGTAAGCTCAAGGTGATGGCGACAAATGTAGTAAATAGCGAAGTGACTTCAAAAGCGGTGCGAAAGAAAAACAAAATCTTGGAGTGGTCTTCAGAATAGGACAGGCGCCAAACGGAGTGACGTAGGAGGTATATGTGGGGTAGAGGAAACAGAAGATGGCACTGAAGGGTCGAGAACAACAATATTTGCACATGTGGGTAATGTCAAATAGTAGGGAAGGAGACAGACTCCATTTTGGATTCGTCCAGGGGGTCCCAGTTGGGTAATAGCTCGGAACCAGCAGTCTTTGTCTCTGAAGCGACTCCGATCGGAAGGTTCTGAGGTTGGTGTCCGCATGGTGGCGGATTTTCGCCACTCCCTAGGTTAAATTCCGTCATTATCCGGAGGAGAATTCCAGCAGTCAGCTGATCGGATTGCGCGTCATTTCTCCGATCAATTCCATACGATTGTCGGAACAATGCCCTACTAAAAGTCCACGAACCGCGAGCAATCTTTCCTTCCTCTTCCTTGCCATACACTCACACACACCTCCTCTAACATGCACTACACTACCACATTTGTCGGGAGACCAGTCGGTAGTGTGATATAATAATGAATGATTTTACCTTTAATTTGCTAGCTCAGTTCTTTGGTTCTCATGCTCTCCATACAGAGAAGCCTGGAAGTCTGAAATTATTTATATTCCGAAGGAATTACATACAACGTGGCACAACAATAATTTTGTGTATTAAAAATTGAATTTGGGATTAATAATATAAATTCTCTTGATTGATTGCATGCATTAGGTTCACGGTACCGAATTGTCTGGCGTTGTGAAACGATGGCCCCGCAGTTCGTAGCCCCTTGACTTCCGCGCCGAAAATCCGTCTTCGTACCGGTCGTCGCCGAAGTCGTCTGCTTCTTTCTTGCTGACTCACTTCTTGCACTATCGTTCCACAATCTATTCTCCCTATTCACGTCGAAGTCCTACTTAAATAATACAGATTACATTCGCGCCGCTACCACCACGATCCAGTCAACCACCAACTCTCTAGTCCAGCGCCCCCTTCTCGCCCGTCAACAACCTTCGTTACCTAGTAACCGCGACCGTCCAGATTAAAGCGCGGCGTTTGTTTTGTAATCTTTTGTATATTACAGCTCCGTCCGACCACATTAAGGTGCGGCGTTTGTTCTGTAATATTTTGTATATTACAGTAGCTTGGAGCTTGTCCTCACTGGGAGATATTCGTAGAGCGGGGACTCCTCCGCAATCAGATCGTGGGTAGCGCCCTCACACTGTTCGGAGAGGGAGAACACTGCCACCTCGAGGCATAAAAGCATTCACTACGCTAATGAGACCAATGACCATAGAAGTTGATGTGCCCGGAAACATCAATCTATTACCTAAGTAATTCCAGCTAGTAGTGTCTCATTCAGGGCAAATTGAGTACGGATCTCCTGATCACTCCAACTTTTCACTCGAGCCATCTTGGAGCTGTTGCGTCCAGTTGTTGAACCATCTTTGCCGAGTTTCTAAGCTGAAATATCTAGAAATTGGGGGATATATTTGAAGAAAGGGATCATTTGGGTCGTACACATTAAAATAGACACAAAATTCCACTAATCCAATGATATTTTGCGACCAGATCGAGTTTTGACTTCTTGGTAGAGAAATATTTTATAAGATTTTTCAATCAGTGTCAGGCCAATGCCCAAAGTATTGCCCTAACAAAGGGGTCACGGCCTGCGCGCGATATTCTCTCCATTATTGTCAACTCCTCTTACATACACACATGCACGCGCGTGCGCAAATGCTCTGCATTACCCACACCTTTCGGGAGACCTCTAAGAGGTTATGGCTTATCCTGACTCGGGAGGTGATCCGCTGGGAGAAATACGGTGAAGACGGAAACACCCCATAAGCTCTGGCTCTGGACTTCAAGTTCCAGAGTATAAGGTACCTTCACGCGCCATCTCCCGGCTACATGCACCACGCTCATTGAACTAATGGCCACACGTAGCTGACGCACCCGAATACGTGCCATCGGTGCATTTGCTTACTCCACCTCAGGAATCCGGCGAGTTTTCTACCTCCACCATGAATCCGGCGAGTTTACTAACTCCACCATGAATCCGGCAAGTTTGTTAACTCCACTATGAATCCGGCAAGTTTACTAACTCCATCATAAATCGAATGAGTTCGCTAATTCAACTATGAATCGGGCGGGTTTGCAAACCCCACCATGAATCAAGCGAGTCTGTTGAATCCACCATGAATGAAGCAAATTTACTGACTCCACCATGAGTCCAGCGAGTTTGCTGACTCTACCAAGAATCAAGCGAGTTTGCAAACTCCACCAAGCCTCCGGGCGAAGGGAAGTCGCGGGGCGCTGAGAACGTGTCAGCGGAGGGGGAGGGTGCAGACGGAGACGTCGCACGGGAAGACAGGGCGGTGGCAGGGGGCGGCGGCGGCGGCGCGAAACGGCCGCGACGGCGGCGCCGGTGCCGCCGTCGCAGAGCCTCTCGAGTGCTCCACAAACATTGGGGTGCTTGCTGGCGGGGCGGCGCGGCGGGGTAAATAAACACGGCGGGGGTGTGGGGTGGGGGTGGCGCGGAGCGGCGCCTGCTGCTCCCCGGGGCCCCCCGCGGCGGCGCCACTCCCCGTCACTCACCGCCGGTGCTCTGGCACGTCCTTTCTCGCGGATTCCCCGCCACGCCACGATCTCTCTGGTCCCCGCTCACACTCCGCTCTCTCCCCTACATTCCTTATCTCAACCTACCGGGAGAGATGGCTCAGTGCATCAAATTATGTCACTGCCGCCCCTTTGAACGGGAGGTCCTAGCTTCCAATTCCGACGGCAGCGGCAGGATTTTCGACACTAGCTTGTGGGCGTAAATGTAGCTTCACTAGGCGCACATTTTGTTGAGCACTCCTGTTGCTTTTAGTGAAAGGAGTAGAGCTGGAGGTGAATTACTATTTTGTTAGCAAAGCAGAAAAATCACATCTGCAATTCGTTTACTGTTGTAATTTGGTTTCTGTTTCTCGGGAACGAAAATGTCAAGTTTTTCAAATAATGTTGCTAACCTCACGCCATTTTTATTCCAAACCTCAAGAAAATGTGCGCAGATAATCTCCTCCCCCATACGGGTTTATAGTTTTTACCGTTTTTTGGCCAAATAAATATCAAATATTAAATAACCTCTACATCCCCATTTATTCCGTTCCTGGCTCGTCAGGCTACGTCACGTCCCATTACGCTCTCCACATCACACCACACCCTTCCACTCCCAGCTACGCCATGACCTGCCACGCCCCATTTTCCCCACGACATTCTACATCCTCCTCCTCCTCCCCCACGCCTCATCACAGCCATATGTGCTGCACCACGCCAGGCTCTGTCCTGCCTACTCCTCCCCTTACCCCCACAAACCTCCCCCTTTTACCGTTCTTCTTTCCCGCGCCCTCCACAGTCCCATCCCGTTCCACTCCGCCACGCTTCTCACGCAGCGTCGGTCATTCTCCATCACGACCTTGCTGCTCCCCATACTGCCCTTACCCATCATGCCCCGTTCTACCACGCTACGTCACACAATTCTACGCACACCCGATCACTCTGTTATTCGATTTTTCCCGTCGTTACCGTTTCACCAGTCCATACCAGTCGTCTTCATCGCCTTATATGTCTCGTCCACCCCACCGCACCCACCACATGACATCACTCCCGACACACGCTAAATCTCGTCACTTTCTGTCGCTCTAATCCACACCCATCCACATGCCAACTTGACAACTCAACAATCCTGCACATCCCTTCTCGACCCCCCTAGTTCTTGCCCCACCACACCACATCTCGCCATTTTCAAACGCGTCTTATTTCTACGACGCCGTACTTTTACGACTGCGTGTGCAAAAACAGGATCGTCCCGGCAAAGGCCATGAGTGATCACGTAAACTGAAAGAACTCAATCAAGATGGCGGATTAGTGTCAAACATTACTACTGCAGGAATAAGGAATTCATAAAAGTGAAAGAGAAGGGGGAAAACTGTACAGAAAGGAACCTAAGTAATGAAAATGAAGAAATATGAAGTGAAAAAAAGAGCAGAACAGACGACGGAGGTGGGCAAGCCGTACATTAATAACTGGAAGTGCAAAGCAAGAGATAAAGCTGGCAAATGAATTAAGTGATTTAAATGTTTTTAATTAAGTTTATCTTATATTCTCAAGATATTTTATTCTGTTCACCGCCTGTAATAATTTACATTTCTTACTACGAAAATCACTAACATTCTGAAATTTTAAATATACAAACACCGTGTTAAGTAGTCATAACCACCACTTTACGAATTCTTTAGATATTCTAATAAAGCTCCTTATGTAAGTGCTAGTTGAACACTTGACGATTTCACTCTCTGATTTAAAAAATGACCATTTTCTTGCTATATGCTGTAATGTTTTGTTTACTACAACTTTTCAGTTTTCTATAAACAAATCGTGTAAATAAAGGAAAACAACAAAAAATAATTAAATTGATGATTTATATATTGTTTGTAATACTAAAATTGCGCAAATGCTGTAGATCCCAAGATTTATATTTTTATCTTTAAAAGATAAGTTCCAAGAATATTATAATTGGTACAGTTAGTCGGGATCGTTATCGTACAGGTAGTCAGCATCGGCATCCACACCTTGGAAGATCAAATAAATATATAAACCGAAATATTTTAGGAATCATTATATTTCATTTTGGGCTCTGATAATTTCCCAGTTCTTGTTCTGTGGTCAAGAGGTGTCGAGGAGAACTCAGAGTTTCCCTTGAAGTGGATTGATCTTCCATAATTTTTATATTTCTTTGTATTAACACTGGGTATTTGATTTTATATAATCGACACGTTTATCTTTTTTGCTATCTCAATGAATATTTTTTGCGTTATTTTATATTTTTGTCTTTGTTTCATGCACATAATACCTTAGTATTTCATTTTGTATACGCATACTTTTTTTAAATTGACACTGTACATCTACTTTTTTTTAAAAAAACGTATGTCTGCTTTCAAAGAATTTATTTACCTTTCAGCACAGTCTATCTGTGCCAATGGCATTGAAATTCTAAACAACACGCATGTCACATACAGCGCTATTTACCGTTGCGAATAGAATCCATGGACACTGATCCGGATTGTGTTGCCTTATTTCATTCGAATTAGTGTCTTTTTGTGGTAGAGAAAGATCTAGCAGACAATATGTAAAATGGTGAAGTACTGTGCGGCGTACGGATGTGATAGATATCTTACGGGCTTATGACCAAAGCCTGTAAGCTGTAATTTAAAATGCAAATCTTTTCAATGTATAATGTAGCCTATTGAATGTTCTAGCTACTTTTTCAATTAATATGGTGTTGGTTAATAAAATGAAATCGATGCATTTTAATGACATGCAAAGTAGGGACAGCGGAAGCGGTGGGTACGGTTGAAAATACTACACAAAAACGTTTTCCAGATAAGTAAATACCCTCCAGGAATTTTGGCCAAAATTGGAAAAAAGTTCCAATTTAACACATTTATTACCACCATCAAACTGGTGGAAACAATTATTTTCGAAATCGACCAAAAACATTCGATATTCGATCTTCGCTCGCGATGTGTAGTCCGTGGCCTCGTGCAGTAAGTTGACATTCCGTTCCTTGTCTAACGCACAACCGGTTTATGGGTAGCTGGCTGGGTTCCATTGTATCCTAATAAACTGAAAATGGACCGATTTATTGTTATAGGTTTCCGAAGTAGACGAGAGAATGACAAAACTGATGACTCTTTCAGTCAAGCGCGAAAGAAGAAAACGCTGCAGCCTGCGAATACATCGAACTTAACCACGAAAAATGCTAATAAAAACTTGAAAAGTTTAAAAACGAATGTAGAAGAGCTCCATTCTGTTTTTTGGAAGTAAAATAAAATAGTGAATAAATTAAATATTTAATACCGTTATGATGTAAAAAAACTAACAAAAGCAATAAAAAAAACCATGGCCCACTTCCACTCTACCAATGGAAACACACTTGAAATTTATAGGTTTCGCATGCCCTAATGTAAAGGAGCATTCCTTTCAGTCTTTACTTTCGGACTCCACTAAGTGACCTCTTTCTTTCAAAGGAAAAAATTCAATTTCTGAAATGTAGAGTAATTGTATTTATTTTCTAAATTCAATATAGGACTATCGAAATTATCAGGCGGCTGTTGGGATCTTCAAGAATAGCTGTAATTTAATATCCATTCACACCACCCCATACTTAAGGTATCTATCAATGAATAACTTATTTTCAATTTTTAATGTTGTTGGTACATACATTTGCCGTTCCATTTTTAAAATATGTTTTACAATTTTATACAGCATATTGAAGTTTTTGATGTGAAACATTCATTATTTATTTTCATAGATATTCTAACGTATCTTAACTAAACGATAATTGAGGAGAGTAGCAGTCAGTTTATTTTAGATATGAAATGGCGGTTGCATTTGTTCAGCCATGCTATGTAGAATTCGTTGTTCTTCAGATAAGTGTCGAGATTCATTTCAGCGCATTTAAGAACTCAAAGCGCCGCACAAAGTGTATCTATCACCCTCCTCCCCAAGACCAAATGATTAAGGCACAAACAAGCTCACAATCCTCAGTCCACACTGCGCGCACGTTCCCATAACACGAAGGAGAGCATTTATGTTTCGCAGTTCATATTCCAAGCATGCGAGTAATTGTCTTGGAAATACTACCAGAAGTAGCAGTTTCATGTTCCACACATCAGAGGAATTGTCTTGGAAACAGCACATTCCTTCGCTTGGTGGGTGTTACCGCACTTTCGGATGGTTGTTGGCCATTTTGCTGCCGCCGCAGCCGGCACCATCGCCGCCGCCACCGCCGCCGCCGCCACCCGCCGCCGCCGTCGCGCCGCCACCGCAGCGACTTTCGCAACCACCACCGCCCCCTCACCGCCGCCGCCACCGCTACCACCGATGCCACCAACGTCACTACCGCCCTCCACCTCTGCGCCGCCACCACCACCGCCGCTGCCACCACCGCCGCCGTCACCGCCGCCGCCACCACCGCCACCACCGCCACCACCGCCACCACCGCCACCACCGCCACCACCGCCACCACCGCCACCACCGCCACCACCCGCCGCCGACCCAGACGCCTGTTCGGTATTCTCTGCCTCCATCCGCTTGCTCAGTGCCTCTGACACGATCCTTTCCTCACGCTGTCGCCCCGCCCCCTCTCATCGTCCACGCCACCGCCGTCTCTGCTTCTTCTGCGTTCCTGCTTGTACTTCCGTTTCCGCTCCGCTCTCGACCCACCCTCATCCTCCATGCCACAGCTCCATCTCAAGCCAACACAGCTCCGCATCACTCTGCTTGAGCACAGCCTTCACCACACCTCCATCCCACCTCTGCGACATTTCTCCAACCCCTTCCCCATGCCCGCCTTCTCTTCGACCTTCATCCGCCCTGCTTAGCCTCAACCTCAGCCTCCATCCACCACGCCTCCACCCCGCATTCGTCAGCCCTGCCCCTCATTTCCGCCCCCGCCTCGTTCCACGCCCAACACCCGCCACTAACCCGCCTGAGCCCCGCTTCCTCTCTCATTCACCCAGCCTCCTCTCCGTATCCGCTTCACCTTAGCCCCCCTCTTCCGCCTCGCCTCCATCCCGCATCCGCCACACCTCCACCCAAACAACCGCTCCACTCGTTTCTGCCACGTCTCCGATTCGCCCCCCCCCGTCAATCGCTATGCATCCCTCACACCTCAGGAACCTCCCTTCTATTCTATTTTAACACCATCCACCACCCCTTCTAACCTCCGCTCTATTTTTACATTCCTTCCCGGAAGCGGCCCGTCTCTGCCGTTTCTTCCCTGGCTTACCCGTGTAATCCCCTTTAAATCTCCATCTATTGCTCGTTCCTTCACAGGCCGTCTGCACCATGCCTTCACACTGCTCGTACTGCTCGTTTTCTCGTCTTCATCCAAAACTGAAGCAACTCGCCTCAACTCCACCTTCTCCCTGCTCCCACACTGCCCACTCCCACACGTCTTTTCACCTCGTCTTCACCTCTCCACCTCGCCTCCCTTTCTTCTCTCCCTCTCCCCTCCCTGACCACCCTCACTCCACATCACTTCCATTTTACCAGCTCTCTTCCACTTCACCCCACCTCCATCTCTCCATCACGCCTCTCCATCGTCTCAACACTCTCCCTCACCCGTCACAATATTTCCACCTTGCTTCCTCGTTGCTTCTATTACTCATTTCGCCTCTCCCTCGCCAGTCCACTTTTACCTCGTCTCCTTGTTCCCTCCATTTCTCCACTTGGCCTTTTTCACATCTCCGGCCCCTCCGACGCCCCTCCCTCGTCTTAACCTCACCTCTCGCTCGCTCGTTGTGACCTTGCTTATTTCCACCTTGCTTCCTCCTCGCTTCTATCTCTCATACTCGCTTCTCCCTCGTCAGCCCGCTTTTACCTCGTCGTCGTCCGTTTCTCCACTTGGCCCCCTTCCCACCTCCGGGCCCCTTTCTCAACGGACCGCTTCCCACCTCGTTCACCGCCGCCTCCGGCCCGCCTTGTGCCGCTTGTGCGGCGTGTTTGCCCTTCGGCCCGCGGCGGTTTTTCGCTGCCACTCGGCCGGCCGGCCGGCCGGCCGGTCGCCCACCCGCCTGCGTTTGCACAGCGCCGCGCCGCGCCGCGTCGAGGGCGACAGGGGGAGGGGGCGTGGTCGGGTGACGAAGGCGCCACCGCACCCTCCCCTGCGGAGGTGCTAATGTTGCACGGCGCACGCCCATCGCAGCGCTCTGAAGAGGTTCTTAAAGCTACTCCCGGGCGATCGCATGCGGAGCGTCTACAAATACGAATTTGCTTCTACGGTTAAATATTATTCACGGTGAAAATAGTATTTCTGACTCACAACTTCGTAGGCGTAATTAGAATGACCGTGTTGATATAAAAGAAGGAACAACTAATCTGAACATATTTCTGATTAATGTACCGGAGTGTGTTCTTATATGTAACAAACGTCCACTTGCTACTGCAGACTGAATACATGTTTGGGCTTTTTTTTTGTTAACTGGCTGTAAGCATCAAGCAGGAATCACTTAGTTGCTAATACAAATTCTCTCAGTATGTTGAATTCCAGTGCTTTTAAATTTCGTTTCTATGTATCATATTCTGCAGAGTCGCGTTTTATGAGACACGGCGAGGCCAACGGATATTTAATTTCAAGTGCAGTCCGCTGGTAGACCCGTTACAATTCTAGTATAGAGGTCAATGGAAGTGGAAAAACGCAAAAAGGAAGATTTATAAATGTATGAACATCTACTTTTACCCCAGCAAGTGTATGTGCAATATGAAAATTTAAAGGGAAAATAATCGATGTACCTATCTCTACTACATGTGCCAATGCATTAAAATAATGTTCCAATTTTATTGAATGGTGGAATTGTATTATCTTCCAAAGGATGTTTTAAAAGTAATTTTTTGTAATGTTTTTATGTATTGTCAGGGGAGAGGCTTGGGTGAGACCAGCAGAACTCCAGAGAGCAGAGCAATGCTTCTGAAACTTTAAATTTCTATCATAACATGGTCACAGGCCTACTAAACAAATCTGCCCAATCGAGCCTAGTTACTAATGTCTTCGCCAAACACGCCTGCCACCCATGGTTTGTGGTCACTTGATTTTGGACCTGCCACCGTCGATTTTTTTTTTTGCGTCGTGCTCCATCCAGCATTTTGTGATGAAACTCACATCACTGAAGATTTTGATTTTCTGTCAACCGTTCGTAGAATTCTGCGCTCTGCTACGATTTCCACCGCTAAATTATCACCTTCATTGACGTTGACTCCCCTCACATTTCTCTCTTTCCTTCCTTTAAGCGTCATGTTTTTCGCTGTACCCATCACTTCAGCCCCGTTTTCCGTAAGGGGAAACGCTGAGAGCTGTGCAAACAAACCGTCGGCCATGCCCCAGCGATGGTCACCCTCCGACTGCGTTTGAGTAGAATTTCAGTAGAAGTCTGGAAAGAATGGTAGATGAAATGTTTCACTGCTGAACCTAATTGCATACAGTTTTCGAAAGAAAATTTCCCATGTATGATTTCATTGTTATTAAAAACCTTTGCTATACAAGCATTGAGGATATTGATTTAAGTTGTTGTGTTTATCTAATTCAACAAACTTCATTTGTAAATTAAAATGTAATACATAATGTAAATAGAGTTTAAGTAGCACAGTTATGACTAACACAGTTGGCATTATCATAGAACATATTCTAAATAATCTACAATAATTGTAATATTAACATATCTTAAATGTTCGTAATGATGGTATGTGAAGAAAAGCTAAGGTAGTTATATAGACATTTTTCAATTAAGATATTTGTTAATATTTCAGTGTTTATGGTATAACGTATTACCTATTTGAGATAATTCTATTATTGTACATAATATAAGAGAAATAACAAATACATCTGACAAAATCTCTTGGAATGTTTTTGTGGAAACGACACATGCAAATATTTGTATAAAACTTTCCCAACAAAACAGAACTCTATTTTAAAAATAAATCAAATTAGTGCGCCTTATGGCTCAGTATACTGAACAATAGAGTTCTTGCCTTTGAAATTCGTTCTCTTAGACCATAGTCTGAAAGAACACGCAGAAGGCTTCAATCTAAAGGGGGAATCTTCACTGTTGCTCTTGGTGCCGCTCTACCTCCTTCCAACGCTTTACCTGGAGAGTAACTGCTGAAGTTTTGCCAGTTTGCATGCCAATTTCTCGACGTCGTCGTCGTCTGGAAAGTTGAGCTTCGAATTGCCTTGTAAATACGAGAGCCAGAAGGAAGCCGTTTGAATTTACAAGTAATTTTATATCTAATATAGACCGGTGGGAAGATTCTGGGACAAACAATACGCCGCATTTTGAATTCCGTGACTTTTAATTTAGAACGAACTCAAAGAAAAGTTCGTTTCGTCGAGTGTTTGAGCAAACCGCTTCTGCCTTCTTCTGTTCGCGAAGTGCGCCGAAGACGTCTTTCCGACAGATTGCCAAGGAGGAAGGAATCCCATTTCAAGTAACATTAAGTTTCAAGGTTACTTTCTTTCGTGTGTGATCTTCCTACGTATTTTCATTTCGCATCCAATGTATCCTATTCATTTCGTTCTCAACTAACCATATTATATCCATATATGTATCTGTATTTTTGCAAATGGCCCACATAACAAATTCTTATTCATTGTTTTTAATCAGATAATTTTGTTCCGATTAATGTACTGAATAATGTATATAGATACAGAATAATGTGTATAGTATATAGTCTACATATTTCTGTACACTATAAATTGGAACACTTTATAGCGAGGATATAAGTTTATTTGATGAAATATCTTTGATGTAGGTAGTAAATTAAAAAATCTCTGAATCTGTATTTAATTCACATAAATTTAAATTGTAACAGAAATACATAAAAACTTTCTTTTGTTCTCTGAAACATTTAATGTTGGTATTACATTAGATAAATTTGAGATAAATAATTCAATTTGTGGATTTTAACTGGTTATACGAAACTGATCAGTGTATGATGTTATCTGAAGGCTTTTTGAAGCGAAGAAAAACTATGAAACACTTGCATTTAATGTTGGTATTACATTAGATAAATTTGAGATAATAATTCAATTTGTGGATTTTAACTGGTTATACGAAACTGATCAGTGTATGATGTTATCTGAAGGCTTTTTGAAGCGAAGAAAAACTATGAAACACTTGCTGAAAGTAAGCTTAGTTATAATTGAAAAAAAAAAATTAGGAAGCAATACACATTTCAAAATAAATAAGTGACGCTAATGTGAACTACGCGGGGAAATGGGTCTCAATTACTTGAAACCGTAATGTTTCTGAGGAGTGCCACTCCTTTCACGAAAAAAGAGGAATTCTTTAAAAAAATCCTGCGAAAATAGCGGTAGAGCTATTTTTACCATCTGTCCCAATTTTGACAAAATGTTTAAAAAATAAAAATTTAAAGTAAATATATCAAGCAGATTCACAAATATTTTTTTAACGATTTCAGCAAATTTAAGGTGATTAGTCCGCGTTTATTTTATCAAAGATATCAAACTCAGAGCGCGTCTCTGCCGACATATCTGATAATACACTGCGGATTACGCCAAGGGCATTGTGTCAACGTCATCCCCTTCAGCTACTTAGCCAGCAACATCGTCCCTACTCAACTAATGTTGAAAGTTCATCACCGTAATACGATCGTAGTGCCTTCCGGCCTAACGAAACAACAGTAATGTGCTCTATCAGCAGTCAGCAAATCGAACATTAGTCCGCCAATTTTATTTAGATCAATGATCGGAAACGTAAAGCGCTCACGACTCTAGTTGATCTGATAATAAAATGCGGCGTACCCCAGGGACCTCGCGACAGCTTCATACCCAACAAGTTAGTTTCCAAAACTCATCACTGATGGTACTGGAACATAGAACCTCCCGGTCTAATGAAGCTTCAGTTATGAATTGATTGATAGTGTCAACTAATGTAGTCAATATGCTTTATGTATGCTATATCCCGGGAGGTAGCGCTGTTCCTGCCTTGCTGGAACGAAAAATCCGAAGCTAATTTACAAGTCGGCTTTCAAAATTTCCTTCTGCAGGTCTCTCCATCGGGGCACACTAGGCGCTCTCCAGCGGGGCATCGCTTCAGCCGAAATAAGCTCCAAGCTCCAGACGTGTTTGTGTAGCGCAAGTAAGTGTGTGAATAGAAGAGGTGGGACAAGAATAAAAAAAGAAAGATCGCGCACTTCCATGGCCTGTTTGTTAGGGTACTGATTCCGTATTCGTCTGGTAGTGATTGAAGAAACCATGGAACCACGAACCAAGAAACCGATTAGAGCTGTGGCAATTAGGATTATTCTCCAGAGAGAGTCTGATTTCAACATAATGTCGAAAAATTTGCCACCGACTTGAATTTTTGGACCTCTTGGTCAGAGTCGTTGCATTGGCCGTTGTTACCCTTCGATAACTCATCCGGGTATGGGAGCGATGCCCCCTGGAGGGCGCCCAGTGTGGTGCCCCGATGGAGGAGATACCTGAAGGGGGAAATCTTGCAAGTCGACTTGTAAATTAGCGCCGGGTTTTCCGTTCCAGCAAGGCAGGGGTAGCGCCACCTCCCGGGATATAGCATGCATAATACATAATGACTACGTTAGTTGACACGCCCAAAAACATCAATCAATCCATAACTGAAGTGGACTCTATCGCACCCAGCAAAGCACTTTTTATTTAGATCAACTATCGCGAACGCAGAGCGCTGCCGGCTCCAGCTGATCTGATAATAAAGTGCGGGGTACCCCAGGGGCGTCGTGTCAGCGTCGCGGAAGAGCGTCGCAGCCCGCGGCGCGGCGCCGTCCGCAGTGCGGGCGCGGGATTAAATTACAAAGAAGCAATTTCGCCGCTCGTTGCGGCAATGGCCGACCAAGCGGAGCGGGGAGGGGTGGGGCGGAGGAGGGGGCGGGGCGGGGGGTGGGGGGAGGCGAGGCGTTACGGAGCCGCGCGCGGGCATTAACGCGGTCGGAGGGCGTGCACTTCTAAATTCAGCCACCCCTTAAAAAAACATTAGCCCGTCCTCGATTACATGCGACTGCGCGGACGGAGGAACCTGCGCGGACAGGCAGTGGTGACAGTCACGTGGAAAGCGGTGTCACCGGTGATGGTGAGCGTTGCCGAATGGGGAGAATTGGGGAATTAGGTACAGTATGAAAAAATCATAAGTTAATATCAGCTGGGTTATTTGGAGGGCATTGAGGGAATGACGATTACAGAGGGGCAAGGCATTTCTCATTAAGATGATGGTTATGAAATAAAGAGAAATAGTTTGGGGATAACAACGATTACTCTCAACAAGTTAATGATGCAGAAAAGAGAGATGTACGGAGGATGTAGATTTTAATAATATCAGTGAGAAATACAAAATATTTCAGTGGTAAGGCTTGCTTTATCGTGTAAGTAGTGAAGAAGGGATGAAGTGGTAGTGGTGATGCTAAAGGTGTGGGATGTACCGGCGACCTGTTCTGAGGAAGGGAAAAGGAGATAGAGCAGAGACGCAGAAAGAAGTAATAGCGTAGATTATTTTTGGAGCAATTACGAAATTGCGATTTTCGGGATATAATGGCACTTACAATAGACCGCACCACAAGAGATTGTGCTGATGATTATGATTGCGCCGTAGATTGGTGATTGCGAGGTAGCAGAGTCCGGGAATGGTGGCGTAGATTTTAATGATATGAGTAAATTAAAATAATCCCATGGTAATGGTCCCTGCAAGAGCAAGAGCGTGACCAATGGTAAAGGAAGTAACGAAAGAACGTGCTTGGGTGTCTGATGACTTCTAATTTTCTAATGACCAAAGACCAGGGAAGCCGTCGCAAAGATCTGCATAAGCGCACTCGGTTATTTAGCCACGTGCGACCAAAATTAAGAAAATTTCGTCCTTTGGAGGCATTCACAATTCCGTATTTTAACTTTAGCTCTGAGAAATCCTCTTATTTTGGTGAAAATCTTAATTCGCATTAGGTATCATTACGTCACACATATTATTCTTAATTTCACGAGAAAGGCTGCATTTAAAATTGTAGTACATACTTACTTATCTCTTTCTTTGTAGAATTGCGTTATTCTTATTGCAATTTCCTTATTTTCCAGGGATAAATACCCAAAATTATTCTCTTAAGTAACCAATTAGAATCTGATTGCGTGTCCGCGTAAACAAAGTTGACTTTAATTTTAAGAAAATATAATTGGTTTTTATCTTATTACATATTCAAAATTTGTTAGTTTCCCACGATTTTACTCAAACAGCGATGGTTTAAATAGAACACAGAAAGAATTATGGAACGTGTCCATGATAAGTATAATTATTGTAGCTCCATAAGCGATAAAATCATTCAAATAAAAACACTTCCTAAAGAAAATTTACTTAAATTAAGTGATGTTTTGTTAGGCGTTAGAAACAAACAAATAGTGTAAGAACTTTAAGACAACGTTTGTCAAAGTTTACTTATAAATAGGAAAAGAGAATATCTGTTTACATAAGCACTCAGCACTTGTTGCTTTCTGTGAACTTAACTCATTTAGAACTACTGACTTGCGGGAGACCGTAAACTGTAAATAAACATTACGTCTATTAAATTAAACGATCTGAATTACTCAGTATTTTTGATGCTAAATTCCAAGATTTACAATATTTTTTTATATTTCTGGAAATTTCTTATAATTGTAAGTAAATTTATATTTTAATCATTTAAACTTGCAACATATTTTCTCATTTACTACACTTTGTATATTTGTTTTCATTGCCTGCATTATTTAGCTCTAAACCAAAAATTCGTTTTCATTTTATTTTTATTGCATTCAACAAAGAAGTAACTTTTTTATTATGTTTGATATTTTTCTTTTAAAAACTTCTTTTCCATAACCAGAACAATGAAATATAAATTACACTCCCTCTGAATTATTTCTAGCAATGAATTTACGTAATATTGTGGTTATAGTTTAGGGAGATAATTATAATATTCCAAATTACTTTTCGTACGCGCGACTCCTTTCGGGACACTATTCGGACTTCCACATTAAAACAACAATGTATTCCAAACAAAACATTCTGCATTATACTACATCGGAGGAATTACCCAAATTTCTTCGCCAGAGGTCGCTAAGCGACTCGCGGTAAATGTCAAGCCTTGTGACTGCGTCACCGCACTGAGAAACGCCCGTAAAATCCACAGTCTCATTAACACGCGGTCTTTCATATAGTCACAGTGGCGCCGTTTTACCCCGTGCAGAGAATGGACCCCGCCCGGCCGCACGCGGCCCCGGCCCCGCCCTTTCCCTTGCTTGAACCTGCCCCACGCCGCTCCGCCACGCCCCACGGCACCACCGTCCCCACCCACGCACCGTCACCACTCCACCCCTGCTTCGACTTTCTCCGCCTCACCCGCACAACATTCCAGCAGCCAGCCACCCTTTCGCCTCCGCCTCGTCCCGCTCTGCCCTGCATTCGCCGCTTCCATTGTTACCCTGCTTCGACCTGCCACGCCCCGCCCCATACCACCTCATCCCACTCCGCTTCCACACGTTCCGCCCTGCTCCGCTCCGCCCTGCCCCGCTCCCCCCAGCCCCACTCTCCCCTACCCCTCTCCGCCCTGCCCCGCTCCGCCCACCCCCGCTCCATCCTCCCTCACTCTCCCTTGCCCCTCTCCGCCCTGCCCCGCTCCATCCTACCCCACTCCGCCCTGCCCCGCTGCCTCCTGCCCCGCTCTGCCTTGCCCTTCGCCGCTTCCACTGCTATCCTGGTTTGACCTGCCACGCCTCGCCCTATACCGCCGCAGCCGCCACCACTTCTCCTCTACTTCGCTTCGCTGCCCTTCGTTGCCCTCTCTCTTCCCTAACCGCCACTCCCACTCTTTTCCTGCTCCGCTCCGCTCCCACACCGCCCCAGCCCGCCACCTCCACCACGCTCTGTACCACCCTATCACGGCTTGAATGGCCCCGTTCTGTTCTCGCCCAGCACGAACCCCACCTCGAACCTTCCCGCACAGCTCCTGCCACTCCCCGTTTCCCGGCCACGCCCTGTCCACGTCCCTGTCCACCACACTGTACACTGCCCACACCTTGTCACACCTCTTCTGTCCCTTACCACACCGTCCCTGCGTGCTTTACTCGCCCACTCTCATTCCGCTTACGCGATGCCTCCGACCCGCCTCCGTTTCTCAGCCACACCCACCACGCCGCCATCGCCACCACTCTACCATCTCTATGTCATCCCCGCTACGTCACCATCCCCGTCACTCTTCCACTACATCGCCACCCGCGTCACCTAGCTTCCGCTTTTCACTACCCCTCGCCGCCTTCCCCATGACCCCCCTTCTCTCTCTCTCTCCCCCTCTCTCTCTCCCTCTCTCTCTTCCGCCCCACCGCCCTCTACATGCGTCCCCACCCCATTCCGCCGCGTGGGGAGAAAACAGGGCCCCGCAGCGCTTATTGTTTCACCGCATGACTTCGCAATTAGCTTTGCTTTAAAGCGGAGTTATGATTTAAAATTGCGCCCCTTTGTTTCCCCTCCGGTCCACCCGCCTCCGCAGCGCGCGGAAATTGCGTAATGGGGACGGTCGTTAAGTTTTCTTTGTAACTTAAAGTGCCCTAGCTCGGGTGTGTATGAATTTCTGGTCAACTAATGGTGTCGCACGGTGAAAGAGACCCGGCCTACTGCAGCTGTCTGTGGAGTTGCTCGCTCTGTTATTTTCACCTTTTCTCGCCAGGCCGGGAAATTAATCGAGGTTCTCTTAAACGCGGCCGGATACGCCTGGAGGTGTGTAGAGGAACGCACACAAGGGCGTGAAAGCGGCGGTTTGGAGGCGGAACCTTCTGTTTGTTGGAAGGGTGGTTGGGAGGTCCCCTTTAATGTCTGCTTCACTTCACCTTTGTGGAAGGGAAGGTAAGAAGTTGGGTGGAGGGTGAAGGGGTAGCAATGCAGTTGGCTAAGAGCGGGGCAGCAGAACAGACTCGAGCCGAGATATATAGCGTGGGACGGTGATGGAGTGACAGAGATGGGAATAGCTGTGGGTGTTGAACTGTTGGGGAGCATGAAGCAATGTGTGGCAAAATGGATTGAGGATGCGAAGACGGCGGAGGAGTGAAGCGTCAATGGGCGTGGTGGTAGGCCGGTATTTAGGCACAACGCGATATGTTCAGGACGCGACCCGCCGGAGAGGTGACATGCCGGCGGGGCGGCATGCCTGCGGGGCGGCATGCCAGCGAGACGACATGTCGGCGATGCGTCACGCCGACGATACATGCCCAAGGGCCGACATACCGGCGAGGCGACACGTTGGCGAGGCAACATGTTGGTGCGGGGTCATGTTGACGAGGCGACACGTGGGCGAGACGATATGTGGACGAGACATGTGAACGAGACAAGTGGACGAGGCGACACGTGGACGAGACGACATGTGGACGAGGTGACTTGTGGACGAGACGACATGTGGACGAGGCGACACGTGGACGAGGCATGTGGACGAGGCGACATGTGGACGAGACATGTAGACGAGACGACATGTAGACGAGGCATGTGGACAAGACGATATGTGGACGAAACGATATGTGGACGAAACGACATGTGGACGAAACGACATGTGGACGAGACGACATGTGGACGAGACAACATGTGGACGAGACAACATGCGGACGAGAGACGTGGACGAAGAGACATGTGGACGAGGCGTCATGTCGGCTACGCGGTAACGTCGACATATCAGAAACGACGGACCTACGTGTGGCGGTGAGGGAAGCAAAACAAGAGTATGAGCCGAAAACGTGGAGCAGGTCTGACTGAAATGAATGGCGCAGACTCTTGTATGTTGACTGTGTGATGATGACGCGACCAGTGTGAGCAGTGAGGCGCTGAGGGCTGGCCCGCTGGCGAACCATTTTGGCGCGGCGCCGCCCCAGAACGACTGAAGGGGGAGCAGCGGCTGGCGGGAACATGTTGAAAGTAATAAGGCCGTAATACACACACTAACGTTGCTCCGGAGCGGTGAACCTACACCGTAAAGAGAAGGCTCGTTTCCACGATTGCCGCAGTCGTGTGCCGTGTTCTTCTCCGGGGAGCACGAGTGCTAACAGAGGAACGAGCGCCCGATAAATCTTTGGGAAATGGGATTTGGAATTAAGAGGGATAATAGGCTGGGGCGTGCTTGAACTTTCCTGCGAGTTGTGGATTTCATTAGCATCCTTTGTGGGTGGAGGAAGATTCGTATCATGAAAGGTGCGTATGTAATGAGTAAGCCACTTCTTTGATTGCGCAGTCTTTCCCTGTTAAAATGTTATTTTTAATTTTTCTGTTCGTGGTAGGGAAAAGACCTCACGAATGTTTTAGAAGGATAACATAGGATCGAAACTTCCGTAACGGGAATTATTAACGTAACTACTTTCCGTGTTTATTTCTTGGTAATGATTTAATAAACTACTAATCACGTTATGAATAATTTATGAATATTTAATGGAAAATGTAACCTCTTATGCACGTTGTCATTTCATTAATTGATATAATTGTATCAATTTCTGTTTAATTGTTAAAACTCGTCAATAAATAATATGAGCTTATTGAATAACGCTGTATGCGTGAAACGTTGACGAAAGGGTTCAGTTTGGTACGATTTATATGACATCATCTTCAGATCGAAACCTCAGAAACCAAACCTGAGATTTGTGACTGATTGATAGGTATTGCCTCTCGAGATATCAGATTCAACTCAAGTGTAAAATTCTACCGACAGCTATCAGACGAAAGTTGTTGATTTTTTTGGATTGTGCTATGAAGTATCCAGCCGGGCTATGATTCAGCTGAAGCACATGCAACTTATGAAACATATTGTGCTGAAACATGTTACCTATAGTGAGATACTTGAAAGAAATACGTTATCGATCCATAGAAATCAGTTTTTGGACCTTCTGTGGTTCTCAAGTGACATTTCTTAATTGAAAATCTACAAAATCGGACCTTCTGTTATATCTTGATACTTTTATAACAGTTTTGGAGGTTTAGATGTATTGAGTCTGGCATCATTATTAGAAACAGGCAGAATATCGAAACCTATGTAAAATAAATTTGTCCATTTTACATTCTACGCAATTTATTTGTACGGATCTAAACGTAATATAAACATGTTTGCCCAATGTACGAATATGATGTAACGCTCTGTTTATATAATACAGTGTTCGAGATCTTACCATTCGAAGTTGTTTTTTTCAGAATGTAGATAACTGTTAGTTTAAGAAAATATTTCCAAAGTGCGGAATTTTGCCGCACGGTTTCAAATAATTCTTACTCAAATTATGATTATTATTCCTGCATTTTCTATTTTTGCATTTAAAACTCTCTATTCCATCTTTCTTCGTACAATTTTGTAATAGTTTCGGGTTTTATTTTTTCTGGTGTAGAGAAAAAGAAAGTTTCATGAAAAGTTTTTTATTGGAAAATTGTCAACTGATGTGAATATTGTTTCTGAAATTAACAAAAAGCAGCTATTTTTCAATACATTACTTTCAAAAGTTAGGAATTCCTTTTTTCTTATCCAATCATTACCATTAATTTTAGCTCTTTATTTTGTTAATTTTATTCCCTGGATTTCGTATTATATATATTTTTCTTATCCAATCATTACCATTAATTTTAGCTCTTTATTTTGTTAATTTTATTCCCTGGATTTCGTATTATATTCAGGAAATTGTACAAATTTATTTTATGTATTGAATATTAAACCGTAAGGCCGAGAACTATTATATGCACGGCAAAAAAGTATAAACCATTGCACTAACCTTCAATATTTAGTAGCTGCTGCTATCAAAACTTTTTAGAGACCTATTTCAACGGAGCTGAACTAAATCAAAAAGGAAAACTGCATTCGCAGAAGAAAGACATCGTGTAAGAGCATATATATATTTCCTCTTACAACATTTTTAACCGCAGCAAGTAATATTCTACACCCAAAATACGTTGTATCTCAGTTCCTACGCTAGACTCAAGACACTCGCAAACACCTTGCGCATGAGGGTAGCCCAACGCGAGATCACAACCTACAGCAAGGAAAGAACCAACTCCCTGAGGAAAATCAAATTTAAGCTTATCCGGACTGCGACGTTGATCCCTCGCCATCTCGACCGTCCAGTCCAAACGGTCTCGATCTTGATATTCCACAAAATGAAGCATTCGAGTGCGCCTGGAGGTGGAAGGATATGGAAGCACCGAGGCCATTGCGCATGCGCGGGGGAGCGTGGGCCGCGAACGGCCTCGCACGCTCTCCAGGCGGAGGTGGCGCGGCCCCGAACGACGCGGCCCTCCGGCGAAGCGCTCTCGCTGCGCTTTACGGCGACCGCTCCCTCTGCATATGGGGCGGCGGGCCCGTAATGCTAAAAATTAAATTTGCTGGAAATCCGATAGCCGCCAACGCCGCCGATATTAGCATCCCGCCGCGCTATAAAAACCGCTCTCTCCGCCCCCCCCCCGTCCCGTCCCATCCCATCCCAGCCGCCCCGTCTCTCCTTCCACTCGCTTACCCCCTCCCCCACCCCGCCAACTTCCCGCGGAAGTTGGGCAAAATCCAATGACCGGAGCTGAAGTTATTTTAAGGTCCCGACTCACCAGTCGCCCACCCCCCTCCCCGCACTACAAGGACCAAGTGGGTCTCCCAATAGCCGCCCTTCCCCCACCGGCGGTGAGTGTTCGGGGCGATGCGATGGCTTGCTTCCTTTACGGTCCTTCCCCAGGAGATGGAGCCCGGGCTTTGGGTAAGGATGTCGACGTCCTCCTCGGAGACTCCCGAACAACATGGACTCTATTCAGCGCGGCCTGATCGATACGTCAGTCGGCGCTCGGGCGAACGTGCGTGACGCGAGCCTGCTCCGCGAGCGCGCAGATGAAGGGCCGTGGAGCGGGGGGGGGGAGGAGGGCACCCGCCTGGTGCGGTGGTGCGCTGGTGCGGGCTGGCCCCGCCGGAAGCGGCTGTTGGAAACGATGCGTGACGGCCGCCGGGCGTCGTAAAAGCGAAGCCTGCGGTCTTCCTGCACGGAGAGCCTTCCCGAAGGCAGCCTCGGACGCCGCGCTCCGACGTAAGGGCTCGAGGGCTGGAAATAGACTCCACCGAACGCCAAGGGTTTATCCATATCGGGCGTGTACTTCGATATTTCGATAGTGGTCGATGACATTAGGTCGTTGTTACACCTCCTGCTTTATAAAATGAATTTTTTAAATTAATTCGCGAACGTCCTCCTCAACGTGGCTCGTGGTCTCCGAAATGTGCTTACCACTGTTAACCCTTTCACTGCTAACGACGCACCGGTGCGTCAAGCATTGCCGTGCCCGTAGTGCTAACGACGCACCAGTGCGTCAGACTTCGTCGTGCCACCACTGCTATCGACGCACCGGTGCGTCGCGCTGCTCTTTCGGGTTCTCGTGTTCATTGTTCGGTTGCGTTCGAAATTAGGCGATTGCAACTACATGGGTCCTGTTTTGGACACTTTGAATTTTATTTTGGTGCCCACTAAATAGCGTTTCAATGCTTCTGTTGCGAGATTTTTCTCGTGTTTTGGAAGGCATGGGCTGCTTGCCGCCGGCCTCTGCGTCCAGCGCGCGGAGGACAGGGAGAGGAGAGGCGAGCGCGGGCCGTCCTGGGGCCCGCGCGCGTTTCCGGCCAAGCAGGAGCAGGTCAAAAGATTATTGCAGTACCAGAATAGAAAACCCTTTTGTCTATCCACCCTCCGTGTTTACTTCAACACATTTCCGGGGACTGCTTCTCACTTGTGACTTTGCTTTCCTGGTGTACGGTACGTGTCTTGATTTTCGATTTATAAATTAGACATTTGGCATTGTTTTTTGGTACGATCAGGTGCCGGTCCAAAGCCCGGATCTAAAAAGATGGAAAGTGTACGTTGTTTTGATAACTGAGAGCGCGCGCAAAAGAAGACCGCATGAAAAAGTATTCAGCACACGGCGTGCGGCGGCCGCCAGATGGCTCAGCACAGCGCGGCGGCCGGCGCTCCTAACGCGTAGCAGTGAAAGGGTTAAAAAGATTCATTTGACAAGCCAGGAGGTGTAACAGCGACCAAGAATCATCGGCCACTATAGAAAAATCGAAGTATGGGCTGCTACTCTGCAACAACTCGAAAAATCCAAATTTGAACCCATTAATGATCATTGTTCGAAGAAAGAGACAGTCAGCTTGAAAGCTTTTTATCTCAATGAATTCGATATCCTCAATAGACAAATTCATGCGACACGAAGTATTTATACAATTTTTGTCATTCCTGAAAGCTAGGCCGCTGAAGCGTTGTACATCGGGTCCAGGATGTAATAATGTCTTCAAATCCACATCTAAAACTGTGATTTAGCTGCTAAATGTTTATGGTTAAGTCGGAGGGAGAGGTCGGTGTAAAGCAAGTAGTACTGATGGGGCATATTACGCTAAGTTTTAACGGTTTAATTACTTTTTTATAAAAAAGATTGCTTACAACGATTGGCTCTTTGGAGCTATCTAATAGAAAACTTTATCAACCAAGGAATACAAGTTGAAAACAGATGGCACCAGACGTCCGGAGGCCGAAGCCAGGTCTCACTAACTCAGATGTGTGTAGTGAAGCGTCAACTAAGGTAATCAGTGGGGCATATTGGTTTTAATGGTATCGTATAGATAGACATACTGACCCAGTGAAACCGAAACTACACACGATAGAATATTCCAAGCAGTTCCATAGCAGTTCCCTTATTATTTATCATATATCTGCAATTTTTCGTCATCCCAAACGTATTTTACCTACCATAACTACCTCTTGTTAGCTAGAGTAAAAATTCACCAACTAATTCGAGAATTAACCATCTTCGGACATTAGCCAGTATCAGAATCTCTTCTCCGCCCTTTTTCTATACTTAGCTGGTGGGATGAAAGTCGAGATTGGGGGTCATTGACCCAGAAGCTGAAGTACTTAATACAGGCATATTAAGTTTTTTAGAATTATACACCACAAAAAGGTAAATAATTCATTATATATTATTGTTAAAATTTACAATATTTATAAACTATTGCTAAATTAACACTTTTTATTTAACTCATTTGAATATCAACCCAAAGAGCGTGGTTTCAAGAACCTTTCCTGGAATTTTAAAGGTGAAAGGAGACTGAAGGATATGAACAAACTGCTAACCTGAGATGTCTTCATAACTCGTTCAGACTCCTATAAAATTAAACTCAGCAAAAAATAAGACGTTGGCATTATACAATTTATAACCTAACAGTAACCACGCGTAGGTAATTGACCGTAAGAAACTAACTGTTCTGTATGAACATACTTTGCTATTTCTGATTTTTTATTATGCATTCTCCAAATACTTGGAAAGGTACTTACTTACTAACGATCTTCAAATTTTCAAAAAAATATTTTGAACTTTTTTTCAACTAATTCACCTTAAACTTGAATTATATATGATCTCTCATTCTTACGAAGCTTTACATTATTTCTCTTAGTTGCATTTATAATCGAATTTACAAATATTATAAAATTATTTGATTTTTTTTTGCTCAGCTTCTCAGAATAACGTATAAATGCACCAGGGTATAATATATTTTTGTTTCTTGTTTGTTTTCATTAAATTTATTGTTTTATAACAGAATTTGTGTATTAGTATTGACAGAAATACAAATGAAAAATATTTCCAGGAACAATAACTGAAAATGTTCATTTTTCATGTACCTAACGCTAATGTATTATAACAAGAGGAGTCGGATTTTTTAGAATAAACTGTTGTTTTTCTTTCAATGGGTCATAAACGGTGTAATACAGTAATATTCACAAGTATTAAAAATAATTACAATGTCTCCTTCACCTCAGGAGAAAACACATTCTCTAAAGTTAATCGTTACTTAAAGAAAAACAGAGCAAATATATTCATGTTTCCTCAAACACTAAACTTGTTAACTGTTGACATTTTCCCAGTGGCACATTTCGCGTGTAATAGAAAGATAACACAAGTTGATGAAATACAAAATATGTGGAAATGGGTAACTATGTAGACGATTTTAATTACAAGAGAAAAACAGAGTTTGTGTGTCATCGTCATTAAACAAATATTTTTTAAAGTTATTACAAATAAAGAAACATAAGACAGGAATAAAATTATTGGTTAAAAGTCGAGCATTCATACTCCAGATTCAATGAGGAAGTAATATGTAAGTGAAATAGGAAAGAATTTCTTCTGAAATATATTAACAGATGTCTTTTGACCTGAAAGGCACCAGAGTATGAAGATTTTTGTAAACCTAAAACTCTGGAATAAAAGTGACAAGTTTTAATTTTAATTAAATGCAACCAAAAAACGTTTTCATCGTCTTTCCTGCTTGAATATTTATCCAATCGTAAATTAACCTAACTTTTATTATGAAATTTTTATTCTTAAATAACATGTATTATTTAGGGACATGACATTTGAGATGAGTTACTGTACAAAGTTTTTGTTGATATTTAGAAAGAATATTTACACTACTTCTACTTGAAAATAATTTATGGTAATCTTTTGATATATTTTTGCATTATGTTTAAAAAAGTTAACCTTCTCTAGACTTTGTAGAGGTTTAAGAGCATGGGAATCACGTTCTTCCTGACTATGAATTTATGATGTCAAATCACGCATCTGAGAAAACCACAAAAAAACACTATTTAGTGTAATTTAGAAGTCGTGTAAATGTACCTCTTAGCCACAACACCAGACAACTTGTATTTGTTATTAATGGTTTAGTGTAAAAATTTCTCGCTTTGTTTATTGTTGTGAGCGATAATATTTCGTAGGAAAACAATATGAAACTGATGTTGAGTTTAAAGTTATTTTTTTGATTGATTATAATTAATTTTTTGTAGATGATGCCATGTTAGGAGCCAAGATTGAATTGAGCCAAGTTTGAATCTAGTTGGGTCATAATGACATTCCGGAAATGTAACTTACATATTCTTTTTATACTAGGGTTAGCCTGGTAAAAGTGACGGGACTACATCAAACTACCAAATTGTTGTTAATAGTAGAACAAATTTGAATTTATAAAGCATTGAAGGCTTTCACGGCCGGAGTCAATATTCTTGATGTCTTCCGGGCTGATGGGCCGTGGTCCAATTGGCTTGGAACTGCCAAACGTTTGGCCCACGACTGCGGTGGGCATCTTCAGTGGCGAGGTCTCGGGCGAAGTGTCCGGGACAGCGGCTTACTGGCGACAGTAAGTGTCGCCACACGACACTTTTCTTTCTTACAGTAAGTGTCGCCAGTAAGCCGCTGTCCCGGACACTTCGCCCGAGACCTCGCCACTGAAGATGCCCACCGCAGTCGTGGGCGAAACGTTTGGCAGTTCCAAGCCAATTGGACCACGGCCCATCAGCCCGGAAGACATCAAGAAAATTGAATTTCTTTAAAACTAAATTTAAGGTTTTTACTTTTCAAACTTTCTTTTATTAACATTTCTAATCGCGGTCCTCTAGGGACCGCAAAGCGATTTTAGAGAGATCATGAAGGGTCACCAGGTGAAATTTTGTGCTAATTGCATTTCTTTACACTGATTACTACGTTGGATGGACTGTAATTTTAATCCTCTAGTATTTGTTACAGGCATTTAGATATGTTCATTTTTTCGGAATTCTACAACTTGTGAATTGAAGATTAGGTCCACTGAATTCCCAGAAATCGTATGGACGTGTTCACAGCCCACCCTACAGGCTTCTTTCATTTCTCTGCCATGGATTCCAGGAGCTCGATCTTTTATTTTCAGGGTTGCCCTCCACTTTCGAAATATTTTTTTTATATTTTAAACATTTCCTCATTTATAAAGGTTGTCCGGGGTCGAAACTTCGAAAATTGGAAATAAGCTCTTAAGAATTTTTAAGGATTTTTTTATCTGATAAACTATTTGGATATTCTGAACGGCTGAGCCGCAATAAGCGCTGAAAATTTGGTTTGAAAAATTGCTTTGTAGGCAAAAATTTGCATTGCAGAAGCATAAAAACATTCCAGAAGCATGCAAATTGTTTATTATTTACAAAATAAATTAATATATTTGTTCAGAAAGAAAACATAACCCAGAAATAAAAAAAGCAGTTGAATTGTGTAAATTGGGTGTAAAATTTTGCGACTGTGTACTCAGAAAATAATTCAGAAAGGAACTCGGAAAGGAAATATTCATTCTGTTACTTTTTCAGTCTGGTTTGAAACACGTAAACAGTATAGGAATAAAATAATATGACCTTTCTAACTTTGATTGGGACGAAGCAGTACTACCGGTTTAATTATTGTTAAATGACTGTTCTATTGTTCTTACATTATGACAGTGGTATTTCGATATCCGTATCTAAAAGAAGTGTGATATCTATCATTCAAACATATTTTCACTTCTGTGACAGAAGCGAACCTTGAAACAAAATTTCCAGTATATTGTACAAATATCTATGTTTTTAGGACTATATCAATTAGGAAGTGATTTTAAATTTTGAAGAAGTGTAAGAAAATTGTGTGTATATTGCAGGCTATTGATGTATTTTTTTTGTTTTGTTATGATTTGTTATGTTATGTAATGTTTACTATTTGACAATATCATGATTTTTATTATTTTTAGATCACGTTGGTTACAAGAATAAAAATATTTAATTCAACATGAATTAATTAGTTAAATGAAAGGGATTTAATTATATCAACAAAAACTATGCATATCCGTAAAACGTAAGAAAAAGTCAAATAAAAGTTTTCTTGATGAAACAAATTAACATTTTATCCCTGAAGAAATCCAATATTTCATAAGATAATCCACCGTTTACAATGAGAAATAACTTCTAAAAATAGTCCGTTACTAAAATATGATTGGTGCATTTTTAAAACAGACACAAGAATCGCAAAAAAATAATTTCAACGTTAATGGTAAGTTCATGTTAGTCGACGAACCAAAACCCGCCTTTAATATCACTTTTAGTTGTGAAACCTCTTAGTACGTTTGTAAGGTTGTTTTTTCAAATAGAACGTCGAAACAATTTCCTTAAATATCAATTTAGAAACACCAATTTTGAAAAGATTTGCTCTCCTTCTTTCAGTACTGCGCAAAGCTTCAGTCGTGCGACCAGACCCGAACTCCTTCAGTTCCCCTTCTCCTCCCTCCCTCCCTCACCCGGGTCGCCGACTTTCCCCTCAATTGATAGTGACATTATAAGTCTTGATAAAACGTAAAGTCCGACTTGATAGATATAAATGCGCGCCACTTTGTGTACACACGATATTGAAACAATTTTTCACAATCAAAACGAGCGAACTCGCCGCCGGGCGTCCGAGAGTAGTAGCAACACAGCCCCTCCCACACACAGGCACACATACACACACACACATACACATACGCATACACACTCCCCACTCCAGCGACCGGACGTTGCAACACAGCACACGTTCGTCTGGCTTGTTTATAGATACTGCGTTCGGATTTTACGTCTCGTCCGATGAAAATTATGTTTATTCTATGAAATAAGTTACTTTGTGCGCGAGTATATTATCGAGTTGGAAATGTTATTTCGGAACTTTGTGGACGTCGTAGTGCTACAGGATGGATATTAGATAAAAAAAGTTTAATGTGTATTTGTAGGCTTTGTGAAAGTTTGACTCATTAAATATAATTTCATCTATTATGCCACTACATTCAAAATTTTGCAATATAGTAATAAGTTTTGTCTGTGTAAAAATAAGATGTTCATAATGAATTATACCAATGAACTGCGAGGTAATCACTGATAATTATTACTAGTATTATCACTAATTGTTATTAATATGATGATAATTGTTAAGAATATGTATACATTAGTATATATATATATATATATATATATATATATATATATATATATATATATACACACACTATTAATGCTCTCATTTACACATGAGAGTGCAATTCTATTAGAATTTTTAAAAAAATTATTTTTAACCTATTTCACTCGAGGTATTTATTCACGTTGGAATGAACAATATTTTAATATATAAAATATCTTTGCCGGCACAAGCAAACTTAAATAGATTCGACCTGATATGAAACATTTTCCTCCATCGTTCACGTCTTTCTTTCCAATGCGATGTTAAGTGGAGTCGGCGACAAAAAATTCACAAAAAATGGATTAACGCCATTGTCTTGTCACGCGCGTGTCGTTACTACTTTAGGTTGCAAAAAAAACTAAGGAAACAAAGTGTCGAACTACGAAGTTGCGTGGATTACTAGGCAAACACGACGATGAAAGCAAACAACTCTTGTAAGACTTGTCAAAGAAAGTTAGCGAGATCGTCCCTTATGCGAATATAGAATGATGGCTTAGAAGGGCTTCAGTAACAGTCTTATCATTTACTTAGAACGGCTTTTGGTTCAAGTTGTGATCAAATAGAATCGCTAATGTTTGCCTTCTCACGATGAATGAGGTTAAAGAAACCTGGAAGAGAAACCTACTCACAAAGTGCGATTTAGTTGAGCGAAGCTCCTCTATAAATAATACGCCAATGAAACCGACAGTTTTGTACAATTTACAACGCAATAAAATGTCAGAAAACCCTGTACGTAAGCTACTGCTGGTTAGATAATTACCCAAGGTTGCATCTAAACAATTTAAGACAAAATTTTACAGATTGTGAAACAAGAAAAGCACCAAACGCACTTCACACGTGGTGTTGCAACAGACGATACCGTCATCCGTAATTCCGAAAAGATGTGTCTTAAATTCTTAAATCCCGGTTTTCATGGCTCTATTGATGTTTCTTATACCGAAAGCTATAAAACGAGACCTGGCAACGCTCATAGCATCCTCTAGAGTTTTATTACATTTTAGATAGAACTCCATCTCCAAAGGGTTGCCAGAAACATTTCAAGATGGATTTCAGAATGAGAGTAGTTTTACTTTAAAACTGATTTTAAAACAGTGCGGATCATTCACAAGGGTTTATCGTGTTCTCTAATAATTGAAATATGGTACTACTCGACTACATTACGGTTTAAATGACTAAAATTGTTGTCTTTTTTCTTTATAATTAGTATTTTAGTTTTTTGTAATTAGTATTTTAAGTATTCGGTAGTTCACATTACTCACTATTCTTCAGCTCCAGAGTCGAAATGTGTGTAATCTGAGTTTTAGAGGATTTTTTTAGGAATTAAAGATCAACATTAGCTTAACCATTGTAAAATATATTTATTCTTTATAAAATATATTTTTAGTAGACGGTCTTTTAAATTTCTCTAATATTTTCACGTAAAATATTCATTTGATGAATTACTTGAATGTAGATTTCTCAAGAGCACTTGAACAAGAGAAAGTGCATTTAAAGGAGTTCCCTAAAATATTAATGCTGACATAGTATATACAAAAAGCAATGTTTTTTTAAAATAAAATTCCGTTTCAAACTAGTAGGAAAGTGTACACAGTTGTTATTCTCAAAACGGAATATTAAAAAACTGCCCTAAAAGCTTTCATGCTTCGTGCTGCCATCCACAGATTCTATACTCACATTTCCCTTTGAAACGTCAATTTATTCGCTAGAGTATTTCCCTAGAGTCGCATATCACGCGCTACATAAGTCGTCCGCTGTCGAATCGTTTGATAAAGAACTCGCCCGGTAATAACATTCACATGACAAACGATGAAGGGCACATCCGCGACAAAGTGCTGCCTAAGTCGACGGCAGTCGCCGCACCGTGACAGTCTGCCCGCTATTACGTCCAGTTTATACCCGACGTGCCATCATCTGTAAATCCGTCGAATGCAACCCTTTGGCGGCGGCTGCGAGGGAGTGGGGAGGGGCGTGGAGGGGGGGGAAGGTGAGCGGGGTCACCCGCAGAAGGACCGCAGCCCGAATTTGCGGGCGGCGTCGCTGGGCGGGCGGTCAGTCAGCCCCGAAGCCCCGCGGGCTTTGCTTTCGCCCCACCGGCCCCGCCCCCGCCCCCGCCCCTGCCCCCGCCCCCGCGCCGCCCCGCGCCGCCCGGCTCGTCTCGGCCCACGCGCTCTTTGCATTCCTGCTTCCGCCTGCGTGCTATGTACACTGCTTTCCGACATGCGTTTGGAGAAAGGCGAGGTTGTGGTATTCTGACGTGTCCAAACATTCACTGTAGTTACGTGAATAATATTGGCGTGAGATTATTGAGCAATGGGCATTAGGTTTTTGGAACTAGTGGTACTACAGAATGGCACGCACTTTCCCGTATTTGTTTCTATTTCCTTGAGTCTGGGCTAGCTATTCGGAATTGCCACAAACTCTTGCCAGCTGCCATCTATCGCCGCCCAAAGTGCGTTTTTTTTTACATTTTCATTAATTTTCGGTTTCCTAATGGTAGAACGGAAATATTATTTTTTAGATGTTAAAGTACACAAAAACCTCGTTCTAAATGGCAATTTTCTTTTGAAAATGTGTAGCCGTTTTGAAGAAAATGGCATTTAAGCGCTACTAAAAGTACGAAATTCGAAGCTCATTTTCACAGAAAAATTTTGAGTTTTCAAAAAAAATTCGTGTGTATAACGTTCTTCCCCAGCGAGCTACTCTGTAAGGCCAAATAGTCTCCAATCAGAAACTCCCAGCAATGCGGTCTGAGATGATAAAGAGCCACAGGCATGCGGAGCCTACAACAAGAGAGGATCAACAATATTTTTGAGCCTTCCTCTTTACTGATCTTTTTATTTACTTATAACTCGTTTTATTTGTAATTGAATTACAATGAGAATTAAATTATAATTTTAATAACAGCACTATTAATAAACACATTTGATTTCATGTTGAACCCAGATTTTCATTGCCCTTAAATCCCGATTTTGCATGGTTTGGTGAGCCTCTTCCTTTAATGACGTATAACCATTTCCCAAATTGTCAGTCGAAAAAACGGGAATAGTTTTTGATTGAACATATTTAAGGAAATACAATGTTTTATTACATAACGTTAAGAGCCGCCTTTCAAAATTTTCAGGAGGGCCACGGTCCGTCTGTCACCTCTATGCGGAAACTTTCGGTAAGAGGGTAAAAGATTTAATTCTACCTAAGTGTAAGAATAAAAAAAATGTTTCTGCTTTTTTCTACAAATTACGACTTATAAAGGAGAAAAAGCAGTTTTAAAACTTTTAAAAAATTCTGCTTTGATTATTGTTTCATATTTATTAATTTAAAATAAAGAAAATTAAGAAATGAGGATTTGTAGTTAAGAAACTTACACATTTTCATAGAGACAAACTAAATGTTATAAACAAGATTCGGAAATTAAATATTGAGTGAGGATCCAAAGTTCTGCCCGAGTGCATACAATGAGTGATTAGGTATAAGCATTTCTCCCATTAGTGAAATGTAAATATCGGCATCATCAGTATTTATTTCGAAATAAAGATAGATAATGGCAAAAGTACGTTAAAATTAATTTTCCTTTATATTACAAAATAATTCTGGTGGAAGGCAACGCAGTACTTCTCATAGAAATCAGGTCTTTTACATTTTCTTAATTTGTAATACAAAAACTATCCACTGTTTCCAGAGTACTTATATAGTATATTGTATATTCTGTCGTTTATTGTATATTCTTCCATATTTCTCACGTTTCGGCAATAGCCATTTTTGCATCCTTTCTTCGTAAATCTCATTTATTTCAGTTGCTACACGTTTTCAACATCATCTTCATCCTTGGAATCCTTGGAAGTGTTTATAGTATTAAAATACATCATGAATTCATCTGCATTTACTGCGTTTCATAATAGATGTGGTTATTTCTTGGCAAATATTACAAATACCTTATTTTAGATTCATAGAATATTCCGTCGAAACTATGAATCCTCTAATATGCCACATGCCAGTGTTGTTTTTGGGTATCTGTTTCTATCAATCTTTGGTGATACAACGCAAAACATTGCGTGGAATTGTACTCGTGGAAAGGAAGTTTGGTATTATTTTTTAATATGTAGGTGTCGAATTTGATCTCTATTATCATCACTCTGCCAAACAACTGTGCATAAGCCACGATATTTTGATTCAATACCGGTCGGAATGTGTAATCCATTAAAAAATTTGAAGATTCAACATAAATACACACAGAGAACATTGTTGTATTAATTTAGATGATTTGGTTTAGTCGTACATTTGGAAACGTTTATTCAATTTTCAATTTTTAACTTTCTCTGTAAATAATCTTATACCACAAAATTCATGTGATTTCAATTGATTCATTATTAACAGGTGCATTATTTTCAGATTGTCTATCAATGCAGTAGTTGGCAGTTAATGAAACACGCAATGTGCATCAATAGTATATCACAAACAAATAAGCTCTCTCCTTCTATTACTGTTGTTTTTATTTTTGTTATTGCTGTTATTAACATTATTAATCTTATTATTAGCATTATCAATTATTATTAAAGTTAATTCGCTGATATATTTTGTAATCATATCTAATAATATCTTCAGTTATTAACTTCAGGTCTTCTACTGTGGTCTTGGAGTTAACTTTTTGAGTATTCTGCTGCTATATCTGAGCTGTATTTGTAAGATAAGGGATTTTTCTCGTGCACCTAATTTTTCATTTTTTATTACCATCTAGTATGTTTCATTCATTTGAGTGGATGATTGCAACTACCAACAAAAGCAAATAACCTACTGGTTAAATTATATAAACGTTGAATGATAACTATATAAATTAAATTTTACTTTTTACGTATATGTTTGGAAGAAGGTACTTCATTTTTCTGCTAAGAGGAACACATGAATAAAACCAGGAAATTACTACTTTCGAGTTATTATTCACAATAGCGTTCTTAACTACGCATACGTGTATAAATGTGAATATACAAAGAAAATTAGTAACTGAATATTTTATTTTTCATTTGAATTGAGTATATTTTTCATACAGACCAACACTTATTTTCAATACGTCACATTAATTTTTGTTTTTCCTTCTGGGAGCGCAATTTTTGCATTTATTTTCAATAATACTAAAAGCCATAGTTTCCAGAAAAAAGCAATTGTTTCCACTATTTTTGAAAACTTCTGAAAAATACGAGCGTGTTGAGGTTGAAAGCTGTCGAAAAGCGTGCCCATTGCTCACCGCATTCGCTTTGCCGGGCGCGGTGTATCGCGGAGCACGCAGCGAGAGAGAGAGAGAGAGAGAGAGAGAGAGAGAGAGAGAGAGAGAGAGCGTCCTCGCAGTGGCCGGCGCGGTGCACGCGGCTCTCAGTAAATTATCCATTACTTAGCCTGCGGGAATTTTGAGGCGGTGGCGGGTATTTATTGCGGTGTGCGGTTGTCAGCGCGACGCGACCGCGCTACAGCGCCGCCGCCTGCGGAGGCTGCGCACGGCAGTCCGCGGGGGGGAGGGGGGGGAGGTGAGGTGGATGTGGAATTGGTGACGGAGGACGGGGTGCGGTTGGTGAGGTTAAGGATGCTGGAGGACGGTGTCGGTAGGAACAGATTTGGGGCGGGTCAGAGAGGTGCGAGGGAATTGAAAGGGGGTTGCGGGACGGGAAGGGAGTGGGGGAGGATGGGTGTGAAACGGGTGCATGCAATGCGGTCGTGAGGTAAAGGGTGTTAAGGGAAGAGGCGAGAACGGTGTAAGAAGGAACGTATTTCGCGCGAGTCAGAGAAACGCGTAGGAGTGGTGTTGCGTGGCGGTGTGTGTATGTCAGAGACCTCAAGAGAGTGTATTTAAGTGAGAGGATGGCGCAGTTTGACTGTATCTCGGGTTTTTGATTGCGTTAACTACTTTTTTATTATTTTCATGAGTGTAATGAATGTTTTATGCCGGGAGGTGATGGTGATCCTCCCCATTTGGAAATCCGAAGCCGACCTGTACGTCTGCTTGCGAGGTTTCTCTCAATGTATCCCCCTGCAGGACCGCGGCAGGCGGACAAGCTCTTTGCTCCGGACTAGACTCCTGACATGTGTAGTAATGTAGTGGTTGTAAGTGTATTTTCGAGTGTTAGGAGGGAGGAACGGGGAAAAGGATGAGAAAGAAAAGGTCGAAGAAGGATTTGGCAGCTAGGAATTTATTCCATTCTGTGGCTAAATGTGACGCAGTTCCGAAGTTAGTACCAAAATTCCACCGCCTTTGCGACTCGATTGATTGATTCGTGTTTCCGGGCGCGTCAACTAATTTGGTCATTAGTCCCGTAAGTGTAGTGCGAGTTTTTCTCGGGAGGTGGCGATGATCTTTTCCGCGCTGGATGGCGAGATCTGGCGTCGACCTACTGTCGTCTAGCGGGGTTTCCCCTCAACCAGGCATCTCGGTAGCGGGGCACCGCCCCAACCGGGACAAGCTGTAAGCTCCCGACCGGTCTCCCGGCATGTGTGGTAGTGTAGTGCATGTTAGTGTGTGTGTGTGTGTGTGTAAGAGGAGAGGATAGGACAAGGAAGGAAAGATCGCGCGCGGTCCGTGGCCCGTTTGTTAGGGTACTGCTCCGGCATTCGCCTGGTGTTGATCGGAGAAACCACGGAAAACTACCGATCAGAGCAGCCGGCCGCTAGAATTCTCCTCCAGACAGCTGACAAGCTAGTGTCGAAAATCCTGCCGCCGTCGGGACTCGAACCCTAGGACCTGTCGGTCAGAGTGACTGCAGAGGCCATTGTGGACACTGAGCTCCCTCAGACCATTCGGAAGGGAAGGGAGAGGTGGAGCATGGCGGGGCTTTGGGAGTGCTTGAAGGGCTTGGGAGCCAAGCAGGGAAACATAGTAGTTCAAAGGGATGAAGTGGGATTGGGTGGGTGTGACACGGAGTGACGAGAATAGCAGGACATGTAATGCAGTCAATGGCTGATGGAAAGGGAAGATAAAGCGTACAAAGGGAATGGAATGAATGAGCCGGTGGAAAGTGGTGCGTTGAGGAATGTTCTGTGGGGGGAGGGAGTGCTAGAAGAGCAGAGCGGTGGTGGGGGAGGCGGATCGGGCGAGCGTGATGATGCGATGAGGTGCGTGTGAAGATGCAGAGTACCGTGTGAAGCAAAAAGCACGTGGAAATCGATCAAAATGAAATGGAATGAGGAGAGTATAATACGGAAGACTGAAGACAGGACGGAGTGATCCGTTCTGTTCGCAGAAAAGAGGCAACTCGAGAACGTAAAGGGAGACTTCGCGAGGCTTAAAACCAATAAATAAATCGTAAATAATCAATTCATACGTAATTGATGTAAGGAATTTTTTAAAGAAACTAAAAATATCTTACAAATTATTTTATAAAATAGTAATGTATATTTTACACTGTAATCTTAACTGACGACGAGGCAATGATAGAAACCGTGAGAAGCATTTTAAAATGACTGAGTAAATTTTCTTACAATGTGTTTTGTTTTACTTTGCGGTTCATGTTCTTGGAAACGTAGTCTATAGTTTTGGGCGTTAAGGGCGGCATCGCAATGCGTAGGTGTGGGACGAGAATTGAAACGAGTCAGCATGTTGGATGGCAGCTACATAGCGTTTCGAGGTGGCGCGTGGGTTGAGAGAGCCCTTCATAAGGGGAGGCTGAAGGCAGACTGTTCAGAAGTGGAGAAGGGTGTGGTGGTGCAATATTCAATGAGTGAAGTGGTGTGCAAAGTGGAAAATATGTGCACAGAGACGGAACGGGGAGAGTTGGATGAAGCACGTTGGCAGGAGATGCGACGAGCAGAGTAAAGAGGGCAGGGATGCGCGGGATCGTGTGCGTACATTGAGGGTGTGGAGGGATGTTGGGCGAGAAACTAAATGGGGGACGGTGTGGTGGCCGAAACGTGAAAGCTGGGTGGTGGAAAGTGGATTGGGGACTTTGGTGGGATATGGAGAGAATGGA
Source organism: Acheta domesticus (assembly GCA_031308135.1). Classification (NCBI taxonomy): domain Eukaryota; kingdom Metazoa; phylum Arthropoda; class Insecta; order Orthoptera; family Gryllidae; genus Acheta; species Acheta domesticus. Next base: position 18,817,900 of record JAHLJT010008756.1, on the reverse strand, counting down.
GATGTGAAGTGGGCGGACCGCACGAGAAGTGAGAGTGTTGAAGGGCGGGGCAGTGGGATACACTGGAGAAAAGTGATGGTTGGATATGAGAGAGATATTGACCCATTGCTAAGATGCTTGACATTGCATAAAGTACACATGTTCATACCCTTTAAAGCATCATATTCGATAATTCCATAACTAATGAGTATATCGGCTCGGGCATCGTTTTCAGATTTGCTGCATGTAAGAAACTAAATCGACTATTCCACTAGCTTCTCATCAATAAGAACGCGATCATTAATCAACTACTGTACTCATATGTTATCATATCCCACAGACAACAAATATCACTTATTTATTACATAGAAACTTGCCCAAAAAAGGCATCAACCAGTTAGAGAAATATCCGGAAAAGAAGGGCTGGAAAAAATTAGGCTGTAGATGGTAGGAACGGTTGGAAAGAAATTTTAGAGAGACAAAGACCTCAGAGCGATATGGCAACAAAAAGGTAAATTCAGTGAAATGCGAAGCAAAGTGAAGCGCACAGCTTTCCAAGAGAGGAGGGAATGTTGACAAGAGGAACGGGGTGACAGGGGCTGTTGAAGCAGAATGTTAAGACAAGAGAGGCCCAAGAGAGTTCGCCTAGAAATTAATAGGTGAATGGACGAAAGTTTTTTAATAAATACGAAAGATTAAGAGAAAGGTGACTGTCAAAGAGAAGAATACCCAGAAGGGTTGGTAGGAGACGAGGAAACAAGGCAAACTCTGAGAGATGCAGATCATTGGCCCCTCAGAGATGCTCTGGCATGGATTTCGCAGAAGGCGGAGCGGTGGCGGCGATGATGAGGGAATGGACGTGGCCAAGAGGAATGGCGACAAAGACAAAAATAGATCAGTACAAGAAACGAAATAAATAAGCTTTGTAGCGGAAGGAGTGCTCACAAAACGAAGGGAATTCACTGAAACGACAGCAACGTGGACAAGTTGGCAAAAGACAGCACCGGCAAAAATTTGACGGTGGCTGTGGAAAATAGAGGAATGTCAAGGAAAATTGGGCATGCAATGCGAAATACCCGATGAAGGAAGAAGAAGCAAATAAACGCTGCAAAGATCGATACGGAGAGAGAAATCTGAATCAAGCTGAAATCTAGGAGACACAGAACACTGGAAGCGAAGAGTAGGCGTTGCTCCAAAGCTGTTGACAGAGATGGAGAATAAAGAAAATTGAGACAGAAAGCAAAAAATGTTTACCTCCGAAATAATGGTGGATAATAATGTAGACTCCCGGATCGTCGATTAAATCACGACAGCGCAGGCGAACAGTGGCCGTAAAAATGAAAGGAACCTCTTGCAAGGAAGAAATGTCGGGCAGAGCGCGCCCGGAGAAGGCAGAAGAAGCAGCGGCAAAGAAACGCTGCGGAGGCAGCGCGCGGCGGCGTGGGCGGACGCGGCGCGAAACAAGGCGAAGTCTGCGAGATGCAGAGCGCCGGCAAAGCGAGGCGCGCAGCCCGGACTTTGCGAGAGGGAGCGGCGGCAGCCGAGGCGGCCCGGCCGGTTTTTCTAGCTGCCGCCGCCGCCGCCGCCGCACCCCAGGGCCCATACATCACCGGCGACCGCTCCGACGCTTCAAAGACACCCGCCGCAGTAATTCACGGTGTAATGCAATTTATCACGGCACAGACGGCACACATACACGCGTGCTATTGAATCCAGAAAGGCTCTTTTGGAAATGAATCTGCAAGTACTTGTTGACAGTTGATACGAGGTATAATGGCGGCGCTCTCTTTTTTTTACTCTCGCGCGTTGTGTGGGAGGGTTGCGGGTGGGCGAGTGTGAGTGGGTGGGTGGGTGGGGTCGGGATGACCGTGTAGCGACATTGTTCGCCTCGGGCGGCGATGCCCCGCCAGGGCCGCCGTTGGGGTTGAGGGGGGGGAAGTGGAGTAGGCGGGTGAAGGGAGGGGAGTCTGGGCGCCTGGTCTCACGCTGGTGACCGTTAGCGTCCCGGTCGGCCATCACGGCTTTCGCAACGGCCTCTCCCGCCGCTTGGGACGTACGTGACGCTCGGTGTTCCGCAAGGTTTAGGCGAGGATTTTACTTGTTTTGGCCTTCCGTATCTCGTGCCTGAAAATTGGAAAAGTTTTATGAGAATAATAATGGGTAGAAAAACTAAGACTAATCATCAGTTTACTTGTAGAGGATGTAAGGAATATTTCAAAGAATCTAAAATATTTCATAAAAAATATTTTCTAAAATAGAAATTTATTTTTATCATCGTTATACTATCTTAACCTTAAAAATGTTTAGTGAAGAATATTTCAGTGAATACATTTGAAATGTAAGCTATCGCGATTCGTTCAGGTCTATTTTGTGGAAGATTTAATAGTATTCTTGGAGTTTTTGTCAAAGTAGTTATGATGTTTATTACCGTATAATTTATACAGGTCGGGTTTTGTGAAGAATGAAGAGTGATATTCCAAAAACATATACAAAACTTGAATTGTAATTTTGTTAAACGTATTGCCCAATAATTCTATGAAATTATAGTTATCTACCTAATCAGTACAGACAGTAAATACTAGACGTTCAAAGTACATGTTGACAGACGAGGCAATGTTGGAAACTGAGTGGGGCATTTTGAAGTCAAACGCATTTTCGTTTTTTTACTTGCGGTACGTATGCGTGGAAACGTATTGCATAGTTTTGGAATCATTCACAATTTGTGAAGTGGCAGCAATGGTAATTAATCTTTTTAAATAAGTGAATATATTGATGGTCACATCAACATCATAGTTATTAGCGGCTATTAAAGTTACAGTTACATTAAAAAATTACAGATACAAAATTATTCAAGCTTAATATTACAATTGGTTACAGAGCTAAATCACTAAATATATAATTGTCTACAATCAACACAATAATTCAATTGGATGCAATATTAAATCAATAAAAATAATACAAAGTGGGAGTTTTATTTACAAATAACAATGGTGCCAAATGTCCAAAAAAATTTTTGTCTTTACATGGATAATTAATCTTCTCACGATGCTTTGTTTACTTTGTTTTCATCACAGATTTATTTACTGTTGGAAAGGTGTTCGTCAATTCTGCCTCACACGTATTCCAAAGTAACACTTTCCCATCAATAAAGAGTGAATGGAGATATTAGTATCTATGCATGAATGCTTGAAAGCAAAGTTCTGTGTGTTCGTGCCTCAGGATTACATTTCTCTTCTATTTGAAATGTATTGTTCTATCAATGTCAGAATGATCCGAAGATTATGACTACATATTGCACTACAAGCAATAGAACTACAATTCAAAATTTTTATTTCAAAGTTTATGCGTCTTCATTAAAATTGAGTTTTTTTATTATTTATTTATGTTTTCACTGTAAGCAGATTTCATACTATTGACATCTCGTATCCATTGCACTAAATTTGGTATGATTATTTTTAATAGAAAACGTCGCAGAAAATATTTGCAAATAAACTAAACTAAGAATGCAATAATCCGTCTCAGATCGTGTGGAATATGCGTCATGGCGTTACACGTAGTACGTTACCCGTGCTTGCAGAATATAATAATTATGGAATTTTTAAAGATATGAAGAAATATTGGTACAAAAGAATGTAATGAATTTTCTGTGTCGTAGTAAATCTAAAATAAATTATTAATAAAGTTATTTTTGTTTCAGGTACTGTGGAAGTTGTGTCATCTTTAACTATTTAGTGCTGTTCCTTAGGTGAGTTACTACAAGATTAAACACATTACACATTGTGTGCTATGTTTCGTAATAATAATAATAATAATAATAATAATAATAAACATTTATTTCACACTCAACAAAAAAGTATGATACATTACGCAACGAAATATATGATAGATAAATGTAATCGTTTACTGGGGTACGTGCACATCATTCTCTGTTGCGAGTTTCATCTCAGCATCCGGTGTTCGTAATTTAAAGCTTATCGTCCCTTGCGTTTAAAGTACAGGCAAGTCTTGTGTAATTGGGTCACACAGGCCCTTTGTTACGCGCATCAGCGTGCCAAAGTAAAGGCGAGACAAGAGTGGTCATCGGGTGGAGAGACCGTGGGAGGTTGGGTAACGACCAGAGCTTTCGCCCTCGTGGAAGTCAGCGCGGCGGCGCCGGAAGTAGTTATCGGAGAGTTAACACCAAGTGACGCTGGAAGAAACCTCTGGCGCGTGTCGGGAAAGGCTGGTGACGACCCGAGCCGTGCCCCCGCTGTCCCCATCGCGCCGACACTTTCTATGCCATCCCCACCGCTCCTCGATTGTGTTTTCATATGCCATCCCTGCTTCAGCGACTGTGCCTCCGCTTCGACCCTAGAGCCTCCCCTTCCCCACCTCCTCTTTCGCTGCCGCCACCGCCATCATCGTCAGTGCTATCTCCGCCCCTGCTGCCACCAGTCACTCATCGAACTCGCGTTCCCACACCCATCCCTCCGTCAGCAATTGATCCTCCGCCACAACCCTATCACCTCCATCCCGCCTACTCCTCTGCCGCCGCCGCTGCCACCGTCGTCACTGCTATCTCCGCCCCCGTCGCCACCACTCACCGAACTTACGCTCCCACGCCCATCCCTCCCTCAGCAATTGCGCCACCGTTTCAACCCTAGTGCCTCCACCTCGCCTCCTCCCCTTTCGCTGCCACCGCCATCATCGCCACTGCTACCACCACTGCCACCACTGTTGCCTCGTTCGCTCTCCCACACCCATCCCTCCCTCAGCAATTACGCCACCGCTTCAACCCTACCGTCTCCACGTCATCGCCTCTTCTGCCGCTGTCACCGCCATCTTCACCACTGCTACCACCACTACCGCCGCTGCCAACACTGTTACCTCGCTCGCGCTCCCACACCCATCCCTCCCTCAGCAATTGCGCCACTGTTTCAACCCTTGTGCCCCTACCGCGCCTCCTCCTTTTTCGCTGTCACCGCCATCATCGTCACTGCTACCATTACCGCCGCTACCACGACTGTCGTTTCTACCACCGTCGGCGGTAACTGGGTTAGAGCGGCATTAGAGTTTGCGCCGGAGTTATGCGGGCCCGCATGGACACTGGGGCTGGGGAGCAGGCCCCTTCTTGCCTTCACACTCCACCGTCCTGGCGACCTTGTTGCGCGCCAACAGCCGTCACTTCATGTGCGGCTGTGGTAGAAGTCCAGAAAGAGCGTATCTTCTCAGCACATCTGTGGAGGAGTGTAACTCGACGAGGTTGTGGCAAAATCTAGAGTATCTCAATCAAGGGGGTTTGATCCAATCTTAGCGAATGCCTTTTAATAGGTTTATTTTGTAATTTTCATATACATGTTTGTTGCAGTGTACAAAATGTTGCCTGGTCTAAAACTAATGATCTTGAAAAACGAGAGCCTGACATTCTTACCACAGTAAAACAACTTTTTGAAACAATGCAAAATACGCCGTTATTTTGAAGTGAAATATATTCATTATTAAGGGTTTTCCCTTTTATTTGGTTATATAACAGTTTTATTTCGAAAATTGTTTGCCCTAAAGATAAACAATTCAGTTTTATTTGTTATTACCATGATAACTAAAAACTAGATTTTCTATTTAGTGCCATGCTTCATTTTCTTTTGAACTGGGTTTGGTGACTTTCGATGTTACTGCAACTAGCCAACGAAACATAAAATGATCTAATATCTCCTCTGTGCCGATGGATAAGAAGGAATTTTTTTCACCAACATCTATGATGTAGAAAAATAAGAAAACGCACTATTTTCCCTCTCGTATCAATGCAAGCTCAATTTTTGGCAGAATTTAGATCTTAGGTTCTACAAAGCTAGGTTGAATTTAACAATTGTCTGTAGGACAATTCTGCGTAATCGAGAGTTTTCCATATTTTCTTCGATCAATATCCGAGCCGTGCCGGAGCAGTACCGTTCAAACGGGACATGGACCGCGCGCAGTTGTTCCATCTGCATCCTTCTCCTTTACCTCTCTCCTTCACACACTTAAACATACACTTCATTAGCAGAGAGATCGGAAGACTAGTCGGTAGCTAAGAAATCGTCCCAGCTACGACGAGAGAAATATCAGGAAGACTAAACTCACAAGCTGCCGTGAAGAACACGCACTACACTCACGGGACTAATGACCCCAGCAGTTGACGCGTTCGGAACCAATACTAAATCTGCCACCACTACCGCGAGGAGGGAAGCCGCCTGAAGACAGCTTCCTCTGCGCGTGGCCTCTGCACCTCCGCTTCCTTCTCCCCCCCCGCGGTTGCTGCGGCTGCTTCCGCCACCCCTCCCTTCCCCCTCCCCCCTCTCCCAAGTCCCTCGACCCCCCCCCGTCCCACGCCGCCGCCTTCCTAACCGTATTACCCGGCGCACAATACGACGCCGACGCAAGTGGCCGGGCGGAGTTGGGGCGACAACGAGAAGGACCAGCGAGATGGGGAACGGTGAGGCGGAAGGAAAACAGAAGTAAGATGAATGGGGTGGCCAAAGAAAAGGAATTAGGGTATACTGCCAAGTTCATTATTTTGCTACCCTTGTGCTTATTAGTTCGAAACTACTCTCCATGTGATTCGCAGTTCCAAGACTTACCGTAAGAAGAAAAACTTGAATTAAATACTTTTTTCGCCGCTATTCCTTTATATACTTATGTATCTTGCAGTATTTTTGAACATTTGGTGCCAAATAGAGGCTTTGTGTAATAGCACATTCAGTGGCATCTACACATACACCTGTAAACTTCTGAATTCAATTAAAATATTATATTTACAGTCTCATTACTCGGAATGTTAATTTATTCTTCATATTTAAATATCTCTTATCAATTTTCGTCGATTCCATTTTCCGGTAAAACATAATTCAATTACCCAGAGAGAGTGCAATTTCCGTAAACAAGATATTTTATTCATCACAAAAAATTCGATCTTTTAAGCCATACGTTCATCCTAATGAACATAAACTAGTGCATTGCGTACCAAACCAAACATTTCCTGTGCATAATTGAGTGTTTGGGTCCCATAATTTCAGCAGAAAGAGGCACTAGAGACGACGCGCTCTTTAATTTCAAAGACAGACAGGTGGAGGGGGGGTGAAGTCGATAGAAGGAAAAACCAGCAAGAAGGGGTCACGATAGTTCCCCAGGAGGAATAGGATCAAGCGAAGGTTGGCGGGTGGCTGCGGCGACGAGGGTGCGCGAGCGTCTGCCACCAATTTCGTCTGCCGTTATGAAGTTACTATTGTCTCGACCTCTGCTCTTTTATTGGAAGATGCTGGCAACTTATAATATAGCGTTGTAAGTCGGGAGACGAAATCAATTCGAAACAAAGAGGGGCGGAGTATGAAAGAAATTACTGCTGAAAGGATTGAGTTATGAAATTTCTGTACGATAATTTTTGTTTTAAAACTAGTGAAAGTAATGTGGTTCGAAGTGCAGTAGAGCTTAACTTTAAATTATTTTCTTCCAAGTCATATTTTTTATAGTTACTCTAACACAATCATATTTTATAATAATTATTTATTTATCTTCCTTAAAATATAGATTAAAAAGCAATCAGCAAATTTAATTTTACGTATGTGTGAAGAGGACATTGCAAGTGATGTAAAATTCTGAGGGACTACAGAACTGATACGGGGTATATGGTAAATGCTAGTTTAAAAAATCAGGGGTTTGTGTGTGCGTGAGTGCGAGGAGAAACATTAGTTTACGTAAAGTGGTATGTAATAAAAATAACTTAGTACGAGTGGTAACTTAGTGTTAAAAGGAAGGTATTAGAGGATTTTAGAAAACGTTCAATATATCAATTATAATGAAGAGACAAAACAAAAGGTGAATATTGAAAAAAAGAGACACATGTTTGTGAAATACAGAATTTCCTCATTTCTATAATTTCCTTTCTACTTTCTATTGAAGAAACAAGAGTACTAGGAAAGTAAATCGTCTCCCACTAATAAATATTTACTCTATATCCGAGAAAACCAATTTACTTACCCATTTCTGGAACACGATATTCTAAGTTGTTTCCCGGAAAATAAACTTAGATAGTTTTGTCGTGGTTCAAATGCACGCAACTTGTGAATCATATCTACTTTCTTTGAAATATATTAATTTATTATAAACCATTTATTGTTTTTAAAATACCACTTTTTTAGACCAAATTCAGTGAACATTATTTGTTTGAGATTAATTTAAGTTTAAACAGATTATGACCAAGCACAGTTGTGACTGAAAAAGGAATATCACAATCGTATTCCAAACTAACTTTTCTTCGTTCCAATAGTTTGTGAGAACTTTGTTATCTCTTCCAATCTCCCAACACGACATGGTGGTTTAAATTAATGATGTTAATGTTAATACAGGACACCATATTTAATTCCATGAGAAACCTGTATGAATTTGTAAACTGGCAACTCATTTTGTGCCTATTTCTTATAATTTTAATTAGAAGTAGTAAACACCGATAATTTGATCAACACTTTTAGGACAAATACGCATGGAAATGTAGATATTTTCTATAACAATATTTACATAAAAATTTCACATTTACAATACATTAATTTTTAAGAACCAAACAAAGTTCATATATTTCCATTCTGTTCCAACTAATATTCCCCAATGTTACGAATCGGAGTGCAAACCTGTGTGTGCCGTGGAGATTCTTTTCTTCTGACGAGTTTGATGAAAATCATATCGAGTCCCCGTAAATCCAAAACGATGACAAACACGGTCCAGAATTATTTGACACGTACACATACTAGCTCGTTTATTTTAATTTAATACACTGTGCGTAATGCGTGCGAAATTACCGGGCGCGCGTGTACAGCGGTTAGCAGCGCGAGGAACACGCCGCGTGCTGTCAAAACCAGAAATATCGCTCCGTCTGTTCCGCGTCAAATGAAGTCGATTAATCGTCGCGTGATGGGATCTGCGGACCGCAGATAGTAGAGCAGGGCCGGCGGCGGGCGCGGCCGCGATGCTGAAGGGACATGGGGGTGAAGGAGGGGGAGAAGCGGGGTTCACCGGGGGTGCCGACGGCAGCGGGGACAGCGGAGAGGGAGGCGTGAAAGACGGGCGGGAAGAAGGAGTGGATTAAGACAAGGGACGGTGGCGGGGAAGACGATGGGAGGGAGGGCGGTAGCGAGAAAACAAAGGTCGGTGGGGGTAAGGGTGGCGGGAAGAATGGTGGCGAGAAGAAGGGTGGCGGGGAAGACGGTGATAGGAAGGGTGGCGGGGAAGACGGTGATATGAAGGGAGGCGGGGAGGGCGATGGCAGGTAGGACGATGGCGGAGAGATGGTGGCGGGGAGGACAGTAGCGGAGATGTGGGGGAGGGGAGGACAGTGCCTGGAACGACAGTGACTGGGAGGGCGGTGACGGGGAGAGCAGTGGCGGAGAAGATGATGGCGGGGAGGATGGTGGCAGTGAGAGTGGTGGCGTGAAGGTCGTCGTGGGGATGATGGTGTGTGGGGAGCGCAGTGCCCAAGTGGCGGCGGGGTGGAAGATAAGAGAGAGAATGTTGGCGGGGTGGGATGAGATGGGGAGCATGGTGGTGGGAATAATGGCGGGGGAAGGTGGCGGGGAGAGCGGTTGTGGACAGGAGCGGTTCCTTGAAAGAGGATATTAGAGACGGGGAAGGCATAACTTTCAGAGCGGAGGCGAGATCTTTGGCTAGGAGGTTGGGACGGCGAGAGGGAGATCAGAGCGGGAAGAACGGAGGCGGGGAGGACGGGCTTGTGGTCATTGGAAGCAAACGTGGCAGGAGGGCGGTGTGAGGCGGGGCGATGGCGGGGCGATTGCACGAGAGACGTGCGCAGTGGGGACAGTGCATTGGCAGGCCAACACCAGGCTCCAACCCCATTCGCTCCCCCCCCCCCCAGTGTGATCCCCCTGTCTCTCTCGGGCCCCCAGCAGATCACTCGCCTCGCCGAGCCCCGCGCTCGCCCAGAGGGCGCCAATGCCCAGCTGTGCCCCGATGCATCGCGGTGCCACCTCAAGAGGAGCTTCCAGCCACCTGGAAAATATTTTTGTATCGCCGCTCTTTTGTTCGCCGTAGATCTTGACAGCATTTCTTCTCGCCGAATACTTTTTATTTTTTATTTTTAAAATAGGTAGAAAATAATATGTATTACCTAATATATTCTCATAAAAGATCTACGAAACACTCTTAGCATCAGAAACGTAATTCAATTGAAGGTTGCTAGTCAATTTTAAAATATCTCAGTATTGCTGATGTTAATAATATGATCTGAATTATTGTAAAGTTTATTGTAAATAATTAATATATGTTATACTAATTTACAAAATATATCTTTGATGTAAATCAGTAGTGGTCGCTAATGGCCTTAGATGCTTTTAAAGCGACCTAAAATAAATAATTTAAAAAATTATATATTTCAGATACTTGCTTCAGCTCTATTATCTATATGAAAGTGTTGTGCCACCAAATTCTCACACTTAATTGCAAAATTAATATTAAATCTAAAATATAATATTTCATTGTTTGCGTATCATCAATTTAATTCCTTCCATATCCCCTTGCCTTAAAAATGTTTGAAAAAGTATTCTTTTTGTCTTCAGCAAAACAGTTTTCGTAACTGAAGAACGTGCTAATGCTCTTACTAGCGAGTAGATTTTCCTTGCACCAACGATCGAGAAAATTTTACAAACACGTAAAAAAATTAAAACAATTTAACTGCCCCTTACGTAAGCTTTCTTCAATATTCTGCTTAGTAAGTATATGGTATTGCAAGAACTAACAAATAGGGCAAACAATGCTCGTTCTGTTACATTGACATCTTTATTGTCAATTAGTATGAATAATGGTTTATCCATTCCTCAAGAGATGAGTGTGGGATAGAGGAAACCTTCAATACGTTGTTGTATTTCACTCGACTGCATAATTAGCTCTGGATTAAATGACTGCAAACCCGCCCGGATTTCACCCAATATCCATGTGAACTCACCCGAGGTCTCTCCACGTTGCGACCGCCCTCTCACCGAGCTATCGGACGTATCTGCCTCCCTCTCCAAAATGTGTACTGTGAAGCGACCCACTCGTCCTAACCTATTTACTAGTTCCCATTCGTCTGCAAAATCAATGCTACCGAAACTCAGCACTTTCTGCAATTCAATTCAATAACTTCGTGATATCGCCAGTCTCTCTTGGCGCTAGTCTATGATTCCTCTGTACCACAGCCTCGAGATACTGTCACCTGTATATCTCTACGATGCTTGTGTATTTTGCAAGAACGTTCTACCTAATTCTGCTAATCATTTCAGTGTATCGCAAAGTTTTTCTCGACTCAGAACTTCATGCAGAATCATATTTGGTTTACCCGAATTTCTATATTATTTCCAGATTCTCGTAATAATACTTTAAAATTTAAATACTGACATGTATATTACACCTACATTAGTAATTTCATGACTCGGTCGATCTTGTAAAAAAGACTTATTAGATGACGGGTATTGTTGGCTAATTATTTCATACAATATATCACGTAAATCTTTCATTCAGAAAAAAATTTAGTTTCAACAGCACATCATTCACCACTGTGTTATAAATTATTCATGCAGTATTCTGTGTAATACTTCATCTGCATATGAAACAAACTGAATTGCATATTTTTGAAGGAATTGAATTAATTTTGCTACATCATTATTTTACAGGATATGAGTGAGCGTACACCATTCGAAAGTATAAGTTCGTATATGATCTGTTCAAAAGGAAGATTTTTTATTTTCTTTTGTGTCTTTTCACCTAAATACTACTTTATAAGCTTTTATTGATTTTTCATTTATTTCTTAAACAATGCTAATTTTTTCTAAATCGATTTTTTTACATATCGATATTTATTTTAAAAAGATTTCAATACCATATCGTCTTTCTTTATTTCTTCCTTTCATTCTTGCTAGGTGAGTTCCTTCCCTTCATTTGAGAAAGGTGATATCCGTATTATATTCCTTCTGTTCTCTTGCGTATTCCCTGTTCACATTACATAATTACTGTAATTATTTTGTTTACTTCCCTCTGTTGATCCAACATTATTCAACAAATCATATTTTTCTTTACTCTTATTTAGATTCACCCGTCATTAAAAATATATCTTATAGTTTATCTTAAAAATATATCTATAGTAAATCTTTAGAAGAAACAACTCTTATACTTTTCCGCTTCTTTATTGATACTGCCGATACTCACAAATGTTACTCTACCATCAAGTTAAGACTTAACGTGATCAACTTGGGCATGCAATTATTAATTCAATAAAATTGAAAGTTCACAAAGACGTTTTAATGTTAACATTCTTAATTGTAATTATTAGATTGTTTAATTTTATTTTAACACTATATGTTTATATTGCATTATTTTTACATGGGCCCGTAGTTTGGTCATGCTAAGGGTACCTCAAGGTTATAATCTGGCCCTACGAGTCACTCTCGTTATCTCTCTCGTCTCTCTCCCATTTCATTCCCACTCCAAACCGTAGAGAGGGCTGTATCTCATCCGTCATTTTGCCAATCTCCCCGCCCACTTGCAGCGGTGAGTCGCGTGTGATACGGGCAGAAGAGTGTCCGACCGCGATACCATCATGGGGCCGTCACTCGCTACAGACCCCGCTTCCCCCGCCCTCGTTGGCCGCCTCCGCTGCCCACCGTCCCCGCGCCTCCACCGCCACTGGTCCCGCCACCCCGCTACCCTCTCCGCCACCCCGACCGTCAGGCCCGTCTGCACCCCTCTCCAATCCTCACCGCCGCCATACCCGCCGCTTCTGCTTCAACCTCATCCGCCAGCCTATCTACACCGCCGCCGCTCCCGTCGCCGCCTCTGTTCTCCCACAGCCAGGCTCGTCTCTATCCCCACCCCACCCCTACCTCCGCCGCACTCCCGGCGACTACTACCTTATCTGCATACCAGGTCTGCTACCGATGCTGCCCTTGCCGCCTCTCCCACCACCTGGCCTCCACCGCTACACCATCCGCCAGCTCATCTGCAAACCTGCCCCCATCCACCAACCTTACTACCGCCGCCTTCGCCTACGCCGTCGCCCTCACCTCCGCCTTCGCTGCCACTCCCACCGCCAGGTTCATCTCCACCCCACCCCACCCCACCCCTACCTCCGCCACACCCCCGCCGCCCCCACTGCTGCCTCATCTGCCAGGTCTGACGCCCTCGCCGCCACTCCCACTACCAGACCCGCCTCCGACCCCTCCCCATCCCATCGCCATTCCCTCTCCCACCACAACCACGCTCCCGCCGCCACACCTCCGTCGGCCCCACTGCTAGCTCATCCGCCGGCCCCGCCACCACCGCCAACGTCCGGCCCACCTCCATCGCCTCCACTCCTCGTCGCGTCCGCCAGCGCAGCTACCACTGCTGCTCCCTCCCCCCGCGCTGGAGTTTCCAGTTCGCTGCGCCCTCTGCGCTCCGTTCACTGTGCTCCATTCCGCGCATGCGCAAGCTCTCTGCCCGCACTCCATTTCCTCGCTGCGTGCAGCTATCGAGATTATTTCGCCGACCCATCGATTCGTTCGAAATTCGTGACGATGCGACCTGTCCCTGAATACGGGGTTGTTTCCTCAAATACGTATTCTCTTTTCTCGGAGGCGAGACGATTCTAAAATTTACAAGGTTTTATTGGGTTTGATATTCATGCAATACAGGTTTATAATTTGTAGAACTGTCCACTATGGTCATGTAAATGAAGTCATGTTCACTTTATTTAAAAGTACGAGTCGTTTCCGCGTAATTTGTGTTTTAAGTAAAAGCAATTAAAATTGGCTTTCAAAAACTGCTCCAAATTTTTCTTCACTTTTTTCCGTGGATAGAGACAAGGGCTCAAAAAAATTGGTCAGGTTTCATTTTCGTTGAACTCATTAAATTTTCTAAAAGTGCAAAAGTTAATGCTAATACTCAAAAGTAAATTTAAGTTGTTGTAGCACCGTTAGCTCACGTGTGAGAACAAACAAATAAAAAACAAAATCTAAAAATTAACAATTCGTCTTCTGAGAACCACAGGTTGTACTTCAAAATCCACTTCTTCTACAGAGTAGTGAAGCCAACATAACCACTACACAATTTTGGAGCTTTTGAAAAAATCATTAATTTTACACTACTTTTTACAGAAATGTGAAGACGTGGAAGGTTGACATTTTGCATTCAGAAACGATTTTATGTTGAGATATTTTGTGCTAAAATTCAATTTTCGAACCGAATATGGAGAAAACTGTACAACAATCAACCCTAGAAGATTTATTTAACATTATTTTTGTCAATATTTTACTATATTTTGGACTTTGTATGCCTGCACTGAATAATCAACTTAATGTTTTGAGAAGCTTCAAATCCTATTCTTTCTAACCAGACAGGTTTTAAAGTATTTCTAGAATGTACAATTCTGTAAAAGAAGACTGTACGTACCCTATTGTGTTGTTGTTTTTTTTTTTCAAATTTTACGATTTAAACTTAATCACTGAAGTAATAGTAAAAACAATAAGGTTTAAATAATGCATTAAGAAATAATGTAACTTTGCTTCCTCAAACATTAAGGAAGCTATTCAATGTTAAAATTTGAAATTTGTTTTTAACACGCATTTCTTTCCCTGACTTTGTTGAAATGTACTCATAGTATGTTCATAAGGATAGAATTGAAATTAGTTTCTTTAAATGGAGTGACAAAAAGTTGTATATGTAAACTCAGTTTCCTATTATTAGCAATAACCGAGAAGAATTTATTATATCCCAAATTAGTAAAAATATTAAAGTTATACTTTCCAACGACGCTACACGTGGCCAAACAAATTGGTGTATCTAAAAAACTAATCCACCTATTAACTTGCAAGTTCACAACAGCTTCTTTTGAGAGATATTGGATATAGCATACACAGTTTTATCGAAATCCGAGATGATCACGCAGGCACACCGACGGTACTTGACATGGAATGACCCAATAGCGAAAATGCTGCTATGAGAGCATTCAAAATGATGTACACAACATTTTTCTAAATTTTTCGCTCCCCAGCGGCTTTTCAGCTATTTGCTAAAGAGTATTGAAAATGTTTGAAAATAGTTTATTGTCTCAGTTTTTTTACAAACATTCCCTTCTAGGATGACATCTCTTAATTAACAGCAATATTTTACTGTTATGATTTAATAGTATTTTAAGCGTGTTATTATTCGTTAGTTTTACTCCAGATCCTAGATAACTCTACGTCCTAGATTTTAAGTGATTCAAAGATCAGAGATATATCTACAGTTCCGAGCGGAATTTCTATGTGTGTAATCAAATACCTTGTAGTTATTCTTTGCCTGTTATTCCGTCTTATTTTATTTGATCTTAGTGTTACATGTTATTTATACGTTTATTGTGTTGTTATATGATTGATCAATCCAACTTAGATGAGCTCTTTGATACATACGACCGACAAAATTGTAAACAAAGCTCTCCAGAGCTCCTCTCATGGGACTCTCATGTCCAGAATAAGTAAAACCACGTGCATTGTATCGGATGACGTAAACTCCGTTCTCCCTTCCCTCACTCGGGGCCTTCCTCAAAGAGCCATCTTCGAGGCGCTCTCCTCGGGGCCCAGCCCTCGTCCCACGCTTCGCCCGCGCCGCTGCGCTCCGCAGGCGCAGGGCCCAGGCGCAGGGCCCAGGCGCAGGGCCCAGGCGCAGGGCCCAGGCGCAGGGCCCAGGCGGGGGCCCAGGCGGGGACCCAGGCGGAGACTCAGGCGCGGGCGGGGACCTCGGCGCGGCGGTCTCCGTAACAGCGGAAGCCCTGGGTACACACGCGCCGAATTATGTTTGAGAGGCGGCGGTTTGCGGAGCGGTCTCTCCGGGGGTGGCGGCGGGGGAGGGGGAGGGTGGGGGAGGGGAGGCGGGCGCCGTGGAGATGGAGGTGAAGGTGGGGGCCCGGGAATGGAGACAGGCCCCGTGGAGGCGCTGGGGTTTCGCGGCTGTAGGTTCAGGTGGTAGAGCTGGTGAAGGTCGGTGGTGGTTGGGAGAAGGGAGTGGCTAGGACAAGACGTTTCATGGGACGAGAAGCTAGCTGAGACATGGCTCTGTGTCGAAGAGTTACCTTCAATGAGAGGTAACCTGGGACGAGTTGTTAGCTGAGGGTGCTAATGTATGTAAGATGAGATGATTGGGACGAAGGTGATAGCTGCAACAAGTAGTTAGATGGGACTTGCGAGTAGCAAAGATGTTGAGACCAGGCGAGTAGCTGGGACAAGGCGTTAACTAGGAGGAGAGGGAGATGGGACGAAAAATGCGTTGAGACGAAAAGATAGCTGGAACAATGGGGTAGTTGGGACATGGCAATCTAGAAGCATGTGATAGTTGGGACGATCGTTTGCTTAAATCGTTAGAATGGCTGAGATTAGATCTTAACTAGAACGTGGGATAGCCAGGAATTAAAAACATTGCGAGACGCTGATCTGGAAATGGACTTAGTGAAATTGGGTACTGCGATGGAGGTGCAACGGATGTCACATACTCCAATGTAACTGCACTGACAGTTGTAAAATACGGAAGGGTGAAGAAAATTTTCCACTTTGAAAGTAAGGGCTGCTAGGAGTGGGGCGGAATGTGGTGAAAGGTATCTTGATAAAAGGACAGTGAGATGAGCTAGATGGCAGTGACAAATAAATCGCATATAATAAATACATCGCATGGGGACAAATACGGTGAGGATATGAAGCGTGGAGCAGATGACAGAGGAGCATGAATGACTGGAGAGGTTGATCCTATGAATATCGCTAGTGTGAGAATGCGGGCCAAGGAATGACTGATGAGAGTAAATGAGTGGAGAGATAGATCCTATAGCGATCGGTTAAATGGGAATGAGGGGCAGGAAATGTGTGAGTAGAGTGAATGGGTGAGGAGGTACATCTCGTGGCGGTCGCTGGTGAGAGAATGTGCGGGCAGGAAATGTGTGAGGAGAGTGAATGTGTGGAGACACAGATTCTATACTGAGGAATAGTAGGGACACGAGACTGGTCGCTGCTGAAAGATGAAGGTGAATGAGCTGTGATGTGGCGAGTTTGTGCGCTTGGAGCCCACCTTGCGTAATGGGAACGCAATGGCAATGACACAAGCAGATGGTCAGAGGCGACAGTTCTGTTGGAGGGGGCGGTGGTGATCACTATATGAGTATGTGATCGTTATGTGAGAATGTGCTCACACAGTGATAGCTGTTGAGAGAATGTGGGGGGCAGAATATGTGCGAGGAGAGTGAACGATTGAAGAGGCAGATTCCGTGGTGACAAATAGGAGGCTGCTCGCTGCTGAATGAGGAAGGTAAATGAGTTGTGACGTGGCGAGTTTGCGCCGTTGGAGCCCGACATGCATAATGAGAACGCCAAAGGCGATGACACAGCCAGGTGGCCAAAGGCGATGACAGTTCTGTAGGGGGCGGTGGAGGGGGGCTGGCAGCAGGAGCGGCGTGGTGGCCGCGGCGGTGACTGGGGTGGCGCGGACAAGGGCTGGGGGAAGAGCTGGGGAAAGGAGGGAAGGGCGGGGGAAGGGCGGGAGGAAGGGCGGGGGAAGGGCGGAAGGAAGGGCGGGGGAAGGGCGGGGAAGGGTGAGGGAAGGGCGGGGGGGAAGGGCGGGGAAGGGTGAGGGAAGGGCGGTGGAAGGACGGGGGAAGGGTGGGGGAAGGGCGGTGGAAGGGCGGGGGGAAGGGCGGGGGGAAGAGCGGGAGGAAGGGCGGGGGAAGGGCGGGGGGAAGGACGGGGGAAGGGCTGGGGGAAGGGCGGGGGAAGGGCGGTGGAAGGGCGAGAGGAAGGGGGAAGGGCGGGGACACGGGTCGGGCCCCAAGGGTGCAGCCGCACCGCGCCACCGCGAAACGCTTGCCCCGAGATAGGCAGGCGTGGGGCGGGGGGCGAGGGGGGGCGAGGACGGGAGGCAGGGCTGCGATTGGAGTGCCCTTGCGCCGTCCTTTGGGCCCTGGGATCTCTTACGTACGCGAGGGCCTTCGCGAATAGCGGATGAGTGGACACAAGGCGGCCTCGAGGTGGTCGATGGTGGCGGCTAAATGGATGAAAAACGCGGTTTGAAAGTTGGCAGTTGTCGATTGCTGTATTTACGGATCACAAATGGAAATCATTTGACCATTTCATCACTCTCGGAACTGTATGATGAAATATTGCGTGCGGAAAATGACAGTGAATTTTTTTGCTATAGCGATGGAATGTTTACTGAATAGCGGTCCAATCGACAAACTGTTTGTTGTACAATAGATCTTACTACTGCACTAAAATATGAAGGGATATTACTTAAGTTCATATTTTATTTACCACAACAAATTCAATGACATGTGTCCGTAAAATATTCAGATGGAGATGAGTGTGGTGAAGACTACAAATATTCGTAAAACAAGCTGTAAAAACATACTTCGGTGAATCTGGCAATATTTTATGAAAATACATATTCGTATTTTTAAAGTTATTTGATTTTTAATATGTATCAAAAAAGCTAATAATTGCATAACCTGTTGTTGTTTTTTATTACATAAATATTATATAATAAAAAATTAAAACCCTTCTCTTTTATTTATTACGGAAATAAATGTTGTAAAAGGAAGAAATATTTACAAAACGTTTCTAATTTCAGTTACTTATTTAATTCCATAATGTAGAGAAATTTTAAAAATGAGCAAATCACAGTTAAAAATCAAAACGTTGGACAAAACTATCTGTGATTACTTTTAATTTTTCTATCGTAGCTACAAAGTGTTGCCTACCAAAATCATTAAAAACAAAAACGCATCACAATTTATATAATTATTTTGTTAAAAACTTATCTGTATTCCTAGATCACGCTAGTATGCCCCAAAACTACGATCCCCAAAACCCTGCAGCATTCCAACAATTGACATTTGCATTTGTCAATGAGACAGTGTTCCGTTAATTTCTGTCGATTTAAATGGTGGGCGTATCTAATGATTCGTAATGCTCTTTAATGAACAATCTGATAACATATAACGTTTGTGACAATGTGTGTTTGATCTCACAGAAGCCACACGTATTCTATGTGTGACGCGCTGAGCCGTGCTGCGAAATATACATTGAGCGTGTATGCAGCCAGGATCTACGAAACAGTATTTGCTCATCTTCTAATTAACAAAGAGCTCCCGACTACGGCTCAGCTCTCGCCGAAGCAGCTCCAGGGCTTGGTGTGGTTTTCGGCTTACTATTGCATTGCCACACACACTGGGACAATAGTCACTTCAATAATATTCACATCACTATCTCTATATACATAACTATTGTAATTTTCTCGGACTGGATTCAGTTGAACCACCGAAAACAACATTGCGTTGCGGATGCTAATGCAAGTTTGCCATTCCGTTTCTGAGAATGCTCATGCTTTTTTAAGCAAAATCGATGAGAACGTGTTTGATTGTTTTAATGAAAGTAGTAGTACTCAGATTTATAGAGTTGTGCTAAACCTTTTATTCCGATTACCCCTCTTTCGGTTTCTAGCTTTGTAAATAAAATATTAAAAAGACGAAATAAATACAAAAAACAGCACAACTTTAGAAATGCATGATAGTAATAATATGATATACTGATTCAATTACAGATGGTATAATTCGTGTTTGTTAAAATTACAAACCGGTGTATTCCTTCTCCCTTCTAAATTCTACTCAACGACAAGCAAAAACACTATGCGCGGTTCTTTGAAAACGCTTTTTTCGTTACTCTCATCTGCAAGCTTCCGAGTTACAATAAAATTAAACAGAGGATCTAAGAAATAATCATATTTCTAGCCTTGCGTTCTAGAGGAAATCCTGAAAAAAAGTCGCCTGGAATTACGTAAGTTCTACGAAATTCGGAAGAAGTAGTAAACAACACGAAATAAGGGGGAAGTTGCGGAAAAAAAAACAGCGCTACCTACGCGCGCCCCGATGTGGCTCCGACGACAAGTTAACCGGGCGGAGCGCGACACAGGCAAGCCTGCTTTCGGGGCCCGAGGACGCAAAGTGATAACTCGGCCGCCCCCGCCGCGCGTCGTAGCTGCGGCGTCCTCAACCCAGAGGTCCCCGTGGAGGGGGATTGAAGAGACGAGGATGGTGACAATGTGGCTGGGACGGTGGAAGAAACGGTATACTGAGAGCTTTCCAGGCAGTGAAAACCGGGAGAGGTGACGCAGGGCATCAACTAATGCCACTGCAGTGCCTTTGACAGGGAGGTCCTAGGGTTCGAGTCCCGACGGCGGCAGGATTTTCGACACCAGCTTGTCAGCTAGTTCGAATTCAGTCGCTGTTCGTAGTAGAATGCCAGCGGCCGACCACTCTGGTCGGTTGTTTTTCGTGGTTTCTCTGATTAACACCGGCTGAATGCCGGGGAAGTACCCTAATAAAACGGGCCACGGATCGTGCGCGGTCTTTCCTTCCTTATCCCTGTCCTACCCTCCCCTTACTTACACGCACTTATACTAACATGCACTATACTACCACAAATGTCGGGAGACCGGTCGGGCTTAGAGTTTTCACCCCCTGCTGGGGTGATGCCCCGCTGATGGGAGAGATCTGTTTAGGGAAAACTTCGCTAGCCGACGGTAGGTTGGAGCCGGATCTCATCATTTAGCAGGGAAAGATCACCAAGCCCATCCGAAGGAAAATCATTCACTACACTTACGGAACTAATGAACTTAGCAGTTGATGTCCTCCGAATCTCTAACAACCAACAAAGCATCGAGGCAATGCAATGGGTAAGCGCAGGAGGAGACAGCTTAGGAGATTGCGGTGAGTGTGGAGGAGACGGGGCTGGTGGCAGTGGCCCCAGCGGTGATTCTTTCTGCACCGGAGGGAATGGAGAGCAGGACTTGAGTTGACGGTGAAGTCTATGAAGAACCGTAGATTGCAGCTGAGCTTGTGGAAGTCGGCACGCTAAGCGGTAGGAGGGAGAGGTCAGTGAGGGCGGTAGAACTGTCCTCTGATTGGAGTGTGGAGCGCCTCAGGCGGTGGGGATACCGCATGCTTTAGGTTGGATAGAACAACTGCCTGAAACCTTCAGCCGTGAATGCTGAGGCAGAGGTCTGGCTGGGGGAGGGGGCATCGGCCGTGCCGGAGGTGACGGAAGCTGCGAGGGCCAAGGGACGAGGATCTTGGGAAAGTAGGACACAGGCCTTGGTGTGGCCAAGGGATATGGGGACAGTGAGACGTGAGGGTGGTGGGAATGTCGTCATCGTGCGACGTGGACCAAGAGACTTTGCGGCGGGGGTGAAGATGGCGAACATAAGCGGAAACGGTGTGAGGGCCAGAAGAAAGTAGTAGTCATTTGAAAGCAAGATGCAAGACGAAATAGGAAAGAGGAAGGTATTTGAAAGCAAGGTCAGATGCCGGTCGATGCAGAAGAGGGCGGTGACGATGCCGCGACGGTTGAATACATAGATGATGCAGGGTTTTGGTGTCTTGGTGTGGATTCAGCTCGGAGATGAGGCGAGGATTTTCATTTTTGAGATGTCGGACTTTCAGAGTGTGGGGGTTTCGTGGTGTGGGGGTTTCGTGGTGTGGGGGTTTCGTGGTGTTGGGGTTTCGGGGTGTGGGGGTTTCGGGGTGTGGGGGTTTCGGGGTGTGGGGGTTTCGGGGTGTGCGGGCTTGAGGATGTGGGGGTTTCGGGGTGTGGGGGTTCGGGGGTGTGGGGGTCTTGGGTTGTGGGGATTTTGGGAGGTGAGGGTTTCGGGATGTGGGGGTTTCGGGATGTGGGGGTTTCGGGGTGTGGGGGTTTCGGGGTGTGGGGTTTCGGGGTGTGGGGGTTTCGTGGTGTGGGGGTTTCGGGGTGTGGGGGTTTCGGGTGTGGGGGTTTCGGGGTGTGGGGGTTTCGGGGTGTGGGGTTTCGGGGTGTGGGGGTTCGGGGTGTGGGGGTTTCGGGGTGTGGGGGTTTCGGGGTGTGGGGGTTTCGGGGTGTGGGGGTTCGGGGTGTGGGGGTTTCGGGGTGTGGGGGTTTCGGGGTGTGGGGGTTTCGGGGTGTGCGGGCTTGAGGATGTGGGGGTTTCGGGGTGTGGGGTTCGGGGGTGTGGGGGTTTCGGGGTGTGGGGGTTTCGGGGTGTGCGGGCTTGAGGATGTGGGGGTTTCGGGGTGTGGGGGGTTTCGGGGTGTGGGGGTTTTCGGGTGTGGGGGTTTCGGGGTGTGGGGGTTTCGTGGTGTGGGGGTTTCGGGGTGTGGGGGTTTCGGGGTGTGGGGGTTTCGGGGTGTGGGGGTTTCGGGTGTGGGGGTTTCGGGGTGTGGGGGTTTCGGGGTGTGGGGGTTTCGGGGTGTGCGGGCTTGAGGATGTGGGGGTTTCGGGGTGTGGGGGTTTCGGGGTGTGGGGGTTTCGGGGTGTGGGGGTTTCGGGGTGTGGGGGTTTCGGGGTGTGGGGGTTTCGGGGTGTGGGGGTTTCGGGGTGTGGGGGTTTCGGGGTGTGGGGGTTTCGGGGTGTGGGGGTTTCGGGGGTGTGGGGGTTTCGGGGTGTGGGGGTTTCGGGGTGTGGGGGTTTCGGGGTGTGGGGGTTTCGGGTGTGGGGGTTTCGGGTGTGCGGGCTTGAGGATGTGGGGGTTTCGGGGTGTGGGGGTTTCGGGGTGTGGGGGTTTCGGGTGTGGGGGTTTCGGGGTGTGGGGGTTTCGGGGTGTGGGGGTTTCGGGGTGTGGGGGTTTCGGGGTGTGGGGGTTTCGGGGTGTGGGGGTTTCGGGGTGTGCGGGCTTGAGGATGTGGGGGTTTCGGGGTGTGGGGGTTTCGGGGTGTGGGGGTTTCGGGGTGTGGGGGTTTCGGGGTGTGGGGGTTTCGGGGTGTGCGGGCTTGAGGATGTGGGGGTTTCGGGGTGTGGGGGTTTCGGGGTGTGGGGGTTTCGGGGTGTGGGGGTTTCGGGGTGTGGGGGTTTCGGGGTGTGGGGGGTTTCGGGGTGTGCGGGCTTGAGGATGTTGGGGGTTTCGGGGTGTGGGGGTTTCGGGGTGTGGGGGTTTCGGGGTGTGGGGGTTTCGGGGTGTGGGGGTTTCGGGGTGTGCGGGCTTGAGGATGTGGGGGTTTCGGGTGTGGGGGGTTTCGGGGTGTGGGGGTTTCGGGGTGTGGGGGTTTCGGGGTGTGGGGGTTTCGGGGTGTGCGGGCTTGAGGATGTGGGGGTTTCGGGGTGTGGGGGTTTCGGGGTGTGGGGGTTTTCGGGGTGTGGGGGTTTCGGGGTGTGGGGGTTTCGGGGTGTGCGGGCTTGAGGATGTGGGGGTTTCGGGGTGTGGGAGTTTCGGGGGTGTGGGGGTTTCGGGGTGTGGGGGTTTCGGGGTGTGCGGGCTTGAGGATGTGGGGGTTTCGGGTGTGGGGGTTTCGGGGTGTGGGGGTTTCGGGGTGTGGGGGTTTCGGGGTGTGGGGGTTTCGGGGTGTGGGGGTTTCGGGGTGTGGGGGTTTCGGGGTGTGGGGGTTTCGGGGTGTGGGGGTTTCGGGGTGTGGGGGTTTCGGGGTGTGGGGGTTTCGGGGTGTGCGGGCTTGAGGATGTGGGGGTTTCGGGGTGTGGGGTTTCGGGGTGTGGGGGTTTCGGGTGTGTGGGGTTTCGGGGTGTGGGGGTTTCGGGGTGTGGGGGTTTCGGGGTGTGGGGGTTTCGGGGTGTGGGGGTTTCGGGGTGTGGGGGTTTCGGGGTGTGGGGGTTTCGGGGTGTGGGGGGTTTCGGGGTGTGGGGGTTTCGGGGTGTGGGGGTTTCGGGGTGTGGGGGTTTCGGGGTGTGGGGGGTTTCGGGGTGTGGGGGGTTTCGGGGTGTGGGGGGTTTCGGGGTGTGGGGGTTTCGGGGTGTGGGGGTTTCGGGGTGTGGGGGTTTCGGGGTGTGGGGGTTTCGGGGTGTGGGGGTTTCGGGGTGTGCGGGCTTGAGGATGTGGGGGTTTCGGGGTGTGGGGGTTTCGGGGTGTGGGGGTTTCGGGGTGTGGGGGGTTTCGGGGTGTGGGGGTTTCGGGGTGTGGGGGTTTCGGGGTGTGGGGGTTTCGGGGTGTGGGGGTTTCGGGGTGTGGGGGTTTCGGGGTGTGGGGTTTCGGGGTGTGGGGGTTTCGGGGTGTGGGGGTTTCGGGGTGTGGGGGTTTCGGGGTGTGGGGGGTTTCGGGTGTTGGGGGTTTCGGGGTGTGGGGGTTTCGGGGTGTGGGGGTTTCGGGGTGTGGGGGGTTTCGGGGTGTGGGGGTTTCGGGGTGTGGGGGTTTCGGGGTGTGGGGGTTTCGGGGTGTGGGGGTTTCGGGGTGTGGGGTTTCGGGGTGTGCGGGCTTGAGGATGTGGGGGTTTCGGGGTGTGGGGGTTTCGGGGTGTGGGGGTTTCGGGGTGTGGGGGTTTCGGGGTGTGCGGGCTTGAGGATGTGGGGGTTTCGGGGTGTGGGGGTTTCGGGGTGTGGGGGTTTCGGGGTGTGCGGGCTTGAGGATGTGGGGGTTTCGGGGTGTGGGGTTTCGGGTGTGGGGGTTTCGGGGTGTGGGGGTTTCGGGGTGTGGGGGTTTCGGGGTGTGCGGGCTTGAGGATGTGGGGGTTTCGGGGTGTGGGGGTTTCGGGTGTGGGGGTTTCGGGGTGTGGGGGTTTCGGGGTGTGGGGGTTTCGGGGTGTGGGGGTTTCGGGGTGTGGGGTTTCGGGGTGTGGGGGTTTCGGGGTGTGGGGGTTTCGGGGTGTGCGGGCTTGAGGATGTGGGGGTTTCGGGGTGTGGGGGTTTCGGGGTGTGGGGGTTTCGGGGTGTGGGGGTTTCGGGGTGTGCGGGCTTGAGGATGTGGGGGTTTCGGGGTGTGGGGGTTTCGGGGTGTGGGGGTTTCGGGGTGTGGGGGTTTCGGGGTGTGCGGGCTTGAGGATGTGGGGGTTTCGGGGTGTGGGGGTTTCGGGGTGTGGGGGTTTCGGGGTGTGGGGGTTTCGGGGTGTGGGGGTTTCGGGTGTGGGGGTTTCGGGGTGTGGGGGTTTCGGGGTGTGCGGGCTTGAGGATGTGGGGGTTTCGGGGTGTGGGGGTTTCGGGGTGTGGGGGGTTTCGGGGTGTGGGGGTTTCGGGGTGTGCGGGCTTGAGGATGTGGGGGTTTCGGGGTGTGGGGGTTTCGGGGTGTGGGGGTTTCGGGGTGTGGGGGTTTCGGGGTGTGCGGGCTTGAGATGTGGGGGTTTCGGGGTGTGGGGGTTTCGGGGTGTGGGGGTTTCGGGGTGTGGGGGTTTCGGGGTGTGGGGGTTTCGGGGTGTGCGGGCTTGAGGATGTGGGGGTTTCGGGGTGTGGGGGTTTCGGGGTGTGGGGGTTTCGGGGTGTGGGGGTTTCGGGGTGTGGGGGGTTTCGGGGTGTGGGGGTTTCGGGGTGTGGGGGTTTCGGGGTGTGGGGGTTTCGGGGTGTGCGGGCTTGAGGATGTGGGGGTTTCGGGGTGTGGGGGTTTCGGGGTGTGGGGGTTTCGGGGTGTGGGGGTTTCGGGGTGTGGGGGTTTCGGGGTGTGGGGGTTTCGGGGTGTGCGGGCTTGAGGATGTGGGGGTTTCGGGGTGTGGGGGGTTTCGGGGTGTGGGGGTTTCGGGGTGTGGGGGTTTCGGGGTGTGCGGGCTTGAGGATGTGGGGGTTTCGGGGTGTGGGGGTTTCGGGGTGTGGGGGTTTCGGGGTGTGGGGGTTTCGGGGTGTGGGGGTTTCGGGGTGTGCGGGCTTGAGGATGTGGGGGTTTCGGGTGTGGGGGTTTCGGGGTGTGGGGGTTTCGGGGTGTGGGGGTTTCGGGGTGTGGGGGTTTCGGGGTGTGGGGGTTTCGGGGTGTGCGGGCTTGAGGATGTGGGGGGTTTCGGGGTGTGGGGGTTTCGGGGTGTGGGGGTTTCGGAGTGTGGGGGTTTCGGGGTGTGGGGGTTTCGGGGTGTGCGGGCTTGAGGATGTGGGGGTTTCGGGGTGTGGGGGTTTCGGGGTGTGGGGGTTTCGGGGTGTGGGGTTTCGGGGTGTGGGGGTTTCGGGGTGTGGGGGTTTCGGGGTGTGGCGGGCTTGAGGATGTGGGGGTTTCGGGGTGGTGGGGGTTTCGGGGTGTGGGGGGTTTCGGGGTGTGGGGGTTTCGGGGTGTGGGGGTTTCGGGGTGTGGGGGTTTCGGGGTGTGGGGGTTTCGGGGTGTGGGGGTTTCGGGGTGTGCGGGCTTGAGGGATGTGGGGGTTTCGGGGTGTGGGGGTTTCGGGGTGTGGGGGTTTCGGGGTGTGGGGGTTTCGGGGTGTGGGGGTTTCGGGTGTGGGGGTTTTCGGGGTGTGGGGGGTTTCGGGGTGTGGGGGTTTCGGGGTGTGGGGGTTTCGGGGTGTGGGGGTTTCGGGGTGTGGGTGTTTCGGGGTATGTGGGGGTTTCGGGGTGTGCGGGCTTGAGGATGTGGGGGTTTCGGGGTGTGGGGGTTCGGGGGTGTGGGGGTTTCGGGGTGTGGGGGTTTCGGGGTGTGCGGGCTTGAGGATGTGGGGGTTTCGGGGTGTGGGGGGTTTCGGGGTGTGGGGGTTTCGGGGTGTGGGGGTTTCGGGGGTGTGGGGTTTCGGGGTGTGGGGGTTTCGGGGTGTGCGGGCTTGAGGATGTGGGGGTTTCGGGGTGTGGGGGTTTCGGGTGTGTGGGGGTTCGGGGTGTGGGGGTTCGGGTGTGGGGGTTTCGGGGTGTGGGGGTTTCGGGGTGTGGGGGTTTCGGGGTGTGGGGGTTTCGGGGTGTGGGGGTTTCGGGGTGTGGGGGTTTCGGGGTGTGGGGGGTTCGGGGTGTGGGGGTTTCGGGGTGTGCGGGCTTGAGGATGTGGGGGTTTCGGGGTGTGGGGGTTCGGGGGTGTGGGGGTTTCGGGGTGTGGGGGTTTCGGGGTGTGCGGGCTTGAGGATGTGGGGGGTTTCGGGGTGTGGGGGTTCGGGGGTGTGGGGGTTTCGGGGTGTGGGGGTTTCGGGGTGTGCGGGCTTGAGGATGTGGGGGTTTCGGGGTGTGGGGGTTCGGGTGTGGGGGTTTCGGGGTGTGGGGTTTCGGGGGTGTGGGGGTTTCGGGGTGTGGGGGTTTCGTGGTGTGGGGGTTTCGGGGTGTGGGGTTTCGGGGTGTGGGGGTTTCGGGGTGTGGGGGGTTTCGGGGTGTGGGGGTTTCGGGGTGTGGGGGTTTCGGGGTGTGGGGGTTTCGGGGTGTGGGGGTTTCGGGGTGTGGGGGTTTCGGGGTGTGGGGGTTTCGGGGTGTGGGGGTTTCGGGGTGTGGGGGGTTTCGGGGTGTGGGGGGTTTCGGGGTGTGGGGGTTTCGGGGTGTGGGGGTTTCGTGGTGTGGGGGTTTCGGGGTGTGGGGGTTTCGGGGTGTGGGGGTTTCGGGGTGTGGGGGTTTCGGGGTGTGGGGGTTTCGGGGTGTGGGGGTTTCGGGGTGTGCGGGCTTGAGGATGTGGGGGTTTCGGGGTGTGGGGGTTTCGGGGTGTGGGGGGTTTCGGGGTGTGGGGGTTTCGGGGTGTGGGGGTTTCGGGGTGTGGGGGTTTCGGGGTGTGGGGGTTTCGGGGTGTGGGGTTTCGGGGTGTGGGGGTTTCGGGGTGTGGGGGTTTCGTGGTGTGGGGGTTTCGGGGTGTGGGGTTTCGGGGTGTGGGGGTTTCGGGGTGTGGGGGGTTTCGGGGTGTGGGGGTTTCGGGGTGTGGGGGTTTCGGGGTGTGGGGGGTTTCGGGGTGTGGCGGTTTCGGGGTGTGGGGGTTTCGGGGTGTGGGGGTTTCGGGGTGTGGGGGTTTCGGGGTGTGGGGGGTTTCGGGGTGTGGGGGTTTCGGGGTGTGGGGGTTTCGTGGTGTGGGGGTTTCGGGGTGTGGGGGTTTCGGGGTGTGGGGGTTTCGGGGTGTGGGGGTTTCGGGGTGTGGGGGTTTCGGGGTGTGGGGGTTTCGGGGTGTGGGGGTTTCGGGGTGTGCGGGCTTGAGGATGTGGGGGTTTCGGGGTGTGGGGGTTTCGGGGGTGTGGGGGTTTCGGGGTGTGGGGGTTTCGGGGTGTGGGGGTTTCGGGGTGTGGGGGTTTCGGGGTGTGGGGGTTTCGGGGTGTGCGGGCTTGAGGATGTGGGGGTTTCGGGGTGTGGGGGTTCGGGGGTGTGGGGGTCTTGGGTTGTGGGGATTTTGGGAGGTGAGGGTTTCGGGATGTGGGGGTTTCGGGATGTGGGGGTTTCGGGATGTGGGGGTTTCGGGATGTGGGGGTTTAGGGGTTTGGGGGCTTCGGGGTTTGAGGGTTTCGGAGTGAGGGGGGTTTCGTGGTTTGGGGATTTCAGGTTGTGAGGTTTTCGGTATGTTGGGTTTTCGGAGCAGTGGGGTTTCGGAGCGGAGGGGTTTCAGGGCGGTAGTCTTTGGGTTGGGCGATGGTGTTGGAGGTTTGCGGGGGCAGGGGCGGGGGGCGGGGGCGTGGGAAACGGCTCCGCGCGGAGCTGTAAACCCGGGCGCCGCCGGCCGGACGTGAGGGGCGCGGATAAGCGCTTCATTTTCGGCGCTGGAGAGAGGCGACTCCGCCCCCGCCCAGCACTCGTCGCCCCCAGCCCTGCACCGCTCCACCGCTCGCGTTCGTCCCTCCGCTGCGAACAGCCTCGACCGCTTTTCGTGATGTGCAGATGCTCCGCCACTGGGTTATTCCATTTACCGCTCTTCAACGGGTTTCTTCGGCAACCGCAAACGGATCGTCACTATGATTCGCTTTTCGTCTTCCAAATCATTTGTATTATCCTTTTATACTTAATCTCTCTGACTTTATCCCAAATAATCCTTCGTCATATGTACTTCAATGTACGTTTCTGTACGGTTCCTGTATCCTCAACTTCAACACTTTCTTACTAGCTAGTCAGCTCTGATATTATTTCATCACAGCACCTGCACAGTTGAGTAGAGTGGCTTCGAATGCCTTGCGTTGTCTTTGGATAACCGATATTTCAGACTATTTCTCACTGTTGACTTATCCTGGCTGTATCTGTGGGTGCTGTGCCAGTACCATGCACTGCATTATGCTCTGTGGTTGTTAATCTCATATTCTTCCATCTTGTTCGTACAAATACGATAAAACTTTAATTTCAGATTCCCTAAAGACATATTTTATAATATTGTTTGTAAAAAAGTAGTACTGACTTTAACCAGTTCACATTTGGTTCATTCTCTGTTTCATTGCTTTTGGATAATACTCACAGACTTCAAAATATCTTCTGTTGTTGCAACTGCTTTCTAATTACTTGCAATTTCATCATGCGACATTTTTTATTTATCCACGGCCTCATTGATTAAATTGAGGAACATATATTCAGTTCCTTTTTTACTTCATGAGCTTTTTTATGTCATCTCATGTGTTGTTCTTTCTGTCTCTCTTGCTCACTTCTCAATAATCTTGCCAGATATTTATAGGATCAGCTCTACCATTGACCACAGACCCTGCTCTCCAGATCTCCAACTTGACTTCTGACATTGCTACCAAAAAGCTATCACCGCTGTTGCATCACTGCTGTCTGTAATATTCGTTTTTTTATGTTACCACAAGGATAAGTTATTTTTTTCTGCAGTTTTCTGCAAAGACAAGGAGAGATTTCGTATCTTAGTTTTTTGTGAAGACTTGCTCATCTTACGCGTTTACCGCAACGCATTGAATCTGAAGAAGAAGTTTGTTTTGTGTGAATTGACAACGTAGTATTCGGAAACGAAAAATAACTTGTTATTCAAATTTTTCTGCAGTGTAAAAAATATGAATATTTGTGATTATATCTCGTTTAATTCCTTATTTTATTTAACAAATTGCTGTAAATATTTTTCATATATTTTTGTCTTATAAAACAGTTGTATTACTTACATAAAAGTGCTGAGCTTTCAAATTTAGATAGTTAAATATGATTGCAAATTGTACTATCAGTGAAACCAACGAATTTCTTTTCATTGTGTCATTCAATTATCCTAATATCTTCTTTTATGTTCCGCAGTGGATTAATACCTTTTATGATTTCTGCGTTATTTGACCTGGTCGGTATAAGCCTTCCTCAGTGTTCCCACCTCACTAAGATCACCCAATTTTTCCACTTTCCTTCAAGATACTACATACGTCAGTTCGTAACACTTTCGCGTCGATGATTGAGTGCTCTAGAGAGTAGCGTCAAATATGAACTGCAAATTCATCAATTCAAAATAGTCATTGAACAAATGGTGTAACTATACAATTTACTTATTTCACCGAGTAATGTAAATGAAGCATATGAATTCCATCATTCCATCATTTCAACGTATAGCATGCAGCTGTAACACTTTATAACATACGCTACCGAACACTTCCATTTCGGCTCGTAAATATAAGTACTGTATATTTATCACATCTTATGACAGACGAGAATACTAATTAATTTCTCGTATTTAAAATATAAATCATGAGTTTATTTTTCTGATTAAAAATTCGTCTTGGATTCACAATATGTGCATTAAGAATAATCTACGTTCTAACCGTAATCCCGTCGCATTTCAAAAGCCTGAATTTGTCCACATTCTGAATACTTCACATTAGTTTACTTTCAAAATGTATTTCTTCTACAAATTCATAACACCGACATTAAAATCAGATCTGGCCCAACCAAGGCGCGCCAACCACAGCCGTAACTCAACTTGGGCCAGCCAAAGCTCCCCTTTGGACTCGTAAATAGCTTATGCGGCGCCGCCTTCTCTTCTCGCCCGCACCCCAGTGGCAGAGCGCCTTCGCCCGGCGCCGGGGCCTCGCTTCCCTAATGACATCGCGGCGCTATCTTGCCTCGCGCCGCCTCCGGGGGGGTTGTTTGCGCGCGCCGCTGCACCCGCA